>CM061919.1:209340333-209888242 GCA_031002005.1 Vandiemenella viatica
AAGTACAATCAAATTTTTGTATGCAACTATTTCATTCCTTAATTGCACAAAGTCAATTGTAGAACTGTAAGACACATGAATAGGATGAACGTTGTTGATGTGCATATCCATTAACTTCGACACTGAGGCAGTACATGTGTAGTAGTCACTCAACACTTTGTCAGCCAATTCACTCACAAACACCTTGTAGTATGCTGATGCGTTGAAGCTCCACTTTTTCCTGTTGGACAAGGATGCGGTCACTGCTGCTGCGCGTCGACGAAGTTCCTCCAAGTAGACTGGCCGAAGAAGACACCGTTGGCAGGGATCGTCATTGAGGTGGAAACAAACAGTCTTCACCCCGGCAATCGTTCGGCAGGAGACGGTGTGCTCACCAAGCGAGATGCTGTCGGTGCCGGCGTTGAATAACTCGGACACTACGCCCAATACCTGGATCAGGACGTTCCATTCGTCGTATGTTAAAACAATTTTATTGTGTCCCACTTTTTCCAGAACAACAACAGGTTCAAACTCGTGTTTGGACGATAACCCTATCGTCAACGTTTCGTATCACCAGCGTTGAGTTGGTAGACAGAAGAGAACAACATCACTAGACGGGACATGGCTGCAAACTGACGCCGGGTGGGGCTGCAGCTGCGAAGGGAGCGATAATTAATGGCTTCCGGCTGTGCTCATTCAATTACGAACCCGCATCCTGCAGCTGCGTGGGGAGCGATAATTAGGGTGTGGCGCAGCTGTGCTCATTCAATTAGTTACCGGCACGTGCAGCGGCGAGGGGAGCGATAATTGATGGCTTCCGGGTGTGCGCATTCAATTACGGACCCGCATCCTGCAGCTGCGTGGGGAGCGATAATTGATGGCTTCCGGAGGGGAGCAATAATTGATGGCTTCCGGAGGGGAGCGCAGCTGTGCACATTCAATTACGAACCCGCATCCTGCAGCTGCGTGGGGAGCGATAATTAGGGTGTGGCGCATTCAATTACGGACCCGCATTCAATTAAACTCCCCTAGTTCCTCGGCTCCCCTCCGCTCCAAACTGTCTGCAAAGACAGGTCCATAAGAATACATGGGGAAAAAACTGTCCGCTGACCGCTGTACATAAGGAAATAATAAGATCAATCTGAGATTACAGATGTGAGACCCCCTCCCCGCAATTCAATTAAAATCAATTAAGGCTCCCCGCCATGGGGGGAAAAAGTGGGCTCACTCCATCCTCCATAAGAATACATGGGGAAAAAACTGTCCGCTGACCGCTGTACATAAGGAAATAATAAGATCAATCTGAGGTTACAGATGTGAGACCCCCTCCCCGCAATTCAATTAAAATCAATTAAGGCTCCCCGCCATGGGGGGAAAAAGTGGGCTCACACACAGGTCCATAAGGAAATAATAAGGTCAATCTGAGGTTACAGATGTGAGACCCCCTCCCCGCAATTCAATTAGCATTAATTAAAATCAATTAAGGCTCCCCGCAATTCAATTAAAATTAATTAAAATCAATTAGACTCAATTAAAATCAATTAAAATCAATTAAAATCAATTAAAATCAATTAAAATCAATTAAAATCAATTAAAATCAATTAACCACGGGGGTGTTTTGGTCCGGGGTTCTGGCTCACAGCCCCCTTCAGGCACTACTCCTGTAATGTAATTGCGAAGAAACAATTTCCTTCAAGAACTTTAAATTATATATATATATTTTTCAGGAAAAATGTTAAGCATATCCGTAATTAATTCCATCTCCTGACTCTCCTGATGACAAACAAAACAAAAAAAATCACAACTTTAGCCTGAAATTAATTGTTAGTTTATGATCATGGTCATCACTTCCACCTACTATTCCTGGTTCTTATACCAATATCAATCACAGGCTTCATCGCGAATGTATGCACATTCTACACTCCCAGCAATATCATCACCCGTCACTTATAGTTACTCCAAAACCAGCTCCTTTATAGTATAAATTACTGACTGTATCCACGATAATTTCAACAAACAAATGTATCTACTCTCTTCATTATCCTCTCACTTCCTGCATTTAATACACAGCATATACGACCAATGCTGCCCCACCATATGAAGCAATCATCTGACCCAGTTTTTGAATCCTAATTCCCTCACTTGTGATACATCTCCCATCTTTCTCTTCAATAAATGCAGAACGTTGAACCGTCTTCCTACCATCTGCCCAATGTATCCCGACCAGTTGAGCTTATCAAATGATATGCCAAAATTTTTGCATTTTATGTCCTCAACAAACAATGCTTCCTGCAACTTTGAATTATACAAAACTTTTGTTTTTATATCTGTGTAGGAAGTAATCTGTATTTATCTACATTCTCATTTTGACCTACCAAACTTAACGTAATGGTCATCTCTCCCACTCCACAAACTACTCCTAATTATTCTCCCAATGAGTGTGTTAATGTTTGCAGTCAGATGTAAGGTTGTTTTAAGATGACATAAGGTTACATAATGGGATCAAAATGGGAGAAGACTGAATAGCTTCAGGGTGAGCTGGACAGGATATCTAACTGGGCAGGTCAACCTGGAATGAGGATAAATTCAAAGAAGGATAAGCTTATTGGTACACACATAAAAGCTAATAGTTGTTTATGATTATAAATTGTTAAACGAATTGCTTGTTATTAAAGACTTGAGAAATGTAAGTACCCTTGGCATAAGATTTGATAACAAACTCAACTGGGAAGGACACATTGGACATGTAGTAGGAAAATCCTTCACTTGTTTGAGAGAGTTATGAGGGGATATACCAAAACAGTAAGGGAATTGGGTTGCAAAACTTTGGCCATGGACCATTACCTCAATATGGTGATGTAGGAACCCACATTTTGGGTATCAATTACAGGAGTTGGAGAGGGTGCAAAGAAGGGCTTCTAGACTTTGTCTCTGGAAATTACCGCAGAACACAATCAGTAAGTGATATGATGAAGGAGCTGGAATGGGATTCACTGGAAGACAGGAGGAGAGTCAAAAGAGTCATGGGAGTGTACGATTCGTATATTGGTGATGAGGCTTGGAAAGATATTGGTGGAAGAATTAAAGAGTAGCGCATGGAAAAGTAAAGATGAGGCAGCCACAAACTGGCACTCGATTTTATCCATAAGGGGACGCAATTTTTCTTTTCGTAGCTAAGGGAGAGATTAGAATAAATTATCTTTGGAAGTGATTAATAATTTTCCAAAAACGCTTAAATAATTTAAACTCGTGAAAGATAAATGTTGGCTTGTGGGAAAATTAACTCTAAGAATTTAAGATAAAAGAAAACATGAAAGAGCAAAATGGGCGAGTAAGGAAATTGCCACCGCAGCGAATGCTGTATCGCAATTAAATAAAATAAATCGCTTCATACACAAGCAGCGTACTCTTCACCTACCTCCAATGTTACAGCTGTTCATAAATTCTTTATTCAGTTGCTTATATTAGTTTAACCGCTCTTAAACATAAATTGGGAAGGGGGTCAGATCCGGATTAAAACTGCGCGGGACCTGTAGCAAATGCGAACAAGAGGCTCTATTAAAGTTTAGGATGTAAAATGTAACAGAAGATTAAGAAAACTGTTATTACTGATTTAACGTGAAAAAATTTAGAGATAACAGAAGCCAAATCAATACTCTAAGTAAATCATTTTCTATATTCAATGAAGTCAGATCATTAAGATGCATAGGCGCGAGGTCCGTAGCATTTGCTAACTATTGCTACGTGGCTTACACGGTACGGAAGGGGGCTAATTCTAGAGCCATAGACTTTTTGGTATGCAGCAGTTTGATTTGTTAATACAAATATATGGGACTAATTTCCAGAATCAAAATCGATGATGATTGAGTCGAGTGGACACCACAGAGGAGTGTAGCAGACATCAGCTAGCGTATCATTTGCATGCTGCCGAGTTGCAAAAATCGAACGTGGGAACGCTCGGAAAACTGCCATATCCGCACTCACTTGTCAGCGACTAAGACCAGTTCGCTGTTTCTCCGCTGTTAGCTGAATTTGCGCTTTCTCTACCGTAGCCGAGTGACCATCAGCGACTCGAGAAAAGAATCCGAATAAATGAGTCGTTATAAACTGATTCACATAGATAAAAAAGAGATCTATTAACACTGTGTTTTCATCTCGATTAGATAAATATCTCGCACCGTAATAATGATATTTTTCTAATAAATAAAACCACTAATTCATGTCATCATCAGCTTTTTCAATTGTGAAATAATAGACTGAGAAACACTGGCGTAGACTGTTAAAATACATATCTCTCTTAAACCAATATCAAAGGTCCCCGTGGTTCACTGAACGAAAATTCTTTTGTGTGAGGGTCTGCAGAACAAACTGTAACTTCATTTCTTGGAATAGTACGGTTCCGCTCATACGTAGACTGTAAACATTTCGACTGCTTGAAGTAATTTACTTTTAAAGTGGTGCTAATTTATGGACTCTTTTATCTTAATTTCTTAGACTGTCGACGTCACATCAAATAAACCTAACGTTATTTTATTCATGGGACCATGGGCTGTATACTTTCATCCTATCAAAAGCCTTCCACGAAAAATGGATATTAATTTCCTGGCACATTTGTCTTAATTTCACACCGTTGCGATGTCACATAAAAATAAAACATACACTGTTTTACTCCTTTTTTATCTGCTTAACGTCTCTGTAACAGCGAGGTCTTTAGAGACTGGAAAGGATGGGGGGACAAGGAATGGGAAGGAATTCGGCCATGGCCTTTTGAAGGAAGCATCCCGGCATTTGCCTGGAGTGATTTGTGAACCATGGAAAACCCAAATCTGGATGACCGGACGGGGATTCGAACCACCGTCCTCCCGAATGCGAGGCCGTTGTACCACCACGCTCGGTGTTTTACTCCTAGGACCGCAAAACGTACATTAGTCGAAACAACACTTGCCTACCCTATTTTACCCGCGGATCCACGGGCTGTACAATATTCAAAACAGCACTTGCCTATCCTATTTTATCTGTAGAACCACGGGCTGCACATTATTCTAAACAACACTTCCCTACCCTTCTTTAGCCGGGGAACGAAGGGCTGTACATTTTCCGAAACAACACTTGCCTACCCTATTTTACCCGTGGAACCACGGGGTGTACAATATCCGAAACAACACTTGCATATCCAATTTTATCTGTAGAACCACGGGTTGCACATTATTCGAAACAACACTTGCCTATCCTATTTTACCCGTGAATCCACGGGCTGTACAATATCCGAAACAACACTTGCTTACCCTATTTTACCTGTAGAACCACGGGATGCACATTATTCAAACAACACGTGCCCGCTATATTTTACCCGCGGAACCATAGGCTGTACATTAATCGAAACGTTATCAAAATCCGAACAGTAAGTTATCTTAAATTTCTCAGTTTTTATGATTTCTCAGGAAATATATCGTATTTTTACTGCAGGTCATGAGCTGTGCAATAATCGAAAACCTAAAACTCAGCTAATTTTGCGCGTTCGATTGAAAATTATCTTAAATTTATCAGATATTAAATGAAACATACCTCATTTGGAATTCCAGTAAGAGTATTTAAGAGTATGTGGCGGAAATCGGGCCATTTCTGTCTGATATATTCAGTAAATCATTAGAAGAGCGAAATATACCTTCAGACTGGAAAATCACGCAAGTAACTCCGATTTTCAAGAAAGGTAATGGAAGTGATCCTGGAAACTATCGTCCCATATCTATAACAACTGTTTGTAGTAGAGTTATGGAACATATTATATGCTCGAACATCATGAATTTTCTAGGTGACAATAATTTGCTTACAAAAAATCAACACGGATTTCGGAAGAAAAGATCATGTGAAAGAAACACCCTATTTACACACGACGTAATGAAAGTTATTGATGCAGGTTCACAAGTAGATGCATTTTTTTTTTAGATTTTCAGAAAGCTTTTGAATCTGTGCCACACAAACGCCTTTTAGCGAAGCTTCGAGCGTGCGGTATATCGGATCAGCTTTGTGAATGGATCAAGGATTTCTAACTGGTCGGTCGCAGTATGTCGTCGTTGAAGGAGAAAGTTCTTCTAATCTAGATGTTACATCGGGTGTACCTCAAGGAAGTGTAAAAGGACCACTTCTTTTCTTAATTTTTATAAACGATCTCGGAGACAAAGTGAAAAGCCTTTTTAGATTGTTTGCTGATGATGCGGTTATTTATAGGGAAGTAATAAATTTGGCAAATTGCTTAGAAATTCAACGTGATCTGGATGTTATTTTGGCATTGTGCGCAACTTACTCTAAATTGTAAAAAGTGCAAGACAATGAGCATAACTAACAAAAATAATCTAATTGTTCAGAAATACGAGTTAAACAATACAGTTATTGATATGGTTGATTCTATGAAATATTTGGGAGTAACAGTACAAAGGAACATCAAATGGGACATACACATTAATTCGTTAGTAGGTAGAGCAAAGTCTAGGCTGCGATTCATAGGTCGAATCTTGAAAAATTGTAATGAAAATGCAAAGGGGATAGCGTACAAATCTCTTGTGCGTCCACATTTGGACTATTGCTGTGCCATTTGGGACCCGTTTTGTAAGGGGTTGATCGAAAGTATAGAGAAAGTACAGAGAAGAGCCTCTCGATTCGTGACCGCTTCCTACAGTCCCTTATGAAAGCGTCTCACAAATGATTAGTAGTGTAGGCTGGGAGTTTCTGGTAGATAGACGACGCACGTTTCGTTTAAACTTATTGGTAAACATGCATACTCCCACTTTCACTTTCGAGTGTAGTGAAATACTTCTTCCACCAACCTATTTGAGGTCGGAAGGACAGGAAAGATAAAATTGGAGAAATAAGGTGCCGCACTGATTCTTATATGAATTCTTTTTTCCCTCGTACCATTAGGGATTGGAATGCACAACAAAGAGATTAGCTTTGGTGCTGAGCTCCCCTGCTGCCACCCACAATATTGTGAATTGCATAGTATATATGTAGATGTAGATTTTACCCGCAGGACAACAGGCTGTATATTGATCGAAACCCATCAAAATCCGAACAGCAGTTTTTGCGTGATTCGAAAAATTTATACTAATTTGTTCACACTTTTATCTTATATTTTTCAGCTTTTTCAACACCACTTCAAAATGAGACATATTCTATTTCATAAGCACGTGACCTAGGGCTGTACATTAATCAAAATCCAGTCAAAATTCGACAAATAGTTTTTGCGTCCTATTTGGGTGAGCCCAACTTTGTGTTGAAATTCCGCACTTCGAAGAAAGAATGTACGTAAATGCAAATTATATGAAATTATTTTTAATTTTTCAATATCCTTGTTAATAAAATAGAATAAGCTTTAGAAAGTCAGATAAAATGTGTTAAAAAGTGTAATATATTAAAATAATAATTGTTTGCAAAAATATGTTATTGTAGAAACTGTTGTACGTTTCTGCAGTTTCATTTACATTTTCATACAGTAAATATGAAACCTTACAGAAATCTCAATACCATCAAATCATGTTTTAAGGATCAAATTACATAAAAATGAATTTCAATCCTAGGCTAGGCAACTGGCATTTGATAGTCCATAGTATCTATAGGTCAATATGCTGACACGTCATTCATATAGCTAAAAAAGCAAATCCATTTCCTTTTTTTTTTTTTTTTTTTTTTTTTTTTTTTTAGTTATGGTGAGACTGCCTACTGCATCGTGTCCTTATTTTTCGGTAACTAGAAAAGCCTTCAGTTGGATAAGTTAGTTATCGAGCCTAGTTGGCTATTGATACCAAATGAAGCTATGTTGAAAATATACATCAAAGAAGTTGGCTTTGAATTGATATAGCTCACTTATTACTTACAACCCCAAAAATGCCTAGACAATTGCACAAATGTTAGGTATAGGGTCAAACATTAACTTTTCACTTGATTTAACTAATGGTAACTAGGCAGATATAAATCCAGCATTAGTACAAAACTTCTGATAATAAGTAACTGAACGTGTTTGGTGTAGTACTTTAAATATGTAGTGCAGTATTTCTTGACCTTTTTCAACCAGAGGACCAGTAACATTGTAACACCCTTCTCGGCGTACCGACCAATAGTTTTTTTTTAAATGCCTAATTGGCATTATGGGAGGTCAGCCCCATTTTATGTATTATTCAGGCCCTTCTCTGTTTTAAATATATTTAAAATAAAATACCAGCACTTTGCTATTATTAAATGCCTTGGTATAATTTATTCAAAATTAATTTACAAGCCCAACTTCACAGCTAATCTCAACAATTTAACACACACAGAGATTCTATATTCTTCTTATATCCAACGATATTATTGTATATATATTACGTTATTATAACACTACTGTCTGTGGAAGGCTGTTTAGAATTTAACATTTACATATCTTTTTTTTTCTTACAGATTATTTATAATGAAAAGATTAATACACACACAAAAAAATAATCAATTTAGGAATTATTATAACACATATGTTATAATTGCCCCCACATCGAGGCACAACTAAATGATGGCACACATTTATTTGCCGAGATGTTCTTTAGTTTTCAAATCACTGTCTCTATCAGTCCACTTACTTCTTCCACTCACAACTTACATCTCGATGTCATTGAATCAATGTCTCATATCTACCCAATGAAATTAACATATTTACAAACAAATACACCAATCTAGCATACTGTCTTTATCAGTTCTTCCTTGTTTATTTCTCACACAACTCAAGTGACAATCACTATTTGCAATTACTACCTGTCACAACCTTTTGATCTTCCCTTTAGGCGAGACTTATACAATTTCAAATCTACAACGTTTCTCAATCCTAATCTTTTATTTGACCTAGGATATGCCAGTTCATATGCGCTAATATTCGGTTTAGAAATGACCCTAAAGGGTCCGTGATATATTTTGAAAAATTTCTTTATTTCGGAATTTATTTCTCTGGATTTTTTTTTTCATTCTCACCAAAACTAAATCTCCTATCTCAAACTCGGTCGGTTTTACCCATTTGTCATACCGCCTTTTCCTATCTTCAGCTTTCTTCTTCATTATACTTTCATCACATTTTATCAGATCAGTGTTATGCCCCCATAACGTCCTATTTTTTCCTTTTTTTCCAGTCTTTTAGTCCTTCCGCATATACTCCATGAATCTTAGTTATCCTATCCATTTCCTAATTCCATCCAAATTTGAGTTTTTAGTCTCTTGCTTAGTTTCCCCGGTTGCCCCCATGATCTGAATGTGGTTTACCGGCATTTCCGTCACCTTATATCTTGCTATAATGTTTTCATACAACGTGTGTGATATCGCCTTCAGGTCGCTTCCGGAGTCTACTAGCGCTTGGCATTCTATTCCAAATATCTTCACATCAACTAATGGCTGTCTCATTTTACCCTCTAAAACGTCATGCATTTCTTCACTTAACAAATCTTTCGCAATTTCTTCGTGCGACCATTTAGCTGTTTGCGACTCTGGCAAAAATTCCCTCTTTAAATTGTTTACATTATACCGCCGTCGGCCGTCTTCTGTTGTACCCTGTACCAACAATTTCTTGCATCTTTCCCTATGGTTGAAATCAGAACAAGTTGCGACTTTGTTATTTTGCTGCGCTGACGCGTTCGTACTGTCTGGACTACCTTTTGTTGCATTCTCAGGCGCTCTTCTCTGAGACACTCCTGGATTTTCTTCTTCGTCGACACTCTTTAAAAAAAATATTCTTACTTTATTTCCTTCATTTTAATTGGATTCACTATTAAACCTATTTTCTTCAATTATATCTTCGCCCTCTTCATCGTCGCTACTCCACGTACCATCACTGTCAATGCTTAGAGGTAGTTTCATTTCTTTCGCTGCATAAATTTCCTTCTACGAACACATCTTCTTCCAACTTATGTAACTCCGTCGCCCTCCTAACTCCATGTTCTGCACCACCATCTTTGCCATTATCATTATGTACACTGATTCTGGCCAATCCGATATATACTCATTTTCCCACTTGCTTTCGCTGTCAACTGACATGGTCCCACAGTTGTTGTTATTCATCCTATGCAAACATTCCCACCACTTTAGATATTCTTCTTTGCTAGATTGCTTTGTCCGGTAGTCATTGTAATCGTTTACTGCTTTTTTATCACATATTGGATGGTCCTGCAACCACTGTATCCGCCACTGATAGGACCTTTACAGTTGCGGACTTAAGTTTTCCGCTCCTTTTTTCTCGTTAGGTTGCCTGTTACCTTTCATTTTCATGTACATAGTTTGTTTGTATTGCGGTCGCTGATTTCCCCGTCCGTTCGATACATAACCACGCTCATTGCCATTGTTAGTGTTGCCTTCAAACTGTCGCAATGTCGCTTCTGTCTTGCCGATTCACCTGTCCTTCTCCTCTTCCATACACATTATCTCCTCTGTATGGCCAATTATTTGATTTACCATCAAGATGTCTGTCCCCATACTTTTTATTCTCGTAACCGTTTTCTTGGTGACCTTCCACATTGTATTCGTGCCTTTCGTTACAACCGATCTACCCGCTCAAGTGCATCTAAGAAATCATGAATCCTATCCCACTGATTAACAACTAGTTTATCTTGCACTTGTCTCGGAAGTTTCTGCAATAATATTTCGATCTGCTCAACCTCTCCTACTGGTTGATCCAAATAACGCAATTCCTTTCGCATTGCGTCGCAAAAATCTCGCATCTTCCCGTCGCGTCTGCCAAAACGACGACAATTGTAAAAATCACTTTTCACTTTCCTCTGCATTTGTGCAGACCAGAACTTTTCGCGAAATCTTCTCAAGAATTCATTGTAATCATTGCACTCTTCAGCTACTTCACAGCTCCAGGAAAAAGCTTCGTCCTTCATTTTACCTCTGACATAGCGAATCTTCTCTATATCCGACCATTCTAATGGTAAGTCTTTATCATAGATCTTTACAAAATCTGCAGGGTGAATATTTCCGTTCGGTTTAAAAACTGCATCAGGTAACATCGGCGGAGTATACGTATTCACCGTTCCGGTAACAACCGCGCTAGGTCGGCGTTCAACCTTTTCCAATCTTTCTTCTACTTGATTGAATCTAGAACCAATCTGTTCAATTTCAATTTTAACTTCACCTATCTTTTGTCCTACTCCTTCATCAATCTGTTCTTTCAATTGAATGATACTGCCTGCAGTTTGTTGCTTGCTTCACACAAAATTATTTCTTCCCGACATTCTTTTGACTTTCAAATATGACTTCTCTGATGTTTCCGATAATGGCGTTTTGTCTTTCATTATTATCTGCTATACATTGATCCATTTTCCCGGCTACTTCTTGTCTAACCTCTTCTTGGAAATGTTCTAATTCAGTCCGCACCTCTTGCTTCCAATTTTCTTGAATTCTTTTCATCTCATACCTCATAACCTGGAAACTTTCTTCAATCTTCTTTTGATTTGACACAATTTCTATTTTCAATTCCTGAATTGCTCTTTCCTGATTTAACATAAGTTCTGCTTCAATTCTTGGTTTGCTTTCTTTTGATTTAATATAATTGTTTCTTGATTTCGACACAAGTTCTGTTTTCATTTCTTGCATTTCGATTTTTCTTTCTATGGCTTGATATAATATCATTTCTTGGAGTTGCTTGAAACATGACATGAACTGTTGGGGATCTATACTCCTTTCTCGAGCATCAGATGTTCGACTTAATTCTGGTGAGACTGCGTCATTTACAATATTATCTCGCCCATCGTCGCTGTCCCTATCATTTAACCCATTGCAACCATCATTACTATTAATATTACTGCTTTCAAATACCCTGCAACCCCTTTTACCTCAGCATTAATATTTGGACTGCTAGCCAATTCCACTTGAACAGAATTACTATTACCACTTCGGATTCTAAATGCATCTTTATTATCAAAACTAACAACTCCAGAACTATTCGTCTGCCATTCTGATGTATTATTTTGGTCCTCACCCAAATCAATTTGCGCATCCTCTCTAACCAATTTAAGGCAACCGTTTTCCATCTTTGCAACAAATTAAAATAATTTAGAAACAATAATAAATTTAATTTACGCGAAAAAAAAACCCCGATAGTATTTAACAATAACTGCTCTCAAATTTATACAGCACAACACCAAATGTACAACGATGTATTGCAACGCCGATAATACTATGCATATACTTGAATACTGGACCACAAAACACTTACAAAATTTCGTAGTATCTATAATGCATACAGAAATGCACGACAGAAATATCAAAAGTCCACTTGGTACAGCACTGAAAAATAAGCAACCATGTACATGCAAACACAAACAAACAAAAAAGTTAATCAGTTCTTTACAGTTACAATATTCCTCGAAAAAAATTTCCCCCTTATTATTTTGTTTTAAAAACTTGTATTATTCTTTTGTCTTAGCTATAGTCTTCCACAGATGCCTATAACCTATTTTAAACATGCTACTGTAATTTTACAATCTTTTATATTTTTTGACGTTCATTAATTTAATTACTTTCTGACAATCTGTCTACTTAATTCGTTGCAAAACAATAGTTCTTACATCACCGTTACAATTTAATTATAAATTCTGATTGTAAAGTCTTTACTCTATTTTCTTGCTGCCTCAGTTCTTGCCTCAATTACAATTTGCTTTCATTGAAACGTTAATATTAAATGATACTTCTTCTTTTTGTTGAATATGAGACTGCAAGTCCAAAGAGAACTGGAATCTGTACTTGCCAATCTGCGCCGATCAAAATAAAATACCAGCACTTTGCTATTTTAAATGCCTTGGTATAATTTATTCAAAATTAATTTACAAAGCCAACTTCACAGCTAATCTCAACAATTTTAACACACACAGAGATTCTATATATAATCTTATTGAATCCAACGATATTATTGTATATATATTACGTTATTATAAACACTACTGTCTGTGGAAGGCTGTTTAGAATTTAACATTTACATATCTTTTTTTTTCCTTACAGATTATTTATAATGAAAAGATTAATACACACACAAAAAAATAATCAATTAGGAATTATTATAACACATATGTTATAACATGTCAAAAATAATGCAGCGTAGTACTAACTAACATGGGCCTAATGTTTCACCTGTTCCCATATTATAACCAATCGTACCAATTGTAATCAGCACATATTTGCGGTTCCATAAAGCAAATATCTACAATAAGGACCTCATAAAATGGTCAATAACTTAATCCACATATGAACGCCGCTCTCTTTGATGCGTATTTAGTTAATAGACTATTATAGTAATAACGCAGTCATATCCTCATATCATAGAAATACCAGATTTTTGTTGGTTGTTGAAATATTCATGGCGTTTAGAATGGCTTAAAGCTTATACTCGCTTGTAGTCTTCTACGGTACGAGTACCGTATCCATTTGATTGAACAGTTTTTGCTAATTTAGTTTTTGTTATGATATCTTTAATGCTGTCCTATCTTCGCGGATCATAGGTTGAGAAATGCTGAAGTAGAGTTGAAATACTGAATTAATTTAATTTAATTTTTTTAACTTGCGATGGAGCGCACGCTCTGGTGAAAACTTCCGTACACACCCATTTTTCTCCCTTTCCTGTACCCACTCACTTTTGCGCTCTACAAATTTCAGCTTTAAATTATTTCGACGTTTTTGGTAAATTATTCATCATTATCTTGGTAATTTATTCCAATCACTGACCCCCTTACAAGCTTCCTTCCCCCTTGTGCCTGAAATCGAGTGCCAGGTTGTAGTCATGGTCCATATTTTCCCTTTCATGTATTACTTTTAATTATTCCATCAATATCTTTCCACGTCTCATCACCAATATACAGCTTAAACATTCCCATGACTCTCTTCACCCTCCTCCTGTCTTACAATGAATCCCATTCCAGATCTTTTATCGTATTGGTTACTGATTATGTTCTGCGGTAATTTCCAGATCAACGCTTCTTTGCACCTTCTCCAACTCCTGTATTTGATTACCAAAATGTGGGGTCCCATACTACACCATCATATTGACCAAAGTATTATAACTTTTATTTTAATACTATGAACAAGAATTTCAGCGGAAACTCCATCGCATTCAGTTTCATTTTTTTACTTCATTTTCCTTTAAATATTTGTCTACAGATGGAAAAACAATAGCTTGTTCTGCGTCAAATTCGTCCCAGTTCGCACTTCTCGGTTTACGCATCAAATAAGTGAGGGGAAGTGCAGCAGAAGGTCGCCGACCGGATAACAATGCGCGCGCTCGGAAATCAGTATAAAGCTTTTTCAGCTCTTTTGCCTATCTATAGCATCTGCACACCTGTTCGCTTTCGAACTGGGCTGATCAGATCTGAAGTAAAAACGAGGACACATGTACGCAGCGCGGGCAATGACCTCATATCCAATTAAATCACATGTAGGTAAATAAAACAGTAAAATCAGCACTATTTTTTTAAGGTGTGGAAAGCAGTTTATTTCATAGTAGATTATTTATTGTGCTAACTTCTAAGCCTATCATAAATGAGGGATTTAACCAAGTGTTCTAGCAATTAATTTCTTCACATTTGCTTAACTAAAGTAATTGATATTTAATAACACTGATAAACTAAAAAAAATGCCTACTTATTACATATTTAAAATATATCGAACCATTACAAAAAAAATGTAAATAGATAATCTATGGACAAAGAGTAATAAAATCTCTGGCAGTTGTTAGCCCTCCAACGTAGGTCAGGCGTGACAGACACAATGACTAAGCTAGTATTTTATTAATATTAATGTTGATAAAAATTATTTTTACTGACAGGACGTTTGGACATCTTTACCTCATTTCTCAAGAACTAACAGGAATAGCTAAGAAATTATAATGTTTGGATTTCTGATTAGAGTGAACACCGCGCAGTATTTTGTAAAATTGTAACATGGAGTAAGAGACCATTAAAATCATATTTATTTATCAAACAGTATAGTAACTGTCAATTTTCAGGAATCCACAAGTTCATTATCGAGCGAGCTCACTGTCTAGTACAGGGGTGGCCAACCCAAATGATCTTGCGGGCCACTTTGGAAATGCACCATATATCCCCATATTAGATTTAGACCCACTAGAGACATTTTATTGGAGTGAATATAATTTGATTATTTTGCGAACTCATAAATAAAACAGGCAATATCTGTCATATATTCGTTTGATAATTATTTTAAAATCAAAGTTAATTTTTTTCTCATAATTTAGACAGTTAATTTTTGAATATATGTATGCACAAATAATTTATTCTTTTTTAATACATTGGTTTTCACTACTTTTTCATTATAAAATAAATATATTTTGCAAATGAATGTCGCGGGCCATCCCTGGTCTAGTACTAGTGGTAGTACAGAAATGAACCATTTAGTAGAGAAAAGATGATGTCTACCGCTCAGTCTTTGAATTCTTCGAGAACTGTCATCGATTATCTGCTTCGCATATTCTGATTTTTCTATGCCTCTTTAGATAGCACTTTCTGTCTCCACATCAGATTTTGGTTTAACTGTAACCGATTGTGGCGAAGTAGGACCTACATTTTCCAATTTGGTATTCTATGCTTCTTTCAATACCTATCATCTCATTCTCTACAATCTACAAGCTAAACGGGATACCTTCGTTAAATGCTTTTTCAACAAGCCTTGTGCTCTCATATTTACATTCACTTCCTATAGGTTGATCATCACTCTCGCTAAAGATGGCTAAAAAAATTGGATGAGATGAAACAGCTTTCTTTTTCCTTTCCGAGCCATAGGCAGCTATCATGTAAGTTTCTACACTAAAATCTTTATTCGAAGGCATCATCTCCACGGATTATCGAGGAAGGTGAAAATCTTTCTGTCCTTTTGGCTTTTTAAAATTATTTATTCTCGAGTGACTAATAGGGTTCAGAAAAAATCCTACTCGCAGCTTCAAATATCGAGTTGTTGCGCCATTTTTATTGAAATACTCCAAAACAGTGTCAAGTACAAACAGGTCTCTTTAGTATCACAATTGTCCCCTCGACAAAAAAATCTGACGTTTTGCGTTTGTTAAGTGTATACCACATTAAGGATGTCAAAGGAATAACACTTCATTAAACCAACCAGGTCCTACATCAGTTGAGACTAGCACGGCGACTAAGTTTCCAAGTATCGATAATATAACTTATACTATGGAGTATGCTGGAAGTACGTTAGAATTACTAGCAAGTCTTCATTTTTAAACTGAACATGGTGAGTAAGTAGTAACGATTTGGCCCCACATTCGGAAGGACGTAGGTTCGAATTCCCGTCCCACCATCGAGATTATCCATGGGTTCCCGAAATCGCTTCAACGAACGTCGGGACGGTTCCTTCAAAAGGCCATGCCCGAAATTGTTCCCGTTCCTTGCCCCCATTCCTAGACGTTGACGAGGCGTAGTAAAGCCATAGAGGGGAATAAAATCATTTATAGAGGCTTGCGACACATCGACACCGAAGTTATTAGAGCCAGTAGAGGAATTTGTGCAACCAACATGAAGGCAATCGGCCATGGCCTTTAAAAATGATTCATCCTGGCAATCACATGGAGTGATATCGGAAAACCCTTGAATACCGAAATCGAGATAGCCGGACAGCTAAGCGCATTCGAGTCTTTACTCACGGCAAGCACGCTTCTTAACGAGAAAGAAAGGGGGAAAGGGAGAAATCTCTTCATTTGATGTCGAGAAACTTCGATCTAAATTTGGCTTCACAAGCTGTTCTTTTACTTCCGCATCTACTGCTTCCGTTTAGGGAAATACTGATGGTGGTGCGAATATGTTGCTATCTGTCTGTGAAATATGTAACTCGTTTTCTGTGTGATAAGTGTATTTTTGTTTGTTAAAAGCACAGTAAATTAGTGACGGACCCAGCATTCATCCAGGTGATAGCGGAAAACCTCAGTCATAATGGCCGATACGCTGATCCCAGGATTTGAACCTTGTCCCATTGTACCTCACCCCATTTTACCCCGCCGATCCGTTCTGGTGGCAATTTAACGCATGCAGTCACACTGGCTGGGTTTATTATATCTATTCAAAATTGTTATGAACATAGTAATCCAAGGATCGAAAAACCAAACCATAGCAACCGATAATGGAAGTTTTACACGATTATGATGGCTCAGTATCATACTCGTGACATGTAAAGTTAGTTAGCTCATTTCTTAATTCATAACTGCGTTTCCTACCTGCAGAAGTAAATAAAAGAGTAATGGTTATTTTTAAGTCGTTCAGCAGTATGAGGCAAGAGGAGAAGAATAAAAAGACCGTCTTTTTCAAAACCACGTGCCAAGCACGAGGACACAAGAGAATTCGATTACTTAGACAAAAGTTGATGACATTTATTACATGGATCTGGGTAAAGGCTATTTTAAGCAACTACTCTTGCGTTTGCGACAGATTACCGAGTAAAATTTTGTGTAATAAAAATCTAGATGTCGACTCTGTCGATTAGACGAGACTGTGTGTCAGCTGCATCTCATGTCTCACAGTGTGTTAGGTTTCCCAGACTGTCCTTGTCGCTGTAACTGAAGCCCTTGTAACTGGAGTACACTGTCGTATGAAAGTAAGGCATGTCTGACTCCGTAATCTTCAACATCGATAGTGACCGGGTGTTATGTAGGTTCAGTGTCAACATGAAAACTATTAAAAAATTTACAAAAAACTACGCGAATGCCATTATTAAACAGGAGGTTTGTTCGACCACCTGGAGTTTCAATAAGGCTCAGTCGTAGCTACCATAATCTAGGATTACTGACCAGTTAATTGGACCTACAGTCAGTCCGATCCACAGAGCGTGCTAATGTTCTCCATATAAACAAAACAGAGCTTTGCCAAAGGTGAACGTTAGTTTGAGAGTCCGTAAATATTCCAGCCGAGACTACCAACCGGTGACCTTGAGACCACAATGAGGCCGTTTATTTATTGATGAATGTATCAGAAGCTATTAAACAGTAGGAAATCACAGATAAGAACAATTACAGTAGTGAAAGAGAAGGATGTCAGTTCACATTAGTTGGTACTTTCATCATTGGGTTGATACTAGCCTCTGATTCACCGGCTCTGAGCTCCATTTTCACCACATTTCTGATATTTGTACTTCAAGACTTTTTTGAGCGTTGAAAAGTCCCAGCTCTGCTATCTTCCATCTCCTTGCAGGGCCGGCGCTAGAATTTTGGGGCCCGGGGTAAGCGTTCTTAGCAGTCACGTTACCAGTTGGCGAATTCATCGGTTAGGGCCCTCCCTCAGACAAAATGGGCGACTTTTTTTTTTAAAATAGCTCTACAACTTGTCGAGCGGGAGGCCCGGGGACATTTGACCCGCTTACCCCCCCCCCCTCCCCGTTCCCCCCTAACGCCGGCCTTGTTGATTAATCAGACAACACAATATACGTTGTCTAGTACTATTCTTGTTTCAAGAAACATAGTCACAAAACTACTCTGTTACATCAAAGTAAATTGCGTTTACATACAGCGGTCTGATTATATCGTGTCTGTATATCCCAAAGGTCACGGTATCACCCACAATATTTGCAGGGACTTAACACTCGCCTATAGCAATATATATATGGAATGCACTCTTCTGTGGAATTTCCCTACAAATACATTTTCCCCCTTTCTTGTACCCACCTACATTTGTGCTCTACGAATTCTAATTTTAAATTCTTTCAATGTTTTTTGGTTAATTGATAACTTATTCAAGCCCCTGACTCCCTTACCTACGAAAGAAAATTTTCCCGCACAATTATGACTGAAATCTAGTGCCAGCTTGTTGTCAAGATCATCTTTTCCCTTCCGCGCATCACTCTTAATTTTTCCATCAGCATCTTTTCACGCCTCATCACCAATATACGCCTTTTACACTCACAGCTTCCTCCCCGATGCAATGAATCCCATTTCAGCTCCTTTTTCATATCATTTACTGATTGATCTGCAGAAATTTCAAGAGATAAATCTACTAGCCCTTTTTCGCACCCCCTCCCACTCCTGCATTTGGTACCAAAAATGTTGGTCCCATGCTACACCACTATATTAGAGCAATGGTCTGACCCTGTTCTCTCATTTCTTTCGTACATTCCCTCATCACTCTTTACAATTAATGAAGGATTCTGAAATCTTTCCTATCGCCTGCCTAATGTGTCCTGTCTAGCTTAGTTTATTATCAAATGTTATGTCAAGATAATTATATTTCAACATTTTTCAACAAGCAATTCCCCCGTTAGTCATTTATCTGTGTAAGTAATAAGCTGATTCTTCTTTTATCCTATCTTATAACTTTAAGTCATCTGCAAACAATCTACCAGCCGAAAGCTCAGGTAATGAAATAAACAACGCGGCATACCCCGAAAGTCAATTAATCATGGCTCTAACTTCTGAACGCATACCATTTACACAATCATTCATTTGAATAATTAATATCAACTTTGCCAGTATACTACCTTGTGACACTTCCATTTTCACTTCTTCATCTTCCCTACCTAACTCTTTGCTTTCTACGTTTTAAGAATTTTTCTACCCAACAAATCATTTTATCACTCACTCCAAAGATTTTTTATTTTATTTACTACAATTTTATGGCTCACTCTGTCAATACCTTGGAAATGTCTAAAGCGGCCTGTAGACGATCAAATTGTTTGTCAAACTTTACGTGATTGTCAAATTACTTGAGAGTCTGCGGCATTGTTTGATGCGTTTGTCAAACAATCCACGCGTTTGACGTGTTTGATGGAAATTTTGATTGACGGGGTGTTTGTCAAATAAGTTTGAAGGTGTGCGGTGATGTTTTTCAAACATTGTTTCATTTATCGCTTAGTGACCATGGAGAACGCATCGCCGTTCGCCAAGTGACAACAGCAGGAATGACAATTGGCTGAGTGGACATAATTTATCAGACGAAGGATTCCTTTTACAGTTCATCAGTATCGCGATCAGCCGGTGCTATGAAAATAAAATCTAAAGAATAGAATAACTTCAATATTTAGCCAAATTTATCAAAAACGTTGAAAGAATTTAAAGTTAAAATTTGTAGAGGGCAAATGTAGGAGGGTGCAGAAAAGGGTAAGATGGGTGTTTAGGGAAATTGTCACCGGAGCGTGGGCGCCATTGCAATTTTATTAAATATATTAAATATTAGCACCTGGTTTGGCTAATTTCTCCAAGAACCCTGTATAATAGTCTCCATCTCTTCCATGTCTTCTTCTCCATGTCGGATGTATTTTTTTTCCCCGTTAATAAGTAAATTGTGTAAATGACAACACGTCATAACTTCTTGCTTTTGTTAGAGATAATTATGTGGGTTTCTAAAAAAACCTTAAAATTAGGGAATGAAAAATACTTTTTCAATAATCCGCGCGAGATAAACGATAATTAAAAATTCTTCTGTTATCATTTAATACTTGTTTATTGCAAGGTTTCATAAAACTTGGTAGCAGCTGGAAAGCTTTATCTCCTACAAATACGGAGGACTTTTTTAAAAAAAATAGTAATCGGCAATTCATCTGGATCTGGAATCTGCAACTGATTATTTTCAAACAAATTCCAAAATGTTGTATTTTTAATCAATCCTCCATCTGACGCTCTGAAATTTGTACCGACATCAACCGACACTGGCGATGAGGCATGGAAAGATATTGCAATAGGTATGAAAAGTAGTGCATGGAAGGGAAAAGATGACCATGACCACAAGCTGGCACTCGATTTCAGGCACAAGGGTGCGGGAAGATTCTCTTTTTTAGGTAAGGGTGTCAGGGATTGGAATGAGTTACCAAAAGAAATGATGAATAATTTACCGAAAACTTTGAAAGAATTTAAAGATAAAATTTGTAGAGGGCAAATATAGGTGGGTGCAGGTTAGGGGGAAGATGGGTGTGTAGGGAAATTGCCACCGGAGCCTGTGCTCCATTGCAATTAAATAATAATAATAAAAAGTCATAATTTGCACTGGCTATAATCATTCAAACGTTTTATGTTCCGTGAGCAGGAATTTATTGTAATCATCTGGTTCCTTGTGCGATATTTCTCGTAATAAATTTTCATGTGTATATCTCTCTCTTAATTTCAATCATTCTCTAAACCGACATCTACTTTTTTTTTCTTGACACACAGTGCTAGAGTCAACGCTAAAAATGCGTTGTCTTTATTCCTCATAGCGGCCAGCGTCACGTTCCGACAACGCAACAATCGAAACTAAAGGCAAGTTTGACAAATTTGTTTGATCTCAGGTTTGAGCGTTTGCGCAGTTGTTTGATGAAAACGTGATGTTTGACCAACAAATTTGTCAAATAAATTTGATCGTCTACAGGCACCTTAATACTACATTATTCATTTAACCTCCCTTGCCCACTCCATCCGAAATAAGTTGCGTCTAACCTACTAACTGAGATTCACATGAATATCCTTGCCTAAAGCCGTGTTATGGATCCGAAAACCTGTTTCTTTCCTCACAGATATTTCTGATGTTGTTGCATATCAACCTCTCCATTAATTTTCCTGCTACTATTGTCAAACTGATCGGCCTGTAATTTTCGAACCTATTTGTCACTACTTCTTTATGGACCGGTAGAGTCTTACTGCGGTCCGGAAGACTGGGTTTCGATCCTCGACGAAGCCGAGGATTTTTCCGCGAAGCTGAAGGTTCGGAACGGCTCCCCAGGACCCCTCAGCCTGTTATCTAATGAGTACCGTGGAGGAAACTCGGCGGGAAGGTAAAGAATGGTCGGAGCGTGGCGCTGATTCCGTCACATCAATTCTAGTGCTAACGGTTGTGATGGGAATGTGGAGCTTTACCTCCGCGAATCCTACGGGAAGCGGCAGGAGCCGTAAGAACCCCGTGACCTTTTTATAACTATCGCATTTTTCTATTTGTCTGGTAAGTAACAGGTCTCCATACCCAATCTAAATAACATTTCGAGATAAGTCCTTTTCTGCTATCTTTAAATCATATATAGTAATACGACTCTTCCTAGTGACATTAACCGACGATAAGTTAAAGCAACTATGCAAATACTTAGCTGAATGGAACAGGCGAATCTAGAGTTAAGTAGGTTAAAATTTTCGTTTACCCATACTACCACAAAACTTTACATAAATGGCAGGGCACAGAATGGGAATGTAGTAATAGAAATTGGTCAGTGGAAAATTGTAATTTCTTGTGAATACTAAATAATGTGATATAAATAACTGTATTGTGTTTGATTCTAAAAAAGTTTTTTTTTCTTCTTTTATACAATGTAGTACAAGTGCTAATCCTGGGGTTTTATTCATCTTATTTACAAGCAGACGAAATTCAGCTCAAGTATTTGAATTTCAAGCGGTGATATATCACTAAATACAGACCTTCAAAAAGAAATGATATGAATGAAATTTATTCTGATCAGAATCGTGAAATTTAAATAAAATTATGAAATTGTTTCACTACACTTACCAAAAATACAAACGGAAAGAAAGCAAAATATATCTCTTAAATACAGTATAAACACGGAGTTAGTGCCATCTACTACTAGGACCAGAAACAATGTATGGATTAAATGAATTTATGGTTTAAACACAGATTATTTGCGATCTTCCAAAATCATTTAACTACAATACTGAATGGATTGGAATACTGTACGATGCTAAAAACAAGATACGTGGGAATAGTATAAATAATTACTACATGAAAAATCGAATGCAACTCACTCTTTTTACACGCTTTGTATTAGCTTGACTTGTATGTATGTATGTATGTATGTATGTATGAATGAATGAATGTAACGGAATTTTACAACTCCATTTTGACCCACTTCCAGATGTCCGAGCTGTTTGAAATTTGGCACACATATTCAGAACCGGTGACAATACAATAATTTCATAGCTATATCCTGCTATTCTCATTACTTTGACAGTAACAACAGAAAAATGGTTGAATGTCGTGGAATTTTGCAATTTAATTTTAACCAATTCCAGATGTCCGAATTGTTTGAAATTTTGCTCATGTATTGATAACTGATTACAATACAATAATTTCATAACTATGTCTTGATATTCTGATTACGTTGACAGTAAAAACATAAAAATTTTGCACACGTTTTAAGAACCGTTGACAATACAGTAGTCTCCTAGCAACGTCCTGCTATTCTCGTTACTTTGACGGTAACAATAGAAAAATGGTTGCATGTAATGGAATCTTTCATTTCAGTGTTTACCCGCTTCCTGACGTCCGAATCGTTTGAAATTTTGCACACTTATTAACAACCGATAAAAATTCAATAATTTCACTCTCACCACGTTGTCAGAAACAGCTTAAAAGTGGTTGAATGTAATGGAAAAATTCATTTCAATTTTCACCCACTTCAGAAAGTCCGAATTGTCTGAAATTTTGTACATGCATTAAGAACCGATGACAGTCCAATAATTTCATATCTATGTCTTGGTAACCTCATTACTTTGACAATAAAAACACTAAAGTGATTTAACCGTCTTATGAAAGATGTGGCTCATTTTCACCCACTTTCCGAATCGTCTTTGTGGCCTAGTTGGTTAAGGCGCGTGACTGGCGAGCAGACATTCCCTGCTCGAATCCCGATTCTTGAGTTGACCATTTAATTGTATTTTACTCGTGGGAATAATAATTAAAAATGAAACTACAACTCAAAGAAAAAGAGAGATTGGCGAAGAAAAGCCAACAGTAAGAAACATACTTTTTAAACTATCTGAACTAAAAAGTTGAAAATAAAATTGTAGTTTAAAAAACTAAAATCACGCTTTCGTAGTAATGTGAACTAAATGGTTAAAAGTAATATTTAAATACAAACATTTTGTTTAACAGTGATAAGACGTCCCACAATTCAGGATAATTTTTTTTGAATAAGCTTAAAGTATAAAGTCACTGATTACAAAATTAACTTTAATGTTAAAAAAGCGTGGGGTGCGCTCTACATAACTTTTGACAATGACTCTGTCTTTACAAACAGCCAACGACAAAAAATATAAGACAACTGAAATAGCACCCCATGCTTTTTTACATTAAAGTTAATTTTGTAATCATTGACTTTATTCTTTAAGCTTATTCAAAAAAAATTATCATGAATTGTGGGACGTCCTATCACTGTTAAACAAAATGTTTATATTTAAATATTATTTTAACCATTTAGTTCACATTACTACGAAAGCGTGATTTTAGTTTTTTAAACTACAATTTTATTTTTTAATCTAAAGTCGTTGAAAATATTTCAGCAAACTTGGAAGCTAAACACTGCATACTATGTTTCTGTTTTAGGTCTCCTGCTGTTTTATTGCGCTTTAAGGATCTTCCTGCAATCATATGCACCCAAGGATTAAGAGCATGTTATTTAATGACAGTACTACCAGATATACTAGTCTCACTGAAAAAAAGAGGCAACCTGGAGACGATGATGTGTAAGGAATGGCCTTTTGAAGGAACCGGCCCTAGCATTCACTTGAAGCTATTTCGGGAAACCATGGAAAATTGAAACTTGGTGGCCGGACTCTTATCCTCTAACGTTCACCCACCGGTAAATTAAATTGTAATGAAACGAATTTTGTTAGGTCTGAAAAAAGAAGTTATGTACAGGAAGATTTACATGTAAATTAATATAATAACTTGATCAAAATTATAAAAAATAAAAAAGACCGGACAGTGTGGTCGCACATTAAATCGTCACCACGCTGCATCGGGTTACTGGGGCTAGTTGGCTACAGTTTTAGTGTTTTGTGTTTACACATTTTTTGGTAAATGTTTTTAAAAATGTTTAAATGCAGTTTTAAAGAACATTGTTAGACTTATACAGACGCTTAATCAACGTAATTTTAATTTATTTAATAGCATAATCATCCGGATTACAGTTATCATACAAGTTAAACAAGGTGTTTCCATCTGTACAAGCCTCATGAGCCCAAAGTTTACAAACTGTGCACTGAACCCATTTTTCATTTAGTTTATATTTTGAATAATCTACAGCGCACACCAGGCCAAAGTATTCCTCTTAATATGAACTATCTTTTTGATAATCATTTTTGTGTGTGACAGTTTTAATTATTTCCTTAAAAGGGAACAACCTTTTCTTGGCCCCACTATTTATCGTGCATTGAGTTATCTTTTTTATTCTTTCTCATTTTTTTTCCGATTGATTGTTTTTTTTCTGCAGTTTCCTTTTCTGTTCTTATTGCTTTAAGATTTGGCGAATCCGTTAAAATTGTAGTGCTCTTTTTTCGTTTTATTTGTTTGCTTCTGATTTTTAAATTGTCTTATGTTTAATTGCCTCTGAGTAGAAAGTCGGCTGGGGCTGAGGATTTAATGCCAAGAGGTCCATCATTCAAGAGTAACATTAAAACTGATTGTGGGCCTACCAAGGGCGTATCCATGATGACAACTAGGGGCGTGGGGAGCAACATCTGAATTAGGGGGGGCAACTGGTATTTTTTTTTTCGAGGAAGTGGGGTGGGTGACTGAAAAATGTCGATTTCTTACAAAATAAAACTCAAACCTATTGAAGAAACTATTTTTATTATTGATTAACATAGTAATCCAAGGACCTACTATGCAGTTAATCAAGATCGTAACTCAATTATAGTTTTTTTATGTAAACATTAATCGTCTCGGATTCTCAGAATAATTTTCAGTAATTTTCTTCGTTAATATCTCACGGTGTACTTTTACGAAATTTAGATGCACACTCATCGGGCATTGTTCAGTTAATCTTTCCTCTCCCATAGTGCGCCTGAGCCACTCGTCGAAGCGTACTGAAGGCAAGCTGCCCCCCCCCCCTCCCTGTCCCTCGCTGGATACGTCCATGGGGCCTACGGAATGTTTGGAACATCCAGCCTCTTGCCTGTCCTACTCTCATATTACAGTTAATCTCAGCTGCATTAGACCTTTTTCCAGCTGCCTTTGAAGATTAGGTTCAGGCGAAATTGTTTTCTGCTACATGTGATTAAATTCGGGCAGAGATCTTGACCGTGTTCTGGATTTGGGTTAGACATATTAACTAGATTTGGTCTATTAGTTGTTCATTAAGGCATATAATCTTGTTAAGTTAAAATGTCAACATTTAATGGAAAAAATCCTGTATTTATAAACCCAGCTATAGTTTTTGTGTAAAAGCCAGTGGTAATGCATTGTACACAGCTCTCAGTACATATTTATAGTTGAACTTATTGAATTCGCTGAAAAATGCAGAAAATTTATCGGGGTAAGTTGGCACATGTAGCCCCTTCCTAACTGTACCAACTAACCCCAATACGCTCCAGTTTATAAAAGTGGCTACCATTATGGTCAAACGTGAAGTAAGTAAAACTAAACAAAAAATCACTATTAGACAGTAAATTACTGCATCAAATGCTGCAATAGATCACTCATAAAACAAAAAGAATGGAATCGTAAAAAAATACTCACCAAGTAAAAAATCAGTCTTTGTGTAATAAAACTTGTCACGGCAATTACCCTGAAACCAGAGACAATATAACTACAATGACTCGTGAAAAGGAGGAACATCCACTTGACTGGTGGCGGTTTCTAACGGTAAACTTGGAAACTAAACGAAGTGTGTCAACTTACCCCTATAGCCAAATAGCACCGCTCTCCCCTACAACGGAACCAGGTTCGAGTCCTGGACCCTGCGTACCGGCTGTCCTGATTGCGGTTTTTAGGCAATTTTCCGTAGTCATCTAGGTGAATGTTGGGGCCCCCAATCTTCGCCTCATAATCTGCACATTTCACACAAAAAACCACATATCATGGAAAACATAAGCTACACTGATCGCTGACAGATGAAAAAACTTAAGCTCCCGCCATTGCTCCAGGAACTGACAATTCGTGATTCTAACTGTCTAGTGGTAACATTGGACTAATTCTTAATGATGAGAATTAAGGCATTGCCTGGTCCGATTGGATCAATTCGCAAATAATAAAAGACTTTACGTTTCGCGAGAAAGGTCATTACAACCAAGAATTTCGTGGCCAAGGAAAATAAAAGGAAGGAAATCTAAGATATGTCAATTGTACATATTTGCAGGTTACACTATAATAATGTTTCTTATTTTGACCATTTATGGAGCCGTCGTTGAAGTGCGCCACCGCATTTGACTCATGTCATGACTCATCAGGGCCGCATTTAAGCATAGGCTACATAGGCTGTAGCCAGGGGCCCGCACCACAAAGAGGGGGCCCGCATTACAACCTGGATTCCCTCCTGGGTCAGTAATAGAGCTAAAAAAAAAAGGGTCGCCCATAAATTTTTTGGGCCGAATTTCGAAATTTAAGCATCCATAGCCCAGGGCCACTGCCGACAGGCTGGCGGGCCACAGAGCCTAAACGCTGCCCTGTGACCCATGAAGGTGTAGAAATTACCTCCTTGTTTTGAACTTCCCTTTTTTTTTTGATGCAATCCTCCATCCTTTCCTATCCTGTGCTAACCTCTTCATTTCTACATACCCCTTACAGCCTACGTCCTCAATTTTCTGTTTCATATATTCTAATCTCTGTCTTCCTCTACAGTTCTTACCTTCGACTGTTCCCTCCACTAACAACTTAACCAATCCAGAATGTCTCAAAATATGAACTATCAGCCTGTCTCTTCTTTCCGTAAGCTTCTTCCACAAACTTCTTTTCTCACCTACCATTTCCAAAACTCGTTCATTTCTTACTTTGTCTGTCCACTTAATTTTCAGCATTCTTCTGTAGCACCACATTTCAAATGCTTCAATTTTCCTTCTTTCCGGTATTCCTAAAGTCCATGTTTCGCTACCATAAAGTGCTGTGCTCCACACATAGAGTTTAAAAAAGTTCTTTCTAATTCCTAGATCAATATTTGAAACTAAAAAGTTTCTCTTTTTCATGAAGGCTCTTTTTGCTAGTGCTATTCTGCTTTTAACATCATTCCTGCTTCGGCCATCGGTTGTAATTTTACTTCCCAAGTAACAGAATTCACTTACTTCTCCTATTGCATCCGATCCTATTTTTATATTTAATCTATTAGTATTGGTATCATTTCTGCTACATTTCATCACTTTTGTCTTGCTTTGATTTATATTCAGTCCAAAATCTTCCTTCAGTATTTTGTTCATGCCATTCAGTAACTTCTCAGTATCCTCAGCCCTCTCTGCTAACAAGACAATGTCATCAGCAAATCGTAGCATACTGATTTTTTCTCCCTGAAAACTTATACCACATGGAAAATTTGTTCTTTGACTTTCTTCATTGCTTCTTCTACATACATGTTGAATATTAATGGGGATAGACTACAACCTTGTCTCACACCCTTTTTAACTGATGCATGTCTCTTGTGATTCTCTACTTTTATTACAGCCACTTGATTCTTATATAGTTTATAGAGTATTCTTCTATCTCGATACTTTAGACCTGACTTCTTTAAAATTTTGAACATCTTGTCCCACCTAACATTATCAAAAGCTTTTTCTAAATCAACAAATGCCATAAAAGTATCTTTCTTTTTCTTGATACGCCCTTCAAGTATTAATCTTAAAGACAGAATTGCTTCCCTTGTACCGCGATTTTTCCTAAATCCAAACTGAACTTCACCTACTATCTCTTCTACTACTCTTTCCATCCTTCTGTATATTATTCTGGTCAGTAATTTTGAAGCATGTGATGTTAGACTATTGGGGCGATAATTCTCACATTTGTCGGCTTGTGCTTTCTTTGGAAGTGTGAAGATGATATTTTTATTAAAATCAGTTGGAATTTCTCCTGTTTCATAACTTTTTGATATCAGCTTGAATAATCTTTCGATTCCTTCCTCTCCCAGGGATTTAAAGAAGTTCTGCAGGAATCTCATCAATTCCAGCTGCCTTATTTGCTTTCAAGTCATTCAGAGCTTTATTAAATTTTGTCCTCAAAACAGGATCTCCTAAGTCATCAATGTCGACATCGCCTTCCTTTTCCATTACACTATTGTTCAAGTCGTTCCCAACATACAGTTTCTCAATGTGTTCTTTCCATCGGTTAGCTCTATCATCTGAGCTTAAAAGAGGTTTCCCATCGGCAGCTTTAATGTTCATACCTCTTTTCTTCATTTCTCCAAAATTCTGTTCGATCTTCCTATATGCAACATCTACTTTTCCTACGACCATTTCCTTTTCTACTTCTTCACACTTTTCTTGTAGCCATTTTTTTTGTATTTTGCATTTCCTATTTATTTGATTTCTAAATTGCCTGTACTGCTCTCTTCCTGCTTCATCCTGAGAATTTTTGTACCTTCTCCTTTGATCCATCAGCTGCAAAATTTCTTCTGTGATCCAAGGTTTTCGGGCAGCTTGTTCCTAAAGCCTAATGTTTCTTTACCAGCTTTCATTATTTCGGTCTTTAATGCATTCCATTCGTCCTCGGTTGAGCTCCTTTCAGAGTTACTTCTTAGACCCAAGTCTACCATTTCTGCAAATTTTTCTCTTGTACTAGATTGTTTCAGTTTATTCACTTCCAGTCTGGTTTGCTTATACTGCTTCCTTATTCGCTTAAATTTCAGCCTGCACTCCATTATTATCAAATTATGGTCAGAGTCTATGTTTGCTCCTGGGTACGCTTTACAGTCTAGAACTTGATTCCTGAATCTCTGTTTGACCATGATATAATCTAGCTGATATCTGCCTGTATCCCTAGGACGTTTCCAGGTGTATATTCTTCTTGCATGGTTCTTAAACAGTGTGTTTGCCACTACTAGCTTATATCTTTCACAAAATTCTAGCAACCTGCTTCCTCGCTCATTTCTTTCTCCTAGACCAAAACTTCCTACAGTATTCCCCTCTTTTCCTTCTCCCACTATTGCATTCCAATCACCCATGATTATTAGATTTTCCTCCTCCTTCACATATTGGATTAATTCTTCAATTTTCGCTATATATTTTTTCTATTTCTTCGTCATCTTCCTTTGATGCTGGCATATACACTTGTACTAATGTGGTTGGGACGGGCTTAGTTTCTAACCTCATCAAAATTATCCTGTCACTAAACTGTTCATAATAACTCACCCGTTTCCATACTTTCACGTTCATTACAAATCCTACACCAGTGACTCCATTGACAGCCTGTGTGCTAATTATCCTGTGTTCCCCAGACCAGAAATCCTGTGCATCCGTCCATTTAATCTCACTAATCCCAACAACATCTAACTTAAGTTGTTCCATCTCCCTTTTTAAGTTTTCTAACCTACCTGCCCTATTCAAACTTCTAACATTCCACGCTCCGACTCGTAGAATGTTTCTATCCATTCTGATGACTCCTCCCTGAGCAGTCCCCACCCGGAGATCCGATTGGGGGACTATTTTACCTCCGGAATATTTTACCCAGGAAGAAGCCATCATGATATATGTAATTTGAGAGGATTACATGTCCTCGGGATACCCTTTGGGTCTTTAATGCAGTGGTTTCCCGTTGCCTTCTGCATACCCATGCCGTTGATCATTTCTGATTCATCCGCCTTTAGGGGCCGTTTCCAACCCCAAGGGCAAGAGGGTGCCCTGAACCGCTCCTCGCTCTTCCTCCCTCCTTTCGGAGGCCGTTGGCAAGCAGTGGGTGATTCCTTATATCCGGGAATCTTTCAGTCGCTAGAGCCTCGTCCGTGCAAACAGAGTGCACCACGTGAAGGAGAGGTTGACATTTGGTTGGAAAAGGCTAGTATAGCCTCTCCCAAACCCTTACACCCCGAACTTCCTTTATAACTAAGGAATTCTGGTTGTACACATTCTGCCGTGTATTGTGGGCGTTGTTAGGTCTTCTTTTAGGTAATTATTCATTTCTATTTGCCATTAAATGATTCTGAAGATTCACAAGAAATTTAATGGGAATTTTTAAGCAAATAATGTCTTTTGCATAGAGAAAGTAAATTTAAACACAAAGAGAGAACAGAAATCTGAAATATTTCATGTTTGACGTTGAAACATTTCTTGATGGTAAGTTGTAGGTCGTTTCATCCCCCTCCCCCCCCCCCTCGAATGAGAATACAAATACATGTCAGTCAGATTATATCATGGTTAAACAGGTACATAGTTCAAGTTCTACACAATAAAGAATTCCCCTAATTGATACAAGCTCTGAACAAACTATCAGTATGCTATGATTTGCTGATGACATTGCACTGTTAGCAGAACGGACTGAAAATATTGAAAAAATACTGTATGACATGAAAAAATACTGAAGGAAGATTTTGGACTAAACATAAACTAAACAATACAAAAGTGATAAAACGTAGCAGGAATGAAAGCAATAATAGTATATTAAACATAAAAACAGGATCAGATGTATTACGAGAAGTAAGTAAAAAAAGCATACACACTCAAATAGTAGGAATAATTTGTGAGAGATAGTAAAGTTAGCTATTATGAAGTCCCTCTAATGCCATTTAACGAAATACTATGTTCGTAGTTTTTCTTATTCCCTTTTTTTTCTGATCAAACAAAAGGTTTAAAATTCTTTATTCCTCCATTCCATGATCTTTGCATGTATTTTTTTTATTTTTTTAACTGCTTAACGTCTCCTGTAACAACTAGGTCTTTAGAGACGGGAAAGGATGGGGGGGGGGGGGGCAAGGAATTGGAAGGAATTCGGCCATGGCCTTTTGAAGGAAAACTCCCGGCATTCACCTGTAGTGATTTGGGGAAACCATGGAAAACCCAAATCTAGATGCCCGGACGGGGATTCGAACCGCCGTCCTCCCGAATGCGAGGCCAGAACGCTAGCCGCTACACCACCACGCTCGGTGTCTTTGCATGAGGCGTGGAGTGGAACGTTACAGAACCAGAAAGTCACCATTAGTGAATGGAACAAAATCGATCATGGGTGTTGCTGATATTTATTAAAATGGATTTAGAAAAACAATAGACACAGAAATTTTGATTTAATTAAACCCTCTCTACTTCTCGTTCTAATATATTACTAACTTTTATAAAACAGATATCTAATGAATTTACAATACGCTCTTTGTTCGCTTTTACTGGCGTTAATTACAATGATCCAGGTTACCCCCTAGCACTTGAAAGTGTAAACGGTCACTAGAGGCGGATGGATCAGAAATGATCAAAACCGAGCGTGGTGGGTGATCGGTGATGCTCTGGCCTCACATTCGGGAGGACGTGGGTTCGAGTTCCCGTCCACCCATCGTGATTTCGGTTTTCCATGGTTTTCCTGAAACCACACCAGGCAAATGACGTGATGGCTTACTTCAAAAAGGCCATGGAAGAATTAATTTTTTTCTTACCCCAAGTTCTCCCCGCTTCTAATGACCCCGACGTCAACGATTTGGAGGCAAAATATTTCCTCAATTGGTATCTACCGGTGGGAACTGCTTAGGAATGAATCATCAGAACGGATAGAAATATTCTTCAAATCTGAGTGTGAAATGTTAGGAGTCTGAATAGGACAGGAAGACTAGTATACTTAAAAAAGGGTGAAAAAGGGCGGCAAGATTCAAGTCAGACGTAATGGATCAGTGAGATTAGTAGAAGGATGCACAGAGTTTTGATCTGGATAATATGTAATAATTAGCACAGCGGAGTTACTGTATGAAATTTGAAGTGAGGAAGAGAATAGGGAAACGGTAAGTTATTACGAACGAAACTGAAGGATTATTTGATAAGGAGAAACTAAATCTGCACCAACCACGTATATACATACCAATGTTACAAGATGATGCCGAAATAAAGACAACATACGATGAAACCGAAGATTTTGTCCAGTACTTGAAAGGATATGAAATGTAACGACTATGGGCGATTGAAATGCAGTAGAACGAAAGAAAGGTAGGAACATTTGGTCGAGGAAACAGAAATGAGCAAGGGAGCAGGTTAGAATTTTGTAAAAAATCATAATCTGGTCATAGCAAGCACACTATTTAAGAATCATAAACGGAGGATATAAATCCGGAAACGTCCAGGGAATACTAGTGGATATCAGTTAGATTATATCATGGCTAAACAGAAAGCAAGTTCTATACAGTAAAGTATTCCCCTAGCTGATATGGACTAGAACAAGCAATAAGTATGCAACGATTTGCAGATGACGTTGCCCTGTTATTTTAAAATCATTGTGTGGCATGAACAAGATACTGATTGAAGATTTTGGACTAAACAAAGAAAGACGAAAGTGATGAAACGTATCAGGATCAATAGCAATAATGGTAGATTAAATATAAAAGTAGGATCAGGTGTAATTTGAGAAGTATTTGGATTCTGTTTCGTAGGAAGTAAAATTACAAATGACTACCGAAGCACGAATGATGCTAAAAGCAGAAAAGCACTAGCGAAAAAGCCTTCTTGAAAAAGAAAAATCTTTTAATTTCAAGTATTGATCAAGGACGGAGAAAGAATTATTAAAATTCTATTTGTGGAGCGAAGCTCTTTCTTATAGTGAAGCGTGGTCTTCAGGAAAAGAAAAGGAAAACTGAAGCATTTGAAATTTGGTGCTGTGGAAGGATTCCAAAAACTAACATGTTTTGGAAATGATGGGTGAGGAAAGAAGATTGTGAAATGGTCTCACTGAAATAGGAGACAATGGCTGGTCACATTTTAAAATTTGTGGGTTTGGTTGATACGAGGAAACATCTGAATGCAATATCAAAGAGGAAGACACAGATTAGAATATTTGAAGCACATAACTGAGGACGTAGGTCGTAATGGATATGTTGAGATGAACGGGTTAGCTAAAAATAGTAAGAGATTGCTTCAAACCAGTAAAGAGACTGATGATACAAAATTAATCAAAGAATAATTTTAAAGTCAGTTTTTTAATCGGTGCTTCAGATCTTGCTGTTGAAATGCTTTCGTATTTAGTGTACATATAGGTATTTGAAAATTTTCCGGGCTATGTTATCGAAAAATAAACTTTAAAAAAAAAATTATCGCTTTTTACAGCTTCTTAAGACAATATATAAATTCATCTGTCGTTACAACATAGTCCAATGTTCACCATAATCTGGTGGTAACACCATGGCCGTAGTTACAGTCTGTTCCGCATGGTGGCGATGTTCACCTGCTACCGAGTGGCGTGATGCTGTCTCAGCTGGAGCAATAGTATAAATCATGTGACTCTTTCCCACTCGCCATACAACCTGGCTATTAAGATCATGATCGCATCGCACGCACACGTGAGTACAGCGTCTGCTTCGTATAATTTAATGTTTTTCTTTACCCAATAGAATTAATGCAATAGAATCCACTTAAATTTTGCGTGTTCTGAATTTACTCATTTAATTTTTCACAGATTTAATTTTCTCTGATGCATATACTCCAAACGTAGTCCGTTCGTATCTTCAGACCGCTATATCATCTCTCTGATTTGAACATTCTGATTTTTCATCAGTTTCAATTAAGAGTAATTTTTTAAAAATGTTTATTATTATTATTAATTTTAATTGCGATGGAACTTTTCTTTTTCGAAACTTTAACTTTCAGTAGAGTCATTAAAATTTAAATTTTTATCATTATTTCTTCTATTTATATGATGTATTGCGCTTGAGAAATATTGTAGGCTGTAATGATCTTGTTTACTTGGGCGTTCTTTTTTACTTCAGTTTTGAAATGAGCGCACTGCATGATGCTGTCTGTACTGGGTTGAAGTCAGAGATGATTTTGAATTTATCGATTTGAGGTTCTCAGTTATTGCGTTTCACGACTGATTCCACACAGCAGCGTGTTACATTTTGACAATATGAATTAATAGATCCATCTGTTTTTAAAATAGTTTTTAGTTACCATGTACAATAATTTTGTTTTATTTCTTGTCAGAGAAGAGAAATCAGCTTGAAAAGCAGAAAGTTCATAGGTTTATATATTTACTTTTTTATTTTCAACGTTTTTCTGAAACAACCGGCCTGTTCAGTTTGTACATCAGACGATGATGAAATAGCAATTCATTGCGGCTTTGATAATGTTTTCCAAACTAACGAAAATTACCTCTTCGAATTTGCAGTCCTCACATGTTGCTGTGTGGTGCAAGTTTTCAACTTTTCTAAATAAATGAAATTTTTATGAGCTTAGAGTTTCCAGTTAAATTTCTAGTAACTCCAGCATAAGATAAAGTATTTAGTTGTGCTCTTTCAACAGACATTCATTCTTTTAGACCAGTGGTGGCCAACCCGCGACCCGCCTTGAACATTTCTCCCGTCCGCGAGATTCATCACACTTTTACAAAATATATTTATTTTATAATGGCCAAAGTAGTGAAAACCAATGTTTTTAAAAAACACATTATTTTTGCATCCATATATACAAAAATTAACTGTCGAATTTATGAGAAAAAATTAACTTTGATTTTAAAATAATATCGAATATATCTTAGGAATATATAATTTTATATGCGGCCCGCAGGACTATGATGCATTCTCAAAGTGGCCCGCAAGATCATTTGGGTTGGCCACCCCTGTTTTAGACTAATAATACTGTGTTATTGTCTATACATGATCAAAATCTAAACTTATTCCATACTAATGTATCGTCGCTGAATTTTTGGTTTCATCTGTTTTAGTAACTTGTGGCCTTAGTAGAAAGTCACTTTTCCTATTGTATTTATCCTATTGTATTTATCACTTTATCGCTGAATTTTTGGTTTCATCTGTTTTAGTAACTTGTGGCCTTAGTAGAAAGTCACTTTTCCTAATGTATTTATCACTTTTCCTATTGTATTTATGTTACAAAGAACGTTTTACGCAAATGTGTCGTATGTAATAAGAAACATTTCGTGTTCTTGTTTGTTTCTCTCTCATTCTTCGAGCTATCTTTACATTAGCACACATAGCACTGATATTTTTAATTATTTGTCCATGAGACAACCCCGTTAACTGCTGAGCGCGTACCGTCCATTTGTTAAGAGTACCCACCGTATCTTAAATACCTTCCATATTAGATTCATCTAACGTATTTAGTAATATTTATCAACTAATCTTCCATAATGCTATGGTTAAATGTTTGATTTATCACTAAAACCCTTAATGTTTGACCGGTTTGGTTTCAGTAGTTTGCAATCAATTCTTATGATGGCTTATGAGCATCCTATATACTAAATAATAAGCTCATGAGTTGAATGAATAACTTAATTTCTAACTGGAGGAGGGAGATAAACAATTAGACGACCGGATTTTAGGAAAAGAGGTCTGATAAAAAATTATAGATATTTACTTCTGCTGGGAAAAATAGAATTAGGCCTACTCAACTGGAGACAGAGCCGGCGGTAACATCGATATGACGGGTAGCCAGGGCCGGCGCTAGGAATTTCGGGCCCGTGGTAAAATGGGCCACCTTTTTTTTTTTAGCTCTACAAACTATCCCGGCGACAATAGGCCTGTTGCCTTCGGGGCCCCTATAGCCGGTGATCGGGGCCCCCCATCAGCCGGCGGGCCCGGGTACATTTGACCCGCTTACCCCTCCCTAACGCCGGCCCTGCGGGTAGCAGTAACCACCCGGGAAATTCTAGTTAGGAAGTGTAGGCCTACTTGTTTACCAAGATTATTACTATTATTAGGTAAGATAATGGAATGACATTTTCATGCGGGCTCCCCTCACCTTTTGTCTTACTACCCCTCCCTGCCTAACACGATCCGCTGGAGGTTTAAGCCAAAATCTCTATTAATTTACTCTCCTGTCAGCAAGGTCTCATTTGGAAGCCATTGCATAATCTAAAGACCTATATCTTTTTCCATTACCTAAGACGTTCTTTTGATGGTTACAGAGTACATGGTTGGTAAAGTGTGTGAGTAAAATCTGCGTAAACTTATTCGTTTTTTAGAATGCTATAATTAATGATCGGCTTCTTTCTTTTTTCAGACAAGAAAAATGAATCCTTTCGTCAGTCAATTCGTCTTCGTCCTGTTTTCGCTCTTAATCGGTAAGTGAAACAAATATTGTGCGTGAGGGAGAGAAGAATTTAATTTGTGACAATTTTTGTGGTTGTTAAAATGTAAAATTTCTAAAAATTTCTGGAAATCTAAATTCATGATAGTTCCCCTTTCACACTGTGTAATATTCCTTTTTTTGTGTTTTACTGCAGTTCACCATAAAAAATTAAAATATAATTATATTTATGATAACACATTATTTACATTAGAAAGCAGAAGCTTGAAAAGAGTGTCTTATTTATTGTAAAAGTTGTTTTGGGGAAATACAGAGATAGATTTATATATGATGGTACTTAAAAAAATATTTGTTTGGGACTTTTAGGCTCATGCCATTATTTCAATAAAATGTTGAAACATTGCAGATCACTAATTACATTTATTTTTTTTACCATCAGTCTCCAACAAGAGGGTAGATTGAATTCTTCCCCGGGAAGCATAGTAGGCTAGTGTTTGTTGAATATGTCTGTAAAACGTTTATTGAAATACGTGTGGTATTTTTTGAATTCCACTCAATTTTAGGAAGCAATAACATGTACAGCATTATTCTTTAAAGAAAATATTATTGTTTTAAGCACTGAAGCTGTGATTTGCTACATATATACCAACTGTTATAGTCAGTGTAATATCATGTAGCCAGGGCAGGCAGATCGTCTTAGGCCCGGTTGGGTAGCTATACAAGAGAGGGGGAGGAGTCCACCTTCTTTAAAAAGAAATATAATAATTACAGTAATAATTATACAAACAAATTCATTAGAGAAATTCATAGGGGTAAAAACTGCAAAATAATTTTAAAAAATTATTATATTATTTATTCAATAATACATTTTAAATGCGTACAAAAATTCACTGTCATTGGCCATGGCTCCAAATCTATATTGGTTGCCCAGGGTTATGAGGCACTGAGAAAATCTATGCTCGACTGGTCTGCTCTCTCTCCCGTTCTCTTAGTTCTTTCTCTCTATGTACATCACACACTCAATTGCTCTGAAATTCCAGGTGGGTAAAATACACACCCAGTTTTCTGGTTTTATACTGCTTTCTATCATCCATACCCATGCTATCCGCCGGCCCTGCTTGTAGCTAATGTCAATGTGTGTTGTAGTATAATAACTGCAAAAATACAGCAAGTTATTGGATTAATTACTGTAGTTGGTTCAATTAGTTTACCAAAGAAACAGCACTGCTGAATAATTTTCTCATAAGCAATAGCTTTTAGTCTTATACAAGCTAAGCAGAGTTTTTTTAAGTAAATTTTTCTATAAAATAATCATTGTGCCTCATCCAAGTGGTCTTCAAGGGTTTAAATGTCTGTTCCATGATGTGACATTATCATAATACCATGGGTCATATTGACGTGAGTTTCATTAAATGAAATCAAACCAAAGTTTTATACTGATATTGTTTATGTAGTCATTATATATACAGAAGGTAAAAATTTAATAAAACCCACTAGGAATTTAAAAGATTGATTCCTATCTTGACAGAGTAAAGTGAACTTCACAACAACAAAAATTTTAATGTAGCTTCTTATGTTTTCCTTGCCTAACTATACTACACAAAGTTTATATGCCATTTTTAACGTTTCATTACCTGTTTACATGAATTAATTGCTCCTTGCTGTAGACTAATAAAGGTTATTTACACAGGCCAGATTTTTGGAATGGCAGTTCCGTCAGTTGGTGGCACATGTCCTCCTGGATCACTTATGTGTCTCGATGGCTCACAGTGCTACAGTGCCATTCTTCGGTGTGACGGAAATAATGACTGTGAAGACACAACAGATGAATTTGAGTGTGGTGAGTAATTGATTGTCATCCCCTTTGAAGTAAATATATTAGTGAATTCAGCATAGCATAATAATACAATAAACACATAAAAGTAATTAGCTGGAAGTGAGATACTTATTTGCAAATAAATGTAAGAGTAGATGAAATTTTCTTGGGAAACTAACCAAGTGGGTATGTTTGTATAACAACATCGTGTTTTGCAAACATACTCACTCGGCTTGTTTCCTAACAAAATTTCATCTATATACAACACTGACAAAACCTCCACTCTTAAATGTAAGAGTATTATGAATAGAACCTGTTTAGTAGCACCTGCTGTGGACACGCACATAAAACTTGCCAAATGTATCATTTAATCACTTACTTGATGTAGGGGTCTCCATAAGATTTGTTTACTTGTGATTGACTTATTTCTTTTATAATCCCAACAGATTTTCAATTAGCTTTAATAAATGAAGTGTGTTCTTCCTGTGTCCTATTTTTATTTTGTATTGCTTGTAACTCAATACAGCTGAACTCTTTAGGGAAGCGATAGGAAGAGTTTTGAGGTTCTGTAGCTGTTGGAGAGGGCGATGGGAGAGATAAATCAGGGTTGTGAGGGAATTGGGATACAATGACTTGGGTATTGGTGGCAAGTGTGAGATATATTGTATGGGTATCAAAAACTGGAGTTTGAAGATGTGAAAGGAAGAGCAGCTTGATTAGTTTGCAGAAATTACCATAGAATATAATTAGTAAGTTAGATAACTACATGCACTTTCACAATGGCAACATTGAAAGAAAGTTTTCAGGATTCTAGCCATGTTGAATTTGCAGTGTCTGACAATGTTTCAGAAAATAGCACTATTTCCACTGTCAAGCCACCACTCACTAGCATTTAAAATAGTTGTACCATACTACACTTGTTTAAGCTGGCAAAGTAGACCCTTACATCTCTACACACAAGATCAGTAACTTCTAAAGTCATTACAGACAGTACATAGTATATGATAATCTCCTTGCTCTTAACTTACATGGAATTTGTGTGTTACAGAGAGCTAGTAAGATTTTTGTCAAGTGGTTTGATAAATAGTTAAATCAAAACTAAACTTAATAGCCAGATTTATTAAATCATCAAGTAGATAATCAAACAGGTATACTGGTATAAACATCTGTGAGAAATTTTAATTACATTTTCTAAGAATGATAGTTGGATAGAAATTTGAATTCAACAAGATAATTTCATTGCTGTTTAGCTCTCTTTATTAAATATCTTCCTATATCTTATGCCGTGAAAAATATAATTTAATTTAGTTGTGATGGAGCGTGCAGCTCAGGTGCCAATTTCCTTAAACACTTATTTCCCGTACCCTCCTACTTTTGCCCTCTACAAATTTCAAATTTAAATTCTTTCAACATTTTAGGTAAATTAGTCATCATTTCTCTTTGTAACTTTTTTCCAATTCCATATGTATGAAAGAAAATCTTCCAACACTCTTATGCCTATTATCAAGTGCAAGCTTGTGATCATGATCATCTTTTCCCTTCCATGCACCTCTAGTAATTCTTCCACCAGTATCTTTATACACCTCATCAGCAATATATGCCTTATATACTCCCATGGCTCTCTTCTTCCTAACAGTTTAAATGTAACTAAAGTAATGTTAGCAACAGTTAACTTCAAACTTTTACTTTCCCCTGGATCACAATTAGATTGATTTTGAGATAGCCATAAGATTTCAAAGGCAAACATACAGGAATGTACAGGACATATTTTGGTGATGAGGCTTGGAGGGATATTGGTCAAAGAATTAGGAATAGTGAATGGAAGGGGAAAGGCGCTCGATTTTGTGTATAAGGGAGCGTAAAATTTTTTGTTTGTTTGTAAGGATGTCAGGGATTGGAACAAATTACCAAGTCAAGTGGTGAATAATTTGCCAAAAACACTTAGGGAATTTAAAATTAAAATTTTCAAACTAAAAAAATAAATGGGGGAGGAATTTAACATACCAATTATAAAAAATAATATAAAAAGGGGTAGTTAGATGTCTAGGGGAATTGCCACTGGAGCTTTAGCTCAATTGCAATTAAAATTAACAATAATAAATGCGGGAAGTTATTTGGAAAAAAATGTCTGCAGAATATATATTGACTGCTAAAAACTTGAAGAATTTTAGGACTTCAAACTTACTTAATGCTATTCAGAAAAGTCGATATGGATCTCTGCATAGTTTTATTACAGTTTTAAAATATGTCTATGATGCTGAGGACTTCTCTACTGTACCAAAAAATTTAGATTACTAAATTATATTTCCTCCCTTACTAAATTAGTTAGTAAAAAATGACAGTCAAAGATATTTCCTAACTTTCAGTGTTGAGGAGATACCATTTTGGTTTCATAAATGAGGCTATAATAATTGTCATAAAGTTATAGCAGAACAATCTTCAATGTATCTCTGACCTATCTCAGTGTAAATACGATTGTTGCTATTTCTCACTATCACTTATCTGTAGTTCTATTGAAAACTGATCGTGATATGGTTTATGCTTCCACCAAAATGTTCTAAGATTTGTTTTCCTGAATCTCGAAACTGCTGTAATTAAGTGTGACAGGTTCACTTAACTGTGGTATGATGATATGGTAATAGTAGTAACTGTTTTTTTTTTTTTTTTTATCTGGTGACCTATGGTTATTGAACACTAATTTACAAAATATTTACAAGTAATAAACCACAAATTGATTAAAGGTTTCATAATTTAAACAGGTTGCAGCAAGGTGAAATATTTGCAGTAATAATTATGCAATGAAGAATTTGTACTGATTAATGTGTACTAACTGGTCACATCAGAACCTGATCAATTAGCTAGCTACTTGCAAACCAAAAGCATGCATTTATAAGGGCATTGGAATACTGTGTTCTCAAAGCCATAAGGGGCTTGACAATGAGTAACTGAAAACTTTCAGTCCACATTTTGTTAATACAGTAAGAACAATCTGTGAATTACAAATACTTGACAAAAATGTATTAAAATGACTCTAAATGATTAAAAAAATTGTTTAAACACTTTTGAAATACCTCTGAATGAAATGAACAAATTTAAGCATATTGAAATTAAGTGAAATACTGTCTCGTGCTAATTTCTTATCAAAAATACTATTAATTTGATTTTAATTTAGTATGGATAGCCTAAAATGATTATTCTGTTACAAAGTATACCTACAAATCTCACGATACTTTGAATCATAGAGAAAAATTGTCACTAACATAAATAATAGCAGAATAACTATCTTGCCTTGACTTTAAAAACATTAAGTAACAAGTAAAAATTTTACTGAGCTAATAGACACAAGATTCCATTAACATAACAATAAATAAATAAAGACAATGGCATAATCTAATTTGTGTTTGTTTTTCTGCAATGGCAGTCTGCATTATGATAGCTGACCAACTTTCTCTGAACATAACATGATTACACCATTAAGCATTATTTCCTTGCTGTGTAGCCATCTTAATTAACTAACCATTATAATACTTGCTAATTAGTCTTTTTAATATCATGTATCATCCATAGAAGTAATTGTGCAATCCAGCATACATGGTTATTAAGCTTAAAGGAGTTGTTTTTCAGATAACCACATCCCAGACAGCAGCAACATAACTTGTCCAGAGGATTCAATGCTTTGTAAGAGTGGTGACGAGTGTGTGGCAAAATACCTCAGATGTGACAAGACTGAAGACTGTGCAGATGGCAGTGATGAATACAATTGCCGTAAGTAAATGTATCTGTTTTACATGAATGTGAATTGATATTAGTTCTGAGAACATTTTATTGCAATATTGCAATTAAATTAAATTATATCAAATATCTGTAATATATTACAAAATTTGATTTTGCATTTATGGTAGGATAAAATTTGTATTATAAACTTTTAATTCATATATAAAATTAAAAGGCAAACAAATTGTGATTAGGCATCATGTCTGGAACTGTTTTCCAGTTCATTCTGCGCTAATAGCTAGGACAACATAGAAATATGACATTATTTTAAATTATATGATTTAATTTTCTGGTGGCAATTTCCCTATACACTCAATTTCCCATCTACTTTTGTCTTTTACAAATTTCAACTTTAAATTTTTTCAGTGTTTTTCGTAAATTATTCATTTTCTCACCCCCTTACCTACGAAAGAAAATCTTCCTCTACCCACCTGAAATTGAGTGCCAGGTTTCCCTTCCATGAACCTCTCTTAATTCCTCCAGGAATATCATTCCATGCCTCTTCGCCATTATACACCTTGTACACTCCGACAACTCTCTTCACCCATTGTGCTGTCTTTCAGTGAATCCCATTCCAGCTCATTTATCATATCAGTTACTGATTATGTTCTCTATAACGATTAAGCAGACTGTCACAGAAATTAAGGCGGCCAGCATTTTTGGTAACTGCATGGACAAACAACCAGTATTGCTGACATTACTACATAATATTTTTTGTTTACTTTCAACATCACACACAAACAGGGCATGAAGAAACTCAATTTTTTACACAGCATTTAGAAATATATAAGAAACTTATATTAAAGTGAACCAATAACAGCCTGCCAGTGTGGCTGTGCAGGATCAGCGAAGTATAATGGGCCTAGGTTCAAATCCTGGGTCTGGCGTACCAGCAGTGCTGATTGCAATTTTTAAGCAGTTTCCCACAATCACCTACGCAAATGGTGGATGGTCCCCAATCTCCACCTTGTAAACTACATATTAGATAAACAAAAATACACTTTTCATTCAGAACAAAGGTAAAACATTTTGCAGACAGGTGGCATCACATCTGTTGTATCATTGGAATAAGTTCTTCGAATGGAGGTAGTAGACGTGGGGTTAAAACTCCTTTGAGATAAGATGAACCAATCCTATGGCCACCACATTAGATTAATTCTAATGAGCATTCAAAGGAACCTCTCTAACTCTCAAATCCAGTAGGATCATTTTACTTAAGCTGTGGGTACAAATTATGACAGAGAAATCAGTTTTGAGTATTTAACAATAAATAACAAAGATGAATTGTATATTTGATATAACTTTGAACATCTACAGCAGGTGGCACATCATAGCACCATACAGTGTATTGCTTATAATGGGCATGTAAATACAAATTGCTGCCCTCCCCACAAAACATAAACTGTTAATAAAATTACTTTATAAACCTGGAACATAAATATGTGCCATTGCTAAAATATATTGAATAGGTATGAATTATAATGACTGTCTTTACTTTTAGCATTTTTTATACTTGATCGAATAGTGCAAAAATATTTAGCGACGGAAGGCAATGTGAAAAAAAGGATAGTGTGAGGAACAAGCTTTACCTTGGGGGAGAACAATGCGGTCGCCACAGAGATTTTAACCCAAAAACTGTGAAAAGGTAAAAGTTCAATGATAACTAGTCCATTCTGGTAAGACAACTATATTCTTCAAAACTCTACAAGTCAGAAAACTGCACAGGCAATCAAACTATTTTCCGAAGAACATTTTACAGTTTCGACCAACCATTCGAGCATGACCAGACCTCACGCCCAGACAGTTTTTTAACTACATGAGGTATTTAACTTGACTTTCACCCATGACTTCAAACTTCAACCGTTACTGTATAAGTTGGTACTTTGCCGTGTCACACACCCAAAAATTAGCTACCGTTCTACATAGTGCACACTTAGACTGCTGCTGTTGTACTGGGGAGAGAGTAGCTTCTGCAGGGGTTATTTATAGGATCGATGCTGCGTAAGCCATGGGAAGAACCTTTCTCTGACTTTCCCATGAATCGTATCAGATAACTGATCAGTTTCTGACTAATATTTCACAATACAATTTGACCTTGACAACAAAAATAATCCTATCTCTCTGAAATTTTGGTAGTTGCTAGATATTTAAGTAAATGTTAACTTTAGTTATTATGAAAAATATCCTAACTTTAATCGTTTAGCCGAAAATAAATAATTTAGATATGACCTTTCGCAATCCCACTCCAGGTGAATGCCAAAAAATGTTGAAATTAAAAATATCGAAAATACTATCTTAAAAACTGTAAATCTGCTTTCTAACTTGAATAAACATGTAAAAGCTAACTTTGAAAATGAAATGCAATAATATTCTATCCAATCTAACTCATGCTTCTGAGAATAAAATTTTGTCATGCAGTTACAAAATTTTACAGATAGCTTACAATAGATTCAGTAAACTCATCACTTACCAAACTGAATGCAAGAGGGTTGTAATCACACAAACAAAAGATGAAAACAATTACATAATATTTTTGGTTAACCCTTTATCATGACAACTTGACAACTGTGTACTGGCCAAAACACGAGTGTGAATATGAGGCAAATTGAAGGCTGGAGGAATGAGGCAAAAAAAGATTACTTCATAACCACTGTAATGTCCATGGTACTTGCAAATATTAATTTTGTTTCCATAATTTTTCCAGCTGTGGTGTGTGAAAGTGAACATCTGTTTTCTTGTGACAATGGGAACTGTATTGACACTGAATTACGCTGCAATAACATTGATGACTGTGGAGATCTGTCTGATGAAACAGGATGTTCTCCACCAGTTGATGTAAGTCACTCATATGCTCTGATATATTTATTTATGCTTTTGGTATGTATGTTAAGCTTCTAATTCTGCATTTATTGTTGTCAATTGGGATTTTTCATGTATTTACATGAAGAACATAAAATATAATCCCCCCCCCCCAAAGAAAAATATTATTATCCACTGGTACAAGATTTCTATTTGCTTATGTTTACTGCCATGCACATGGATATTACTAGTTAAGCTTGTGACAGTTTCCTCTCACTTAATGTTTTGAATATCCACTCCAAGCACGATTTTCAAACTTTGCATGATCATTCTGATAGTTTTGTGTTCATTTAAACATTTCTAATACCTTGGTGGGTACGAGTCTATTATGGTTTCTAAGACTGTTTCGTTGGTCTTAAATTTACTGATAATAAATTAGGGATACAAATATTTTTTATCTTTGTATGGTTTCATTTCAAACAGACACTGGCAATAGTTAATTATTACTTTTAAATTGGAGAACAAAATTTAATTGTGTTTGCATGATTCCAGTTTTTTTTTTCAGTTTATTTACCTAACTTGTTAAATGTTGCATAGTTGTTAGACATAAATTAGAGATACTACATTCTCTGTATTGTGAAATGTCTAATATGTCAAAGTAATGAGGCAACAATGCTTAAAAAAATAACTTTCTCAATCTTACACACTTTAAAATGGAATGTAATTGTGATGGAGCATATACACTTGTGCTTTATGAATTTGAATTAAAAATTCTTGAGGCATATCTGCTAAATTTTTCACCATTTCCATTGGTAATTTATTCTGGTCCTGACTCCCTTACCCGCAAATAAAAATTTTCCATATCTCTCCCACCAGAAACCAAATGCCAGCCTGTGTTCCCCAGTATCTCTTCCCTTCTATTTACAGGGCCTAAATCTTGTACCAATATCCACCCAGCCACTTCGCCAATATATATATATATATATATATATATCATACACACTCCTAGCACTCTCTTCCTCCTATCTTCAATGACTCATAGTCCAGCTCCTTTATCATATCGAATACAGATCGTAACCCCAATAACTCAATACCATTATCTATGAATATCAGTGAACTGTAGCAGTCTTTGTTAATCAGTCTGAAGGCCACCTCCTCCCCACCAATTCCTTCTATATCTCCACAGTACACCCACAGAAAACCTCACTGTCTAGCACTTTTAACCAAGATTATAATCCTATAAGTGTTTGTAGTTTGTGCTTCTCCTTTAAGTTAAAAAACACAATTACTTTGTTTATTATAACCCTACAGTTCACTGTTAACAATATTATACCTTGCTTTGTCATATACTTGCCATTACTCTTTGGCATCCTTGTTACAAATGTTCTTCTTTTATTGTTTCATCAGTTTCAACTAATTTGATATTTATTACTTCTTCCATCATGCATCTGTATTCAGCATCCCTTTGGTCTTGAATTCACATAAAGATCACATGGTTCAAAAGAAGCTCTGTCCAGTTATCTGGCTTGCTACTCATAACCAACTAATTCATTCAGTAACTGCTCTGTCTGCAGACACAACCACCCTACATTTTCTCTGTAGATTACTGTGTACTGCTGCAGCTCATGGTCTATAAAGCACTCCCTTGTTCTGCCGTACAAGCCCTCATTGCTTTTGCATTATGTCACGAACACACACTGTCATGCAGCCATTCTATATATTCAGTACCCATTTTTTTCTTGAACCCAATCCAGATTTGCTGTTATTAATCCAATAGTTCTTGCTTTTCAGCCGTCAAGGGCCACATTTGTCTATGCCCAACAAATCAAATACTCCAACTTGCCATGTGCTACTGCCAAAGACGAACAAATATATACTGAAAGTGCATTTATAGGAGCTCTAATTCCTTACACTATGTCAATCACTTCACATTTGTAACCGGTGGGAACTATAAGTTTGCTGAAATCTAAGGTGCTACTGTTGTACAACAAAGCCAGTATGGATAATTTATCTGTTGACCATTTTTGTGTGCCTTGTTCATGATATGTCTGTACTTTAATTTTGGACATTAGTGCATGTTGGATATGCTTTCTGGGAGTGCATGTGGAGGAGGGTGCATGTGTTGTGCAGATGGACTGCTCTGAGGAAGAGTTTGTGTGTCCGGATGGAACCTGCCTTGCTTCCACCCGCGTCTGTGATGGGATCATCAACTGTCACGGTGGCAGCGATGAGAAAGGACCCTGTCCTGTACGACAGTCATCTGTGGTAAGTGGAGAAATTGTGGCTTTATTGGTAAAATCTCTCAGAAGCACATTGCCACCGTAAAGAGGCAACTAATCCATAGTTGCAAGTTACAGTGAATATTATAAATAGATATAATATCTATAAGATTGTATGTCCTATCAGTCGTTCCAAATATACTAACCATTTATGAATATATAATAACTGATTATAGCTATATTTTACACATACGTGCCATCCTAGTCTCAACTGTTAATCAACTGCATTGGGTAACAATATGAAAATATGTCCTAGCCAGATCTTTATTCAAATATCCAAATTGTTTGGCTTTACACCTTCTACATACTTGCTTACAGATGACTGTACTTTCCAATATGTATTCTTTATACCCATAGGTAAATGTCCATTGATGTGATATATGAAGAGTATACAGGCCAAGTTAAGAGGATAGAATGTGGAAAATTTACCAAATGTAGCAACAGATGATTACAATGTACTGGATTTAGCATCCATAACCATCAGGATGTGAATATTTACATAAAACATTTAAATATCACCATCAACAAAGCTGAATGGCTGTTAATGGTCCTTTGTTTTTTTTTAAATTCTCTGCAGCTTAATAATGGAAACTGATTTATTATTATTATTATTGTCTTTTGCTAATAGTTTTATTACTCGTTGAATTCATTAGAAATGGAAAAGGACTAGGGGGCAATGAATCAGAAGGAATTTGATGATGGCTGTTTTGAAGGAACCATCCGGGCATTCATCTGTATTAATTACAGGAAAACCGAAATATGGAGGTTTGAACCCATATAATCCTAAATTTGAGGTCAGAGTGTTTCCATCATACTCAGTGGGAAACTATAATGGTGTTACAACAATCTGAGCCAGCAGAAATTTGAAAATTTATTTTTAGAATTGTCGATCAAGTTCCTGAAGTTTCATTGCAAAAGACAGGATAAAAAGAAAGTATCACGTATGGATAGGAAAGATTGTTGCTGAAAATATCATGATAGGTTTTTATATTTTAAATTTCTCACAACAAGATTTTACTGCACTATCTTTAGTATTATACTACATTTCCATTGATACAGATCATGATTAAGGAGAATCAGAAGACAAAGTGTCCTATCACTTTCGTAGTGAGTTAGCCTTTTTGTATGAAATTATGTTTAGTCATTGGCAAATCACCTCAGTTATTGTGATGTTGTGTTTATGGTAAACTATTAATCAATTCTGTTGGTAATTTATTCCAGTCCTTCATCCACAAAAGTATTTTTTGCACTCCTTATGCTTGAAGTAGAGTACCACATTGTGGTCATGGTCATCTCTTCTCTGCCGTGCACTACTCTTCCAATACTCATCATTAATATCTGCCTTGTACTCTCTTTACCCTTAATCCCAATCCAACTCTTTTATCATGTCATCTGCCAATTTTGTTCTTTGTTAATTTCCACAAATGAATCTAGCTGTCATCCTATCCAACTCCTTTATTTGATACCCAAAATGTGGGTCCCACACTACACAACCACTGTTCCTGCAATGAAGAAGTAAAATCATTCATCTCCATCAAACTGCTTGAAATTTTAAGTTATTGAATAGCAGAAAACAACCATTAACTAAGGGAGGAGGTACCAAGTTTGTTGACACAGTGTTTAGAAATATATATTATTTGTTCCAGTTAAGACAATATAGAAATGAACCAAAAATTATTCAACAATTTGGTCTTAGATTTTCATAATGACCTGGGTTAATTGCAGTATTTCTACAATAAAATCTGCTATAACAAAGGCTATTAATTTTACAGGAGATGGGTTGCTGTACTATATGCATGAAAATGTTTCTTTTTGTAGTTCTTATAGTTTTGAAGAAGAACTTAATTCTTATTTCTACAGGAAATCACTGAACAGGAGTCAATGGACAATTCCACATCTGCAGAGGTAACTACTAAGCCTCATTGTCCTGATGGAAGTCATGAAGTGCATGGTTGCCTTCCTACGGTAAAGTATATGAACACAGCCATCACTGTTGAAATATGTATCTGTTGTTAATATAATTGTAAGGAAAGGGAAAATGACTCATCACTCACCAAAGTTGAAGGCAGCGACGAGAGAAGAACATGTATAACGAACACATAAATAAACTCAATATTTCGGTTATAAAACCTTATTCATGGCGGAGAAAATGAGTCAAGAGGCTCGGGAGGTGTGCACACGCCAAGGGTTGCGGCGTGTTTATTGAGTTTATTTATGTGTTCGTTATATATGTTCTTCTCTCGTTGCTGCCTTCAACTTTGGTGAGTGATGAGTCATTTTCCCTTTCCTTACAATTATATTGCCTAAAGCAGTTTCCTTTTTCCTTAGTTTAAGTATCTGTTGTTAAATATTACAAACAAGGATAGGGAGAGTAAAGACGTCAGTGATCAAAGTTAAATGCAGGAGACATGCGATGAGACAAAATACAAGACAAACACATTATTCTCTTATTTTGTCTCATCAATGCCCCTCCTGCCTTCAACTGTAGTAGGTTATAGATTACCTTTCACTTTCCTAATTTATATTCACATTTTCTTAAAGAATTTTCCTGTTTAGTGCTAGCATCATAAGAGCACTATCAGAAACATGAATTTAACTACTTGTAGAATGAAATATACTCTTCCATTGAACACTGTGGTGTTAAATATGAATTGATATATCGACTTCTTTGATTTAGTCAGGTTAGTGAGGCATGCAAACAATAGATTTTGGATACGTGATCATTTAACTAATTTTTAACACTTTTAGAGGCAGTAAAGCAATTTCAAAATAATATTAAATTCAAAAGAAAGCTAAATTCACTTAAATTCCGTAGTTTCAGACAGTGTAAATAAATTTTTAAACATCTCGTGGAACACACTTTCACTTTTAACATTTTTTACCATATGTTTTCGATTATTTCTCAAACTAAAAAGTAGATTCACTGAAAGAACCAAAAATCTAGTGTAACATATTAAAATTTCAGAATATTCCATGCAGTAGAACAGATTTTAAAGCAATTTTAAAGTTATTTCGTCATCTGTTACAACTTGGCTTCATTTAAAATCTATTTGTGATTAAACCAAGCCACTTCCGTAAATAAAACAATTTTTAAAACACGTAACTAAATTCAAAGAAAATTCAGATAACTCCACTTTTTCGATATAAGGAGCAGAAGGGAAGTTATTAAACATAAACTGAGTTTAATTTTGAAACATTTCAAACCCGATCTTCACAAACTAATAACTTTGCTATTACCACACCGATATTAAAAAAAAATTCCATTGGAATCGGGAATTAATATAGAACATTTTGGTACTAATTTTATTGCGATAATTTGCAGTCCAGCAGGATTGCCTAAAAATTGAATAAACTCAGATAGAATTAGGGGAATCCCTACTTAACCTTTGGAATCTCTTTATCAATATGGCGGTTAAACTAAATTCGTTTACAAGCAAACTAATCATTTGAAAATTCTCACTAAACACTTTCTATGTGCCTAAAAGACAAGACAACACTTTCTATAATCACAATCATTTTACACTATTTTGGGTAAGTAGTTGAATACTCAGTGTCATGCGGCAGGGTTATAAAGGTTGGTGCGGTAGTGAGGTCGTGGTCTTTATTGTTTGGTCTTCTGTCTTTACTCCGGGAATGCTATGTAAGGTGAATCTGCGTCAGTAGTTGTGGTGTGTGTCGGGTTGTAGCCGGAACTGGGTGAGCCAGACTAGGAACGTGTGTCGGCCATGATGATTGTCTTTGCCAGAGTGTGTGGTTAACAACTACCATGAACTTTTAAATTTCTTAAAAGGGTTTTTTTCTGTCGGTTCTTTTCCCTCCATAATCTGCAATTTTCTGGAAACGTTTGTTCAATTGCCTACTCAACTGTAGAATGCAAATTTTTAAAAATGTGACTTTGAAAATAAACTTCAAATTTTTATTCAAGTGAACTTTTTTGTGATTTTGTAGTAGAATGAAACCTTTTCTAAGCTTGTGTTTTAAACAAACTTGGTGGCGGCCGTCAAGCATTTCAGTTGAGAATTCCAGGCAGGTTACATGGTCCTTTAAAATTATTAACGTAAAGTCAGAGAACATTTTCTTTCAAGTGAACTTTCAGCTAAGGTACTAAGCCTATACTTCACCCCTAGTATGGGCTATGTATCTTACATGGCGACCGTGACAGGACTTGGGTTTTCACCCATTTTTAATGAAGTGTGTAATATGTGATAAAGGAAAAGTGGTAATTTAAGGTCAAAAAACAAAATAATATTTAATAAGGATGTTTAATGAAACAAAAGACTTTACATACAAGGAATTTGATAACACAATTTGTTTATATTTACTAAAACACAACAATTTTTGATTTCTATGTTTTTGACATTTCACACCTTATTGTTTTTCTGAAAGCAAGTTTGATATTTTCTATATAAGAAAAGAAATATGGAATTATATTTATCTCACGATACAATGAATGCAATAGTGAATGTGATAAAAGCTTTAATTTTCATGCAGAAATATTAGCATATGTCTTTGTTATTTAAGCTTTCAAAAAATACACAGAAAAATTATGAGAAAGAAGTGTGTATGACCCATAGAAGTTTCACTTCTTGCACATGTACACACTGATATATGTACCAGACATATTTTTTTTAATTTAGGAAATAATGAAAAGAAATGTTATATAAAAAGTGTAGCTCCAAATTAAAATGTGATGATTTTTTGTGTTCAGATGGCAGAGTGTGTGAATGGATTCCGCTGTCGTACTGGCCACTGCCTTCCTGATGAGTGGGTCTGTGATGATGTAGCTGACTGCTTTGATGGAGATGATGAAGAAGATTGCAACAAATCAGTTACAAAATCTGAAGAGGTAACTGGTATGTATTCAACAAAATATGTTCATTCATTGAGATTCATTACTTGAACTAAAAGTTGTGTCATGAACTAGCTTAAATATTACAAACAATTCATTTAAATCCTTGGTGTTATAAATGGTAGTTCTCACATTCCGTATTTTCTGGGGGAAAGTACATAATATTCAAACAGTTGTGAGTATACATCAGTTTTTAAAATTTAAAAAAAGGAAAATCATCAGGCATCTTTTATGTCAATGACATTTGTTTCTTTTTAAACATCAAATTGCTCTGCAAATCTCATACCTTTATCTAACCACTATATTAAAATTTGTAAGTTATTTATCTCTGTTCTTTAGCTAAACCAACTAAACCAAGTCGTTCCAAGAGGAATGTCACAGTAGAGTACTTTTGGGATCAAAGACTGGAAATTGTGAAGCAGGAACGCTTTCAGCAAGAACAACTCTATAAACTGAAGGTACCGTATGCATTTAAAAAAAAAAAAAAAAAGTTGAAAAGTAGTCCTTTCTGGTTCTATTTTGCTTGTAACTGTGCAGTATTTTTTTAGCAAAAAGAAAATCTTCTCATGGGCAATGTTTTAAGGAACGAATTGAATGTGAAAAGATTGCTCAAAAAGCATCTTCCAAAAGATCTGAAGATGCTACAGACTTAAGAGTAAGAATATTAAATGAAATTCATGAAGCACTTATTGAATTCTGCTGTAGTTTGCTTTCTAAAAACTTCACCAAAAATCCATATACATTTTGATCATATATAAGAAAATTCAACAGTAGTGGAAGCACTTTAATACTTGAAGTTAATGCTGACATACCTATATCAACTTTACAAATTACTTCACTAAATATAATGTAGACGTCATCCTAGTCACTTAAAGGTGGACTCATTAGGTATCATAAGATAACTGAGATTCTGAAATGGGGAATGGTGAAATCCATCGTGCTCAGTTGCTGCTATTTTTTGTTTCAGGATTTTCAGAATGTATTACACATTGTATCATATAATTGCTTCTTTGCAAATATTTGTTCTAGTAGCATATAGCAGCAGTTTTGTAAATTAATATGGAACTTCCCACATTGATGATCATAGCATGTTGAAAAGGATGGAGTATTTAATACTCTAAATGTTATGTTAGGTATCCTCCAAGATGGTGTGATAGAACTACTACTCTTCTCAATTTTTTTTTAACAATATCAGTTTATTTTCTGATGATGTTACTATCCATATGAAAGTTAAAGATTATATTAATTATTTTGAAGTACAACATGAGCTTCGCATTATGTCAGCTTAAAATAAATATGGACCACTACAATTGGATACATACAATCTTGAAAATGAGGTTCTGTACTGTTTGCTGTATTTGTTTGTCATTCTTTCATGCTATTAGAAGAAGGCACAGAAGGAAAAAAATAGTTTGGTGCAACAAACCTTCTGCTATACACAGTTCAGTGAATTGTGGATATTTAAATGGGTTTTCATTTTTAAGTTGCAAGGTACTAAAGCACCTTGTAAATATGCAATGGCGTGCTAAAGTAGCTTTTCACTATCCTAGAAGACAATAATAAATGTCAGGTTCACTTTTGCAGCATATCCTGTTAGGAAGTATAATGATTATTTACATCATAAAGGATTCATACAATAGTTACTACTTAGTACATCAGGTATCATAGGCTTTAAATGGAAGATTTAGCTACCTAAAAATTAAATATTTCAACTCAAAATGATTATTATTTTAATATTAAAAACAAATTTTTACCATATTAGTTGATAGTTTACTGTTTTTTGTTTATATCTATATTTCAGCTCAAATGTCATGTAAATTTTGTAAAGGTTGGGATAGTAAAAAAGAAACAACCAGCAGAAATTGTAGTTCTTTCAGGTCTGAAATATCACTCACACATTTCTTATGCATTATTGTTGCAAATACATGAAATATATAAGAAACAAGAAATGAAGAGTGAATCATCTGATAACATCAATTATTAACAAATCTGTAGCAGCCGTCTTAGTGTACCCGTCATACCAACATACCGTTTACATTCACAGGACAGGCATCCTATTTTGGCGCATTCGAAATGTTGACGATGTAGCAGGTGAAACAGTACCCACCAATATGCAAGGCAGGAGGATTGAAGCGACACAAAATGGGACAAATAAGGAGTATTTTGTGAGTGGAGACATTCCCGGAGTACTGATGAAATGTAATCTTCACAGGAGTTAGACTGGATAGCGACGCTATCCAGGATAACTCCTGTGAAGATTACATTTCAAGGAGTATTTTGTCTGGCCTTGCAGTTATGTGACTGAATATAAAAAATTAAACATGGGTATCTGCAGTGAAGACTATTGTATGCAGTCATTTATTTGTTTTGATAATGTTATTTTGTGTCACTTTTGCCGTCAGTTTGCTTGCTCGATCAGTGTGTTCATTTCTCTGAACTTGTTTAATACTATATCAATTTCAGCTTTTTGGTTTTGCAATGAAGGTAGCATAAACACATTGTTTTCAATATTCTCTTCACAATTTTGTGAAGTAATTAGAAGAACCTATATACAAATGAGATTAAATCACATATACACTGATGTTTTAATAGGACCTATGTGACAACTAATGATATATTTAAAGGTTGAAGAGCTGGAAACACGCAATGAGGCTGCCCGTGTTGAGCTGAAAGCAGCTGAGGTATGGCGAGATGCTATGCTGGAACGGATGCAACAGCAAAGGGAAGAACACAAACTTTCTATGGCGTCTCTGATGGGTGCAGCAAGATTGGACCAACCACTGTCGCAATCCAATAACCAAACAGGTGCTACTACTACAGCAAGTGTCACATCTACAGTAGAAGTTGTAGGGTAGACAGCCTCCATTGTGATAATGGCTACACTGAAACTAATATTGGCCATTCATATATGGTGTGGTTTCTGAGACTTTAAGTTGTTTGAAATAAGCAGGAGATTGACAGGACAATTTAGTCATTATATAATCTCCAGTACCATTTTCATAGCTGGATTTCATATGTTTGTTCAGATTACTACATTCAACCATGGGAGATGTTATATCTTCTGCTTATTTTAACACAGGTGTGGAAGAATATGCAAGCTGGAATGTTTGTGTATCACAAACAGTTTCTAAACATTTTTGTAGTTAACACAATGAGATAGTGTTTCTTGATGTATGGAGGAGCTTACAGTACAATAGTGCATTGTGAAGTTCCAAATGGTAATGACCATTTATGAAACCTATACAGTTTCAAGTCCGTTCTGGGATTGCAATTTTATGTATTGATCACAGATCTTATGAGATTTCAATATACACAGTTTTGCATTAACTTCCCTCAAACATAAATAGTGAGAATTCAGTAAGACATTATTTATGGTTTCTTATATGATTCTCCAGTATAAATAAAATTTCTCAGCATAGTGTCCTTACATGGATTTTGTACATAACATAAGAAAGTGTGGGTAAGCAGCTTACGTCTTTGAGAAATCAACAGTTGTCAAGTCTTTGCTAATTCCATAGATTTGCAGCATAGATTTATGATTATTGCTAACAAAGTTTTAAATGCAGGTTTTCACTTTCTAACTTCATATTTATTTATTTTGTAAAAAAGACTGTAATTTTGCAAACGAAATAAAACATTTATTATTGTAAATAATTAATGTTATACCTTATTCTTAACTTCAGTTTGATTTTAAATAATTGAATATTGCTAAACTGTGGTAATTATACTACAAGAAATGGATTGCAGTTAATCTGAAAAAAAAAAAACCCTCATGAACAAAATGACAATGCTAAGCCAATTTAAGTGTCTTGTGATATTTTGTAATTTAATTAATATTATAACAGACTGAGATCTGAGGTCAGCGTTCAGAATATTTTAAATGACCTTCAAACTGGTGCATCCATATTCTGAAATAAAAGGTTAATAAAGTCTGATCCCATAAAGTGTAGCTTTTAACAATTATTTTCAAAACTTTATTACTTATAGTGGCTGATCTCTCTTTCAAACATAACAAATCATGATAATTTCCAAACATTGATTATGTCTGCTTAGAATATAAGCTGCTTCAACATTTACCTGTTCACAAGCATGCATTTCTTCTATTCTAGCACACATTTATTCTCAATTCCTTTCAACCAACTGTCTTTTAGCTCACTTCTTGGTCCGTTTCATTTCAGGTCCACAACTGACATCTTACTTGGTATCTTCTCCTTTCCCATTCACACCCTCAAACCAATATAACCTTGATTTCTCTATTCTGCACTCTATCAGTTCCTCATTTGCTTCTTACTGACCCTCCCATTTCCATACTGTTACTTTAATCTGCAAAAACTTAACTTCATTACCTGTACTCAACTTGAGTTCTTCTTCTTCATTACACATCTTTCTGACTCACAGTCAAGATCAACCCAAAGTGGATCCTGCAGATATTTTCTTTACATTTTCATAATTCATCCCCGTTTCACAGGAGTCCCTTAACCCTTTGACTGCTGACGGCGGATCGTCTACCTGCCGCGCTGAGGCCAGCTACCTGTGCTAAGTGATTGTTCCTGGTGACGGAGCGGCCCGCGCTGTCCCACCCACCCAGTGCTGAATGTTTCTAGCGATACCTCTCACGGCTGATACACAATAAATACTCTCACTACATAGTTTCTCTGCAAATAAATTACTGCAGAATCAAACAAACAGTAACCCTATTATTCGTCACTAATAATTATATCTTGCTTTTAGTTTTTACTAATTTTCACAGCTTATGTCGAAAGCATTGTGATTCTTAAATTTACCTTAATAGTTTACTGTTCTTTCCTGCATACCCGTTTATAATGTTTATATGTTCCTTACTGTATCAGAGTGTTTTTGTTGAATTTTAAAGAGCGTAGATTCGTAGAATATGCTAGAAATATTCTGCTTCCACACTTACATTCCGTGTTCAGACCACTACTGTTAAATTAGAGATATTCGAATTTATACAGAGAGTTAAAGGCATCTGATTTTTCCTCGTGCTATTCACAAATATAAAAAGACACCTGAAAATGATAATTGCACAAGCATCCTCCCCCACACACCGAAATTTGGCTTGCGGAAAATCTTTGTAGATGTAGATTCCCAAAATATCTCGATGTTGACTGAATGTTTGCTGCGCTTTGTAACTACCCGATTATACATAATTTTGTTTCTTTGATGAAATTTGTTCCACATAAGTACTCAACAGATTTTTCAACATTTCAAAGCTGTGAAGTGTCTGTCCATTACTACGCGAAATGAAAGAGGGGGGGGGGGGGGTTCGGAGAAAACTCACGAAACCTCACCAAAGTAACAAAAAGCGGTATCTGGACATAAGTTCACCAAGAATTGCGGTATTTAGAAGAACATCTCTGGTCCAATATTAGCTAATTTTCAATTTTTTTCACGCGATGCATCAGAAGACCAATAGCTATGAAACAAAAAATTTCATCATATTCAGTATCTTTCCACTTTGATATTCAAGAATGCACTGATTCTGGAATATTCTCCATAGTGGTAATATAAAACCCATTCTTTTCATCAGCTATATATTTCATCAGTTCTTCTGTAAAAAAATAACATGAAAACTGACAGAATATTTGGCACATTTCCTATTTGACACACATGTGCCGACAGCGTATCATCAAATGCGTGTCTAACTGAACGAAAATCATTTTCTTTCCAGTCAGATTTATCACTAAGATGTAATTTCTTCGTAAACATTTCACTATCACTTTCTGATTCTTCAGATTCAGAACAACTAACATCTCTCGTCGAAACATGAGACTGCATTGTCACCCCTGCTGACGAGTATGGTTTATGACTACAGCCTTCCGATTCTGTGGAAAAACTATCACTTCCATCAAAATCAAGTAGTTCATTCTCGGTGTCACTCCTCGTAAGAATTTCCATGATTTCTCCCTCAATGCACCCATGACGTCTTGCCATTTTCTTCATAAAATACAGGAAACAAAGAAGACTGATGTAATTTCTGTTGAATAGTGAACTGTAGAGCAACGCCTAGGCTCCCTACAGACAAACATTCGGACGATAAGCTAGCAACCAGAACTGCAAAAGGCTATTGAGAAATGGGTCGTGAAGTCCGCTGTACGACTCAGGTAGCGGCGCGTCTATATTCATCATCAGCACACAGGTAGCGGCAGGCGGGTGCGGCTTAACTCGTCAACAGCACTCAGGGGAAAACCGACAGCTGCGTCTAAACTCGTCATTAGCACTCGGGGCCAGCAGGCAGCATGACGTGTATACACGTCAAAAGCAGTCAACCATTTTGTCCATTTCCCTTCTTGACTTTACAATTAATTATCTCTTATTATGTCAAATGCCATCTTACTCATTAATTAACAACATAGGAAGTTAGATTTGAGTTTAACCATGAAACTATTTAAAGTAGTTCAGCTTATTCTTTTATTTTGTTCACAAGAATGTACCTATTTGCCATCAAGCTATTATTTACAGTGCAGGTTCACCACAGAAGTAGGAAGCTCTTCTCGCCGTAGTATCTAACTTGAGCTTACTAAACTGGTTGCTGAAAGGCAGTAAAATTCAAAGGCCAAATATACAAGCATATATATAATCTCTTAATGTAACAGCATTACTCTCCGCTTCATGCCACCGAACATGACTTTCCCATGTGCCATCATAGCATGGTTCTTTATTTATGCTGTGGAAAGACACACCCTGCCTCTAACTGCATTTAGTAATGCAGTTCCATCTGATGGGTGAATTTATAAACTATTTTCATTTAAAGGCTAGTTGCTGGAAAGTGAGCCACCCCTTGGCCAGCTGGTGGTATTCTTGGCAGAAACAGTTCATATATACAAGGGGGTACCAAAAAATACCCGGAATAGCATTGCCGTATGCAGAGCTTGTGCAGTACGCATTTCTGCCGCTAGACGTTTATATTGCAACTCAAGCCATTTCAATGCCACCTTTGTTGTCGACCTGGCTTGTTCTCTTAATTTGGAGCGATTGTTTTCGCTAGCGCTGTTTTGTTATTGTTTCAATTTGATGATGGCAAGTTTAAGTCAACAGCATGCAGCCGTGAAATTTTGTTTTCTACTCAGTAAAAATGCTGCTGAAACTTTTTAAATGTTGAAGATGACACTATGGGAAAAACTCAAGTGTACAAGTAGTTCGCTTGGTTTAAAAATGGAAACATGTCCAGAATGAGGTTTGAGTCAATTGACGTCCATCAACTGCCCGAATCGACGAAAATGTTGAAAAAATTCGAGAGCTTGTGATCTCAGACTGTTGACAGGCACTTGATCAACTGTCAGAGATTAGTGGGTTATCTTGGAGCTCAGTTCAGTGAATTTTAACCAAAGATTTGGGAATGAAAAGGGTTGCTGCCAAGTTTGTTCCTTGGGCTCTCACTGACAATCTAAAAGAACATCGAGTTGAAACATGTTGTGCTTTGAAACAACGGATCTTCCCACATGGTTGTCTTGAATACAAGTTTGTGAATTTCCAGGTCTGATAACTTTTTCACCACAAAGATCAATCGCAGCACAGATTCCTAGTTTATAAAACATAACTTCATTAGCACAATTACTTCTAATATTGCTCTATTAAAACTTCAAGCAATGTTACCTCAAAAATTCATCAAAAAAATCTTCTTTGCAAAAAGTTGTAAATGTGCAAATTACTTGTTTATGATCCCTATCAAATAAGGAAGTCAAGTATTGCAGCATATTATGGAAGGTGCCGAGCCCTAAAAAAACAAAAGCTATCCATGTAAGTAAATTGCCCCATTTGTTTCATTGCAATAATCATTTCTATTAGATTTGGGTTAAACCATGAAGCTATTTAAAATTACACGTACAAAAAGACGACCCAGCTTTCCACATTACAACCAGAGTGCTGTAGTTTTTCTAAAACAGCATCTTTGTTAGCAACTGTAATAGAATATTGATTTTGACAATCTGCATGTTGTGTTGCAAACTGTTAGTCCAGTAACTATTAGCAATGTATATCTAATAAGGGAGACTTTTTTTGTGGTGTACTGCCCCATGACCATCAAAAAATATTTCACTAATCAACTCAGTCATTTTAAGCAGGCACAGGGTCATCTGTGCCTGATATACTTGGCTGCAGTTACATTTCATGCTAATTGCCAAACTCAGTTTGCAGCCCTCTATTTACCTTGGCTTCCAGCTCTGCCTAGGGTCCATCCTCAAATTGGGTAATGATCCCAGTCTTAGTGATTTTGTATATGTCATGTCCTGGTGAAGCTCTAAGTTTGAAGCATTAGCTAATTCAAGATAACAATCTTAGTTAATGGGTGATGAACCTGACAAAGTATGTCTGATTTTAGCCAATACCTAGATGTTTTCAAAACCATTTTAGCAGCAACAGTCATTAAGATGCTAGGCAACTGCCGGCTTTTCAAACTGCAGCATTCGAAAGTGGCACTTTTATGTAGCAATATTCAATGATGCAGATAGTCTGCCTGAAATGATTACATGCATTCTCATGAGATGCTGTAGATGCCAAGGGATCCTCAAGTGCTTGCAATCCTTAACAGGCACTTCAGCCAGCAGATAACCTTTATACCGTTCTGTGCCAAAATCCTATTCTTCCCAATGGATTTGAAACATACAGGAAGCAAGCTAACATCTCAGATGTTTTTCCTCATTCTACTCATGGTTCCACAAGCACTATTTCTTGTATAAAAAAAGCAGAGCCTGTTGTAAAACTTTAATTATTTAATTTAATTTAATTCCAATGGAGCACACGCTCCGATGGCAATTTCCCTACACACCCAACTCGCCCCTATCCTGCACCCACCTACATTTGCCCTCTACAAATTTCAACTTTAAATTCTTTTAACATTTTCAGTAAGTTATTCATCATTCCCCTTGGTAACTCATTCCAATCCCTGACACCTTTACCTAAAAAAGAAAATCTTCTCACACCCTTGTACCTGAAATCGAGTGCCAGCTTGTGGTCATGGTCATCTTTTCCCTTCCATGAACTACTTTTCATACATACTGCAATATCTTTCCATGCCTCATCGTCAGTATACGCCTTGTACCCTCCCATCACCCTCCTCCTGTATCACAATGAATCCCATTCCAGCTCCTTTATCAAATCTGTCACTGATTGAATTCTGCGATAATTTATAGAAACAAATCTAGCAGCCCTTCTTTGCACCTTCTCCAACTCCTGTATTTGATACTCAAAATGTGGGTCCCATACTACACTCCCATATTCGAGCAATGGTCTGATCAAAGTTTTGTAACCCAATTCCTTTACTTCTCTCGTGCACCCCCTCATCACTCTCTCCAACAAGTGCAGAATTTTGGAACCTTTTCCTGCCACCAGTCCAATGTGTCCTGCCAAGTTAAGCTTGTTATCAAATGTAATGCCAAGATATTTACATTTCAAGTCTTCAGCAAGCAATTCTTTCCCCACCTTATATTCATAATTTTGTTTTTTATTCATGTATCTAATAAGCTGACTCTTCTTTGCATTTATCTTCATCCCATGTTTACCAACCCAACTAGATATCATGTCCAGATCACCCTGCAACTGTTTAAATTCCTCTGTCGTTTTGATCCTTTAATACAGCATTATGTCATCTGCAAACAATCTAATTTCAGATAGTAAACAATCAACACAATTATTCATTAGAATAATGAATAGCAATGGTCCCAATACGCTACCCTGCAGCACTCCCATTTTTACTTCCACTTCCTTTGATACCGCATTTCCTACACTAACTTTGTTTTCTGCCTTTTAAAAATTCTTCCATCCAGCAAATCACTTTCTCATCCACTCCCGATTGTTTTTACCATATTTACTACCATTTTATGGCTTACTCTGTCAAACGCCTTTGAAAGATCTAGTGCTACACTATCAATTTGCCCTCCCTTGTCCATTTCATCTGAAATATCTTGCATATATCCCACCAACTGAGATTTGCATGAATATCCTTGCCTGAACCCATGTTGCTTACTCGAAAACCACTTACGTTCCTCACATACATTTCTGATGTGGTTGGATATCAATCTCTCCATTAATTTACCTACCACTGAAGTTAAACTGATTGGCCTGTAATTTTCGACTCTATTTCTCACCCCTCCTTTATGTACCGGTACTACTATCGCACTTTTCCAGTCTTGTAGTAAGCAGCAAGTATCCAGACTCAATTTAAATAATATTTCAAGATAAGGTACAATGTCACATCTGGCTATCCTTAAGATATCTGTATTGAAAGAACCATCTAGCGTTATATCCATAATGACTCCAATTGATTAGAGAATGCTTTTAACTGTTGTTGGTTCTCAGTAATTATACTGAGTATGTCAATTGCATACACTACTGCAGAGGTCTATGAAACTTATCAGCTGTTAGTACTGGGAACTATTGTGAAACTCATATTGTTTCTATTAATTCACCAATGAAATGATAATCCAGAGATAATTAAGCCAGACTATAAGTAAACTGTTTCAAAACCCTTTTTTTCCTATTCTTGGACAAATGTCCTCACTGCTTTTATGAATGCTGCTTATAATTTTCAAACACGCAGTTCTTAAATTAAGAAACCCAGTGAGAATCTCAGCAACAATGAAGCAGGAATAAATTTCATGAGGCAATAATATAGAAAGTAAAGATAAAATACTCACATCAGTCAAAAAGGGAAGAGAGAGGGAATTACAAGAACATTTAACAAAAAAATATTTTTTTTTTTTTTGAGCTTTGCCCTTACTCATGCAAACACTAGACAAAGCTTACACTGCAACCACAGTTGACACAAATTGTCACTGTTCATTATGGATGCTCGTGCAAGCTTCGGCGCAAATGTCTATTTTAATGAGAAAGGGCATAACCTGAAATATTTTTTTTTTACTGATGCCGAAAAAAGTACATTTTTAGGTGTGATTTTTGTTACTGCTATCTTTCTTTGATTTTGATGAGTGGTGGGTATATTTAATCTTCCCTTCCCTTATTAAATCCATTGAAAGCTAGATAAACTAGAAGTAAATTAAATGATTGCATAGACTTCTGCAGTCATTGTTCATATTATCTTGGTTCTCTGGGTGGAACCATGTCAATTTATTAAAACCTAACATTTCAGCCATCAAGCTGTGGTCCTTGGATGATTGCTTCAAAACACTTGCTCTGCTTCTTGGATGAAACCCCTCACTGCTTTTAACAATGCCCCTTGTAATTTTCAGATATGAAAAGCTTTGTAGTCACAAGCATTGCAATTTTCAAGATGCTGAACTCTTATTGATGTTGACTGGTTACTAACAACATTCAATAAATGAATCTTCAATGGAAATCATTCAAGTTTTTTGTGGTTTAAGAAAGAAATAAAGCAAATATTCAAAAGACTGAATACTTTTTTGGCTAAAGGACAGAGAGCTGTGATGGTTATAAATTCTAATTTGGGAAGCAGATGCACTTAAAATGTAGATTAAAAATTATAATTGATTATAATCAAGTTCTGAAATCTTTACTAAGCAATTTGGTATTGAGGCCTATCTCCAAACTGAATGCCCACTTTCTTAAATACATTTTTATGACTTTTTGCTTGCTTGGGGTTGTAGCATAAAGCAATTAGCCACAACTGTAATCGTGTCTGGTACACTTACAGATTCTATTTAACGGTCGCCAATCCCTCATAATAGCCTTAAGGGATAAAGGTGTATTCTCAAAATACAACTTCAAACTTTCTGACAAATTAAAAATTATATTTTTTGCAAAAGTTCTTACATAAACTCGGTACCATCGTAGGCCTAACAAAAAAGCTTCAGACTTCTATCCAAATTAAATTATTACAAATTAAACCATCTTCCCACAGTAAGCCACTTCCTCCTAACCCCTAAATGAAAGTTAAAAGTTCATCTCAAAAGAAGAGTGAGCCCGCACCACTGTTGTGTCACTACTAAAATTTTTCTCCTACATCTCCGCAACAACCAACACACCATCCTCTCAATTCAATTTCTGCCAGATTACTGCTGCTCCTGGAGACTAGCTTGGCCTCCTTATATCTATATTGTGCACAGCTAACTCAACATACCCATGTTTTGACAAAGGGAAAACTTAGTTTTATTCTGATCATTCTGAAATTTTGATATGTTCTGAAGCATATTTTAAATATCAATTTTAGTTATGAGAGTTTTTCTGCTAGGTGCTGTGGATTTCAAGCTGAAGTTGTGAAAACTTTAATCTGTCATCATTCCTACAATTCTTCAGTCTGCGAAATGATTCTGTCACCAAAATATTATATTAAAATTTCCAAAATGTTTGACATATAACATGTCTAGATCCCAAATGTATTTGATAGTGAAAATCTACTCCGACTATAAGTGCAAAGTTAGCTAAAAACTTTGATGTCGATTATCTCCAAATATACGAGTGTTACCAATCTGAAATATATCTAAAACTTTGCTAAATTTGATTCTCTATCTGATAGTAATATTATTTCCTTGTTATCTATTTCCCTTAATGTTACTCCTTTGTTTCCAAAATGATGCTTTGTAGCAGTCATTACGTTTAAACCTTAATTTCCCTTTTAGGCTTAAAAATTGTCGGAATCTTTACGAAAATCACTCCACGTGTTCAGTGAAAACATCTCTTTAATCTAAATGTCATTTCTATGCCCTCAGACCCATAGGTCTGCAGAAATGCTGAATTGCAAAGTCAGCGAAATCTCTTATTTATTATAGCTATAGTTACCAGGAAATAATAGGAGCTAATTTCACAGAATGTCATTCTGTGAAACAGTCTCCCACACCACCTTCCGTCCTTCATTTTCTACTGTTGACAAAGAGCCAAGTCTCGAAATATTCATTGTTTTTCCTGTATTTTGTGTTTATTTATGTGTTCACCCCATGATAGTTCATTTCGCTATCTCTCTATATATTTATATATAGATTGTTAGGAAACAAAGGTACTAAAAGCGGATATATTGAACATTAGGATAGGATAAAAAACCACTGCTTACCAAAGAAGAGGATTCCTGCAGCGTTGGTACATGAAAAAAACACGAACACACAAAGAATAGAATTTTCGAGCATGGCTCTTCCTCAGTAGAAGTGAGATGGCTGCACGCAAGCAGCCGGCAGCCAACTGCGAGAGCCACAATGTCGCTGGCTCATGGTGGGGGAAAAACAACATGGCAGAAAGTGAGGGTGGGGGTAGAAGAGCACAGGCTGGAAAACGATGATGAATAGCAAGTATGAAGCAAAACTGTACACAATGACCCGTCGCGGAAGGGCAGTATACCTCAGTTAATGGTCCCAAAAGCCCACCAACTAATGGACACATGTGCAAACAACTGAAGAAAAAAAAAAATTCAAAAATTTTAAGTTAAAATTAAAAATAAACAACATTCGAAGTCACAATCTATAAAGATAGGTTCTGGTGAGTGGTGGTTCTATGAGAGAAGGTGGAAGTGAGGGGAATGGGTGGGAGGAAAATTGGTGCTATCTTAAATTTAGACCTGGAGATTGCCTGGTCCCCAGTTGGTACTGATAGGCCAGTTCCCACCTTCTAAGTTCTGAAATACTGCTTTTATCTGAGAGGACTCCGATGGCGCGGACCGAGAAGCAGGTGTTAAAATTGTTGGTGCCATAAATAGTGGCATGACAAGATACAGGGTGGTCAGGGTTCTTGGTGTGTACTGATTGTCGGTGTCCATTCATTCTGATGGCCAGTGGATTTGTTGCGAGTTCAATGTAGGAGGCTGGGCAATGGTTACAAGTGAGTTGGTATAGAAGGTGGGAGGATGCACAAGTGGCGAATCCGGTGATGGGAAAGTTTTCCCCAGTTACAAGTGAGTTGGTATAGAAGGTGGGAGGATGCACAAGTGGCGAATCCTGTGATGGGAAAGTTTTCCCCAGTTACCAACAATTTTAACACCTGCTTCTCGGTCCGCGCCATCAGAGTCCTCTCAGATAAAAGCAGTATTTCAGAACTTAGAAGGTGGGAACTGGCCTATCAGTACCAACTGTGGACCAGACAATCTCCAGGTCTAAATTTAAGATAGCACCAATTTTCCTCCCACCCATGCCCCTCACTTCCACCTTCTCTCATAGAACCACCGCTCACCAGAGCCTATCTTTATAGATTGTGACTTTGAATTTTGTTTGTTTTTAGTTTTAACTTAAAATTTCTGAATTTTTTTTTTCCTTCAGTTGTTTGCACATGTGTCCATTAGTTGGTGGGCTTTTGGGACCATTAACTGAGGTATACTGCCCTTCTGCAACGGGTCATTGTGTGCAGTTTTGCTTTATACTTGCTATTCATCATTGTTTTCCAGCCTGTGCTCTTCTATCCCCACCCTCACTTCCTGCCATATTGTTTTTCCCCCACCATAAGCCACCAACATTGTGGCTCACGCAGTTGGCTGCCGGCTGCTTGCGTGCAGCCATCTCACTTCTACTGAGGAAGAGCCATGCACAAAAATTCTATTCTTTGTGTGTTCGTGTTTTTTTCCCATGTACCAAAGCTGCAGGAATCCCCTTCTTTGGTAAGCAGTGGTTTTTTATCCTATCCTAATGTTCAATATATATATATATATACACGTGCGTTTCCATATATTTTACTTTTCAGCCACCACTACCTAGCACAGAACACTGGCGTTTGTGTGTAGAAGTAGCACAGAGTCACCTATCAATCACAACATTGACCGAATTTCGGTAACTATGAGAGTGTGGGAGATATGGTGGTTGATAATGGGCGATCAAGGATATTTTCATATTTCGACCAAAGACATGTCTCCGTATATATCACTTTGCTGCCACAACTACATAGCATAGATCATTGGTGTTTGTGTGTGGTAGTGGTATCGTATCTCCTATCGTGTACTATGGTGGTTAGATGTCGGCAGCTATGGAGGTGTGGGAGACATGGTGGTTGAAATTGGTCGACCTGTGCCACTTTCATATTTCTACCAAAGACGTATGTGTCATGGTGTATCACTTTTCAACCAAAACTATCTAGCGCAGATCACTGGTATTTGTGTGTGGTAGTAGCACATTAACCCATCGATCACAACGTTGGCCGAATTTCGGTAACAGTGGGAGTGTGGGAGATATGGTGGTTGAAAGTGGTCGATCAAGGATATTTTCATATTTCGACCAAAGATGTGTGTCCGTATATTTTACTTTACTGCCTGAACTACAAAGCGCAAATGACTGGCATTTGTATGTGGTAATAGCATTGAGTCTCCCATCATGCAATATGGTGGTTAGATGTCGGTAGCTGTCTATCCAAATTCTTTACAAACATGAACGAAGTCGTGGGCACCAGCTAGTTTTGTATAAAAAACATACTTTCCTGTTAGTTGCGTATTATTTTATGCCGAACATTTTGAGCTATAAATCTTAACTGTACCTTGAAAATTAAGTGAAAAAAGTTTCTTGTGCAATATTTTCTGTGTGCTTGTGAAATAAGCTAGTTCATGACATCTCTAATACAATTTTCTAAAATACAAGTGTTAGACATAATTTGAATTGTCATCTCATTAACACCTCTGAAAATGAATGTGGCCAAAAGACTTCTAAAAATTTTTAACTTTCTTTATAGTACTTTCCAAAACTTATAAAATAGTTCAAACTCTCCTTACTGACATGTTTTCTGACTTTCAAACTACTGGAAAATGCTTATAAAACGATTTGCTGTTGGTTTTAAGTGTATTAAGGACCCTTTAAACTGTTTTTGAAGGTACACTGACATAAGTAAGGTTATGTGAGAAGTTGTGTTTGGCATAAAAGTTTATTTACGAAAATTAAGGCATATACAACAGTGCATTAAACATCTGAACACAAAATATAACCACTTCCATAGTAAGACAATATTTACAATCTCATATAATAGAGTCTGATATGATAGAAAAATACTGTTTTATAGTGGAGTAAAATTTATAAAAATGCCCACAGGACATACAAGATGCAAACTTTCACACTAATGTTCATGTTTCAAAGATCTAATAAAGGTAACAATTGTAAACTTATCTCTTAGAATAAAGGGAAGCCCTTAACGTTAGGTCATAGGTCATTATACTTAAATCTGCCAATAGTAAGTTCAGAACAAATACAAAGTTTCTCCTAGATTTTTTCTCTGTTTTGTCACAAAGATTTTTGAGGTTGAGAAGCAGCACACAACTAGAAACTTGGAATAAGAAGCTATTTCATAAATAACAAGAATCATAGACAGTGAGCATACTTCAGAGCATGATATCCTTGAGCATTTTGGAGCAGTGGCAGAGCTCTTTATAAAACATTTGCAATTGAGTTTTAAACTTTGAGACTAAACACCATACTTAAGAACTGTTCGTAGTGTATAGTTATAACACCATCTTGATCTGTATCATACTGTCGGAAAGCAGAAGTAAGGGTCTGAAACAAAATAAGAAAACTGATATCAGAACTTAGTGAAATTGGAACAAAAGCACTTAAAGCTGTACAGATGGGCAATGTCACACACATGGTGAGGATAAAGAACGAGAATTCACAAGAAATACTTTTATTTTAAAAATTTAAATATTTCTTACAATAACCATCATAGGTTCACTACACTACATTCTTCCCTATATTCTACAACGAAGCAGAAACTACATTTTGTGTAAAAAAAAAAAAATGTTCTACAGCAGATTTTTGTACCTGCATGTCTGGAAACAAAATAATGATACAAGTGATAAAACAAGAAGTATTTTACATAACTATTACGAAACAATATGGTACAGCACAACAGGCTACTTTACGTGTGTGTGTGTGTTTGAAAAAATCTAAAAATTCATAAAAAAAAGATACTCATCATCATAAGCATTCGAAAATCGTTAATATTAATTCATAAAAACAGAACATATTAAAATTATTTCCTTTAAAAGTTCAAATATTTTTGGTCTGTCGCAAAACGGTATCCACAATAAGGAATTCCTATGTGACATCTTATAGTAAATGTCAACCAATTGCAACCAATTATAGGTATCTCGTTTGTAATCATCTTTTTTCGGTCATCAATCCAAAGATTGGTTGTTAGACATTCTCCATGTATGCTTTTTCTCTGCCTTCCTCTTTAGTTCTTCATAGCTGCTGCATTTCACGTCATTCATATAGCTTAATCTTCCTCTACGTTTTTTTCCTTCTAGCTTCCCTTCAATAATGATCTTGAGCAAGCCATCATGACAAAAGATGTCCTATCATCTTGTCTCTTCTGTGATTCCTTCCATAATCTTCATTCCTCAGAAACTCTTCTAAATACTTCATCATTAGTGACATAATCCATCCAACTTCAGCATTCATCTGTAGCGCCAGGCTTCATATGTCTCCAGCTGTTTCCTTTCTGCCATGGTCCACGGTTCACTTCCATATAGGGCTATGTTCCAGATGTGTTTTTAGGAGATTCTTGTGTTGACAGCCTGATGATGTCTGTAGTGAAAAGTTTCTTTCGTTTATTAAAAGCAAGTTTAGCTTGGTTAATTCTAGATGGAATATCTTTACTGCTTCTCCCACCTTCTATTACTACCAAGATATATGAATTCTTGTTGAATTAACTATTTGTCTAATTTTAACTGTTTTTGTTTTGAACTTCCCTGCCAAAAATTAGCACTTTAGTCCGTCTTGTTTATATCCGGATTATAATTCTCAGTAAGGACCTCTTCTATTTTAGGAAGTATTTCACTCAAATCTCTTTCATTTTCTGAAAGAACTGCAACGTCATCTGCAAATCTAGGCATATTTATGGTTTGACCGTGAATGGAAATTCCCGCTTTTACTTGAGCCCTGACAGTTTCCAATGCTTCATGAACGAACACATTGAATAGGACAGGGGAAAGAATGCAGCCTTGTCTTACTCCCTTCTTGAATTTTGATTCTGCATTGCACTTTCCAAAATGGATTACTGTAGTTCCATTCTCAAAGACTTCCGTATGATTTTCCAAATTTTGTATTCTTTCCAGAATTGAGAACCTTTTGTTACAAATGATATTGTCAAAAGCCTTCAAGATCTATGAATGCAACATAGATATACTTCTCTTTCCTAAAACACTTCCCAGTAAGTATTCTAAGAGTCAAGATTGATTCTCTTGTGCCTGTTCCCTCTGTTCCTTTTTGTCATCATTGATTTTGAATAGTGATTTATCAAACAGTTATTATTAAGTTGTATCTTGTTTATCTTAAAACATCATACAATGGAAGACGGATTTGTGAAAGCAGGAATCTGCCAACAATAAGTCCTTTGATGGTTGCAAAGTTCTTTGCATCAAATCCCAATTTCTGTTCTGCTGAGCTAAGGAATGTTAATACTTCACTGCAATAGGTTATGTATAGCTCAAGAGGAATCAAAACATTTGTACCGTTAAATATACAGTTTGTCCAGAGCACAAAGTGCTACCAAAGTCATATGCTGCCACACTTATTGTGAATGAAGAAGAAGTACTGACAAGTATTCAGTGCCACGATTGTCCAGCATCTGAAAGGGATTGGTTTTGATGTTTTACACTGGCGAAGTGAAGAACCATACTGCATGTTGGTAGAGTGTTACTGGAGAAATTGTAATCTAGGAAAGGTTGGAATCCATTCAATTCAATAAATTCCAATATGAGAGACTGGTTCTGTGGGATGTGGAAAGTTGTTAATTTACAGATGAACAATTGCATAACAAAACAGATAAAGTAAATCAAAAGAATTAGTATCAGACAGTGGACTTATGAATTAATTCATAATGGAAGGTAAGAGAAGGAAAATTAATGCATGCCAGTTAATTGAACATAAGCCTGGTTTTGAAGGGAAAAAACATGATCTTATGTTTAAATTTTAATGAAAATCTTCCAAGTATTTCATAAGACTAGCATAGAAAATACAAAAAGATACTCAGGATCAAGACAAAAGTGGTTTATGGCATTAACTTAAAGCTTCCAAAATGCTATGAAGTTGGACATTGCAAAACTGTTGCTTCTATTTCTGGCGGATTTTAAATTACAAAATACTTAGATTAGTCCCTTTCAAAATCGCTTGTCTCCACTCTCAATGTTGTGTAACAATTGACTATCTAGTAACGTCACGAACCAAAGCAGCTTGGCGGTTGGCATTTTCATACACAAATTTAATGCAAGATATAAATGCCCTTTTAAGGCACTTATCAATTTCATAAAAATGAAATAAAAATTCTAGCGGCTTATTACGAAAGGATTAAGCTATGTCACATTTTAAAAAAAAATGGTGTAAATTTTATAAGTTCTGACATAAAGGACATTTAATGTAGACAAATTATTTAGCCCTTTCATATTAATAATATAACTAGACTACAGATTTCCCCCCCTCAGACTCCTGCAGGAACGTAAATGTTTTGTAACATATGGATAATAATTCAGATGTTAATGATAATTTGTATTATACGCAATGTTTAAGATTGGAACAAATACTCACGGTTAACAACCTGAAACTCTTAAAAATACTTCTCAATATGAAAAATAGTATACTTCACTTTATGTACACACTTTATCATTATTCTTGGCTGCCACTGAAAAATTCTATCACTCTTATCCTCCACAATCCTACATCAATGTCATCCTAAGAAACAATACAATACTGGCTTGTCAGTATTGCATTACTGTTTCCTGGGATGACATTGATGTAGGATTGTGCAAGATAAGAGTCATAGAATTTTTCAGCGGCGGCCAAGAATAATGATAAAGTGTGTACACAGTTACATATCAAATTTGTAATTTAATCCTAGCATTTTTTTTAAAGAAATATGGAAATTACTTCCAGTGAATATTTATAGAGTAAATAAAGAAATCTAGCTTCACATGAAGTTTCTGTCATTAGGAATTTAGTATAATAATGTACACAAGTTTAAAAAAAAAAAAAAAAAAAAAAAAAAAAAAAAAAAAGAGAAAATTCATGAAATGGATAGTATAAATCCTGTCGAAACTAAGCCATCACTGTCATTTTTAGAGCTGTAGGGCTATCAGCATACACTAACAAAACAGTAAAACCAAGAAAGCATATAATGGGTATCATGGAAACAAAAGCTGCTTAATAATAAATATAAACAAGGAAATAAAAAGTTACTTATCACAGGTGATAACAGAAATACAAAAAATGTTAACACAAGACAAATTTTAAAACTATAACGTGGGTTTACATCGGATGCAGGTACTGTAGGAGTTATTGCAGGTGTATGGACCAGCTCTAGCTGTAGTGACATGTCACCAACTCTAATCAAGAGTAAAATTAAAAACTAGATGTAGTGCAAGAAAAATAAATATTTATAAATGTGGCCTTCTCTACTCTACAATAACTTATGACAGCTAGGGAAAATATTGAACTCCATTTGTTAGCCACAACAGTGAACAGTTTTGCTGCCGTGGAGACAGTTTTCAGATGTCACAAATCGTGCATGCGCTCTAGCGTTTTCATTGAAATATTCTAGGGTGGGAGTTCGCTTTGTTAGTGGCGAATGGACACAACTTCGTTCTGTCACATGCTGCAGCTTGATAAAGTTAGTAACTCTTTCAGTAGAGTGCAGCAGCAGCTACCATTTTTATAACATTCAATTAAATATCCCATAGAACAGTGCTACTCAACCTGTGGTTCGCAAGACCACTGGCGGTACATGGAGATAGTTCAGGTGATCCACAGGTAGAATATCATAAATTTTGATACCATATTCATAGTGTATGCCCAACTTTTTAAAAGCCTTGAATATTTCAATGACCAGGCAAAAATGTGGCATTTCCAGGATGAGAATAGAACAGCATTGTTTCTACAATAGTCTGTTCATTTCCAGATGGCATCAGAAAGAGCACCATTTGTCTAGGTATTAAGTAAATGACTGTTTACTAAGGGTTTTAAATGGGTATGAGAAACCACAGTAGGTGGTAGGATTGGTAATGCAAGTAGTGAAGTAAACAAAAATAAATCTAGCATTTTTTATTTTAGTTTAGTTTATACATGTAGGCTGGTGGTATAGCGTATTGCCCAGCCTGTAGTAACATTATTATTTATCTGGTTTGATCTGATTAACATGTAATAAACTTTTAAGAGTTCCAGTTTCATATCTGCATTTTCATAGGAATTCAAAACATGGTTTTAGATTTATTATGTTATAATGGTACATGTGTGAGATGTTATCATAGATAATAAAATTAGGCTCAGGGTGGAAGATATTAAAGGTTGGGAACTATTAAGAGGAAAAATTGTGGAGGTAAACGATCTGTTTGAAGAAAAGCCAATCAGCAAAAGGAAGGTTTTCTCAGAGGAAGAAAGAACAAGAGTAAGCCAGGAAATGGAAGAGTACTGGCGACCGAGGAAGGAAACTCAGAAGAGGAAATGAAGTTGCATAATTGTTGTCCATAGACAGCTGAAATGAAAAGAGAAAAAAATAAAAATTAAGCCTATGTAAGTTAGAGGCCCGCAGCATTATTTTCGACAATTAACTGGCACTCGGGCTGACAAAGGTCGAGAAACGCTGCCCTAGAAGCTTTGTCAATGTGAGGAGGCAATATTGTTTCTGTTTATTAGTTCCTCTGATGGAGAATTATGTAAGTTTATGAATGCATGTAACAGGAAACAATTCTCAAGTGTTCCACTGTCGTCATGACCATCAAAGGCAGTGCCAGATTAAGAAGATATGGGGCTCTTCGCACTCAAAAATTTTGATTCCCTCTGTTTTTGAAAATAATTATCTGCATTTTATAAGTACAAAGGAAAGGTTTTGTAAATGAATAATAGAATTTATCATGTTATTTTTCAATTAACAAACGAATTTTACAATTTACAATATTTTGAAAATTACTTTTATCATACACTACAATAAAACAAAAACAAAATAACTCTCATGCTTTTGGCATTACTTTGATTGTTTTATTTATTATTTTTATTTAATGAAAAAGAAGTTCACTGTCAAGGAGACTTCAAAAATTGGGAGCTCCAGGCTACGGCCTAGTCCTGCCTGTAGATCAACTTGTTGGTTTGTCGACCAATGGTTACCGTTTGGTCAATTTTAAAGCATTTATCATTGATTAATTTCAAAATCATTTCTTTAACCTGCAGTAACTGCAGGTAATGAGACTTTCACATGTTACAAATTTCTATGTTCCAAGATTCCTGTTTTTCCAGGCACCTTTCACTTCAATAATGATCAGTAAATCGTTGAAAAATTTCATTGTTGTCACTACCTGAGCAAGTCATTTCGGCCGCTACTGGTATGGACATCCTTAATATGCGTTTCATCCCCTTTCCCACATGTTGAATAGTACAGTCAACTTCTTGTTTATGAGTTTCTGGGTGTGTATTGTTTATTGGTGGGTTCCACATTAATGTTTCATTTAGCATTTATCCTACTCTATCATAAGAATATACACAGTTTAATACAATGCAGCTCGTATAGTTTCAACCATGGGACTTTCCATATTAGAACCATTTCAAGAATGAACATAAAACTTTTTCTCCCACTCGGAAAAATAAATCTTAACAATAAAAACAAAAACGAATAGCTTACGAAAATGAAAGATATGCAAGCGTTTGCCATTTTATTTTATTAAGGTGGTGCATTCAGTTTATGGATTAATGTCTATAAGAACTTTTATTTACTGTATGAAGAAAAATAATACAAAAGTCTTATTTTACACAAATGAGTTTTTTTTATATAATAAATGGTAGAATTATGAAGTGGAAACTATTAATCTGTGAACAATTACAGGCTAATAGATTACTATCACAGTTTTTTTCTGTTATCAGTCTTTCCTGAATGGTTTGATGCTCTCCTCCATCTCTTTCAAGCTTGAGTTAACTTGTTCATCTCAAAATACCCCTTAAAACTAACATACTCAATTATATATTTAATGTTTTCCAATCTATCTTTATCTAGTTTCCCCTTAAACTGTTCCCTCCATTACAAATTAACCATACTTACAGTTCTTAAAATATAACCCACTATTATAGCTTTTCTGTCAGAGTCTTCCTGTCCACTTAATTATTTTCATTTTCCTTATATATTACATTTTAAATGATTCAATTTTCCTTCTTACTAGTATTCCTCAATTCCACACTTCTTTACTATAGAGTGCTGTGCTCAATATATAGTTTTAGAAAGTTCTTTCCAGAAAGTTTTCACAACAATATGCTTAGGAAAAAAAAGCCCTCTAACAGAACTGCAGTCTTTCTCTTCTTTAAGAGGACTTTTTTCAGTTTCTGCTTTTAGCATCATCGCTGCTTTGTCTATCAGCAGTTATTTTACTTCCTAAGTAACAGATTTCACATCTACTATATACGATTCTACTTCCCTTATTGCTTCCTCTAGATACAAGGTGAATATTAATGGGGATTGACTATCTTAACTTATGCATGTCTCTCATAATTCTCTTTTCTTATATAGACTAGACGACCCGTGCGAAAATTTCGCAAATAAAATGCAATCAATAGTGAGGCAGAATATGATGTCACCAAAGCTGAGTCATTACTTTTCATACTCCTACTTCATTTATTGATTTTGGTTAGAAATCCAGGGAGATAAATGGCTCGAAACACAAAATACGTATTTTATAAATATTGACATTTTTGCCTTTTAAGGGTCGAATAACGAAAAATACCTCTCTTAGAATATAATGTTACCACGGCGGAAACCTTAGTCTTTAATATGATATCTCATTTATCTATATCGGTTAGATATAAAGGGAGATAAATAGCTCGTGACACAAAAATGCGTTGTAGAATCATTTGTACTTTTTCCCTTTAAGGGTTGAATTCCAAAAACATTCTTTCTTAAAATATGATTTCACAAAGCTAAGACATTGCTCCTTACTATCCTACTTCATTTATTGATTTTGGTTAGATATCCTGGGAGATAAATGGCTCGAGATACAAAAAACGCATTTTAGAAAAATTAATATTTTTGTTCTTTAAGGGTTGAACTACGGAAAATTCCTTTCTAAAAATTAAATGTTACCACGGCGGAGACCTTATTCTTCAATATGATACCTCATTTATTTATATCGGTTAGATATCAAAGGAGATAAATCACTCGTGACACAAAAATGAGTCATAGAAAAATTTATACCATTTCCCTTTAAATGTTGAATTCCAAAAACATTCTTTCTTAAAATACGATTTCACAAAGCTGAGACATTACTCCTCATAATCCTACTTCATTTATCGATTTTGGATACATATCCAGGGAGAAAAATGGTTCGAGATACAAAAAACGCAATTTAGAAAAATTGACATTGTTGCCCTTTAAGGGTCGAATTACGAAAAATTCCTTTCTTAAAATATAATGTTACCACGGCGGAGACCTTAGTCTTTAATATGATACCTCATTTATCTATATCGGTTAGATATTAAGGGAGATAAATCGCTCGTGACACAAAAACGAATTGCAAAAATGTTGATACTTTTGCCCTTTAAGGGTTGAATTCCGAAAAATTTCTGTTTTAATATATGACGTCACTAAAGCGGAGATCTTAATCTTTAAGTTGATACTTCATTAAACGATTTTAGATAGGTATCCAGGGAGATAAATGACACGTAACATAGAAAACAGCATTTTATAAATATTGACATTTTCGCTCTTTAAGGGTCGAATTCCGAAAACTTAATTTCTTAAAATATGAAGTGACCAAAGTGAAGACCATAAGCTTTAAAATGACACCTCATTCATTGATTTCGGTTTAAGTGTGAAGGAAGATACAGGCTTGTGACAAAAAAAAATACCTTATAAAAATAATATATATGATTATAAAATATTCTTCTCTCTCGGTCTTTTAGGCATGGCTTCTTTTCAATTTTGAACATCTAGTTCCATTTGAAATGTTCAAAAGCTTTTTTTAACTCAACGAGTGCCATAAAAGTATATTTGTTTTTCTTGATTCACACTTCCCGCTTTAATCTTAAAGCCACAATTGCTTCTCAGGTACCATGGTTTTTCCTAAACCCAAACTGATCGTCTCCCATTTTGCAACTCTTTGTTACCAGTTTGAATAATCTTTAGATTCCTTCTTCTAGAGACTTAACTTCTTTGTTTAATTACAATCTCTCAAAGCTATGTCAAATTTTGTTCTCAAAACAGAATCTTCTAAATCAACAATGTCAAAATAATCTTCTCTTCCCAACATACAGTTCCTCTATGTGCTCTTTCCATCAGTTCGCTCTATCTTCAGAGTTTAAAACAGTTTTCCTGCAAAAACCTTTGAAGTTTGTATTGTACGTATTTTCTTTATTTTTCAAAAATTCTGACCGATCCTACTACAGGCTGCATTTACTTTAACTATGCTCATTTCCTTTTCTAGTTCTTTGGACTTTACTTGCAGCCATTTTCTGTTTTGCTTTCTTATATTCTTCATACAATTTCTAATATACCTGTATTGCTCTCCTGTTTCATCCAGAGCATTTTTGTGCCTTCTCCTCTGAACTACACAATTTCTTCAGTAATACAAGGTTTTCAACAAGCTTCTTTCCTAATTCCTAAATTTTATTAGCTGTAATTATATCTCTTCATTTTATCATATTTGTGTTGATTCCTTTCAGAGTGTTTTTTTTTATTATTAGACCAACAAGATTTTTTTTCTCTCAATTGAGATTTTCCACTTCATGTTGTTAGATACTTGGTGGTTGGTTTAATAATTGAATATTCAGTACTTACTGTTCATCATCAGTTTTGAATCACTTAAATACTTGTCGTCACCTCAAATTTCACCTAGCAGTACTTTTTCACCACTAAACACCACTTTTTTTTACTGATTAAAACACTTAACCACACTTTTCACACTCAAAACACTGCACCGCTGAAAGATGCCAGTCTCCCAATCACCCAGTTTCTAAGAAAGATGGTATTCTGAGGCCGAAGAAAATCCGCTTGCCATCAGAAAATTACTGCCGATTCCAGAAGCCAATGGAAAATCTCCGATGAGTACTGCGTTACCAACTCGTTGTACTCAGTTTCAAGTTGTCGACGAATAATTCACTCTTCGTGCATCCGCCTTCGATTCCTGGTGCCGAACGGTGTTTTTATATGTCGTAATTTTCCGAAGATTTGGTTTGCTAATTGCCGATCCACTGCAGATTCTTTTAGAAGATTAACATCTCACAGATGTTTAATGATTTCTCGTCCTGTCACGGTCCTCATGTTAGATGCTAGGTGGTTGTTTTAATTAATATAGTAATTAATTAATTAGTCCACCATAAAGTTCAGTTTAACATTTTTTTTTATTTTCAAAACAACGCAAGCAATATTGTTTACATGCGAAGATACAATCCAGAGATGCTACTGACGCAATCTTTGGCAGTTCCAAAGTGAATCTGTATAAAACTAACTGTAAACTAAAAACTGTCCTTCTGCTGACTTCTTTATATAGGCTCTATCGAAATTTCTGGAATTCTTCAAAGGCGTCCGCCAGATATTTCTCGAACATTAACAAGTACTCAAACAATTAAACATATTGAAAACGATCAGAAATAGTACTTAATCATTTATCATCATTACAAAATGGTCAGAAATGGAAATTAAAGATATTTAAACACAAAATTATTTACAGAAATCACCCTAAACTGTAGAAAATTGTCCTGTAGACATCGTAACTTGTATTCATACTTGGAATTACACACATTTAAGCAATTCTCTTGCACAATTCGGTTCTTAAACATATTAAATGGCCTTTAAATAGTTTCTTATCATCAAATAAAGTCTATATACACTAATTTACAAGAAATTGCAAAACAATCATACCAGATCATATTCAAGCAAACTTTAGCTCACTTCATTAAATACAATTCTATTTAAAGTTCAGGTATGAGGGCTGTTACAATGTGTTTTGACTATATTGCTTCTTTGTTGTATTCAATTTCAACTTGCACTTCATAACTACCACAGTGTGGTCAGAGTCTGTATCAGCTCCTGGATATGCCTTGCATACAGAGTTACCATGCTTAAACCATAACCTTCATTCATTAAAATGTTATAAATTTTACAAATATTCTTTTCCAATAGACAAATACTACTGCCAGTCTTAAGTTAAACTGTCCAAAGCATTGAATAAAATCTGAAGCCGATGGTACAAGAAAGAGACTAAACTTAATTTTGAATACAGAAATCTGTCATTTGGACCTCTATGTGTCTCTTGAACCAATAAAATGTCACATTTTGAGTGTTTACAGATATCAGATAATAAAATCTCTTTCTCTGGTGATATACCTTCGATGTTTATTGATATAATTGAAAGAGCTGGCTTTGAAAAAAACAATTTATTTTGAAATTTGTATGAAATGCGTATGAAAGGACAGATTACAGGTGTGGCATTCATCGATCTCACAGCGGCGTATGATACAGTCAACCACAAAACTTTGATAAGTAAGGTATATTCCATCACAAAAGACTACCATCTTACACAAGTCATCCAGTGTTTACTACAAAACAAAGTTTTATGTCACCCTCCACAATAAGATGGAGAACTCAGAAGAATGGCCTCCCTCAGGGTAGTGTGCTGGCCCCGCTCTTGTACAACATATATACAAATGATCAACCAATTATTCCTGGAACAAGAGCATTCATTTACGCTGATGACACAGCAGTTGCAGCTCAAGGCACAACCTTTGAGGCGGTGGAGGTGAAGCTGACAACAGCTCTTGAAGATATGGCCAATTATTATGATGCTAATCACTTGAAGCCCAACCCTGGAAAAACACAGGTCTGTGCATTCCATCTGAGAAACAGAGAAGCCAGAAGGAAGTTGAACATCAACTGGAGGGGGAAACAACTACTACACTGCAATACTCCAAAATATCTAGGAGTAAAGCTTGATTGATCTCTCACATTCAAAACCCATTTTGAGGATCTGAAACTCAAAGTATCTGCCCGGAACATCATCATCCGGAAACTTACAAGTACCTCCTGGGGAGCACATCCAAATGTGCTTCGTACATCTGCCCTGGCACTTAAGTTTCTCTGCAGCAGAATACTCAGCACCAGTTTGGCAAAACTCTGCACATGCTAAGCAGGTTGATATAGCATTTAATGATACTGGTCGCATTGTAACAGGTTGCCTAAAACCAACTCCTATTAGTAAAATATACCAAATCATGGGTATAGCACCACCTGATGTTCGTAGGAAAACTGCTGCAGAGAGGGAGAAGAGGAAATAAGACACAGACCCCAGACACCCTTTGTATGGACACGAACCTCATCCCACAAGGCTGAAGTCAAGGAAGAGCTTCATACAATCAACTACAGCCATAACATCATCTACTAGAGCACGCCGTCTAGAACTATGGCGAAATTCGTTGCCTGAAGAACAGCGGAGGAACATCAAAGAGGCACCGGCTGCGGGGTGTAATCAGCCATATGCTATATGGAAGGCTCTAAACAGATTAAGAACTGAAGTATCCCGATGTAGATATAATATTATGACGATTATGTGAATGTGGTGAGCTTCAGAATCCACAACATCTTCTGATATGCAGGAATCTCCCTGAAACCTGCAATATCGATGACCTTTATAGGGCAAACGAGAAGGCCACCAAGATTGCGGAATTCTGGTCACATTCCATTTAATTGTGTTTATAGTTTAATATTAATTAATTAATGTTATTTTTTTTCAACTTGTAATGTTATGTCCTGGACACGAGAAATAAATAAATAAATACAGAAATCTAATCCTATCGCAAGACCACAACCTCAGAAACTCCCCTTCAACCCTACTTGTTTTGCACGTTTCTCTCCTTTAATATTCATTTTGTTCTCTCTAACGATCCCCGTTTTGTTCCTCCATTCACCAGTTAATTATATTTCCTCATTTACATAGTAGACGTAAACCTCTCGTACTGTTGGATTTACTTCATGATAAAGGAATCACTCAAAATGCTCTATTATACTATTATTTGTTTTCAGAAACTTTCATGTCTTTAATTTTAACTCATAATGTGTTTATTTATTTAATATGAATTCGTGATAAAATTACCAATGCTAATAATATAGGGGAACAAAAACTAGAGCTTTTTTATATAAATCCCCCCCTCTCTCTCTCTCTCACACACACACACACACACACACACACACACACACACACACAAGTGCCCCCCCCCCCTCCTCAAATATGATGAAACACAAAGATTATACCCTACAGAAACTAGAATGTAAGATTACAGCACAAACAAAGGTTTTACACGTTAAATTTACTTACATATAGTGTGACACAGCACTGAATGAAGTCGTCAAAGAATATCACACCACGGCCACCACGATCATACTTGCGCAAGAGTAATGAAACCAAGTGGTCTGACAGGCGATATCCAAATGATGTAAGTGCTGTCTTCAATTCATTTCCATCTATGTTTCCAGAGTTATCACGGTCAAATGAACGGAAACAGTTTTGCCAGTCTGTGACATACTTCCACAATGCGCCAAACTCTTCAAAGCTTACAGTACCCCTGTTACTCTTGTCAAACATGCCTGAAATAGAAGAAAGAAATATTTAAGAAAGTTCTCTTATCAAGTGTTTAAATGACTAGATGGCCAGTGCAGAAATTTTGTGAATTAAATGGAATAGCGAGGTTGGTGGTTTGAAGTAGGACGAAAGTAGAACTGGTTGATTTGTAGCAATTTTCTGACAGGTGAAATAGGTTCGTAACAAAACGCTTGTGCCTTAAGAAATGGTTAGAAATGATGAAATGTTTCCCTAGCAGAAATAAAAATATCCCAAAAGCTCCTTATTCTAGAAAATCTACAAAGTTTATCCACCACTTGTGGTAAGAATTAGTTGTTGCTTTTACTATGGTTTCAACTTAGGGTAGCTTTTAAGTTGTCTGTGTTAGAGTTTTGCAAGGAATGTTTTATTTTTTGTATATTAAAATAGGATTAGGGGATGAGAGTGGCAAAATTTTAAGTTCCGAAATGTTGCCTATTGGTAAGGGTCACCCTTATGTGCATGCCTTAAAAAAAAAAAAAAGGATTTTAGGGAGACTGCAAATTAATAGTGTAACTCACATGAAGACGAAAAAATGGCTGAGAGTTTTCTTTGGGCCATGTGGACAAAGTCATGGGCCTAGTTATATGTACTCTATACTATATAATAAAAATGTGTTGGTATATTAAATTTAATTCGAAGAGAGTAACTGTATGTATCATCCGTCTGTATGTACTTATGTTTGCACACCATGCGAAAACTAGTAGACAGATTTTAAATAAGTAACATTTTTTGTGAATCTTATCAAAGACGTGTTCAAAATTTGACTGGCCAACACATTCAATAGAGACAGTGGTCTATGTCTTAGTGAGGCATGGAAACCAGCGTTGGCAAGAATCCGCAGAGAACGTTGTACCTCTGTCCAGCTGCTGTCATAGAGGGCTCCATATTAGTTCGGGCCGCAACGAAAACTATAGCCACGCCCACTGGCAGCCAGCCGCCAGAAGCGGACATGTATATAAGGAAGTGTGACACCCGAGCTATCTCAGTATCTGTGGGTCAGTCAACCAGTGCAGATGTCTCCACACCAGAAGAAGGGGCCGGAGCTAGTCGTTGAAATATCGCGTTTTCACTACACAATCCGGCGGTACACCCGTGAAGACTTCATTGCAGTCGTACACCTGGAATGTCTTTGTTCTTACAGTATTATGATAGCTTATATTGTTGGTCTATAGAATACCTTTTAACTCAATACACTACACTCCAAAACTGTAAATTTAGATTTGTTGCCCCCCTAACTGTCCACACATCATGCAGAGATGGATTTCAACAAAACTTTGCATTGTACTAGCTTATGTCACCTGGTAGGATAGAGGGTACTTTTTTCCCCCTGATTAGTTCCATAAAACACGCAGTGAAATTTTAAATTTTTATATATCCATTTAATATTGTCTGGCTCAGCTTTCTTGCAGTCAAAATGCCTATAAGGTCTATAGAGTATACATGCATTCAAGTCTACGATTCTATTAAGTATTTTATATCACAAGTTACATACATACAAATAAAGCAATCTGATTATAAATATGCCAGTCAGCACCCCCTCAAACATAGCATGCAGAGAACCCACGTGAACAATACTGAAAAGTGCTGGTGGATCAACAAACTTTTCCACTTATTGGTAGTTTCAAGAGTAAAAGAAAGAAATGATGCAATCAAATGTGATTAAAGCATTGCCTACAATACGAATTCAGAAAGAGACGAGGATATCCAAGAAAATGGAATGAATTTACCTACCCGGCCACTATTGCTTTAATAGTTTATCTGTGAATTAACAACATGAATTTCAAATACCACATATCAAAGTTGTGGTAGCAGCCATTTAAAAATATAAAATGAAACTTCTTAACATGTTGTTGCACTTGGCACACCTTTTCCACTGCAAGCAAATTGTTATGCAAGATATCTGTATATCGGTACAGTCATGCATACGGTACTCGTTACTTTCATATCTGCAACAATTGTTATTGGCTTCTGATACGGCTTGTCATTCTGACAATTAACACTAACAGCACCAAATAGTATCCACTTTAATTCTTGTTTCACTGTTAATGCATTCAGTATCCCAACTGTTAACACCAATTGCTCTGAACCTACATGGTGGACACCAGGCATCTATCTAGCATACAAATCTGAGCTAACCTAACTCTTTCTCATCTCCCATACTGTCATGTATAATCCAGATTTTTCAAAAGAGGAAGCAGAGATAGTAATAAGAAGCATCACCTGCTGCACATAATAGCAGATTGGTACAGACAAAAAAACCACACACACACAAAATGAATTTACAGGTAACTCTTATCTAAAAGAATTGGAGAAGTTGTAGGCCACCTTCCTGCTCCACATCTGTGCACTTCACTTCTTTAAAGAAGTTTATATTAAAAAAAAAAATATTGCCAGTCAATGCCACTCTATTTACTTTTTAAATGGTTTGTTAATTTTTATTTCCAGCTTTTATCCTACTTAGGTTGATAATACTGACAATGGTAGTAACAAACAATTATTATGCCAGTGTGATTGCAGTAGCTGGAAATGAGGGCGTAGATCGTGAACCTCAAAATGTTCCAAGGAAGTGACATTTTTAAGTGGCTGGAAGCCCAAGAGCATTTCATGAATGAAAATAGTACTAGGCAATAAGGAAAGTAAAGCCATTACTCACAGCAAATAAAGGCAGGAGGGCCACAACAAACAAAAACAAACACACTTCGCAATATTTTGATAGAAACCTTAGCTATGTTACAGCTGAGACATAGCATGGAGGCAAAATGTGTACACATTGGGACGTATTAAAATCAGTGCACACACCTGATTACATTGACACATGTCTCACTTCTAATATGATCACAGTTTTTACCAAATTATTGTTTTCATCATCACCCTCCTATTTTTGATCTATTTACATATTTCTGGCTTATTTGCATCTGTATTCATTATTACATCCTTTCTTCCACTTTCTTTTAACATAATTGTTCCAAATGTGAACCTCCTCCAACTGCATCCACTCTTTCAAATGCCATATTGCATTTTACTTCAATGCAGTGCAGCTCATGTTGTACTGTTTAATATTTTACTGTTCTGCATTTTGGCACATGTTTTGGCTTACTGTTGTTGTTTAGAAAAAAAAGTTCCATTTGTCCCTCTCAAAGTAGGATTTTTTAGTGGTATCAAACACTTTTATTGATATCTGTAATAAACAATTTCCTAAAATTAAACAAAATCATTTAAATCCTTGGGTAGTCCTCAAGGGGACATCAATAAACTTGTTGAACTTACAGCCTACTGAATGAAGATAGCAATTCACTCAGATTTAAACTTTAAATTTAGATATGAAGGTTATTGTGTCTAATATAATTTATCTAATTTTGAATATATATATATAGGTGCTCACGACATCGTGCGTGTTTGTAAAGAATTTGGATTGACAGCTACCGACATCTAACCACCATAGTGCACGATGGGAGACTCGATGCTGTTACCACACACAAATGCCAGTCATCTGTGCTATGTAGTTGAGGTAGCAAAGTAAAATATGCGGACACACGTCTGTGGTCGAAATATGAAAATATCCTTGATCGGCCTTTTTCAACCACAATATCTCCCACACTCTCACAGTTACCGAAATTCGGTCAACATTGTGATAGACGGGTGACTCTGTGCTACTACCACACATAAAAACCAGTGATCTGCACTAGATAGTTTTGCCTGAAAAGTGATACACCATGACACATACATCTTTGGTGGAAATATGAAGGTGGCGCAGCTCGACCACTTTCAGCCACCATATCTCCCACACCACCATAGCTAACGACACCTAACCACCATAGTGCACGATGGGAGATTCAATGCTATTACCACACACAAACATCAATGGTCTATCCTATGTAGTTGTAGCAGGAAATAGAAGTATAAGGATACACAAGTCTTTGGTTGAAATATGAAAATGCCCTGCATCGATCACTTTTAACCATTGTATCTCCCACATCCCTACAGCTATCTGCATTCAGCCAACGTTGTGCACGACAGGAAACTCCATGCTACTTTCACACATGAACACCAGTGATCTGTGCTAGGTAGTGGTGGCTGAAAAGTGAATTATAAGGAAACACACGTCTACTAATATATATATTATTTTCTGTCATCAGTCTTTCGACTGGTTTGATGTAATCCTCCATCTCTTCTTATCCTGTGCTAACCTCTTCATCTCTACATATCCATTACATCCCACATCCTCAATTATCTCCTTCATGTATTCTAATCTCTGTCTTCCTATAAAGTTCTTACCTTCGACTGTTCCCTCCACTAACAAATTAACCAATCCAGCATGTCTCAAAATATGACCCACCAGCCTCTCTCTTCTTTCTGAAAGCTTCTTGCACAAAATTCTTTTCTCACCCATCATTTCCAAAACTCGTTCATTTCTTACTTTGTCAGTCAACTTAATTTTCAGCATTCTTCTGTAGCACCACATTTCAAATGCTTAAATTTTCTTTCTTTCCGGTAGTCCATGTTTCGCTACCATAAAGTGCTGTGCTCCACACAAAGAGTTTTTCTAATTCCTAGATCAGTATTTGAAACTAAAAGGTTTCTCTTTTTCATGCAAGCTCTTTTTGTTAATGCTATTCTGCTTTTAACGCCATTCCTGCATTGGCCATCGGTTGTAATTTTGCTTCCCAAGTAAGTGATTTCATTTACTTCTCCTATTGCATCCGATCCTATTTTTATATTTAACCTACTAGTATTTGTATAATGCATAATTTCTGCTACATTTCATCACTTTTGTCTTGCTTTGATTTATATTCAGCCCAAAATCTTCCTTCAATATTTTGTTCATGCCATTCAGTAACTTCTCAATATCCTCAGCCCTTTCTGCTATCAAGACAATGTCATCAGCAAATCGTATCATACTGATTTTTTCTCCCTGAACACTTATGCCACATGGAAATTTTACTTTCTTTATTGCTTCTTCCACATACAAGTTGAATATTAACGGGGGTAGACTACAACCTTGTCTCACATCCTTTTTAACTGATGCATGTCTCTTGTGATTCTCTACTTTTATTATAGCCACTTGATTCTTATATAGTTTGTATTCTCCTATCTCGATACTTTAAACCCGACTTCTTTAAAATTTTGAACATCTTGTCCCATCTAACATTATCAAAAGCTTTTTCTAAATCAACAAATGCCATACAAGTATCTTTGTTTTTCTTGATCCGCCCTTCAAGTATTAATCTTAAAGACTGAATTGCTTCCCTTGTACCACGATTTTTCCTAAACCCAAACTGATCTTCACCTACTATCTCTTCTACTACCCTTTCCATCCTTCTGTATATTGTTCTGGTCAGTAATTTTGAAGCATGTGACTAATGGTGCAGTAATTCTCACATTTGTCAGCTTGTGTTTCTTTGGAAGTGTGAAGATGACATTTTTATTCATATCGGTTGGAATTTCTCCCGTTTCATAACTTTTTGATATCAGCTTGAATAATCTTTCAATTCCTTCTTCTCCTAGGGATTTAAGAAGTTCTGCAGAGATCTCATCAATTCCAACTGCCTTATTTGTTTTCAAGTCATTTAGTGACTCCACTGACAGCTTGTGTGTTAATTAACCTGTGTTCCCCAGACCAGAAATCCTGTGTATCCTTCCATTTAATCTCACTATTCCCAATGACATCTAACTTGAGTTGTTCCATCTCCCTTTTTAAGTTTTATAACCTACCTGCCCTATTCAGACTTCTTACATTCCACGCTCTGACTCGTAGGATGTTTCTATCTATTCTGATGACTCCTTCCTGAGCTGTCCCCACCGGTAGATCTGATTGGGGGACTATTTTACCTCCGGAATATTTTACCCAGGAAGAAGCCATCATGATATATGTAATTTTAGAGGATTACATGTCTTCGGGATACCCTTTGGGTCTTTAATGTGGTGGTTTCCCGTTGCCTTCTGCATCCCCATGCCATTGATCATTTCTCATTCATCCGCCTTTAGGATCCATTTCCAACCCCAAGGGCAAGAGGGTGCCCTGGACCACTCCCCGCTCTTCCACCCTCCTTTCGGAGGCCGTTGGCAAGCAGTGGGTGACTCCTTATACCAGGAATCTTTCAGTCGGCAGAGCCTCGTCCATGCAAACAGGTTGCACCATGTGAAGGAGAGGTTGACATTTGGTTGGAAAAGGCTAGTGTATATATATATAGTAACAATGAAATAAAAGACGCTAAGTAGTGGAAAGGAATCAAATTAGGATAGGGAAATGAGCTACCACTTACCTTTAGATGATGGATGTGGGGCGCGAACACACAGAAAAGACACAAGCACAAATAAAGAAATTTTCGGGAAAAAAACCCTTCGTCAATGAGAGAACATTATGAGAGGTGGGTGCACCCAGTTGTAACATATACGTTAAGACTAGTTTTAATTTTATTAATTTTAAGTGACAATAATCTTTGATCAGCGGACACGGCCAAAGAAAATTATATATAGTAAGAGAGAGAGAGATGTGTGTGATCGCTGAGAGAAACAAACAGAGCACGGACTGTATTAAGATTGCGAGAGGTGATTATCATCTTGGTTTTGAATAAACGTTTCATGTTGATGGTTTATACGTGTGGTTTCTTCTTGTTATTAAACATCATATTCAACTAAATGCCTTATATTAATATGCACAACCTGCCAAAACAAATAAAAGGCATCATCGGCAGGTTATAACCTGGCTTTCCTGGTGAGGTTGAAAAGAAAATAGCCGGGTTATACGGTGACTGACTCACAGAAAGACCGCCAGTTGAGAAAATGGTGGGGGTAAATTCAAACATCGGAAGAGTAGAGGGGCAGTGAATCAGAGCTAATACCCAGGCATAGCTAAATATCCAAACTAATATCTGGTAAGTGGGAAGATCAAAATATAATTAGAAATAAATATATATATATTAAAAAGAAAAAAAATTATTTAAAATATTCTACAAATATAAAATAATAATTAAACAATACCTTAGGTTAGTGATGGTTCAATATAGGTAATGGGAAAGAGAGGAATAAAATTGGTTCAGGATATGTAATACTACTAATAATAATGACCGGGTATTATCTCAAGTTGAGACCAGGTGGTTGCCTTGTGCCAAGTTTGTACTGGTAGACAAGTTCCCACCATCTGAGTTCAGAAAAACTGCTGATATTAGGGAGAACTCTGATAGCACGGACTGTGTAACAAGGGTTGAAATTATTCAAGTGGTGGGTTATGGCATGGGCAGCAACTGGGTGATTTGGGTTCTGTGTGAACACCGTCTTCCGGTGGCCATTCATTCTTATGGAGAGTGCATTTGTGGTCAAACCTACATGTGAAGCCAGGCAGTGATTGCATGTTAACTGGTATATTACATGGGTGGTTTCACAGGTGGCGTGCCCTATGATAGGGAAGCTTTCCCCTGTGACAGGATTGATGAAAGTGGTGGAAGCATGGTGTATGTCGCACATCTTGCAGTGGGGTCTATTACATGGGAAAGAGCCTTGGGGTTGACTGTTAGGAAGAGGAAGACTGTGTTTGTGGACTAGAAGTTCGCTGAGGTTAGGAGGTCTCCTGAAACAAGTTCTAGGAGTGGCAGGGAGCATTTTAGGAAGAATGGATCTCATTTCAGGGCACGTTTGTAAGAAATAATAGCCCTGCCAGAGGATTCTGTTGATAGATTCGAGGCCTGGGTAGTACTGTGTGACCAAGACTGGATTGTGGTTGGTTTTTGCGGGTTTGGGATGATTGGTAGGCTGATTTAGTTGTAATGTAGCATGTGAAAGCTGTTTGTTAACCAAAGCTGGAGGGTAGTTGTGAGATATTAATGTTTCTGAAATACTGTTTGAATAATCCATGAGAGACTGTTGGTTGGAACATACGCGACTACCTCGAATGCCAAGACTGTAGGGGAGAGAACGTTTGGTATGGTATGGGTGGCAACTGTTGAAATGGAGATACTGTTGAAGATTGGTTGGTTTGATGTGAACTGAAGAGTTGAGATAGCCATTGGATAGGGACAAATCCATATCCAAGAATGTGGCCTGGGTGTGGGAGTAGGACCAAGTGAATTTCAGCATGCTAAAGTTATTGAGATGGTTCAGGAAATTTAGCAGTTCATTTTCTCCATGCGTCCAAATCATAAATGTGTCATCAATGAAACGAAGCCAAATGAGGGGTTTGAGAAGGACTTCCTCCAGAAATGTCTGTTCCAGCCGGCCCATGAACAGATTAGTTTAAGAGAGGGCCATGCGGGTGCCCATGGCAGTTCCGCAGGTTTGGTGATAGATGTTGCCTTCGAAGGAGAAGTAGTTGTTATTAAGGATAAGGTGGGCTAATTTGATGAGGAAGGATGTCATAGGGAGGCTGTTGGGAGGGCGCTGTTCTAGAAAATGTTCCATGGTCACCAGTCGGCCGTCTATGTGTACACATGTGACGCCGCCTGGGGCTTCACCTTCTGCACGTTTAAGGCTGCTGTAGGCCGAAATATTGCGCTTATCTTGTGTTTGCTTTTTGTTCGTCGTCCCAGCCGCCTTCATCTGTGGTAAGTGTTGGGTCATATTTCCCTATCCTTCCTTAATTATATATATATATATATATATATATATATATAAGATTTGCAAGTAACAAAAAAGTTTTAGACCAGTTTTAACAATAATGGGTGAATTTCTTAGCTGTAGTACTCACCAATCATCATACGAACTGTTTCTGGGTTGAAAGGGTTCCATGTTCCATTAGATAAAGCAGCTTGCAATTCATCAGCAGTTATGTAGCCACTACGATCTTTGTCAACCCTGTAATAGAAGGTATTGTTTGCTGTAATGTATAATCTACTTAATTAACCCATTTTCAAAAACTTTATGACTGAAAGAAATCATATAATTGTGCCATTTCGTTGCTTACAAGGCATAGCGTGCAAGATGATTTATTTTATGCCAAAGCTTTTTGCTTCGTTCTATGTTGTAGTTGTGTCACTGTTTAGTTATTTCTTGTATTACTTATGTCATGCTTTTTCCTTTAACTTAATCATACACCTCATCTCCCCATTATTGTACACAGGTTTCAAAGTTTGTTTTTGAAAATACATTGCTTGAATTCTAACTCATTCATCTGCTATTAAAGATTAACCTACTTTCAGAGGCTGAAATTTTCCATAAAATGTCTCTGCATTTTAAGAACCCAACTTTTTATAAATGCAGCTATACCTGTGCACTATTCTGGCCACTAGTTAACTGAATACCACCATCAACCTATTATGACTGCCTAATGATCACTTATTCCCTATGTCTGTGCATACATTCATCCTCAGCCTTAATCAGTAAGGCATTTGAAACATTTTAGTCCACTGAAATTTAAGACTTGCCAACAGCTTCATTCTCTCGCTAAAGTAAGGTCTTATATCATAAGTAATACTTAATTGTCAATTCAGTCTTGTTATATTTAAGTCTCAAACTTTTCACTCGATCCTTTGACCTTTGCAATCAAATGTAGTATTCATGGGCTTTCAGCTACATGGTTTTATAGAAGTCCAGCATTTTGACAATGTGCTAAATTCTATGTTCTATCAGGTATGTTTGCAGTTCAAAAGACCGTATTATATGCTGAAGCACTTATTTAACGCCCTAGTTGTCACCATTGAGTGGTTGCATATGCAGTAGTCCATTGCCAGCTGACCAACAAGTGTCATGGTTCTGGTCTTCCTCACCCCATTTCCACTGCTAAACTTAAAATTGTTGTGTTCATGTCCGAGGAGATGATGACAATGGGACCATTATATGAGCACACCTGCATCACTAGTTAGCACTTCTGGTCTTTTCGAAAAAGTTAAAAGAATGTCTTTGAAATATTGTGTTTTTGTCTCATCATCTAGTTCCTACCCCACAAAGGCTTCATCAAACTTACATTATTTGGAACTTTCCATATTTCAAACAACTTTATTAGGATAATATATACATATTAACAAATAATACTGCCTAAGGAATGGGTGTACAAATTCTCAGACTACATGGACAATTTCTTTGAGTTGTTTTCAAATGACATATATTCCAAAATTATTATGTCAGCATGTATTCTGGTATCATGAAAATCAAAAGAATAAGTTTCTGATACAATAACAAAATTTAAAAATATTGGTAGAAACGTACCTACTTGTTTCAACAAAATGACAAATACTGCGAAATAAATCAAAGGTGTTACAAATAGTACTAACAAAACAAAAGATAATTTTCTAAAATGAAATGTTTATGTGATGAAGATGTGATGAAATATAAAATCAGCATGATGAACTGTTGCGATAAATGGGTGACACTGTGGCGATAGAGGCTAAAAATCATTCTGTGGAAAGTTATTCCTATTACTAAAACACAATTTGAGTTCCATAAACAGCAGTTTTAATGTTTCCATTTATTTATCCGAACAACTGCTTTTGAACCTAGGCATGATAAAGATTATAAAATAAATCAAGCACAGGAGGTTCAGAGTAGTGCAACTAAATTTGTCTCTGGATGCACTCAGTAACTGAAATTATAATGGAGCAATTGCAGGATAGAAGGTGAGAAGAGAATTGTGGTGATGGACCAGGTATATACTGGAGATAAGGTCTGGATAAAGATTGGTGACAGATTTAGAAACAGCATGCAGAGGGGAGAAAGGATCATGACCATAAATTAATTAATTTAATTGCTATGGTGCACACACTCCAGTGGTATCCCCCCCCCCCAAATACATTTTCCCACCTTATCTTGTAGCCACATAAATTAGCCGTCTACAAATTTTAAATTCTTTCAGCATTTTTGAAAATCATTCAATTACCTTGGTAATTTATTTCAATCTCTACTCCTTTACCAACAAAGAAAAGTTTTCCGGTACCCTTATGCCTGTAGACTCCAAGCTCTCTCTTCACCTTCCTTCTGCCTTCAACGAATTGCATTCCAGTTACTGAGTGTGCTCTGCAGTTACTACCAGAGACCAATTATTGCACCACTTCCAGCTCTTGTATTTGATACCTAAAATGCACCAGCATAATGAGTAATGATCGGGCAAAAATTTTGTAGTCCAATTCCCTTACTTCCCTCATCAACCTCTCCAATAAATGAAGACTTTCAAAACTTTTTCCTACCACCTGCCCAGCCCAGTTATTATCAAATGTTATGCCAAGATATTTTTCAGTATTTGTGTCAAGTTTGTGCAGTATGTACTGTGATAGCAAAATATATTAAATAACATTGTTTAAGGAACATGTGTGACAATTTTTAGACCAAAATGTTTATTTCTTCTTGAGTCCTAGAGATTACAGAGCCACGGATAATTTGTTTTAGTGTCTCAATCCCCTGCCTACAAATGAAAAATTTTCTACTCCCTTGTGTTCGAAGTTGGCTCCAATACAATTTTTACTCGAGAAGGAATTTTCCTTTTGGTTTGAAAATTTTTGGATGTGTTCCATGGTCTAAGGGTACGTATGTATTATAGCCATCAAATATACAAATACAACACCTTTAAAAAAAAAAAAAAAAAAAAAGACAAGAGTATTGTGTTAAACTGATGTGATCTCCAACAACCATAATGAGATAGCTATTGCATATAGTGACTTATATCCCTATGTTGTGTCAGAGACAGCAGTAGTCTACAGCTTTATCAAAAATGGTTATGACAATACTAATATAGGTTGTAAACTTGTGGAAAGAGCAGCATTATTAGCAAAGGTTTTGGCAAGCAGTGGCGCAGCTAGGTAACAAGGGCCCCAGGGCAAAAAAATATTTTGGGCCCCCAGACCAGATGGGTGGCCTTTATTTAGCTCTCCCAAGTCTAGTGAGGTTTGCTGGCAGGGGCCCCAGGAGGCTAGAAATTTGTATTTTATTAAAATTTATCCTGCCTTATTTTAGAGCTGCATTATTAATGGTACCTGTGGATTGGTTGAAATGCAGCCTGTAACAGAATTGCAACTGAGGTTCCAAGTTATGAACTGCAATTTGCTTGAAAGTTTTTGTAGAAGGTGCTTTCGATTCATGAATCAGTTGTATGTTACAGCATATACGTTCTTCTTAGTGTTTATTAATGTTGGTAGTCATAGATGCATTTCATTGAACATAATATTAATATTGTTGGAGGTTGCCTATGTTTAGCTATAGCATCTAGCAATCATGTAGAATGTAATGTCATGACAGTTTAGTGAAGCTTGTGTGACATGTTTTGACAGTTACAATAGAATTATTTTCTTAAATGATGTCATCGAGGAACAAGTATGAAAATTTCAGATCACAGTGACAATACTTGATTATTTTTACATCAGTGGTGGGTAAATTAACAGAGATTGGTATGCAACCACATTACAAATGTCTCTGAGGAAATAAACTTATTTTTGAATTAACAACATAGTTTAGGCAAGCATATTCATGTGAATCTCAGAGGGCCATATGGAAGATATTTAAGATGAAATGGACAAAGGAGGCTAAAATGATAGAGTAGCAGTAGATTTTTCTATGGCATTAGGCAGAGTGAACCATAAAAATGTAAAAAATGGTAAATCTGCTTAAGTGGAGAAATAAGTGATTTGCCAGGTAGACAAATTCTTAAAAGGAAGAAAAGAGTTTAGGTAAGAAATAGAGGGTCAAAAGATGTGGAAATGGGAGTGGTCTGTACTTGGTCCATTGCTATTTATTATTCTAACGAATGTGTTAACAGGTTACAGTCAGAAGTTAGGATGTTTGCATCTGATGTATTGTTATATGATAGGATCAAATGGGAGAAAAGTTGCAGGGTGAACACGAGATGAAGATAAATGCATAGAGGTTGTAACGGGTACTCACGCTATTCGTGTTTGTATAGTTAAAAGTTCGTTGAAGCAATTGAGCAGCTACACTTCCTAACACGATTTTTCTTAAGCTTTCTTCCACCACTAATTACTCTTTTAATTAAAGGTTCGTTTTGCCGTGCGGTCGCCAGTCTTTCGGCTATGCTAATTGGTTAATTAAAGTCACAGAAGAAGAACACATATGCGTACTAGTTTTCGTAGATTTATTCCTCTGAGACTACACAGTCAACAAGCATGCCACCAGACAATAATACTAATGTTTCTTCGTCACCGAAGATAGCAGATTCAAGTACAGTCAAAACATAAATAAGCAGTGAGCACAATTTTCGAAACTAATTAACAAACAATCGCCATAGTCCGATCCTGCAGTAGTTTACTAAACACAGTTTATGTTGAATCAGGTCTCTCGGAAGAACCTTCATAGTCCAACATATACTTTAGCACACATCCCACAGTGTTCTTTAGTACGGAACACACGCCAAGCGGCCGTACGATGTATTCACGGGATAAACACACTGCCGTAAAACTTCCGCTCCCGCCGGCTGTTCCGTACCTTACCACTGACAATCACTGACTCCTCGACTCACCGCGCTCGGCGCTCGCCCCCCGCCAAAGACCTTACATACCTCTCAGATTACACTATCCACTCAAAATATAACCGTAACGTTCATGGTTACGTTACACCCCCACCGTTACAATGTGGCAAAAGTCGGCATTGACAAAGCACCGACTTTTGTCATCACAAACCACACTTGTTCACATATACATAGACACATTTTACAAAAAAAATACAAGATTAAATGTTTACCAAACATAAAGGGGAGTCTGGGTGGCTGCTTGCTTATCCTTAAACTAACACAATTACATACATATTAAGAATAACACACACAGTCTGAAACTGCATGAAACAAATCATCAAACCTTTCAATGTCCATATGTCCTTGCTTAGATCCATGACATATAACCAAGAAATTACAAATTGAGTTACAATATATTTTGACAACAATTTTTTCCTCTCTTTTTTCTGATGTATGACACATGCACTGAATCGTGCCTTGTTTACTTCGACAGTGCACTGACAGTGTGCCCTGCTCAGGCAGGTGCCTCATTCACTGACTGTTGTACACCAACACTGATCACTCCACACGCGGAAAGACCCAAACTGACATTACGCTGCGCCACACTTAAATCATCTTAACACTTTAATGAAAGGGAAAACCGCACTTCTAAGTACATTGTCCAGCCTCGGGGCCAAAATTACTGGGAAACACAAACCAGCAAGAATGCCTTCCGCAACTGTGTATTAATACTACGTGGGTCACCATCTGTACCCAACTATCAAAAGTCCTTTCCCCACTAACTTATTGGCACAGCCTCTTACACATTCTAATTGCGACTGCGATTGATTGTTACAAGAAACTACTGAAAACTTACATAAATTATGGCAACACTTCAAGCTTGGAGGTGCGGTAGATGCGACAGTGCTGTGAGGTGGTCCCCTCTATCCGGTGCCTGACACCCCACCAACACTCCCCTCCTCACCAAAATATTTGTAAGGTTTCAGAGAAATGACATTGAAAGTCCCGGCAAACTTCTCTCCCATCGGCATATTCTAATTTGTAAGCATTATCCCTCAAACAGGCTTTGACCCTATAGGGACCTTCGTGCAAAACTTTAAACTTTCGTATCTCCTTCTTTACTCGTGACGACTTAAAATGCGTTTGCACCAAAATAAACAGTGTGCGGGTCGCTAATCTGCGCCCAACCGCAAAAGACATTTGATACAACCACTATACAATACCATAGAAGAAATAATTGTGATGACCAAACAACCCGAAAACCTAAACCTACCATAACGCTAAGGCATTTATGCATGGATGTTTCCATCATGCGCAGTGAGGCAACTGAAGACTGTACCTCACCCCTCCACCTAAAGTACCTACTTCTTTTTCTTTACAATATTCCTTCCTTCACCAAACAGCATTAAACCCCGCTTCTTCTTACGCTTCTTACAACTCTCTTCTCTTCCTCCTCCTTTCTTCTTATTTACATTCTTTGCTTCATCATATAACCGTAACTTCTTCCTGTGCCTCTTCCAACTTTCTTCTCTCAGCAAATACCATTCTTCTGGCTTACATAGTATCCTCTATTCTGCCTAGTCTCTTTCTTCCCATTAATTACCTTCTGTTTTGTGTCTTTACATAATGGATAGTTCTCATTTACCATCATACAATGTTTACTTCGAGATTCCCTTCCGGCAAAGTTTCAGGCTTCACTGTTTCTGTCTCCTGAAGTGTTTCTTTCACCTCAAGGACTGCTTCTCGCTGTCTTCCATCTTCTTCTACTGACCTTATTCTTTTACTACAGTATCTTTCTTAACAATTTTGTCGTCAGTCACACAAGCCTTCTCCTGCTCATCTGGCTCACAAACATCATTTTTATTCACAGTTTCTCTTCCATTTGATCTATAAGTTAGTTCTGAAATTATCTTTGCCTTTTCTTGTCCGAACCACCTTATCTCCTTCCAACTTGACCACTCTTCTGACGAGTCATCACTCTCCTCCTCATGAATGCGCGCTTTAGCGATGAACAGTTTAGCATAATCTCCGACATTCGTCCAGATCACTCTTTCCTCTCCTTGATCGTTTGTAATTGGTTCATTAGAAATCTCATCTTCATCTCGCCCCCTCGTATTGTCTTCTGGTTCTTCTTTTGATAGCCTCGTATCGTCTCCTGTCCCCGCTGAGGCTGAAGCAGTGACAGGCACTAGTTTACCTGTGCACTCTCCACCACGGCCACCTGCACCTGATTTACTGACTCTCTCGGGCCAATCGTCTCCAGTTGGTCCATTATATTCACCTCTAAATCCTCCCTGTTCCACGACCACGTCCAAATCCTCCTCTCTGCCCGCGGTTATTGTAGCCGCCTCGATTCCTGTTATCAAAATGATTGTAGCTCTCCTGCTGCTGATGTGAATTACTTCTGTCCCCTTCCGATTGCGATTTCTCCGCGTAATGTGTGGGTGTCCTCACCCCATATTCTTTTGCTCTTATACTTTTCTCTTGTTCGTCCAGCCGACCCAACATCTTTACCGCCTCGTCAATGGTACATATATTGTGACTGACAAATACAAGCTGTGTCGACTCGGGCAAACGCGCACTAATCATCCGCACATATTCCCCTTCACTAAATGGTGAACTTAAATGTTTACAAGAATTAACACACTTCAAGAAAAAATTTTGCTGAGTGCCACCACCCGGCGAGTATGGTTTTCCCATCATTAAATTCCGCCGAACAGCAATTTGCCGGTCGATGGACCAGAAATGTTCCAAAAAAGCTGACTTAAACTCCTCAAACGTCTCGCAATTATCTGCAGCCCGTTCTCCCCACATTCGGGCATTCCCCTTGATATGTTTACTGAACATTTCTATCTTCTTTCTTTCTACGGCCCTACAGAACGGCCCAAAATTTTCAAACTTCTTCACAAAATCAACTGGGTGTATCCCCCCATTATCACAAAAGTCCTCCCAGTCCACTTTCTCTTCTACCATGCACGCAGTGAGCGCATTCACATTTGGCAAGATTTGACATTTGACAACCTCTTCTCGCACAACTTGTGGAACTCGTAACTTTAGACTTTTTTCAATTTGCTTCTCTTGTAACTGTAACTTTTCATTCACCCACACTGCAGTGGAAGCCTTAACCTTTTCCACCTGACACGACAATTTCTCTACGCCGACTGTTAAATGGTCAACTTCTTCTTTTACTACCGTGTATTTTTCGGTAAGGGTTTCTCCTAAAGTCTCCACCTTCGACAATCTTTCATCATGGTTATCTTCTATAAGCTCGACTGTTTTCTTTAGGGATTCCATATTTTGGTGCAAAACACTAGTTACTTGTTCGCAGTCTGAACGATACTGAGTCAATTTACCCGATATTTCAGCAGTTTGTTGCGTACAAAGTTCCCTATACTGGGTCAATTCTTCTCTAAACCGCCCTAGTCGCGATTCAAAAGCATCCCGAAGACATTCGATACTCTCCTTATTTTCATTTAATTTAGATTCAAGCAAAATACTATTTTCATTTAATTTGGATGCAAGTGATTCATTTAATCTGGATTCAAGTGAAATACTATTTTCATTTAATTTGGATTCAAGTGAAATCTATTTTCATTTAATTTAGCTTCAAGAAGGGACTGAATTGACATGACAAATTGTCCCTGGAAAGCACAAAACATTTCCGACATGGACGCCTCATTACTTTCCCTAACCACTTCTCTTAACTTGTCAACTTCTGATTCACTAGCAAAACTCGTCATCGACACAGTAAGGGAGGACTGATTAATGTCTACACTGGGTGCGTCACCAAGGGACTCACCTCCCAGCACCATCCCCTCCATTCACACCACCCTCTAGCTCAGATGCCATATTACGAAATTATTTCACACAACAAATTCAATCTTCCGTTGTAGAAAAGACAAGAAGTAACCAACGCCGTCAATCCAGCAAACAGAATACACCAGTATACATTAGCACAGAAAAAAGGTAAAATTCTGTTTCCAAATCTTTTAACTTAACTATCAAACAAGATATACACCATGTCATAAAATACACTTTCAATTGAATACATACACTACTATCAATGACCAAAAAAAAATTACGGAAACTCTAAAAATAATTTTTTTTTTTTTCCTTGAAAAATAATTTGCTAAGCAAATCTAACACAGTTGTCCGGCTTTCAACTTTAATAAGTTAACGAAAGAAAAGGAAAAAGACCTCTGTTACTCAATATGCAAAAATAATAATTAATTTTTTTTTCTCTTAAAAAAATCGCGAATTATTCGTGCCGGTTTGTGCTTTTACAAAGACTGAAAAATAAATCTTGCACTTCTTTGGAAAATCAACAAAAAAATCTACAAATTAATTCGTTAACAGAAACTGACATAACTTGACCCAAATCAGAATAAAATTATGCTTGCATGCATAAAATTTGCAATCCGCATAGTCAGTAGCTCATTTGAAGATTCATTAATGCCAAAGAAATAATTACTACCGCGGAAATGTGATTCCAATCGAAACAGTATTTTTTTTTTTTAAAAATTATTTTAATGTCAGTTTGTGTCTTTCTTTAATTAAAAATTTGTTCGCACTTTCCTTTCGAAGAATCTCAGTTGCTGACCGCAGCTGCCTGTCGACCGCAATGACGCCGCGCCGCTTCTGCGTGCCCGCGTTGTTCCGCTGTCGCGTCTCTCTCCGCTGTACCGCGTTGCCCCGGTGTCGAGTTGTTGCTCTGGCGAGGCTTCCCGTCAGACTGCGTTGCTCGGTTCCGATCGTGAAAGCTCGGGTCCTCTCGTTTATTACATTGTTGTGCACTCGCCGCCTCGAAGTAGCCGTACCATCGCCGATTGTTGTCTTCCCGCTCTACTCACTGCTTATTATTTCCAGCACTTTTTTTTTTTATATTAATCACTGTCCGTCCTTAACAATTTTAACTGCAACTTGTCCTGTCACGTTGAGCCATGTAACGGTACTCACGCTATTCGTGTTTGTATAGTTAAAGTTCGTTGAAGCAATTGAGCAGCTACACTTCCTAACACGATTTTTCTTAAGCTTTCTTCCACACTAATTACTCTTTTAATTAAAGGTTCGTTTTGCCGTGCGGTCGCCAGTCTTTCGGCTATGCTAATTGGTTAATTAAAGTCACAGAAGAAACACATATGCGTACTAGTTTTCGTAGATTTATTCCTCTGAGACTACACAGTCAACAAGCATGCCACCAGACAATAATACTAATGTTTCTTCGTCACCGAAGATAGCAGATTCAAGTACAGTCAAAAATAAATAAGCAGTGAGCACAATTCTCGAAACTAATTAACAAACAATCGCCATAGTCCGATCCTGCAGTAGTTTACTAAACACAGTTTATGTTGAATCAGGTCTCGGAAGAACCTTCATAGTCCAACATATACTTTAGCACACATCCCACAGTGTTCTTTAGTACGGAACACACGCCAAGCGGCCGTACGATGTATTCACGGGATAAACACACTGCCGTAAAACTTCCGCTCCCGCCGGCTGTTCCGTACCTTACCACTGACAATCACTGACTCCCGACTCACCCGCGCTCGGCGCTCGCCCCCCGCCAAAGACCTTACATACCTCTCAGATTACACTATCCACTCAAATATAACCGTAACGTTCATGGTTACGTTACAAGGTGTCAGCATTTTAGGTACACAGATTGTGTTTATAGGGTTGGCAAGGAACTGTCTTTTTGAATGTTTGGAACTGCACTGTAAAGTTAAACAGCAAGCTAAATTGTCAGTAGCCACATTGTGACGTACAATGATAATGCACATATTCCTTAAACGATTTTATTGGAGAATATGTTGCTATTACAGCCGTCAAATAAATACATAAAACACACACACAGACACACAAAATTATGCTGCAACATTAAATGGTAAGTGAACGGTGTTACATATGCAACTTCCAATGATATTAATATTAAGTGGAATGAACTATCTTAAAACAGCTACATTGATAAACATTATGTAGAACAAACATGTTGTAATATACAAAAACTTTCAAGCAAACTACAGCAATATACATAGCTTACCTTACCTGTGTGGAATGTGAAACTACACTATCAGCTTAAATTTTTAATAAAATCAAAACTTCTAGCGACTCATGCTTGATCAAGCATTTTTATTTTCGACCATTTCAACCTATGCACAATCACCACTAATAATGCCACTGGAAAATTAAAATAACTAAATTCCTAGTCTAGCACAGAATAAGATGAAGCTTCAATTGCAATTCCAGTGTAGGCTGCATTTCAATGAATCCACAGATCCTGCTAATAATGCTGCTTGAAAATCAAGCCAGCTTTAATTTTTAATAAAATCCAAATTTCCAATGAACTATAATTTAACATCAAGTGTCATTTGCCATTTTGGTTCAGGCTGCAGTTCAACCTATCCACAAACTTCACTCATAATGGTCTAAAAAATCGAAGTTGTTTAAATTATTTATAAAGAACTAAATTCCTCACCAAAACAAGGATAGTGCTACTCTTTCAACTTAATCACCAAGCTAATATTGCCGCAACCACTTTTGATAAATTCCATAGAATATTAACGTCTCAGACAACATAAGGTTATATTTTATTGTACACTTGTAGAGGGCAAATGTAGGTGGCTGCAGCATAGGGGGAAGATGGGAGTGTGGGGAACTTGCCACCGGAGCCTGTGCTCCCTTGCAATTAAATTAAATTAATAATACCTATTTATTATCGTTGGAGATCACACATGTACATATTTATGGCACCCATCATTCGCTTACCGTTTATGGAGCTTTCATTAACTACGTGGCTCAGTCTAAAAGAGGGGGGGGTGGGGTGGAAGAAAGCTACACTGAGATACATGGGTGGGGAAAGTGGTTTGGGGACAAGCCATGTAGCTTTTCATTCATATTATTTATCACAGTTAAAATAATGTACAGAACACACAACAGCATGATGTGAATATTTATTTCCATCATTTAATTATGTCCACATGTAATTTAGAAGTCTGACAAGAAAACAGTACAAAATGTCTTCTAGACTCAATAAGGAAATAACCCATATGCCATACAGAAATGAGAGGGGGGAATTAGATGTAACAGCCAACTGAGGAGGTCAAAATGGGGCAACTTAGTTTATGAACACCCACTTTGGGGCAGTTTTTAGTATGTGAATTTTGTTTGGTATTTTTAATTTTAGATAACTGTAGTACCCATTTAATCTCAAATAATATCATGTTAAGAATGAATGCATTATCGATATGCATCAATGTGGCTGCTGGCAGTCACTTGCCATTTAATGTTACAACCGTTTGTGTCAAGATTGTGCAGTATGTATATATTTAATGACTAATAGCAATGTATATTAAATATTGTAAAAAGAATGCATGTAAAAAGAAAGGACAATTTTTTTGAGTTCCAGTCTTTGTGGTATTGCCAAATTTCCTTAGGATTAAATGAACGATACCTCTGAATGTGTAGGTAAATATATATAGTAGCTAATCGCAATTAAATGGGGAAATTGTCACTGGAACATTAGCTCCAAAATAATAAAATTTGCAGGCCAGTTCATTCAAGAGGTAGAGTGTGTGAAATTTCTAGGTTTGTATATTCACCATAATTTAAATTGGAAAGTACGTTTCTGACTTACTAAAGCGATTGGGTTGCAGCCACATTTGCAATTAGTAGCTACAATTTCAGCTATAGGTGATCTCTGTATGAGGCAGCTAGTTTATTTTGCTTATTTCCACTCCTTGTTTACGGTACCATGTATGCTATGACTGTACATCGTCTGGTATATGCATTATTTTGTTATCGAACTGTTTAATGTACCATATATGCTATGACTGTACATCTACTGGTGTACATTGTTTTTTTTTTATGCAACTGTTTATTTGTAAATTGGCAACTTTCCACATCCCCAGAGCCAGTCTCTTATATTGGGATCAATGGATGGAAAATGAATGTATTGTATTGTAGTAAGGAAAGAGGGCAAAATGTCAATAAGCTGCTACCTACATACTAGGCATGGCCTACACCTCAATAGTAGAGGGAAGGGGGTTCTTTCAGATCTCATAGCAAAACAATTAATTGGGGCCACAAATTCACATGAAAAGATTCCTGTTGTTAATGGTGTTAGGTCAGCTCCTTTTTTAGATTGGGATAATGTATTAGGCAGAGAGTTTTAAAAGAAATTAGTTTAAACAATAATGAGTTTTCAGATACCAAAATTAAAACTTGTGTAGGGATTAATTTATTACATCAGAATATCAGAGGGTTAACAAATAAAGTGGATGAATTGCTAGTCCACATAAATGAATTAAATGATATCAATAGAATTGATGTTTTATGCTTGTCTGAACACCATATAACTTCAGGAATATGTATGTCAAATGTAACTGACTTTAATTTAGCTTCTCATTATTGTAGAACGAACTTGGAGAAAGGAGGAGTTGTCACTTATGTTAGAAATGGTTATAGTTTTGAGGATATAAGTATTAGCAAATATTGTGTTGACCAACATTTTGAAGCCTGTGCTACACAGCTAAGTTTCAATAATGAAATTTTCATAATAGTAACAGTATAAAGAGCACCACCGGGAAACTTTTCTATTTTTATGAACCAGTTTGAACCCTTATTAACATTTTTAAGCAGAAAAGAAGTCAACATAGTCGTATGTGGTGATTTGAATGTAGATTTTCTAAATAACTTACCCTGTAATGCTAGAATCATTAGTCAGTTCATTCAATTTGACTCAGGTACTTAATTTTCCAACTAGAATAATGAATAATAGTCACTCAGCTATAGACAATGTTTTCCTAGATACCTCAAAATTCAGTTATACCATGAAGCCATCCATCAATGGACTTTCGGATCACGATGCCCAGTTATTAACCATCAACACTTCAATAGGAACTAGCACTAAGAGTAATGCCTTTAAACTTCAGCGTGTAATAAATGACGAGTCAGTTACTTGTTTTAGAAAGTGCCTGAATACCACAAACTGGGAACAGGTTTACAGTGCTCAAGGTATGGATGAAAAATACAACATTTTTAGCAACATTGTATTAAATTTCTTTGAAAGTTGCTTCCCCTTGAAAAAGTGTCATGCTTCCCAAAAAGAACAAAAGCCTTGGATAACTATTGGCATCAGAACATCATGCATTAATAAAAGGAAGTTGTATATTGCCTCTAGGAACAGTGAGAATGCTAATGTTAAAACACATTACAAACAGTACTGCAAAATACTGAAAAAGGTTATTAAATAATCTAAAAGTATGTACTACAAACATAAAATTCACGATTCTGAAAATAAAATTAAGACAATATGGGACATTGTAAAAAAGGAAACAGGAAAGCGTAATCAAACAAGTAATGATATTTTTGTCAAAGAAAATTCAGTAGAATCTAATTTTTCAATTGCTGATAATTTTAATAAACATTTTTTGGCAAGAGCGCAATCACTGGGACTCATCAAGGAACTGTCGTTTTGGTCTGAAAACTGCTACACACGTTTCTTGGGTGATAATATTTAATATATGTTGCTCTTAGAGCTGTAAAACTTATACATACCTCACAAACTTAACTCAAAAAGTGACCTTACGTTATACGGCGTGTGACTGGGAGATATACTATAACGACGTATAACAATCATGCAGACGTTCTTGGAACGATATTATTTAAGAATATGTTGCTGTCACAGCCATTAAAAATGTATTCATGGAAGAATTTGCACACGCATACAAAAAAAAAATAAGATTGTCACAATTTTCAATCGTAAGCAAACGATAGACGCCATAATTACGTACACACATGCGTCATCCAACGATAATAGATATTGCATTGTCAATCATATGTTAGTTCTGGGATGTTAATTTTCTACGGCATTGGCCTTTGGCATTTATGAAAGTAGGTTGCGGTAATATTAACGTAAGTTGAGTTTATGATGAAAGAGCGGCAGTATTCGTGTTTTAACATAGGGTTGAAGGAATTTAATATTTATAAATGTTTTTAATCTGAGGTTGAAATGCAGCCTGTACCAGAATGGCACATAGTTTTTATTTCTAAAACAAAACTCTGTTGAATTTGTTAAAGATTTAATTCTTTCTTTATTTTCAAGCAGCATTAAAATTTATTTAAAAATTTTGAGCTACCATGATTTTCGAGCATAATTATTAGCAGCGCTTGTGGATAGGTTCAATGCAGCCTGGACCATAATGTTCATAGAAGCTGCCCGTTGTAGCTTAATGAATTTTATTTTTTTAAAAAATTGAGCTGCCGTGATTTTGAGCAGAATTATTAGCGCCGCCTGAACAGAGGTGAAGCAGGAACGTTTGCGTTATCATTATACATCGCCGTATGCCTTTTCCCAGTCGCGCGCGGCTTAACGGTACGGCACTTTTAGAGTCAATTTTCTGAGAATTGATATATTTTACAGCTCCAAGAGCAACATATATTAAATAATATCACCCAACTAACATGTACAACAGTTTTCAGGACAAAACTAGTATTCCTTGATGAGTCCCAGTGTTTGGGCTATTACCCATTTTTTATCTGTTGCTGATCAGTTGACTGCTAATAGCTCAGTGACACACAGTATGGGTTTTGTCAAAAAAGGCTTCCAAGAAAAATTTAACTCTGTCTGTAAAATTAGCTACCCCAGAAGAAAAATTATCAAGTCCCTTAAGAGCAAATACTCAAGTGGTTATGATGGGATTTCCAGCAGATTAATTAAATTATGCTCCACAGAATTAAGTAATATACTAAGTTATCTATTTAATATGTCTTTACTTGAGGGCACTTTTCCAGAAAGGCTTAAGTATGCTGTAGTTAAACCACTCTATAAAAAGGGAGATAAGGCAGCCGTATCGAATTACCGACCAATTTCATTACTAACAGCCTTCTCCAAAGTTTTTGAGAAAGCAATGTACAATAGAGTTTATGAACATCTAAAAAAAAAATATTCTAACTAAATCACAATTTGGTTTCCAAAAGGGTCATTCAACAGAACAAGCTATATTTACATTCACTGACAATATTTTAGAAGGAATAAATGATAAATTGATTCCTGTGGGAATTTTTTATGACTTATCTAAAGCATTTGACTGTGTAGATCATAAAATTCTGATACAGAAACTTAAGTATTATGGTATAGATGGCATTGTTAATAAATGGCTTAGTTCCTACCTTCTAAATAGAAAACAGAAAGTGTCAATGGAGAATTTTAAGGCTGCCTTAAGAGGTCCACTGTTTTCTGAGCGGAAATTAATCAGATGTGGAGTACCTCAGGGTTCTATATTGGGGCCACTATTGTTTTTTTTTAAAAATATATAAATGATCTACCCTGTGTTTCATCTAAAAACTCAAAATTTGTCCAATTTGCAGATGACACAAACATAGGAATTAAAAACACTCCAGATTTATCTACAGAATATATTTCAAATTATGTCTTTGAACTGATTAATAAATGGTTTACAGCTAATGGCTTGTCTTTAAACTTTGATAAAACTCAGTATATGCAATTCAGTACATCACACAGATTAACACCTGATATAGACATAAAATTTCAGGCCAGTCCATTCAAGAGGTAGAGAGTGTGAAATTTCTAGGTTTGTATATTGATCGTAATTTAAATTGGAAAGTACATGTTTCTGACTTACTAAAGCGATTGGGAGCAACCACGTTTGCAATTCGTACAATTTCAGCTTTAGGTGATCTCCGTATGAGGCAGCTAGTTTATTTTGCTTATTTTCACTCCTTATTGTCATATGGAATAATATTCTGGGGCAATTCTACCCATAGAGACAAAGTGTTCAGAGCCCAAAAGCGAGTAATAAGAATTATGTGTGGGGTTAGCAATGGAACTTCATGTATAAAGCTGTTCAAGAAGTTAGGGATTTTAACATTATCATCTGAGTATATATACACATTAATGTCCTTTGTAGTCACAAATTATACTTTGTTTGAAACAAAGAGTAAAATACACAATTATGGCACTACAAGTAAAAATGATCTTCACAAGACTTACAAGTCATTGTCATTTGTTCAAAAAGGGGTCCGATATTCAGGGATACATATCTTCAACATGCTCCCAACACATATTAAATGTCTAGTAGATGATAAGAATAAATTCAGGAAAACATTGAAAGAATTTTTAATTGGCAACTCCTTCTACTCTGTCGAAGAATTTATTTCTAAGGTATCTTGTGTAAATATAGTTCACATAATTAATTTGCCATGTATGGTATGACTGTACATCTCCTGGTGTATGTATTTAGTTTCTTACGTAATTGTTTACGGTACCAAATATGTTATGACCGTACATCTTGTGGTGTATGTATTATTTTGTTATGGTTTTTTTTATGTACCTTATATGCTATGACTGTACATCTTCTGGTACATGTATTATTTTGTAATGGAAGTGTTTAATGTACCATGTATACTATGACTGTACATCTAGTGGTGTACTTATTATTTTGTTATGCAACTGTTTATCTGTAAATTGACAACTTTCCACATCCCAAAGAGCCAGTTTCTTATATTGGGATCAATGGAAAATGATTGTATTGTATTGTATAAGAATTGTCCTATCCCTTTGAAATTGGTTACCTACACATATTCCTTACGCGGTACTAGTTGAGTAAAAGCATATGAATATCTGAAATATGGACATCGTTAATATCGATGTCCAGAAGGGTAGCGAGTAGGGGCGTTTTGCTTAATACGAAAATTTTGAAATAATCATGTAAATACTACATTCCACATTGAAATTATGATTATGCTAGAAAATTTTGTTTACTTTGTAGCGAATAACTGTGTTAATAAGCATTAAGAATAAAATAAAGCTATCAGTAAATAAAACTTAAAAATTAAAAAGGTTAGTATAAACTCAAATACCTTACGTTACATATTCTTTGAAAACCATTATTTTCACCTTTGAAACATGGACCATAGGAACTCACGGCTTGGCATAGGTGAGGAAAAGTGTGCCATGACTCAACAGTAACAACCATCAAACTGATAACACCGAGTGACAAGTACCAACTTTCAAATACTCTTATCACTCTTACAAACATCAAACGAAAAACAACGTAAACTCCAGATTAACTTACCGCTGAAATATATCGTATAAAAATTCTCTAGTTGGCATTGGCGTCACGTAAGACATTTTCACACACTTTGAGTAAACCGCCCGAAACCGGGAAATTCTAGCCTCACCTTATCACGAAACGAAATGTCATAAACACGTGTCCTTGAGTCAGTTGCTTTAGTGTTCAATTGATGCTATATATCGATATTTATTTTCCACATTTAACACACAAATTTTTTAGATACATTTTTTCTTGGTGGTCCACGGTAGCAACATTTTTAATAACTGATAAGAATTATTGAAGTTTATTAATATGTCCGAAGCATAGAAAATAAAAGTCGATATCAGGTAGATATGAATCGGTTCTATAGCTAAACATCGATAGTAATAGCTGCTGATGATACCGATATGTGTTATAAATTTAATGTATGAAATATTTTGAAAAAAAAGAAAAATTGGTCCCAATCTTCCTAAACCTTTAAAACCAGAATTTTTTAATTTTATACTTTTGCTAATGTACATTTTATTTACTATCTTAATTTCTCATGTCGGTGTCAGATATTTTTATGCAATGAAATATATTCATTTTACATTTCAATCCAAACTGTTTAATTCAAGCTTTTTGTTTTTAGGAAAATATGTGATTACTTCATGTTTCCTCTAGGTTTCTATAATCTTTGAGCTGCATCTTTTGTAATCGTTGTTCAGAGTAAACGGTTCGGAAGAGAGAGCTCAGATGGCAGCACTGTACAGGTGTTGATTGCCTGTCAAGCAGTAGTGTTATGCGGGCTTGCCGGTAAGCGAAGCCTAATCTGTCCCGCCCCGTTTACGCTTGCTGCTTCTTGTTGAGTGATTGAATATATCAAGATGAGAGCTGCTTGGTGCGGTAACGGGGACTGAACCATGCAGCGCGGGCCGGGCCACGGGCCCTGGCCCATGGTGATAGTGGGGCTGCTCTTGTGCCTCGCTTGTTCTCTGTCTCTAACAAAACTTCTCATGTGCGTGTTCGCTCAAGGAGCTGCAGGCCACACGAACGAAGCGGAACTGTGGCTGCACGAGAACCAACTACAACAACATGCCGCTTTGTTCAGGGAGCGCGGTGAGTTGTCACTCTCGTGCCTTTCCAGCTGAGCGTAGACAGCTATAGCAGTATTCAGCCCTTATTTCATCCCCATCCCGCAGCCAGCAACCCTTTTAAGTCCTAGCCATTCGCGGCGCCAAATTCAAACTGCAAACTTAAGTTTGGTATCGGCTATAATAAATAAACTTATGTTTTTATGTTGAAATTAATAATTTCAGAGGCTTAGCCATGGTATTAATAAAGCTCTGGAGAAATATTTAAAGTTCCATTTCCGCATTTAGAGTATTAAAATTTTTAGTAGTCTTGAAACATTTTTTAATCATAGGAATTTCTGTGATATTAAAAATTATATTTATTTTGTCTATTTTATTGGCTACATAATATATGCAGTGGTTTTAGCTCTACAAAGTGTTAAATAAATACAGGTATAAAGTAACGTTTAAAATCAAAATTTGCTACGATTTTTTAGACTGGAGATCTATCTAAGCTGTGATGACTTTTGTGTTTTTAATGAGAAAATATCGGCGATTGCCCAGAACTTTTTATAATTTTGAAGGTAGGGATAAAAATAACTATTTACAATAAATTACCAATATTCATTCATAGGAAATTAAAATTTATGAAAGAAAGAACTTGGTAACGTTAGACATTTTGATAATTAGCATTTTGGCGGCTACGACCACACGGAATTACCAGTTTTCGTATTCTTAACTACCTCTAACACTTCGAATAATGTTGAAATTGCTGTCTTAGAAATTTTTCAATATCGTGCCGGCCATTTAAACTAGTAATTATGTTTTCAGCACTGAGGTTTTAGTAGGTTACTTTAGCACCAATTAGACTACCACTGCTAATGCTATCAGGCGAGAAACTTTTAAATTCGCCCTTCTAGAAGGGCGAATTCTTAAAACGTCCTAAATATACGCCAGTAATTGTTCCGTTCCGTAAGCCAATAGCTTGTAATTATTTTATTAATCATAAGGGCAATGTTGGTCCCCTTGGCTCGTGAAACGTTCAGTAAATTTGCCATAAGTGCAAAAGTCCTTTATGAATCTTGTAAGAAATGAGGTTCTTGGTTCAACGCCTTTTTGTTCTTGGTGCTTCATATTGTTTTAGTATGAATATTTTTTTTAAGAATTATTTTCAGTTGGATAATTTTCATCATAACATTTTTTCCCTATTTTAAACATTGGGAAAACTATTCAGGCTACATTGCATTAAATAAAAAGTGAACCACCCATAAGGGAAGGAGGAAACTAAATGAAACTTCATGGGTTGTGAGGTATCTGAAGTTATTTCGGTGATTAAAAAATCGTCTTATTTATTAGGAAAATGGCAGAATGAGACGTCTTATCAATATGACGTTGCACTCCCCCCCCCCCTTTTAGTCTGAATGTAAGTACTGATTTGATTTGGTTGGGAAGGGTGTCCTGAGGAAAGCTGGTCCACAACTGTAGCAACTGCACTGGGACAGAATTGACGTCAGAGCTGATCCCACACGTTCTGTCGGGGAAAGATCTGGAGATCTTTCTGGCCACTGAAGTGCCTCGGCATCACGCAGACAGTTCAGACACGGACCGTGCGTGGACGAGCATACTGTTGAAGAATCTCGCCAATACTGTCGCATGAAAGGAAACGCATGAGGACGCAGGATGTTCGTGACATACTGTTGTGGCGACAGAGTTCACCCTAAATCACTACCAGTCGCGACCTGAAATGCCCACATGATGCCAGGCTTATCCAAATCAATGGAAGAATGGTACCTCTTCCCAGGTCGCTGCAATACTTGTCAATGATAGTCATCCGAGGTTGTGCAGAAAGGCGATTCATCGCTGGACACAGTGCGACGCCATTCATTGTTGTTGGCCAGATTCCCTCAGGCTTCTCCAACGGCTTTTGACACCCTTCCCAGCAGAATCAGTGCATGCATCCAGGACGGGGTTCAACAACATACTTAAAAGTGGGCTTATACTGCCAAGTTCTTTGAAAATTTGACTTGATTTTGTAGTTACGGAAATAACATCACACACCCTCACAACCCGAGAAGTTTGGTTTCCTCCCTCCACCTGGATGATTCACTTTTTTGTCAGGCAGTAACTGAACTCGAACTCTAAGAGACCACGACATTCCATTATTGAGCTGGCATATAATGTTTAAACGTTTATTTACTAATAATCGCAATGAATGAATTAATCAAATACAAGTATCAAACATGAATTTAACAACAAAAATTAACTACAAATGCAAGTGTTAAAATTGGAGTGATCGTGAATGATACATTAAACCGTGACAAATCATTTTGAGAACAATGTCAAATAAAACTTTTATTTAATGATCATTAGTGAAACTAATCATATGGGCGCTTCAAGTCGTGAATAAAATTTAGGGGAATGAACTGTCCAGAAGGAACATTTACCATTTTGTATGACAGCAGCACTGCATTGTTATCGAGAAATGCATTCCACGTAACATCTGCAACGGTTGTTCCGCAAATGATATCAAACCGTGACCTCGCATGAGCCCCATTAACAGCCCCTAGGCTATACATGTGGTGCGGAATTCCCTGTCGGCAGTGGCCCTGGCTGCTATGGATGCTTAAATTTCGAAATATGCGAAATTCGGCCCAAAAATTTATGGGCGACTTTTTTTTAACTCTACTACTGGCCCAGGCGGGGGATCCACGGCTGTGGTGCGGGCCCCTAGGCTACGGCCTAAGTATGTAGCCTATGCTTAAATGCGGTCCTGCCCATTGGTAAGTTCAAGCACTGACCAGATACTTAGTACCAAAAACCGAGCCTCACTGCCACACTTGTTGCATCTAATCGCCGACCATTCGCTATCAGTCTTGGCCAGAGCTAAAGTCTTCCCCTGTCCCTTCGGTGTCCTCGAGCTCCACTGTATCTACATCTACATATGTACTCTGCAATTCACAAAATTGTGGGTAGCAGAGAGTCCTCAGCACCAAAGCTAATCTCTTTGTTGTGCATTCTAATCCCTAATGGTACGAGGGAAAAAAAAATTCATATAAGTATCATTGCGGCACCTTATTTCTCTAATCTTATCTATCCTGTCATTCCGGCTCAAATAGGTTGGTGGACAAAGTATTTCACTACACTCGTAAGTGAAAGTGGGAGTACACATGTTTACCAATAAGTTTAAACGAAACGTGCGTCGTCTATCTACCAGAGACTCCCGGCCTAGTCTGCTAATCAGTTCTGTGACGCTTTCATAAGGACTGTAGCAAGCGGTAACGAATCGAGCGGCTCTTCTCTGTACTTTCTCTATACTTTCGATCAACCCCTTACGAAACGGATCCCAAATGGCACAACAATAGTCCAAATGTGGACGCACAAGAGATTTGTATGCTATCCTCCTTTGTTTGTTCATTACAATTTTTCAAGATTCGACCTATGAATCGCAGCCTAGAATTAGCTCTACCTACTAACGAATTAATGTGTAAGTCCCATTTCATGTTCCTTTGTACTGTTACTCCCAAAAATTTCACAGAATCAACCATATCAATAACTGAATTGCTTAACTCGTATTTCTGAACAATTGGATTCTTTTTGTTAGTTATACTCACTGTCTTGCACTTTTTACAATTTAGCGTAAGTTGCCACTCAGCGCACCTTGCCAAAAATAATATCTACATCACGCTGAATTTCTAAGCAATCGGCCAAATTCCTTACTTCCCTATAAATAACCGCATCATCAGCAAACATCTAAAAATGCTTTTCACTATGTCTCCGAGATCGTTTATAAAAATTAAGGAAAAGAAGTGGTCCTATTACACTTCCTTGAGGTACACCCGATGTAACACCTAGATTAGAACTTCTCCTTAAACGACGACATACTGCGACCGACCAGTTAGAAAACCCTTTATCCATTCATAAAACTGATCCGATATACCGTACGCTCGAATTCGCTAAAAGGCGGTTGTGTGGCACAGTCAAAAACTTTCTGAAAATCTAAAAAAAAATTGCATCTACTAGTGAACCTGCGTCAATAACTTTCATTACGTCGTGTGTAGATAGGGCCAGCTGTGTTTCACGTGATCTTTCTTCCGAAATCCGTGTTGATTTGTTGTAAGCAAATTATCATCATCTAGAAAATTTATAATGTTTGAGCATATAATATGCTCCATAACTCTACTACAACCAGATGTCATAGATATGGGACGATAGTTTCCAGGATCAACCTTTCTTGAAAATCGGAGTTACTTGCTCGATTTTGCAGTCTGAAGGTACTTTTCGCTCTTCTAATGATTTACTGAATATATCGGACAGAAATGGCCCGATTTCCGCCGCATACTCTGAAAATACTCTTACCGGTGCTTTCCCCCACTTCAGAAGCTCTAATTGCTTTATGATACCTGCAGTATCTATTCGTAATGATTCCATCACTAACTCGAAGCGGCGTGGGAAAACGAATACTATCCTAATTTTCATCAGTAAATGAATTTTTGAATACATTATTTAGTACGTTAGCTTTATCGCGGCTTTCATTAACCTCGGAACCTTCACGAATTAGTGCTGGAATATTGCTGTTGGTACTATTGACTTTTCGTACATATGAGCAAAATTTCTTTGGGTTTTCTGTGAGACTCTTATAGAGGTCGGAATGAAAATCGTTGAACCGCCTTGCGCATTACATTCTTACACGTCCCTCTTAACTCGGCTAAGGTTTCTAAATCGCTGCGACACCCCTTCCTTCTTGAGCGTGCGTGTATCCTCCTTTGTTTTTTTTGAGTAATCTTTTGACTTCGCATGTGTACCACGGTGGATCATCCTCCTCATTTATTATCCACTTCGGTATATGTATATCAATACCTTCCCTGACTATTCGTATAAATCGATGGCATATCTCTTCAACGGTATCCTTTGTTGACTTGAAGTTATGGTAATTATTCCTCAGGTAGTTTTCTAAAACTCATTTGAGGCCTTACTGAATCTGTATACAATCCGTCCTTTTCTTTCTCGCTTGGTCATAAGTTTGATAGTCGCAATTTACTGCTTTGTGATCGCTTATTCCAGTGGTCGTTAAAATGTCTGTGAATAATTCTGGCCTGTTGGTAACCAGCAGATCTAAAAAAAATTCGCTACCGGTATGATACCGCGTAGGTTCATTAACTAGCTGCTCGAGATGATTATCTGACAACAAATCGATTATTACTTCAGAAGCTGCCTTATCCCGCTACCTGTAATGTGAACGGAATTACGCCAGTCAATATAAGGCAGATTGAAGCCGCCTCCTAGAATCATAGCATGATCCTGAAAACGGCTAGCTATACTGTTTACATTATTTCTTAACTCCTTGGCGATAGCTATGTCGGAATCGGGTGGACGGTAGAAGGCGCCTATGATGAGTTTTGACCCAGCAACATTGAGTTTAATCCATATGATTTCACAGAATCGTATCGACGTCCTATTTCATTACATGGGAGAATTTATTCACAGCTGTAATACCCCAACTCCATGAGAATGTAATCTGTCTTTACGAAAAACGTTCATGCATTCTTTAAAAGTTTCGGCGAAACTTATTTCCGGTTTTAGCCAACTTTCTGTACCGATAATGGTATCTGCTTTTGTGCTACAAATAACGCTTTCAAGTTCCGGTTGTTTGTTACAACGCTTCTGCAGTTAAATACGAGAACTTCTAACTGTCGAGATTCTTTTACATCCGATATTGCATCTGTTTGGGTTACCCATAACTGTATTTCGTGTTTCGGGTCTTCCTCCCTCAGCCTAAAAAACCACCCAGTGCATTCCACACGGCCCCTACCACCGTGTAGCCGATTCACGTGTGTAGTGCACACCTGACCTATTAAGAGGAACCCTACATGACTCGACCCTATGACGAAGATCAAGAAATCTGCAGCCAATATCATCACAGAAACGTCGTAATCTCTGGTTCAGCCCCTCATTACGGCTCTGAACCAGAGGTCCACAAATCAACTCTGTCTACGATGCTACAGATGGTTAGCTCTGCCGATATCTTGCGGGCCACTGGCCACAGAGTTCACCCTTACAGCCAGCCGCCGGATGGAAGAGAGGATAACCTCCGACCCAAGGCGACAAGCATCATTGGTGCCAACATGAGCCACAATCTGTAGTTGGCTACACCCCATCCCTTCTATGGCATCCGGGATGGCCTGTTCCACATATTGGATCAGGCCACCCCGAATACACACTAAATGGACGTTGGATTTCTTCCCCGAGTAATCCGCCATTTCTCTAAGGGGCTCTAATAACAGCCTAACATTAGAGCTCCCAACTACAAAAATCCCCTTCTGTGTTTGCTCAGACCTAGTGGACTGGGGGGCCGTCAACTCGCAGGATGACAATTGTGGGACTGAGTCAACCTCCGACAATTCATCATATTGGTTGGACAGTCGAACAAGTTCAGCGTCTTGGCCTTTAAGCCTGCTCGACTGCCCCGGTGTGCGGCTTCGAAGTCTAGAGGCCATACGCCAGTCACCGACAGGCGACCGCGGCACTGACTCCAACTCTACAGTCTGGGTTGCAGGTACGTCGGTCGATATGGAGAATCTGTTACAGGCATGGCTACATCAGTTTCCCCAATATTACATCTGCTGCAACCTTTTACGGCAGTTTCCAGCCGTGTAACTTTCGCTTACACAGCTGCAAGCTGTGCGCTTAGATCAGCCACCTCAGCTCGCGTCTGCACACAGCAGACACAGTCCCTAGCCATTCTGCTTTTGAAAAACGCGAAAAAAGAAAAAAAGGAACAGAAACTCAAAATAACCTGTACTTCGTACAAAATATAAACAATCGGAGATTGCACTAACCAAATCTACACACCAGTAAAGATCAAATACAAAACGAAAATCCGCTACTGTCCTCAGCAACTGCTCAACTGTACCTAATCTCTACTTTCTACAAAAAGTAAACACTCAAAGATTACAGTAACTCTCATCACTGACTTTGATTTACGCTGGTCCAACTCCTCGTTTTGGCGCCAAAGCATCATCGCCAATCAGGGCGGTAAAAGTTCTCGTGCATAGTGAATCCATAAAGAAACTATCTCAAATATTGTTTAAAAATTCCTTTCATGTTTTGTGTAACTTGACACACGCGCTCTTCCATACACATTCTGCTGTTTCATTGGTTGCAACGATCCTCCCACCAACTCAAGTTCAGAAAATCCAGAATTGAATTTGGAATTTCTTGGTATTGTTTAAAGCCAATTTGATACCTCCCGAGAGTGATTTATTACGAGTGAACGACCGCGAACCACTCTGTTAAAGGACGGGCCACACTAGACCGAGCCGAGCCCGCGCCGTCACCGCACCAACACTCGGCCGAGTGTCGGATTGCCCCCATCACGTCCACACTGGTCCGTAGCACGACCGTGTGACGGACGGGTTCCTACTCTGTCTTCAGTCTCCTTTAACGTTTACACTTGGCTGTTTCACGGAATTAATGTTAAAAAATTACCTTAAAAGTGATTTGGTGATCGCAGCTGCGGCTACCATCCGTACTTTATTATAGAGTATTGTACTTTATAACATACGAAAGTAATAAAGTACGTTAAAATACTTTTTTTTTGTCTGAATCCTGTTATATCCTAATTGTTTGATTTCTTATGCACACAAATAGTATTAACAAATAATCGTCACACTGGATTGAAAGATTCTCGTGTATCTCTACACAATCTCGATTAAATGTCAAGCGTCACTCACTTCACATTTAACGTATTTGTTTCGGTTGCGGTTCCTTTCGATTCACTAAATTTTTTCTTTAACAAAAGAGAATAACATTATTATATATTTTTATTTAAATGCAGACCGTAAATATTCTGTAAAATAATAATAATTTCATGTGATCTAAAAATTCCAGTCACAGAGTTATTTATCGGCAGCGCAGTACAACCTCTATCGTTGTTACCTAATTTGAAAAGGAAAACTACAGATTAACCTGAAATTCGAACAACGGAGCGTCCTAGCATCTTAGCATTAATAAATTAAAGCTTTGCCACTGGTGAAGGTCAATTTTAAGACCCAGAAAGATTACAGCTGAGACAGGAATTTGAACCAGAGACTTTAAGTTCCCCAATCGTACGCCGTAACCGTCTGAGTCAAGAGACAAATCTGGATGTAATTAAAAATTATTATTCAAAAATAATAAAATAAACGTACTTTTATTCTACATAATTTATTTTTGCTATCCCAAAACACAGCTGTACTTTTATATAACTGAATACATATTTTTCAGTACTTCTAGATTCAGAGGCGTGTGATTTGGGTACGGAAAGTCCCCGGTTCAAAATCCGGATCTCGGATGCAATTTTTACAGGCCTTAAAATCGACTTTCACCTCTGGCAAAGCTTTGATATGCAAGGACTCTGCCTACATTTTACGAACATCTGATGAACCTGAAGTGAGGCTGAAAAAAAGGACACTTTTGTAAAGCAATCAGTAACGCTAAAACAGTATTTAGTTGTAAAGGATCGGAAATTTCCGAACTCTTTTTATACACATCTCCATATCGACCAGCCCGACAGCAGCCCGACACCGGCCCGCACCGTCAAAAAATAAACCAAAACTTATCGGGGTCAACACACGGCGGTGCGGTGCGGTGCGGGCCCGCTGCAGTCTAGTGTGGCCCGACCTTAATACGTACGCATGCTATAACTTAAATTTTGATTTGTGTCCACGCAGCTTAGAGACGAAGTACTTGCCAGAGTGTAGAGCAGGGGTCCCCAAACTTTTTACCCTGTCGACCCTTCAAAGGATATTTGCCTTCTTATCGACCCCAGGTTAAGTATTTAATAAAAACATTAAAACATTTTTGCTATTTCTAATGCGAAGCAGTAAGGAGATCTGCATAACTACTCAACGAAATAATTTACAGTTCCCGTATGTTACAAAATCCGCCCAATAATATTAACAGAAAAAGAAGGTATTTTCAACTGCTATTATAATCTCAAAAAATAACAAAATTACAGACAGATGGAATAAATTTCGAATAAAGATCTGCCAAATAAAACAGATGGTTCTTGCACTGTTTTAACTTGTCACATAACGATGGATCCACCTTCCTAAGAAACTCTTCAGATGATTCTCTACAAACTACTACTTCTTAATAACCACCTTACCCTACTGTGCAAAAGTAATTGGTTGAAAGTTTTATGTTTTACTTCACATAATTTCCAAACAGATGGGATGAGAGGATGAGCTTTAATTTCATTTATTCATCTAATTTTTATTTGAACATTCCTATTTTTCCTAGACGGTTGAATTGGTCCTCTTTAGTATAAATCGACCCCTTTTGACCCCCTGTATTAATCGACCCCTGGAGAACTCTTATCGACCCCAAGGGTTCGATATCGACCACTTTGCGGACCCCTGGTGTAGAGCAAGGGTGATGAAGTTACCACGCACCCTGCGCCCCCCCCCTTCTCACACCATTTCTTCGCACACCCCCTGTAGGGGGGGGGGAAAGTGGCGCTCTGTAAAGTTAAGAATCTCTAGTTGAAGGCGTTTCAAATCTTGGGTATTGTGTAATTGTCCGCAGCGTTTTCTACCTACCACAAGATGGGGTACAGAATTCTGGTCTCCACATTCCATTACCTAACGGTACACTCGTACATATGCCAACTAAACGTGAAATTACTAACGATAAAAGTATTTGACACGTCAATGCAAGCTGCAGTATTACCATCTGTTGTGATTGAGAACTGATAAGCAGTCTTCGTAAGCAGAAAATTATTAATCCCACATGTAAAAATATAACTTATTTTTTGTGGATTCTCTGCTTTAATCGACGGCATTCGAACAGTGGAGCTAGTATGAAAAAGTATTTACAGCGTATTTTCTGTAACTTCTCTGTAAACTATTTACTTGCATTTGTAGGTCATCTTCAATTGCTGTGATGCTGTTTTTGCATTCTAATTTTTATAAGGTGCATTAACAAATAGCTTGTTATTTTAGCCCGTGAAAGTGTCCCTAAATAAGTAGCTCCGTGTAGATTTCAGACTGATAAATCAAGAAATTTATAAACTGGAGTTATTCTTCCAACATTTCAGCCAAAAAATTAGCACCGGAACTATGAGTTATCAAGATATTTGAACTATTCGAAACAGCGGCACCATTTAACATCTCAATTTTTTGCTTTAATCAGTGTGTGAAGCTGTTCATCCCTTCCTATTCTAGGATATCTCCACCTACCACAACCGAGATTAGCAGCTGCAAATATATTAAAGTTTATATTCTCTTCATTGTACATAGGATTAACAAGCGCGGGGGTGATGATTTATTTCTAGATTTTGAAGATCTGCCGTTTGTCTTGTAGATAAATTCTCGATACCAAATAGCGAACACTTAATACCACACGCAAAACTGAAAAATTGCATTATGATCCATAGTAACTAGACTCAAATTCGCTTGAAGATGCCACACAAGATTTACTCCCGCCAGATGATTTTCAAAGTTATTTTAGCTTGGGTCGGCGGCGTATCGCTACATCGCCGGTTCAAAAAAATAATTCTGATTTTTTGAAGTGAATTTCTGTGCATAGTTGAATCTAGCGTTCGTTGAAGTGCTATTTTAGTTTAAAGAGTGATTTTAATATTAACTGATGCTGTACATTTAATGGAAATTTTTTTTTTACGAAATCTAAAACTGCGTTAATGAGCTATGGAAAATCTTTTAGCAGGGCAAAGAATCCTTCTCTGGAATTGCAAAAAAAAAAAAAAAAAAAAAAAGATGCATCTCTTAAATTTTTTCGATCTTGTATATTTTAGACTCAATAATTGACTTATAACAGCAAATTGCACAAAAGTGTTCTGGAATTAATGGGGAAAAAAAACCTAAGTTTTATAAGTGAAGGGAAAAATAGGGGGGGGGGGTTGATGAGGCGAAATCCACGTTAAACTAAATAGGGGGAGGGAGGGTTCAAATATGCCAAAACGGAAGCACATAATTTATGAACCCTTACTAACAAGGTACGTTGACATGATTTTTGTTCCTATAATACTTATACAGGAATTAGTAGGAATTGCTAATATGCACATGTATTCGTAGAGTTAGATACCTTTTAACAATACTGTCTTTCACGCGAATATTCTTATTCATGGCCTCTATTTCAGGTTACCTACAATAAAATTCTGCGCTTCAGAAAGTACAAAGTTATTTGTCAATATTTGATATTCGATTTTTGTTGGTTACATCGTTATTATTTCTAGAAGGCCATTTTTCGTGACAAAGCATTTTTCTCCCTTCATACATAATAAAAATCGAAAATGAGGTATCATTTGAAAGATTAAGTTCTCCACTTTTTATTAATTATAATCTTGGAACTGCAAATTGTATTGTTTATAATTTGAATTTTTGCCCCAATTTTCTATCTTGAATGGGTTGCTGTTGATTGAGGAGTTTTTACAGGCGGCAACACTGCCTGTGGCGTTCGAATCCCCATCCGGGAATCCAGATTTGAGTTTTCCATAGTTTCCCCAAATCACTCCAGGCAAATGCCGGGATGCTTTCTTCAAAGGCCATGGTCGAATTCCTTCCCGTTCCTTGTCCCCAGTCCTATCCAGCCCATAATGACATCAACGTCGACGAGGTATAAAGCCATAAGTTAAAAAAAATATATGCTTGTGGCATTATCTTCGTGGATGTTTCATTCTACTAGCTACATTATAGGACTGTAATCGATCTCCGCTCCACCTGGTGGCTCGATCGCTAACTGCTAACATCCCAGTGAGTGAGCTCCATTTATAATATTCAAACTTCTTTGGTGGGCCCGTGCGATAATTCCGCTCTTATATATCAGTCCTTATACAGCAAGCAAGATGAAAATCCTTTAATGACATCAAGCCCAGACTCACCAATTCCTGAAGTCCTCCCATATGAAGTTAGAAGGGCAGTGAACGAAATGAAAAAAGGGTCAGCTAGTGGTTATGACGGACTGTCTATTGACGTACTCCAATTGACTGGAGAAGAAACCTACAGACACCTAGCTAAGGTGTTTTCACAATGCCTCGAAGAGAGAAATATTCCATCCATCTGGAACAAAGCAATGATTGTGTTGCTACACAAAAAGGGCAGTCGTTACAATATTAAAAACTACCGCCCCATCAGCCTTCTTCCTATCATTTACAAAGTGTTTACAAAGGTCATCAATAACCGCATCAGTTCCACCTTGGACACAGCGCAACCAATTGAACAGGCTGGCTTTAGGTCAGGATTCAGCACAGTAGATCACATCCAAGTCATCCACGAAGTAATAAGTCGAGCAAATGAATACCAGATGCCCCTCTGTTTGGCCTTTATCGATTTTGAAAAAGCTTTTGATTCAGTCCATCACTCAGCAATCATGCAAGCCCTTTTAGAACAAGGAGTGAATTCCGGCTATATCGACTTACTGTACAACATCTACACCACTTCCACTGCCTTTGTCAACAGTGCTGAAGTCACCAAAGAGTTCCCAATAGAAAGAGGGGTAAAACAAGGAGACTCTACATCCCCCAAGCTATTCACATCAGTCCTAAAGTTGGCAATGTCAAAAATCCAATGGAAAAACCGAGGTTTGAGAATAAATGGAAGAAGTCTCAACAACTTAAGATTCGCTGATGATATAGTTTTACTCTCAAATAGTCCGGAAGAGCTCAAAGAACTGATAAATGAACTAGAGGCAGCGTGCAGTGAAGTAGGCCTTAAAATAAATATATCAAAAAGCAAAATCATGCAAAACAAATTGGCAGAAAAAGATAAAGAAAAGGCAGACATGAAAGATTCTGGTATTGAGTCCGTAGATCAGTACATCTATCTTGGCCAACTGATCAATATGAATGGTGACTCAAAGCCTGAGATCTACAGACGGATAAAGCTGGGCTGGAGAGCATATGGAAGAAATTCCATAGTTTTTAAATCGAACATGCCAGTACATCTTAAGAAACAGGTATTTGAACAATGTGTATTACCGGTCCTCACATATGGCTGCCAGACTTGGACCCTAAATAGCCACACGAAGCAAAAACTGAGAACTGCCCAGCGAAGTATGGAAAGAGCAATGCTAGGGTTTACAAGAAGAGACAGGAAAAGGGCCGTGCACATCCGTCCAATAACTAAAGTAACAGACATCTTAAAAAGAGTCATGACCCAAAAATGGCAATGGGCCGGTCATGTTGCTCGCAAAAGAGATGAAAGATGGACTACGATAGTGCTGGATTGGATACCGAGAAACCTGAAAAGAGCAAGAGGAAGACCCCCGGATCGCTGGGATAAGGATATACGTAGAGTTACAGGCGTGAACTGGAAGAGGGTGGCTCAGAATCGATCGGCCTGGAAATAACTACAGCAAAACTATGTAGAATTAAATTCTAATATATAGCTCATCAGGCTTAAAGAGGCTACATCCTGAAAAAAGGATCGATATAGCTGCAATAATAATAATAATAATAATAATAATAATAATATACAGGGTGTCCAGGAATGAAAGGATAATCCTACAACCGCAGATATGTCACATCATTTCCTCTATATGACACAATTTTATTTAAGTAAAAATCTCACCAGTTTCGAGATATTGATTTTTTTAAAAATATTTTTCGAAACATGTGGCTTTGTTCAGTTTATTGCATGCTATTTCTACAAATTAAAGAGTTTTGAAACCTATATTTAAAAAAAATTTAATCAGATATTTGAGTCGTCTAAAACAATATTTTTTTTTTCTTAAAACGTTAAAAAACCTTATAAAAAATCTTGAATGGCGTAATTATTTTATACTTCTTTTCAAATGATTGAACTACCATAAAACAATCTGCTAGATTGTACATTTTAAACATGTAGTAAAAATAATGATTAAAAAAAAGATTTTTTAGTTTTTTTTAACGTTTTAAGAAAAAAAGAACATTGTTTTAGATGACTCAAACATCCTTGAATAAATTGAAAAAAAACAGGATTCAAAAAGTCTTAATTTGTAGGAATGGCATGGAATAAACTGAACATTCATGTAGTTTTTTTTAAATCAATATCTTGAAAATGGTGACTTTTCAAAAATAAAATTTTGTCGCATAGTAGGACATGTGAGCTATCTGCGGTTGCAGGATTGTCCTTTCATTCCTGGACAACCTGTATATATTCCACAACCCTAAGGTTGGTCGGATCCTCCCGAAGGAGGCAAGACCGAACGTGTGGACGGCAAGACGGTAGCGCGTGCAAACTCGGAAGAGCGGCTGCTGCAATCGTTGACTTGCTAAACATTTGACTGCACGGTTTTTGAGTTTGTACAGTTTTTTTTCCAACAGATATCTCTGAAATGGGTGACGTACGAAAGTATTCAAAGGAATTTGTAATTCAGTTTATAGAATTGTACAAATCGTTGACAGCATTGCGGAAGATTAAATCGAAGGAATATTCCAGGGGGGGGGGGGGGGGGGAATAACCAGCTTATCATTTAATGACTGAAAAATTAAATGAGGTATGTATACTATGTGTAGTTAATTACGCATAAGTACCTTTATTGTAATTCAAATAAAACTATTTTTGAACGAGTAAGTACATGTAATTTAGATTTATAACAATGTTCACATTGTTATGTATTATTTACATTATCATACGCAATATTTCCTTGAGAAGTTGTCGTGAAAGAATTCTCTCTAGTCAGGTGTCGGTACAGACAACAAAATTTGCCACCCATCCTTATGGTACTATGACTTGTTAGAATTTTTAGATGACCAAGAAGCTGCTCGGAAACTAATATCTAATTTTCAACAAGTCCTGGAATCAGACGTAAATAATTATTGTGTTTGTAACAGGATTTTAGTGCTACTGCCACAGAGCTCATAATTCTTTATTTTTCTTGGTTTGTTTGAATTGAAAAACATGGATAATTTTAGACAATGCCTATATTCACTTTTGCTTATAAGCAAACAATAAAATAATGATTCCATTAAAAAAAATTTCTGTTGGCCACATCGTCACATAATTACACTTGTCAACACTAGGTTAGCACAAGCTTACCTATACCGTGTGGCCACTCTTCCGTGTTCCGTCTTTTTGTACAGTTTTTCACTGCGCAGTGTACCTGCACATGCAAAACGGAGCGTGTAGCTGGGGCAAGACTACGATGTTTTTGGTTTGCACAGTTTTCTTCGACAATTGATATCTGATAAATGTGTGATGTACGAAGTTATTCGAAGGAATTTATAACTCAATTCATAGAATTGTACAAATCGTTGGCGGCACTGTGAAAATTAATTCCAAGGAGTATTCCGTCAGGAACAAAAGAAATGAAGCTTATCGTTTAATGACTGAAAAATTGAGAGGTGTCTGTAATTAATTACGCGTAAGTACCTTCTTTTAAAAACAAATCAATTTTTTTTAACGGATAAGTACACGTAACTTAGATTTATAACAATTTATACGTATTAATGTATTATTTACATTATAGTTAATTTTTTTTAATGCGACATTTATTGCAATTCAGGTACAACAAAATACAACAAGGGACATGGTTACCAAAAAAGAAACAAAAAAGTAAATAATAATTCCTTGAGAAATTGTCGGAAAGAAAAGAACAAAGTTAAGGACATTTACCACCCATCGTTATGAAATCCTGACCTATTTTAGATAACCAAGAAACTGCTCCGAATCAAATATCTAATTTAATACTCTTTTAATTATGGGTGTCATTAGACAAAGTAATTCATTATAGGCTGTTTCATCCATTCTTAGATAACCACGCCAGTCTTCCGGATATTCTCTCAAATCTTCTATTAACATGTGAATGTATATTTCTTTGAAAAAAAACAACTTTTTGCTCCACTTCTACCGTCTCGTTTGTTTGCTGTTTTTATTAGTAAACAATAAAATAATGCTCCTATTAAAAAAAAATCTCTTGGCCACATAGTCGCAGCTCCGAAAACAGTTTGCACGAGCCCCCAAAACTCGCCCCTCCAAGCATAGCGGTCTTCCTGTTCACTTCTGCTCGCCTCTACACATGCATTAAGTTAGTAAATCTATAGGTAATCACAGGAACGGGATTGTAATGTATTCCATGCGTCCAGGCGTCCGCCCATTTACAGGGGTCTATCGGAGAAGAAAAACAAACTTTTGAAAGAAGAGACAGGGCAGTGGGGAAAAAAGTGCCAAGGTTTTACCCTTGGGGGGAAAAAAACCTCTGCGATAGGTAGGTGAGGGAATAAGAGCGGTTGGGTAAGATACTGCCAGTACCATTACAGATTCTATGCTACGTGGTTCGGATGTACGAGGGATTTGTTGGGTTGTTAGGATATGGGATCATGCACGCACAGTCACTGCCGTTGAGATAGTCAGCTGGTTCCGTGCGCCGTGGCTGCCGTTGAGATGGTCCTGGAACATGCCTATTCGTTCTAATTATTAAAACCTGTGTATAACAGATGTTATACGTGTTGGTGAGACGTGATTCGCAACACAAGGGCGCAACCGCCGCAACGCGCAGAGCATTTCCTTATCCTGGGATTCCACGGTAAGCCGTTCAGGTGTACCGGAGCCCATGTATCCAGTATAACCATGGAATCGGTTTAATAGCTTTGAAATGTAAAGAGAAATGAAAAAAAAGTGAAAATTGACATAAGTGGTTGTCAGAAAGAAAACAATACACTCATATTAATTTGTTGAACGAGTTAAGGATACAAATTAAATATTACCGTAATTACTTGCGTATGGATGAATAGGTTTATCTAAAATTGCTTTCAATGGTTACTCCATTAATTCCTAAAAACGATACTATAATGAGAAGTGTTGTTTCTTCAAACAAAAGACTTGAAGCAACTAAGGTTTCTCGCATCTGGGAGATCGCAAGAGTGCTGTAAGTTTTCTACAATAATATCGCCTCAAGCTTATATGTTATAAACTGCATCTGCCGGCGCTCCAGACTTCAATCAGGTTTCATTTTATTATCTCTTTACGGATGTTACTTCTTAGATTATTTATTTTCTTAATCACTGTTTGCTTGTTAGCGTCAGGTTCACACTCTTGTAATTTTTGCAACAGTATCGCATAGGTGGTTTGTTTCTTGAGGCGATCATGGCATTTGTTGCTCTTAACCCCTTACTGCATACCATTTTCTTGTTTGTGGAAGACATATTTGAGGAAATACTTTGAAACTGCATGTTGGGACAGATATAGTACACAATCAAGAAGAGCTGTGCAAATGTTAAATGCGATCTGTTGAGAGGATAAGGAAATGTGAAGTATGAATTATTGCTTTGCGCTGTGAGCAGTTTACATCCAAGTTCGGTCATACAAACAGTTGTATTTGATACAGTAAACATTTGATTTCAGTGTTTATACAATTTATAGGATGAAAAGGACATCTGTGGACAATTATAAAGAGGTAAGTTTATATATTTGTCCATTAGAAAATATGTAATATTGAAAAAAGGGTTTGTGACAGATACGGCACAATATGCAGTCTAGCTTGTGTGAACTGGGTAGGACAAGAAAATGAATTCCAAAAACAGCTGGACAGTAAGAAGAAGAGAACCTGCGGCAGATCTTCCGCAGTATCAGGATGGGATAGATCACATGCCCGTCTGGTTGGGAAACTGTAATTGTTGCAATTATCTAGACTGCAAAGGAAAATCCTGTAAAGCATGTCTGAAGTGCAGTGCAACATTGTGCTTGGACAAGGAGAGAAACTGCGTTATCAAGTTTCATAACAAATAGACTAAATGGATAGTGAATTAGTGTTATTTGAGATAAATGTGTTCTCTAATGAGTAGAAATTTTAATTATTTTACGTAAATACACTAAGTTCTATTAGTATATGTATATATCTTATATATTTTCCAAATGTTGCATCATCGATCTCGAAACTGGTATCACAACATGTTAGTCATTATTGCTTGCTGTCCCATATATGGCACAAACCCTTAAATCAATAATAATCTCCCCCAAATAAGATTTGGATTTTTTAAAGTATTTTTCTTGAAATCAAGGAATTGGCCTTAACAAGTGACATTTTTTTTTCAGAAAAAAAAAATCTTGCAGTAAGGGGTTAACACACCACGGAGAAAGTTCTGATTTATAAATTTAAATAAAGTTTTCTACAAATTTATCAAGCTTACGATTTCACATAGCTTGTGTTTGTTCTTTGAAGCTAAACAAAGAAAAAAAACTGTCACGGCACTGCATACAGCGCGATCTCTCTTCTACAAAGCTGAAAGAGACAAACCTGTACCAGGGCCGGCGTTGGGGGGGGGGGGGGGGAGGTGTAAGTAGGCCAAATGTACGCGGGGCCGCCCGGCTGATTTGGGGGGGCCGATCACCGGCTGTAGGGGCCTCCCGCTCGCTCGACAAGTTGTTGAGCTAAACAAAAAAAAGTCAGTTGATTCTTGGCTATCCGGGTGGCGCCGCGTCATATTTCTTAAAACCGACGTTTCGACCCTCATTCTGGGATCTTCTTCCAGGGCAGTTCCGGTTTTAAGAAATATGACGTGGCGCCACCCGGATAGCCAAGAATCAGTTGACTCTGGCCGCGGAAGCCTACGATTACAATAAAAAGTCACCCGTTTGGTATGAGGGAGGATCCTAACCGATGAATTGGCCAAGGGCCCCCGACTGGTTACGTGATTGCTAAGAACGCTTACCCCGGGCCCCAGAATCCTAGCGCCGGCCCTGACCTGTACAGATCTGACGCAATACCCCAACACGCTCCGGTCTCTAGTCTGTTGCAGGTAGAAAGAATTGATTTTTCATTCTTCTCCGGTTACCTGTACAGGTCCGCTTACCTGTGCAGGTTTGTGGTACACACGCTCCGGTCTACCTGTACAGGTGCTCGAGGGACCTCTTTCATGCGGACTTCCCTCCAGCTAGCGAGTAGGGCACTCTTTTCTGCCTGATGCATGTTCTAGTGGTGCGGCCGTGGACGTGCGGGAGATTTCATACTTGTTACATTTAAAGTTCGCGCCCGTGAACATTTTTGCGTCACTGGTAGGGCACCATTACTAGCACTGTCCATGGTAGCTTTACATCCAGTTACAATTGAGTCTTTGGCGTTGCCTTATGATACGGGACTTAAAAAGTGCGCTTTTAGAATTCTGTACACGTCAGGATTAAATATGCAAAAGCATACATTGAAAAATGGTTTACATGAGAATGAAAAGTACAAGAGAGATTACTTATATAAGGAGGATTTGGTTTGGTGAATTACGGATGTTAGACATGGAGGAAGGAAATATATGGAGACGACGCAAGAGACCTTTACCACGAATTGAAGTGAAGCCGGGCGGAGGAGGAGTGGGGGGGGGGGGGCATGGCCGCTTCCATACAGACACGGGGAATATGTACAAAAACCTCAAGGGGACTCTAGGATAAACGTGACGCCGCAATCTGGTGATGGTTTATTATGTAACTCGATGAAACAAATAAAAAATGAAGAATAAAGTTTTTTGATATCCTGCTTAGTTTTCGAGATATTCTGTCTCAAACATGAAATGTTTTTGGTTGAAATTCAGAAGAAAAAATTGGTCAAAGTCAAATTTGATGACGGATTCTTATTTAAAACGACGAGACAGATAAAAAATGAAGAATAAAAATTTTCTATATCTCGCCTAGTTCTCGAGATATACTGTATGAAAAGTGAGGTGTCTTGAGTTGAAATGTAGAAGAAAAATTTCGCAAAAGTCAAATTTAATGATCGATTCTTATGTAACACGACGAGACAAATCGAAAATAGAGAATAAAATTTTTCGATATCTTGCTTAGTTTTCGGGATATACTGGGATTAGGTTGATATGCGGCCTGGACTAAAAATTAATTCTGCCAAAGCCACAATGAATTACATGGTGGACATGCAGAATGGATATTTCAGTTGTTTTTACTACCACTTGTGGTTAGTGTGGTTAGGTTGAAATGAGGCCTAGACCAGAACAAAAATAGTTATTTTGTTACGTTACATCGTAAGCTTAATTGGGAATAGCTGGAAGTGGAAGTAGTTTCCATCTCGATACACGTTTTGTCACTAACTTGGTTCTCATGAAATTACTAAGAGTAATAGATAAATTTTTTGTCCCTTATGGAACAACAAAACCATACTGGTACAGACTGCATTTAGACCTAACCACAGTCTCCATTAAATTGCCGCTACAGAATCAAACTATGTAGACATACCCACACACGCGTATTTGAATCGCAAACTGTATTTGCGGCAACAACATCGTTTGCTTCATCAAGATTCCTAGCATTTAATTTCATCATACATTGTCAGTATAAACTGCAACGTGACGAAAGAAAGCGCAATACTAAATTAACTGAACCGCGATGTAAAACACACCCCTTTAAATCTCATTTTCAACACTCGTTAAAAAGTAATGCTAGTCTATTATGTGCAAAATAGCAAGGTATGCTGATTTTCTAGAGCTATGTCTACATATTTATAGACAGGCAGCGAAGTTTGCAATTCCTACCGCCCACTTCAACAACGATAATTAGAATTCAACTTACTTATGAAATGATATTCCAGGTTCTTTCCTCTCTTGCCAATTTGTGCAACTGTATGCAACACAAGATGGCATTATAAAACACTTATACACATTACAAAATGAAATAATCACAGCATCTAACAGCATGTGAACATCGCATTTGTTTGGGATCGCAATATCGCCACTGCCGCCACTGCGCATGCGCGAGAGTTTAGAGTCTGCTTCACAGATTTAACGTCACTTCTCCTCCATATATTTCCTTCCTCCATGGTGTTAGACCACGATAATGTCCCGGCTCACAACTGTATGAAGGCTGAGATATCTACGGCGGTATGAAAGTGTCCGGTTGTAGGATCATCGTGTTGACACCTGCCCTGTGTGGTTGGCAGAAGATAGTTCAGCAACGCAATGGACCGTCATTGGAGTGAGAGACTTGCGTAAGAGCAAGTTTTAAATCATTTTTCACCTTCAGTATATTGATATACGATAGCAAAAATAGTTCCTTTCAGTCTGAAGAGGAACTGCATCTAACATGACAGTTCGCTGCTGCCAATAAAGACATTTTAAGCAATAGTATCTTCGCGTAATATTACCTCGGTTGTAGATCTTGTACGCTAGTAAGATCTGGAAACTCATCTTGGTCCAACATCTCCTTTAATTGTGTAATACTGTAGCGTCTGAGACATTCAAGAGCGCATTGTACTTGGTAAGAAGATTGAAAGAATGAAATCGTTGATTCTTTTATTCTTGAAATTTCAGAAGGTTTCGTAACCATCAGAACGTCAACTGCAATTCATTGAGGATAAATCCAAGGTAACAGGTTATAACTGTCCTCAGACCCAGGCCTTTAGTGAAACTGTATTTTAAGAATTATTTGTAACAAGCTGGAAGATGAATAAATATGGTTTTGTGTATTTTTCTTGCAATTAATTGTGAATTTGTGTAAATGAACTTTGTTTTACGGAAAGAAACTATGTAAATACCATTTAATATGTTCAAGGACAATACTGTGCATGAAACATTGATTAAAAGTTTGTAATTCTAAATATTGATGGGAGCTACGATGATTTGGACTGGTTTTATGTAGATAATTTTTTGTATAAATATCTTTAATATTCATTTCTGTGCGTTTCATAATGATTGTGTATTAATTCTGATGGTTTTAATGTGATTTTAATTGTTTAAATATTGTTAGAATTCGAGAAATGTCGGTCGGAAGTCTTTGAATAATTCTGAAATTTTCTGTAAAGCCTATATAAGCTATCGGAAGAGACGAGTTAATTGATTTTTAGTTTTAAAAAGTTTGGTTTTGAAGGTGTTGCAAGTTACAATCGCTGGAGCATTTGTTTAAATTTGTATGTAGTATATCTGTACGAAGTCCGATATCTTTGAGATATATATATAAATGAACTTGAAAGTGTTTTTTCTTGGACCAATTATTTCATTTAAACTATATACTTAGCAAGTTCCTAGCTTTTAGTAAATTAGTGGTGATACTGCACATAAGCTAAAGGCCTACTTAGCAGTAAAAATATAACGCTCCAATTAGGAATGGTTTTAAACATCTGTAACCTCAATAATTGTCCTTTGTAGTCTTACTGTTCGAGAAAATGTCGAAGCGAGAGAATCCTGGATACTAGTCTTGTCAGCATTCTCCACAGTTGTGATATGCTTCATCAGTAACATTTCATTCTGAGTATCACGGAAATATCGGATCATCTTATCGTACAGAGGCTTAACTAGTAAGCTGATGTTACTAAGTTCTGCTGAATTTCTCGGAATAACTTCACAGCTTCTACTGCGGTAGCAACTAGATTACTACTGAGCAAAGCTGGTTTCCTGTCGATCATATTGCGTGTCTGAAGACAGGAGGATTTAGACCAGGGGTGGCCCGCGAGTTCCGTCATATTTTAACAAAATATCTTTATTTTTTATTGGCCAAAGTAGTGAAACCAGTGTATTAAAAAAGAAAAAAATATTTGGGAATCCATATATTCAAAATTTAACTGTTTAAATTGTGAGAAACAAATAATTTTGATTTTAAAATAATTATAGTGTGAATATATGACAGATATTGCCTGTTTTATGAGTTTACAGTTATGAATTCGCAGAATAATTAAATAATATTCTCCCCAAAAAAGTCTATAGTGGGTCTACATCCAATATGGGGATATATAATTTTATATGCGGCCCGCGGAGTTATGATGCATTTCGAAAATGGCCCGCAAGATCATTTGGGTTGGCCACCCCTGATTTAGACTATGTAAATAAACTTCTAAGTGACACTCTTAGGCTGCGTTTCCACTAAGCGGCTAGTTTTGTAGCGACTGCGCGCGCGACTGTGTTCCACAAACTAGCTCATTTTCAAAATGGATGTCGAAGAAGTAACATGTCCTTACTTGTTAACAAAAAGAAAACGAAAACATAGGTATTGGATACATCCTTTGTTAAGTAAACGCACCACAAAAGTTGTATTTTATTCATTCTATAATAAGTTACGGGATCATAACATAAAATTTTTCAATTACATACGAATGTGTTTACTAAAGTCTTCCAAGCCGACTCGTGCAAGTTTCGGTCAGAGTATTCTGACCTCTCCATATTGATGGCAAAGACTCAATTTCTCTTATGAAATCTTCCGTATTTCTGTCTTGCGTCATGTTGTCTCACACAAAAAGCACGTCATTTTTCATTCACGCCACGCTGCGTACTGACAACAACGGCACCGGAGGCGATCAGTCGCGAGCGGCTAGCCGCGCAGTGTACATTGCGCAGTAATTTTATGAAGATGCTAGCTAGTACCCGCGACTTCGTACGCGTGGATTAAGAATTTTTTGCCAGAATTGAATATAGAAAGTTGTTGGAAACGAAGGATTGGTCCCAAACAACACCGAGTCGGCATAATATGACAGGAAAGCTATCACTATATCATTCTACCATCGAACCAGTCTCTTGAAGAGAATCAGTTTCCAACATATTTCTGTCACCATTCGATAAGGTCTCAAAATTTCGTGACTACCACTATTAAACATACCGGAGAAAATGTCCTGTGCTCTTCATACAGATTTTCTTGTCAAATTCCATCAACATCGATATAGCCATTTAGTTGTCAAAACGTAACAAAAAGACAGAGACTTACTTCCGTATTTATAGTATTATTACTGCGTTTCGCACGCGCACGCTCACGCGCACTCGCACACACACGCGCACACTGACTGCGAACAACCCCTGAGGGATCATTATAACGTAAAAAAGTGAACACCTGCAACATTGCAAGACTACCTACGATTTGCCTCGCATTGCACCCCTAACTTTCTAATATCTACAGTTTAACATTCAATCCGAACAACCTACGGCCCAGGCGTGACTCTTACAATCAAAAACAATTTTTAAAAATCTTAGCCTCCACGGAGATTTGAACCGGAGACCACGACCCAAACATTTGTAAGCAAGCGCTTTAACCACTGAGCTGTCTGACCGATACACGGAAGAGCAGTATACAGACGTCCATATCCAACGCGTCTGTCTATCGCCATTTAGTAGTATTTCGAAATTATGAGACATGTATTATTTATACAGATAATTTTTCAACCAAATGTAGACAGTATTTTTCTCCTTGTTTCAAAGGATAAGTGTGCAAAGTTTCATCGAGATAGGATGAAAACTGTGTATCTGTATGAAGAACAAACAAAGAAAAATACATACATTCATCTTTATATATATAGATTGAGTCGCGCGCGGCTGCTCGAGTCGCGTATTCTTTTGCAGTCGCGACGACTGCCAAGTCGCGTCGCGTCAATGGGTATGGTCAATGCCATAACGAAATAAATAACAATCGCGCTGGCTAGCCGCTTAGTGTAAAAGAGGCCTTAAATTGTGTTTGCTGTAATAACTATCCTATTTAGATGTGAGCCTTCTCAGAACTGCCCCGTAAACTGCCCTCTAACAAGCGTCGCTGGCAGATTTTTAATGAAACTTTTGAACTAGCCGTTGTCCAGGTAGGCGAGTAAAATTTCCCCTTGGGGTTTAGGGTTGGGAACATAACAGATTGAACTTGAGCTGGCTTGTACTGAGCGGGCTATGCCAATATCCTCCGCAAACATATTTCGAACCCATTAATGCATAATTTTTATCTTTGGATTTTACTACATTTTTCGCTATGGCAAGATGATAATCCTATGGATTGCACTCTGGGGAGAAACTGGGGAGAAATTTCGTAATAGCGGGTTATCTTTGTAGTTCTATTCGTATTGGTTTTTGACCATCGTTAGATCGTTTTCAACAATTATGTCTCAATCCTTTATAGCCAACCTAGTTACTCGATATTTCAATGATCAGGAACAGTATTGAGAGGCCACCTATGTGTAAGCGTGATCTGCAAATTAGCACACAGTAAGTCTGGTTTCTGTTAAATTGTAAGCGTTCAGTATTGGTCAGTGATGGCGCTACATCTGCTGACTTGTTTCCTCTTGTCTGTTTTAGCCGAATAAAGGACCCAGTCACACTCAGTTGTGCGTTTGTAAATTTCGGAGGCTAATTAATGTTCCTTAAAAGTGGATGCAAGAGTATGGCTGCTAGTTTACTGCCAGCAGAAGCTCCTCAGAACTCCAATTTTTTTCATTACTGACAATGGTCGTCGAATGAGAGCTAATTAGTGACGTTATCCGGGAAGTCGGGTATCTTTCAATTTCTATTCGAAAAAGGATAAAGGAAATACAACCATCATTTACTAAAACTTAAAACAGGAGATCTGTCAGACGTTCGAATCATAGATCACATTTACTTCCACTTATTGTTTGTGTTCATAATATTTTAGTCGTTATCGCAACATTTCTTCCTTCTTCTGGGGCAGGTAATGGTTACGGATCCTGTCATTCGGGAGGACGCGGGTTCGATTCTTGGTCTGGTCATCCACATGTCGGTTTTCAATTTATTTCCCAAAATCTCTCGTGGCAAATGCCTGGTTGTGACTTCAAACGGCCATGGCTGGATTCCTTCGCACCCCTTGCCCTCATTTCTCTACTGGCTGTAATGAACTGACGATCCGTGAAGCCATAATTAATATAAATTTTTACTGTGCTTCCTATTTTGTCTTTAAAGTTGTTCGAATGTATATTAATGTGTAAAACTTTCTGTCGCGTTATTGTGGCCCTGGTAATTTCATTTAGAGGACGTTATTGTTCGAATTTCACACTCTGAGATGTATTTAGCATTTGCACATCGAGGAAGCTGGCGGTTTATCACGAATCTCGCTTGGTGGGTGACACGATAAACTGAAGTACCCCTCGACAACAGAGATACCAGCGTCTCGACTGTCCAATTAAACGCAGCCCAATTATAAACAAGGCGTCTCAGGCCCAAGGAACATGGCTTCTATATACGTATAATACTTTTTTGTTCTGATTTTTAATTTTATGTTCTTTTTCTTCACTATACTCCTTGTTTTTAAGATTTAGATAGTGGGGCGATAAATGATTGCTGATCTGTGACTGTAGTTCAATAATATTCTTTGTTAAGTGGAATTTCTAAAATGAGGTAGAAACTAGTTAAGCTTGTTGAAAGCGCGTTTATTATCTTCTTTCCGTCTTGTATATAACAAACGTTTTATCTCCTGAAAATGTCTATTTTTTGAAACGCCGCTTGTTCAAGGAGACTAACTACATTGTGTCTATAGCAGCGGTTCCCAACCAATGGGTCGCGACCCACTGGTGGGTCGCGGCGTGTGTTTTGGTGGGTCGCTGAAAAATCAAGGATTTTACCACACAAATATATATTATTGGTTTTGAAAAACTAATACAGAAATAAACTATGTGTAAAAAGTGACTTAAGGTTAAAATTAATCGATGCCCTCATCAACAAACACCAGTGCCAGAAATCTCACTGATTGTAAAGTTGTGTTTTTATAATAATTAAACGTATTTTTCATTATCTTTGTAAAAAAGCGGGAGGCGTCTGCACAAAGCATCGTCTCATCGAGTTGACGGCTGAAATTCCAGGATTAGTTAAAACTCGATTTGCAAATTAAAATGACATGCATGTGCCAAGTCATATCATGGTGGAAAACCCCTACAAAACCCATTTCAGTGGTTGACTGGTAAGTTTACCATTCTGTTTTCCTGTTCCCAGTCTTCTATATTTTCATAGATTTGGGTGCAGTAAAACACGATGATTAAGCTACCAATCAACCACTAAAATCAGGTCTGCAGCTGGTTTCCACCTAAAAGCGACTTGGTAAACCAGTTGCATTTTAATATGCTGATCGCGTTACTTCTAATCGTGGAATTTCAGGAGCCAAGTTGATGAGGTGATGGTCTGTGCAGCCGCCTCCCGGTCTATAATATGTTTGTTGTTTTATGTATTATCAATCCTTGTTTTTGTTGATAGTATATCCTTTGTACTAAAATTTGCCTTTTCGTAGGATAGGATAGTCGATAGCGTATCGAGGTCCATACAACATTTCCCATTCTGATATTAGATAGACTCTAATATTAGTTGGGTCGCGAAAATTTTTTTAACTTAAAATTGGGTCGTGTACCAATAAAGGTTGGGAACCGCTGGTCTATAGTAATAATGATTTCGTGTGATCTAAAGGACCTGATTACTATTTCTTTTCGGTTGCGCAATGCGCCTATATCGCAGCTGTCTCACCTAAACTGGTAAACCTACCATGTATAAGAGACCTACAATTTAACGTGGATTCCGAACCACGGAGAGTCCTAACATCTTCACATTTAAAAAGCAATGCTTTGCCACAGGTGCACATCAGTTTTAGGGCCCGTAAAAATTCCAATCCACCCCACGATTCCAACCGGGAACCTCAGTACCCTACCTTAACCAAATGAGCAAACAGACCATTCATTATGATTTTGTGGATTTTAAAATATTTGATTTTTTAACCGGTTAGAAATTTTTTTACTATATCGTTTATTCATGTTTTTGCTGCAAACTGTTGTTTAGGTATGTTGTACGACTCTTCTTTTTGTTTAAAAAATAGAGCAGTATTTAAGTTACAACCGGGGCATTTTTTTAATACGAGCCTTTTTTATTCCAAATACGGGATTAACATCACGAGAGTATTGAATTTATTGGGATTGATGGCGGTTTAAATTATAGTTTTTTGCATAATCTAACTGTAATCCTTAATCTCTTTGTTTGTGTAATGCTATTATGGGTGAAACGTAGAAATAGTGAGCGTCTCTTTAATTACCACATTATGTATGCATTCGGTTGCATCGATGTAAGAAGTATTTAGGTAAATCAGTATTGTACTGTAAATGTTGTTGTAGAGTGAACTTAAAGTTGTATGACGTGGGAATCATTGTCAGAGCGATAGAAGAGAAAACATGGGGATCATGTTCTGTTTTTGGGAACTAGCAACCAGAATCAATAGAAGTAGAATGTTAGATTGCTGACGTCATGGTGTATAGCAAGTAAAGTGTAGGAAGAACTTTAGATATACGAATGTGAGTTTAATTTGTGTGGCTGGGTGTCTGCAAATACAAAGAAGACTAGAATAAAGACTGCACGAATAATGTTTTATTATAAGCGTGAATGTTTTTTTTTCTAAATGGCTTTTGGCATCTGAGGCCATACAGCCAACTCGATAGTAATTGTCACTCAGTGCTTTCAGTATCTCCAGTGTGAAATTTTTCCAGTTACACACCACAGGACGGACATTAAATTCACAAACACAACACTTAAATACCCATGCCTGCGGCCGGACTCGTACCGGCGACCTTCGGCGCGTGGAGCCAGCGCTCTAGTCCCCTACGCTACCGAGCCCAGCAGGATGGTGTCGTTGGAAATACAAAGTACTACAGAGTTTCAATTGATGGAAGTTGAGCAGAACATTTGGTTGAATAGGAGGAAACGAATATTAAGAATTGCATAGGAGGCTTGAATGGAAATTAAAGCATTTTCCCTGTCTAGTTCCCTTGTTACGAATGTTTTCAGTAATCCATCTTTGAAGATTGTTGGTTAAGGGAACGTCCATAAACTACGTGGGTCGGTCTAGGGCGAGCACGGGTTGGGTAGAAAGCTACGCTGGGCCACGGGGGGAGGGGAGGGGGTGTCAGAGCCAAGCCACGCAGCTTTTCATTCATATTATTTGTCACAGTTAAAATAAGGTACACTCTTTGGCAAAAAAATTGACTGTGGGCGCCTGAAACTAGGTCAGTTATTTTGCACTATGTGGCATCAATGGAGAGTTTGTTCCAGGCATTGACTTAAGGAAATGAATAACAGATGGCACTGAGTTGAATACCCACAATGATGCCACATTGTGCGAAATAAGGGACTTAGTCTCAGGCGCCCACAGTCAATTTTTTTCCAAAGAGTGTACAGTACACACAACAGCATGTGGATATTTATTTCCTTTATTTTATTATCTCCGTATGTGATTTAGATATCATATATACTAACAGAGCCGCGCATGCCTGTGACTTGAAGTCCATAGCGTTCAGTTGCACGCGTCCGGAGCCTTTGAACTAACAGACATTACGATTCGAAAAACATCAGACATGTTGTAGCTAAACTCAAATTCGCTTACAGATGTCATCCGGGTTTTTCCAAGATAGTGTCAGTTTGTATTGTTTTAATGATATGAAATAAAGCTATTTTAAATGGGATCACCCGCGTGTGACCACAATAATTGCAACTTGGTCTTGTCAATTGGATTTCAATGCTCGCTGAAATGTTTTTTCAAGTTAACAGTGTGGTGTGAATTGGCGCGGTACAATAAACTTCACGAGGCTTATCGAAAATGTCTTTTCGAACTAGTTTACACTATCTAGTGAGTAATAGAAATCTTTTAAGCAGATCAAAGAATCATTCCATGGTAATGCAGAAAGAAAGATAACAATTGCAGCAAATCGAAATAAAAAAAATGCGTTTCTTCTTAGTAGTTTTTTACGCGGAAGGTATAGTTTGTTTTATTTTATCAATCAATGAACAATGATGAATAAGGGGGAATGTTTTTAGCAACAGCTCAAGAAGAAAAGTATCTATGACTGTACCCGTGAAAGAGGTTTTTCCCAATAATTAATTGATCATTTGCAGGCGTGCCTAATTTCAACATTTCATTTAAAATATTTATGGTATAGAAATGTACATAACGCAAATATCGGTTGTGTTCGTTATAAACCCAATAAATTTAACGATACTCTGTTAAAAGAAAACTACACAAAATGTCTTCTGGAATTATTAAATTTTGTACCGCAGAAAAGCTACGTGCCCCACGGGGGGAGAGGGGAGGGGGTAATTCAAGAGGTCAAAATGGAGCTACGTAGTTTATGGACGATCTCTAACCCTTCAAATGACACGCTGCACTATGTCTCTACTGGTTTATATCTTCTACATCCAAAATTTATCTATCGTCGGGTTTGTTGCTCAGTCTGGTCTAGCCATCACATTAGAAATCTTCCACTTAATCACCAACCTACTTTTCCTAAATGATGATACGTTATGAAAAGCAAACTGAAATTATGAATAAACAAATGTATATGTAGACGTTGTCATACTTGACGTAGGTTGTCAGTAATTTAGTCGCGACAGGATCTTAAAGTTACGCGGAATTCACCTGTAGCAAAGAAGTGCAGAACCGATCGAAATAGCTTGTCCGCTATTTTCGTCTCGTACGGATCGGCCACGCTTCACGTACGGCTGCGTTAACGTCTCAAAATGTTTAGGCCTTTTCGGTGAAGTTAGAAGCCAAGAGGCTGGTATCGACTGTAATGAAGTGAAAGAACACACAGCGATAAAAATAATTATTGAATCGTGGGGCGACGAAGTAAAGGAACCAAACTGTTCAGTAGAAAAATATCGAAGTATCATAAGAAAACTAACGACTGAGGCCTTTATCCCCACTCGTTTGTTTTGAGGCATTCCGGAGGTAGTGTATTCGATCTCCGATTCGGATTTTCTGATTTCGGTTTTTCGTAGTTTCCATAAATCCTGTTGAATGCGAAGATGGTGCTGTTCTTTACCCCCAACTCTCTCCAGTCTCTTATATTTCGACCTCGATAAACGAAAAATGACTATAAAGAAAAGTGTTTTATGTCAGTTGTTTACTTATAACACTCGGCCAAATTCCTTTAAGATATGAGTAAATTTTTACTATTTTTCTTTGTGCTATTCATAAAAATTCGCAAATTACTACTGAATTAACTTATTACGAATTAAAAAAGGAAAAGAAAAAGAGAACCTGCGCGAATTGAAGATCTGAATTTAGATGTAGTCTGTTGTGTTACGGTATACTGACGAACGGTCTGGTAGCCGAGGTAATAAGGTGCTTGCTTTCGAAGCTTTGCTTCCTGGGTTCAGATCCCGCTGTTGCCTATTAAATGAGTTACGCCAGGAAGTTCGGCGTTTCGAATTTCGCGTCAGAATGTAAGTCCGGTCAAGACAGGCAGAGTGCACGGTGAATCGAAACTGTCAAGACATCGCAAGATCACAGAAACTTACTTATTAGAACTACTGACCACTCTTGTAAATAGTGCTAGTAAAAGAAGAGCTAAAACGTGAAAAAGATGATACATCATTCTGAATAGCAGTCTTCCGAGTGAGAATCTGACAGTTTGGCCGGGCATTTTATATCGCGGTTGCTGTATACGGTTCATACCAACGGCGTACGATATATATTATTATTTCTTTATATGAGATTCTACCCATCGTCGCTTAACTAACAATAACCTGGTTTTTTTTTTTTTTTTTTTTTTTTTTTTTTTTTTTTTTTTTTTTTTTTTTTTTTTTTCTTTTTCCTTACCCTTGGATGGCAAGAACCCGTGTTGATTGTCTGGGAGTCCAACAACATCCAACACGTCCTACGTGTAGCCCTGTAACACCTTTCCCGGCCCATCAATAGTCCTTTATCGGAAATCAAATCATCGTAGGTCCTACTAGTTGGACTGTGAATGGGCCACTATAACGGTGGAAAGGCGGGTGCCGTCTCAGAGATGTGCGAAGGCGTGGCCTTGTACTTGACGCTTGAGTTAGTTGAGCTGCGAACTATGCAAAATTCATATGACATTGTTTTTTAGACGCGTGTGTAGTTATGTAAATAATTTAATTTACTTGTGAATTCATTCCACGTTTTTTGTTGTTGAAAGAAGAGGCAAAAAAATAAATCAAGAAGGCAGTATTATATGGAAATAAACTTTATGAAAAAATGAATTCAGCATAAAAAATATGCTTTCTTATTTTAAACTTATTTTTGATAAAATATTAAAATCCTAATAATAAGAAAATTTAGTTTTTACACCTCCACATTCGCAAAGATGAACTCCGTTACAAACCTAGTAGAAACAGAAAGCAGGCGAGTAGTTAAATCTCTGTTCCTCTGTTGCATATCCCCAGAGACATCTCTTGCAATAAAGACAATATAAGTGTATCGAGATTCTTTTGTCTCAAAGCATTTAGGCTTTCAGAAATTCGCTGATGACATCGTCGTTATAACAGAGGATTTCACGATGTGTGTTTCAGTCCCGTGGCAGCAGTAGGTCTGAAATCATTAGTCACCGCCCATAACTTTGATCTCGTCATTGAGTCGACTTACGCTCCAGCATTATCTCCTGAACTGTTTTTCAGACTTGTCCACGTTTTATTCCTATTTTCTCTCGGCAGTTGGTAACACTGGGCAATCGACAGCCTTCCCATGCAAGGATGTTTGTGACCGTACTGGTATGACCGGATATAGGCGCTGTTTAAACTGTTGAAGCAGTCACCAGGGTATTATTCAATGTACCGATCAGAATGACACCAAGCTGTAAAAAAAAAAAAAAACGGTTGTAATGTGTTGTTACAAAATTATTTTTGTAGTTTATCGCTATTTAAGTTTTAATTTTTATAGTTCCTCACTATTTAGGTTTTTCAATTCTTTACATATCATGGTACTGTACATCATTTTGAAACGATCTAGTAATCAAACCACTGTTGTTTCAAAATGTGCAGGTTGTAAAGGTTTGAATCGCCAAGAAACGGTTGCAATGTTACGTAAAGTTCAGAATTTTGCAATTGCCTGTTGGCCCAACTGCGCTGGCGAACCCCATTCAGAGTTAATATTTCGTTAAAGAGTTTCTCTGCTACTATAAAGGAAAATTTTAAGTCAATTTTTGGTACCATTTCTTCTTTTTATGAACCCCTTGTCCGTGTCAGAGCTTAGGTGAAGATTATTTGAGGTGGTTTACCGTTGTATTCGTAAGTATAGATGGCTGATGGTGTGTGTGTTCAGTGCAGAGTTTAGTTGTGGATTAAAGAAGAGAGGGTGAAAACCGTTTCTAGCCCTTTGACCTACTCTTCCAAAAGACAACAGGGTCCGCCAGGCTTAACGTTGTCATTCGACGGAAGAATTGGCATAAAGTGTCGTAAGCCATCACTCTATGCACTGCGGAGATGTTTGGGATTTAACCCAGGACTTTATTGCACAATATGATGATTAAGTATTGTGCAAAACCACCTCTCCTACTCTGCCAACCAAATTCTCACGATTAAAATTTCAACCACCCGAACAAACTTACCCCTTGGGGTGCATGCACAAACTACGAGGCTCGGTCCGGGGGGGAGGGGGGGTTGACTGGAAGGCTACGCTGGGCTACGTGGAGGGAGGGGGGTGTTTCCGAGCCAGGCCACGTAGCTTTCCTTTCATAACATTTTTAACAGTTAAAATGAGGAACATAATACACAACAGCATGTGAATATTTATTTCCCTCAGTTAATTATCTCCGCATGTAATTTACAATAGTCCGACAAGAGAAGACAGTACAAGATGTCTTATGGAATCAAAAGGGAAGAAAGCTACGTGCTACGTGGGGGTACGGGGGGGGAGGAAGGTGGAGGCAAAAGCCACGTAGGGCTACATGGGAGGAGAGGGGGTTCCCAGGAGGCCAAAATGAGCTACGTTGTTTATGGACGCTCCCTTGTTAGCGTCGGATACCATCACGGGGCAGTTCTATCATTACCGTGGCGCCAAAATCTGATGATGAATTCTTGTAGAACTCGACGAAATAAATCGAAAATAAAGAATAAAAATTTTTGATATCTCGCTTGGTTTTCGAGATATAGCATGGTAAAAATCAGTCATAGGTTTAGTTCCTTCTGCTTTTGGTGTTTTTTCTTCTGGTCCAGGCCGTATTTCAACCTAGCAACAATCACTAGGAAGAAAATAAACACCTACAGTGCATTTACACCGTGTGGATATGGTGGTTTTGGCGAAAAAAATTTTCTGGTCCAGACCGGATCTCACCCTAACCTCCTCATTTTTGAGATACAATATCTTGAGAACTAAGCGAGATATCAAAAAACTTTATTCTTTATTTTCCATTTATCTCGTAGTGTTACATACGAATTCATCATCAAATTTGACTATAACGAAATTTTTCTTCTGGTCCAGGCCGAATTTAAATCTAACTACGTCAATTTTGAGATACGATATCTCGAAAACCAAGCGAGATATCAAAAAATTTTATTCTTTATTTTCGATTTGTTTTGTCGAGTTCTATAAAAATCAGTCATCAAATTTTGGCGCCACGGTAATGATAGAATCCCCCATCACGGTGACCGGGCGTAGATACATTTACCGTATCTTTCATTCGGGATGACCTATACGAATAAATCATTCGCCTCGGTTGATTTCGATAAACCATGGAAAGCCGAAGAAATATGTACTGCACAATTTGAGATCGAGCCGCGTCTTTCAGAACGCCAGTTTCGCTCATCCTCCATGGTTCGTAATTTCTGCGATACTGTTTTCACGCTTTTTATGCTAACGAGAGAATTTTTCCTTTCCTTCAGTGCGTTTACTTCGGCGACGACAGCCCAAGTCTGGCATCGTTTGGTGCTGAAATGGCTGCCTGGAATTTGTCCAATGAAGTAAGATACCGAGAAGCTGAATTAATACAGTTTATAGTTAGTGTCACGTTGGAGCACGCTCCAGAAGTATCAGTATAATAGGTCATAGAATGTAGCTATTAATTTGACGTGCCTCCAACAAGAGAAATTGGCTTGTATTGAAATCGAGAAAGCTTATGCTTTGCCCAGGAAGTGTTGCAGTTTCAGGAAAGACATTGAAAGAGCTTTGAAGCAAGGATGAACAGCTGTTGAGTTTATCGGTGTGGATGGAAGCATACTCCAGCCAAGAGCAGACATAGCAGACTCTGGGGTCAGGCTCACTGGCTTGAGGCTGCAGGGGTCGCCAGTAAGAGCCCGGACGAAGACATGGGTATTTTTGTTTTGTTCCTCTAACGATGATCACACTGGGCCTATAAGATAAATACATGATATCAATGCATAAATACAAAATAAAGCTATCAAACCGTTGGGTGGTTTCGCGATCAGCCATTTTAAACAATTAATATAATAAGACTACTCTGCAGAGTTTACTTTTCTGTCACGGTTAGAGTTGTGCTACCTTTGACTCTTTTTATCTGCGGCCTATTAATTGTATTGGTTCAAGTACTGGTTATTAGAGAAAGAAGAATAGAACCATATTTCATTGTACTTAACTGATTTATTATTATCCACCTCGCACCAGCCATTAACTAGTCCAGAACAAATATTAAAATTTCACTAAATATTAGACTGCTTCACTGGTGGAAAAAGAAGTGATTTTGGGTTAATATTGGTCAGAAATCAACCAACCTTGTAATTATTGCCTTTATAATGTTCTGTTTGTTGAAAGATTTTCTTGAGAAACAAAAATCCTCGAGCTGTCTCTCAAGAAGAGGGGCAATAGACAGCTTGCAAGGTATTTGATTTCCTCTGACAGACGGTTTGAAAATATGGCCCTTATGCCTTGGGGAGTAAGTTCTTTATTGAGCTCTTTTGCGAACGTAAAACCTTAGAGTACATCACGATATTACTGGATGTAATTGAAGAATGATTGAATTGAGGCTTTCCCGGGTTTTAACTGAATAAAATGTTCTCCACCGGTGGAGCGCTATCAGACTTAATCATGGGAAGATGCGCTCCCGCTGTGGGAGGCCCGAGAACACTTTATACAATTCAAGCATGTTCCGAGCGAAAAGAGAAGCGCTTGTAAGTCTTCAAAGAAACTGTGGCCGTCTCTGGGCGCTCGGCAGATGTGAAACATCGAAATTGATGGTTTTTGAAAGAATTTGTAACTAAAGAAAACAAAAAATAAATATGGAGTAAAATAAATAAAAAGTTTCTTTAATAAAATAAATATATTTTTCCTCTTATTATTATTAAATATACAATTAAAAGAAATTATTGGCCAGTGGTAACTGAAGTATATAACAAAAGTATTAGACGTAATGTTATCGAGCTTTCTTGAAACTAGGGCACTGCTTGTTGTCACATACGTAGTTGTATGTTCAGTTGGCTTATTATTGATTGTAAAATCAAACTTTTATTTAAGAAATGTTGTCAAAGGGGCTGAATCTTCTGTTGAAAAATTAAGTTAACATTAAAAACTTCTGCTAAAATCATCCGCAGTTCGTCCGAATTATCTCCTAAAACCCTTGATTCTTCGCGACTATATATGAATAACCGACGTTGTAATTTTAGGATTGCTGTGACTTTTTGATTTAGTGAAATATACGAGGCATGTATTAATTGAAATTAAAAAAAGACGTGCAAATATATCTCAATAATTTTATTTTTACATGAAAGTCTGTACCTTACTCTACTTTTCTACATAATTCCCTTCAATATTGAGGCACTTGTCATAACGTAGTGCCAGTTTTTGAAAACCCTCCTCATAGAAGTCTGCCGCCTGACTTGTTAACCACTGCATCACAACTGTTTTGACTTCGTTATCGTCTTCAAGACGCTGACCGCCTAGGTGTTTCTTCAAGTGCAGGAACAGATGGTAGTCACTGGGCGCCAGATCAGGGCTGTACGGAGGATGATCTAGAGTTTCCCATCGAGAAGATGTGATGGGATCTTTGGTCTGATTAGCCATATGTGGACGGGCATTGTCATGCAGCAAAACGATGCCCTTGCTCAACTTGCCACGTCTTTTTTTCTGGATTGAACGACGCAGATTGTTCAATGTCTCACAATAAGCTGCTGCATTGATTCTCATTACGAGGCAGAAATTCCACAAGCAATACTCGTTTTCTGTCCCAAAAAACTGTGCACATGATTTTCCGGGCAGAAATCGTTTGCTTGAAATTCACTTTTTTGGGTGAATCTGAATGCTTTGATTCAGGTGTGACGTAGGCCACCCATGTCTCATCGCCCGTAACAATTTGGCTTAAGAAATCACCATCGTTGTGGTATGGTACCGCTCAAGGAAAGTCAATGCACTGCCTAAACGTTTGGTTTTGTGCACATCCGTTAACATTTTCGGTACCCAACGTGAGCCCAATTTTCGGTAATTCAAGTGCTCGGTCACAATGCCATACAAAACACTACGAGAAACATTAGGAAAGTCATCACACAAGGAGGAAATCGTAAAGCGTCTGTTTTCTCTCGCCTTATTGTCCACTTTCTGCACCAAACTTTCATTAACGACCGAAGGACGCCCACTCCGTTGTTCATCATGCACATTTGTGTGGCCATCTTTAAATGCTCTTACCCACTTTCTCACCATTCCATCACTCATAATGTTTTGTCCGTAAACTGCACAGATCTCACGATGAATATCGGTCGGTTTTAGGCCGTTAGCACAAAGAAATCTTATAACAGCCCGTACTTCACAGTGGCAGGACTCACGATTATCGGAGGCATATTAAACACTCAGTGAACAACGTAAACAAGGAAGAATTAGACTGTAATGGCGTCAGTGCGTAGGCAAGAGATGAAGGTACCCAGTGCGAATGCGCGGAACGCCGACCGTAGCGCTGCAGCCACGGTGTGACAAAACGGTACTTACTTAAAAAATACGCCTCGTACACAACAATCATAAGGAATTCTCTCCCATCATCCATTTCAACTGGAGAAGCACATATATCACCTACATTAAGTTAACCTGCGTTTCACATTATAAGTTCTATATTCAGTGGGAGAAGTATAGGGCGGCGGTGGAGAGAGGGCTTTCTCATGTAGTCATCTACATGAGAAAGCGTCGTGCCGTTCGTCACGCCATACGAGTCGTCTAATCCCCAGACGCGCCAATAGATGTTTCACATCAAAACGATAAAATCGCTTATGGCGGAAAAGTTGAAAGAGAAAACCATCAGTATTGTTTGCAATGCTGATTACATTGTCCTGTTAGCAGAATACGGTGAGAGAAGGTCTTGGAGATTTGGATAAAAATATCATCTTCACCACCCCCAAGAAAACACAGGCTGATAAATGTGAAAATTGTGGCTTAGGAAATGCTCTGAAATTGCGGACTCTAATAATATAAGGAAAAATAGAAAATGGAACAGATATTAGATGCAGTGATTAGGATAACACCGGACAACAAGTGAAACATTCGTGGCGTTCAGATTGACAATAGAAGCACGAATTAAGAAAAAAATGAGAATACTTTAATACTTAGAAAAAGCATCTGGGATAAAGCTTTAAACATTTTGAAGTCAGGATTAAAACTTCGATATAAAGTGAAAAATTATAACCTGTATAGGGATCAGTTGGCTGTAATAAAAGTAGAAAATCGTGAGAGAAGGGTGTGAGGCAAGGTTGAAGTTTATCACCTATAATATTCAACTTGTATGTATGGGAATTGATCAAGGAAGTGAAAGAAAAATTTCAGTGTGGCATAATGGTTCAAGAAAAGACCAGTCAGTTAGTTTATAGCATTGTTGATGACTTCGTCCTGTTGGCAGAAAAGAGTGAGGATGTTGAGAAATTATTCAACAGCCTCAAGAAAATACTCTGTAAAGAATCTTAAAGGAAAAGGAAAGTCACTGAGTGAATCTTTATTATAAAAAAAAAAAAAAAAAACGCGTTACATGATGGGAAAGAAGTGCGTTTTAATTGCAGTAGTCACATACAGATAAGTTGCTCATTAAGTGGTGAACAGTGCAATAGTTTAGTGACTTTTCACGTCTGCAGTGATATTTTGTTTGTTTTAGTTGGAGGCCGCGCAAACAATTATTCCGTTAGTGAGTTTCTGGGTAGCTTCCGGGAGCAGTTGCATCGTTGGAACGAAGTTCTTCCTTTAAACCGAAATGCAACCTTGGTGTTAATTTCATAGCTTTACATACCATATGAAATAATCTCTAATTGTGCTGTCGCTTACTACTGGGGACTTGCTTTAAACAGCCAAGCAGCAGATTTCAACATCTCTTCAGGGTTTAACGGAACAGTAATGTGCTGGCGTAGAAATTGCAGGTAGCTTCGAGCAACCCTTGCACGTGGCCGTGGATCAGCCGCCTGTAGTTAGTCCACCCGTAGTACTCTGTCCGGCAGCCGACGCACGACTGCGTAGTACTCCCGACGCCTGGCGCTGGCGTCGCCCCGTATCGAGCCGCGGAGCGAGCCATCGACCCGGAGGGCGTGCGGGCTGTGTGCCGCCAACCGCCCCCAGCCGCCCCCGCCGCCGCTCGCGCGTGTGGCAGTGCGGCGGCGGCGGTGGTGGTAAGCCGGCAGACGGACAGAAGCCAGTGCGGAATGCCGCGTCGCTGAGGCAAGACGCCATGGCTGAGTTCTGCATGGCGCTGTCGCCATCTGCCTCCACCTCCTCCGGTGAGTTGAGTCCACTGTCTTCTCATTTCTGATTCGGCTCCATTTATCAGTAGAATGAATACTGAAACGTCGGAAACTAATTTGTTGTTGACAGAAACAATGACAATACAGTGCAGTGACTGATGTAAAACTGGTATACATGAGCAGCGTTGTGTATTGTCAACACTCCTTCATTCCCGTTGAGCAAAGCTTTGCAGTGATTTGATTATTACTCATAATTCTCTGGCTTTATTCCTGTTTGTTACTTGTACAGGCACATCGTTATTTTGTTAGCAATATTTTGGTTTGGCGCTGTCAGCGTTGCTTATTAATAAAGGAGGATTTCTTGGTAATCAAATATGCTTAATATTGTCACCTGTTTAGCGAACTCAGCTGTATGACAGACAGTAGAGATTACATAAAGTGCTTTCTCTGTTGAAGAGTGCCAACATTGTCTGGAATTTCTAGCATCATCCAATGTGTCCAGTAGTAAATGTTAGAGTAATACCTTGAAGGCTGTAACAGCTATTGGCCAGTGTGACACTTAAACTTTGTCAAATCAAACGTTCAAAGATTGCGTGCTTCTTTCTAGAAGAGCTCGTCGTTTGATGCCGTGAAGCATCTGGGAATCAAATAATTTTTCTCTTTAATTTACGCTTTTTTCCATGTTTTTACTATGCAGGAGATTGGCCATCGGCCATCAAGTACGAAAAACTTATTTGTCTTTATTAATTTATTAATCTAGTAAATTTCTGTCGAACAGTTGACACTGAATCAGCTGAAAGAGATGTCAAATAGTTTTATGCATTGTCTGTAGGCTTGGGTTGAAATATGTCCGTTCAACCTGAAAGTAATTAATTAAAACGCTTGGGAAAGGCATGAATGTAAAAAGTAACTCTTTACTTTTTATCGACTTTGAAGCACCTCTGTGAAGGTTGATGAGAATGTGACATCCCCCCCCTCTTTCGTGTATAAAACTTATTTTTAATTTAATGTAAACGTAGATATGCATATTTCACTAATATTTTTTTTCCGCATTTATCATGTGGTATTATTGCAGCGTTTACAAATATTTTTTTTATTTACTGTCTTTATTGAAAATTAAAGGAGTACAATAATAAGGAAAAGCTTCAGTTGTTTCCTTTTGGGGATTAATTCAAAAAAAATTCTCTTTTTTGATTTGTCACATAATTTGGGCGCATCTATAATTCATTTTTGAGATGGATTAAATCTAATATAAACTTCACGAGCATTTAATGACTAATATTTTGATGTATTTATAACTGCTTTTGATTCAATTTTTTTGTTTTAAGAATAATTGTTGAAGTAATGTTCAATTGTACAATGTTATGTTTGAATTATAATAGTAATTTTCATGGCACCGTTTTTCATTTAACGAGTGTGATGGGTGAGCGGCTAACGCTCTGGACTCGCATTCGGGAGGACGCAGGTTCGAATTCCCGTCCGGGCATCCAGATTTGGGTTTCCCCAAATCACTTCAGGCGAATGCCGGGATTCTTCCTTCCATGACCTAGTTCCTCCCCGATCCTTGTTCCCAGTCGCATCCCGCCTCTAATGACATTGACGCCGACAGGGCGTAAAGCCATAAGTAAAAAAAAAAAAAAAATTTTTCAATTTGTGGCAATTGTTATCGGACACACTAAGTCCACAGCCAGAGATTTGCTTCCTTGGAAGTGTTAAAGTATTTGTAGGGTATAAAATTATTATAGAACTGTATCTTTTTGTCTAATTCAGTTTACCGTTTATTTGCGTGATTTTTATGCAAAGAAGTCGACAGAAATCCTTTACTATACCAGAGGGAAATTATACTGAATTTACTGTGAGCTATTTATGACGATGCATTGCAGTTTTTTGATGCGTCATTTTTAGAGAATTTATGGTTTTTTTTTTTATCTGGTCTTCGATCAATTGTGTGTGTGTGTGTGTGTGCGCGCGCGCTATCTTTTTCAATGCTCCTTCGCTACAACTTCTGCATTTATTCCGTCCTCGATAGAGGTTAAGTGACAGGTCTATTCTGTAAATGTTTTGATAATTTGTGTTACTTATTGTAGAGTTACTTCTATTCGGTTCTATTTGAGGTCAATTCCTTTTTTGTACTTTTTTTAATATTGTAAGAGCGTCGATATTAACATTATAAATTCTATGTCTAGTATCTCGTGCATGAAATGTAGACCTCGTGCACCTTTTTTTAGAAATAATTAACTTCCTAGTGGAATTTATATAAAGCTTAAAACACTTACAAAAGAAATGGGCATAATGGTTGTAGTATATCACCGTGGTTAATCAATCAGTATAAAGGGTGCGCAGTAAAAGTAAATGATTCAAAGATAAAGAATGATTACTTTTTATGTTAAGAATAATATATGCGTAAATTGATGTAGTATGAATAAAAAGAAAGTATTTGGACTAAATATAACCAAAAAGAGTTGTGTTGGTGATTTTTTTTTTTTCGGCCCAAGTCCTTAGTTGCTATGATAACTGTTTTGTGGGTTGTTTCTGACTTGCAACTAAACAAAATGCTTTTGATGGCATACGCGTTTCGCCTTTACTTGGGCCGAAAAAAAAAAAAAAAACACCAACATGTTAAATCAGCTCTGTCAAGCATTTCCAACAGGCCTATACAACATGATGCCTTGAATAAAGGCGAAACGCGTATGCCATCAAAAGCATTTTGTTTAGTTGCAAGTCAGAAACAACCCACAAAACAGTAAAAAGAGTTGTGTTGCGGCTTTGGAATAGGCGAAGTGAAAGCAAATTTTGAAAGATCGAAGAGAAATAAAAATGTCCACGTGTTCTTCAATTTTAAAATAATGTTGGAAAGTGTAACATTTAAAACTTAGCAGAGTTTTGCAGTTTATTCGGGTGTTGAGCTGTGCTTGGACGAGATGACGCCCGGAGCGTTATAGCGCAGCGCCCAGTTAAACGAACTAGGTATAAATGGAACTAAATAAATTGCGTAATTAATGCAAATGTTGTTTATTTCTGGACGCGTTTTACCTTGGTGAGGCATCAGGAGTCAAAGATTGTACAGAAAATCAGCTTTAAGTTTTGGGAGATTTTTTGTCTATATTAATGGCATGTTTCTATAAAGCTACAATATTTTATTTTTACATTGATATTGCTAGCTGTGCTTTTTGATTTTGCGCATAACCATTATTTTTTTCCAAGTTCTGCAAGAAATACTTGATATAGAAAGTATCAATGTGCGTTCTTGTCCCATTAAATGTGCTCATTTATTTGTTCTAATGTCAATATTTTGACAGACCAGTTCAAAAACGTTTCCGTGCATAGTCAAACGGTTTAAGCAAAGGCGCTCTGGTGCTATCAGAAACTACCGCGATTGGGGTTTCAGGCATCACCGAAGTTGAAAATTATTAGACAAACTCTGGAGCAATATCTAAAGAAGGCATATGAATGAAAAGACAAATTAAAGAACTATATTAATATAAAAATAGAATAGCATATATAATCAGAAGACGCAGATTACAACTCTACGTATATTTACGGAGAATGAACTGCACTAGACTTAAAATCTCAATCAAGAAAACCAATTAGTTCAATGAAATACAAAATGACCTGAATCTTCCATGGATTAGTAAGGAAATGACAATAGAAAGGGGAGAACAAATCTGGAACAAAATTATGAAAACTAAATTCAAAATACAGAAGAAATCGGAAACGGAGGACAGAACTAAGGAAACGGGGACACAGTTAACGCATGAATAGGTTTTTGGGATAGAAAAGGAAGAAAAGTGAAGAAAATAAACTGAATAATCAGGAATAATTTGAGTTTAAACACTCTCCTCAAGGGCAATAATTAATCAGTAATAATAAAATATTGCCTTCTGGTTCAACGCAAAGTGTTAAAAACTAAAAAATTAACCGAAAACAATTTTGTCTGTGTAAACGTCTATTGCTTATAATGCCTCACTGAGACGCAAAACTTGAAATACTCACTCTGAATAACAGTTGCACTGACTTTGTTAAAATAATAGTTTTAACAAGCCAGTGCAGAAGCAGCAAGAAAAAGTACCTACTATGTTGCAAAGCTGACCCAATTTTTAAAGCACGGGAAGTGTATTTATAGTATTTCCAGCTTCCATATATCTCTGTGAAGTACCGTACATATGAGCTATTTGATGTTAGTGCTCTGGAGCCGCGGTGCCTGTTTTGCGGTTGAAGCTGTATCCACCCACACACGCCCCCCACTCCAAGCCCTCTGCCGCTGTCAGTGTACGTCACGGCCGGGGATTGATGTACGCTACATATCAGACCTCAAGTGCTTAACAGGACAGGCGCACAGGAGCCAACCTTGAAAGGGCTCCGCATTCGGTCTGTGAAGGAGAAAAATACCTACAATATTACCATTGAACTTGTTTCTTTGAAAGAGTTTCCCAATGACTGTAAGCTGCTTACTTTTTTACAAAAAATACAGTATTTTAACAACTGTTATTTTATTCCTGTTAGTTCAGACGAGTTTCGCCCTTGTGGACTGCGGCATCAGTGACTGTGGCTATACATATATTGTGTTCAGAAATTTTTATTATTTGCTACATGAATGAATATTAACAAAGTACTCTCTTCTTACGATTTTTGATACAGTCACATGTTGGTCATGAAATACTTCGATTTACTATTTTTCTTAGAACACATCTTGTTGCCGTTCTGCTCCTTTTTTTGGCAACGTCACTATTTCGAGGAGCAATGCGGAACGGCAGGAAGATGTCGTGTTCTACGAAAAAGTGCAGCTAGAGCCATTTTCTAACTCAACATGTGATTGTATCAAAAATCGTAAATAGTGTACTTTGTTAATATTTATTCATGTATACAAACAATGCAAATTTCTGAACAAAATTTATGTATATTTTGTAGTGTCCCCTTCTATATGTCTCGGGATTTACTACTTTACAAACAGTTTTATTAACTATCACAAAATAAATGATGATGGGTGGGGTTCTCTTCCGAAGTGGTCCTCCACATTAATACAAGTGAAAAATAATATATTAAAAAGAAACATACTGATTTTATTGATTTTATACATCAAATGCAAATTTTATTCGATGAAACAATTACTTGAATGGGTAAATGGTTGTTCCCGTTCAGGCAATGGACTTTACAGTTCATAAGTTCTTTAATTTTTGGAGCTCGTTGTGGTCTCTGTAGGTGATTGCGTACGTCGAGTTACCGTAGTGATGAGCAGTGAAATGAGAAGAGTCGTGTCGACGACCACGGCGGCGTGCAGAGCTGCGTCGTGTTTCGGCAGGCCCCAGGTATTCGCCTCAGCTGAGCGAAGGGTGGAGTGGGCGTCTGGTGTCTCACCTGCGACAGCCACGTTGTCGGTCTTCCAGGAGGCCCTCAGCACTGCGCGAGCGATGATGGCTCGCTCCGTCTTGCCGCGCCGAAAACCAAGTGTCCGTCCGTCGGTCTTACATCGAGTGTCCGTCTCCGTCCATTGTACCTCCCTCGTTTACTCGCCTTGGGCGGAGCTCGTTCCCCTTCTTTCTCCCGATTGGCTGAACATATATCAAATATAAACAATTTACCAGCAACCACCAGGCGATAAGAACAAGCAAGGGTTTCCCTCTAAGGTCATTACATAATGGCCAAAGCCGGGTTTTTCCCTAAAGTGTATATCATGTTTCCCAAAACCAACCATATGTTACAGTAGATAAAGCTACAGACAGTAGCGGGGCTACATAAAGCCGTTGAGGCAGCGAAAAAAAAAAAAAAAAAAAAAAAAAAAAAAAAAAAAAACACCAGCGGGAATGAATTCCATTGGCTGGGATAACCCCACCACCAGCGTCATTTTCTTGGTAGGTCATCCCCCTCCATATAGCCATAGTCTCTGTGGGCTGCACTTCTTACCTACAAACAGTTTATTGTTGATGAATGTTTCTTTGCCAGCGTAGTCTGCAAAGTCTGACAGCTCAGCGCTGGAACACTTGATTATTGGGGTTTTTCGTCGAACGTCCAAACAGGCGAGCTCACAATGTCACGCTGTGTCCATTGTTTTAAACAAACCCGGACTATATTCGAGAAGCTCTCCATCACTTCAGTAAATTAATGACCCAAAACATTCGGTAACACAGGGAAGTTTGTTCTTTTGAACGTCAACCAGACCTCGTACATTCTTTATTACTCACTAGCCTGTCCACTAGGTTACAACCATTATCCTTTCTACGACAAATAGTAATATTAAACATTCCTTATGCTAACCTTGTCGGTCAAGAACCGCATTCAAATCAAAACAAATGAACTCGTGGATATTAAATACAGTGTGGCAATAAAACGGCTGAATCGAACATTATTTCTTGTTACTGGTAAACAATGAGATCTACAGAATGGGACATCTCAATTTGTAGTCGCTGATGAAGCCGCAGCCCACAAGGGTGAACCGCATCTGAGCGTATAGGAATAAAATAAGTTGTTAAGAGAATGTGTTTAAATGTACAAATCTTTTAAAAAAAAAAAAAACTGCAGTAGAATGGCCAAAAGCCAATTACTTACTTTTTTTTTTTTTTTAATTGGGGAAAAAAATCTGCTCTTTGATGCGCTCAGACAATACCTCGTATACACCAGAGCTATTAAGTTTTGTGTGGGAAAGTAATATCAAGTTTTAAACTGTTAGTTCTCGGAGGATAACGGGATAAAAATGTTCGACAGAGAAAACTTGTAAGAGTGAATGAAGTACATTAGTCGGCATCTCTCCCGCCACTCGCACGCCGCAGGGAAGCTACGTGATTGGTCGGGTAACCAAACGGGGATTCAGTGCATTAGATACTGTACCCAGCCGATTTGTCGGGTGAACTGAGACAAAATAATACTTAGTATGAAATATACGACGGTGTACAATAGACAACATTTCTAAGATTGTCTCTTTGAAGTGAAATTCTACGAAAGTGGAAGCGGAACGCAGGTTGAATTGAAGCAAACCCATTTGTAAAGACTGAGACGTGTCGAATCTACTCATTAGGAAGAGAGCCGTTGGGGGCCACGACTTCGGCGAGACCCAGCTGTGCGGGGAAAGGAGTTACAACGTCGACTGCTCAGAGGAACACAATGATACCACTTCCGGTCAGCATTGGATTTCTTAAATCTCTAAACCACTTCTGAAACAGGTGCTGTTGCATGCGAGGTATCCTCTTTTTTTTTTTTTTTTTACTGCTATTTTCTCTATATTTTTAGCGTCGATAATTAAAGAAATCCTTACCACTCCTTCCAGGTTCTTTACATTCTCTTCTGTACTTGATAGCGCGCTCTGGACGATAAATGTGTGGCCCCAGAATATCGTCACACACGTTTTTTGGCTATCACCTCGCAGATTAAATTTAGTTATACACTTCTCCGTGAAATCAAAGTATCTGTTTTATAACAACTACTGTTTATTAACACTTAGAATCAACTCAAATAATTACACTTCTTGCATTCATGAAGTCAAATACAAACAACGGCGCTTTAAAACATTCATCAATCTCACCGCCATCATTCTTATGCCAATACGCATCTCTTTTGCTAAACTAACAATACAATTACAGCCTACCAACTTGAACAAAAAAAACATATTATGAAAACTTAAATTTTCCCCTTTTTACATATACTACTACACCGTACGGCCATGTATTAAAAAAAAATACATTCATACATTGCATAAATACGAAGTCGTATAATTATTACTATTATTTCAATGTCTTATGAAGTGGAGCAGAATGTTTAACAGTTAAGTACTTAGAAGTTGGTGTTCCTAAATAAAATTTTAAGTTCGCTAGCAGTTTAAGTGAGGACAGACTTATTCACATTAACTCTTGCGCTAACAGCTCAGACAACTATCCCTTTTTTTTCCCTATTATCGTTTAAAACAAATGATCCTTATGGGGAATCGTTACCTTTCCGAAGAAAAATAGTGTTTTCTGCCTATTTTTACGAAAGTTTTCTTCACCCCGAGTCATCGGGCCGTGGACATTTTGAGCTGCTTCAATAACCCTTGTGAGATAAATGGTTAATCTATATCATGAGATGAAAGATAGGACCATATTCCTAGTAATTATATTCGCTTAGTTAACTGAGGTAGCGGGTCGTACTAAAACAAAATGCTTCGCCACCACTGGTTATAGTAATCGAAACATGAAAGGAAAATAGTATTTTTGTGGATTCATTTTCACTAAGAAAATTCTCCCAGTTGGATTTCGAAAAACGTAATGCGTGATCAAATTTTTTATGAAGGAATGACTAAACTTATAATCGCTACTCCGTTTACCAGTGATATCTACCAACGCACTATCGGTAATCATTTCGCTGTACAGTACACTAATTTTTTTTTTCGTTGCTTCTCGGCCTTGATATTGTATAGAGCTCATTGATATTGAATCAAATGTCTATCACGAGAAAGAATGTCGGTGGCGAGTCTAAAATTTGCACTCGGCACGGATTTTAACAAAATTAAGCAAAGACTGCTGGAGGTGAGGACAATGCAGAGGTTCTGTAACAAGCAGCTCAACGATCTTGACCAAACACATTTTTATCAGTAGTTATGCAGGGATGGGTGCATTGCCATGTATGAGCAAATGTGGGTGTTTGCTCTAAAGATTCAGTCTTTTCTTTCTCACTGCTTCACGAATGTAGATCATCCTCCCGAAACGAAATTATTTATTGACTTATGGATGATATTTATGATATGAGACTTCCAGAATTGATCAAAGAAGTCTTATACATACGACTCGTCGCATCTCATTAGTCTCTCTTCCATCATAATGTCGTCCATACAAAATTCTAATTCCTAAATTGAGTATCGAGCCACACGATCTTGTGTATGCGCGTTGTTCCGCAACGGATATTTCCAATTAGAAATGTTGAAAGTAGTATGCAGTAGATTTTTAAACTCGGTAAAGGTGGAGTGTTTTAACAAGTACCTTGAACTCCTGCCATCAGAATAATTCACTCAATATTACCAATTCCTAAAAAGTTTTCAGAATTTTGGGATTTTTTTTTAGTTACGTAGTTTTGTTTGCTGAGACCCATTTATGTCAAATCGCCAAGACGCTTATGATGTATTTTCTCGTCGCCCGTGTTGCTGGCTGCAATCATTTCCACATCTTGAGCGGTAACTCACTAAGTGTAAAATTATTGCCCGTACTTTGCGCAACTGTGTTTATGTTCACTTAGTCTTTTCCGCTGGGAATATTACTCGACGGGAAGTGAACCACTTCCGGCAAACAAATAGGTTATGTATCTGCAAAAATTTCTAGGTATTTAAAATTTTTTGATGTCAAATTAACTAATAGATCTAAAAACATAGCAACGTTTTATATGAGCATAGAAAACGTCCGTAACTGTTCCCCAGACCTACTCGTCCTGCTGTCATAGTACTTGGTGGGGTAGGTGACGATTTCCCTCTTGTCCACTTTTTTTTTTTATTTGTGCATTCGATTAGCTCAAGTCTTGAGACTGTAACCAACCGTTGATTTTAATTTCTGTGGTAATTAAAATCTGTTAAAACATTATAAACCGGAGGGAACTATCAAGAAATCACATCTTTATTTTGTACGAGACATTAAACTAAAAATGTTGCACAGATTCCTTTGATATTTTACATATAGAAGGGGTATGATCTAAAGTTGCGGCGAAAATAAGCATTTTTTTTAAATCTGCCTAACGTATCTTAACAGCGAGGTCTTTAGAGACGGGAAAGATGGGGGGCAAGGAATGGAAAGGAATTCGGCCATAGCCTTTTGAAGGAAGCATCCCGGCATTTGCCTGGAGTGATTTGGGAAACCATGGAAAACCCAAATCTGGATGCCCGGACGGGGATTCGAACCGGCGTCCTCCCGAATGCGAGGCCAGAACGCTAACCGTTACACCACCACGCTCGGTGAAAATAAGCAGTTTGACCTCACATGATCACCGGGGATAGGAAAAGCTCAAAAGGTCAAAACCGGTTTTTTTGTGGATAAGGAAAATCGGCAAATAGATCGAGTTAAAATTTTGTATAGTAATTAAATACGTTATTGCTCAACTTTTTTATATTCCACACCCTGAATGACCTTTTCACTTTGGCAGGAGGGCAAAAACAGAAAATTTTCATTCAATTTGTATAGAATTCTTTAAAAAAAATTATTGAAAATTTCGAAATACGGTCCAAAATCATTTGAATAGATCCCAAGCTGCAGCGAAAAATATTAACATGTTACTAAATTGACAATTATGAGTTATACTCTATACAAATTGTTTTGGATAGTTGACAAAGACAGTCATATTGCTCTCTGCTCAGCTGGTTACCAATCAAACCAGACGCGCAGTCTCAATTGATTATCACTCGGCAATGAAGGTACAAGCACATACATTTTTTTAAAACAAAAAGTATTGTTTTTTAACTTGCAATCTTAAAGAAACTTGTATTTTTTAACTTTGTCATTTTGTTTTCAAGATAGAGAATCGAGTAAAGTATGGATCAATTTACAGAAGAAAATAATTCCTCAGCGAGGTCGAAATCGAGGTAGCGCCACAGGTCGCGGTCAGCGGAAAGTGAATGAAAATCGTGGTGGAGATTTTCAGGGAAATTATTTTCAAGGAAACAACGGGTCCAAGAATATAATCAGCAAAAATTTAGAGAAATGGCAGTAGCAATGCCAGAATTCCTGCAACATTGTTTCTGGGAATACTGTAGAAGCGGCTGTTGCCAACAGCTTTTATCCTGCAATGAATTTCCTGTATCTTACAGGAAAAAGACAGTCATGGTAAACTGAGCCTTGGAATACTGTATATTCACATCCCAGAGGTCCTTCCTCATCAGGGATCCACGAAACAAGATTGATAAATAAATAAATAATCGACCAGCCGAATCGCCATAAAATTTAAAACCATTCGTAACAATAGTTCCAGTTCCGCTATTCGAAACTATATTTATGATTAGGATCGTAGGCGTGCACTAGGATACAGTTTCCAAGTTGCATTTGTATCCAGAATATACAGGTCTCAAGGATTGACTTAGCATAAAGTTTTAATTGATATGTGAACAAGACTTCAGTAGGTATTTCAGTAGACTTGCGCATTATAGTTCGCGAAGAAGAGCGCTCAGTTTAGTTCGCAGCTCCCTCGCGAACTAGTTCGCTTTTTTAGTTCGTTAGTTGGCGTCTCGAATTCAGAGAAACAGATCGTTCGCTCGCCTTGCTACCGCTACTGCACGCGCTATTTTGTTTGTTATGTCAGTTTTATTAGGAAATAATCTTTTTTTGTCGTTTCTAAATGGAATTTAATATGATTTTCTTAACAAAAGTTATTGCTTAGTAATAGTCCTTTCAAATGACATTAGCATGATCAGTTGCCACCGATAAACCAAAGTGCTCATTGTCCTTTGCACAAATGGGTAAACTGATTAACTGTGCTGTTTTTACTATTTACTTTACATGCATTCGTAAATATTATTTTTTTTAATGGATTTATGTATTAGTTCATGGAAGAAACATTACTTATAAAAGGCGCTAATGACCCCGCCGTCGACGCGCCCTTCAACCCCAACAACACATTACTTATAAAATATTATAAATGCAATGTTGTTGAAGGCCATTTTTCCGCAGTTGCTGAGTAAATTAATTCATAAAATAACGCCAATACAACTGTATAATGTAGGTTTATTGCCGTACGCGTTTCGCCTCTCCTCGAGGCATCATCAGCGACGAATCTATTTTAACATTTACATTTTATTTACAAACTTATTTGACATAACGCTAAATTGATATATAATAAGATATAATAAGAAAATATATCAATTTAGCGTAAATTGATATATAATAAGATATAATAAGAAAATATATCAATTTAGCGTTATGTCAAATAAGTTTGTAAATAAAATGTAAATGTTAAAATAGATTCTTCGCTGATGATGCCTCGAGGAGAGGCGAAACGCGTACGGCAATAAACCTACATTATACAGTTGTATTGGCGTTATTTTATGAATTAATTTATTATAAATGCGTTTATTTTGAAGAATTAAAATACCCGTTTATAAGTAATCGGCTTTTTTTAATTTAAATATAGTTTTGGAAATCATGAACAAAATATAATTCTACTATTGGCTACAAGTTAAGTACTATATGACAGAAACAATATTACCTATATTATTAAGAAAAGTAACAGTAATACTTCCAATGTGATACCTAACAATTAGACATATAAAAATGACGGTGACCCTTGAATGAGAAAGTGGTAACAATAACGAAAGTGCGTAAATTTCCAGTAAATTGGAAGTCATTGAGTTATTTTTTTGTTAGTGTAGGGGAGGATAATCCAACACTCATTCACAATATTTTGGCGACGAATGAAACTGATGAAGAGACAAAAGTTAAAATCTTTTTGAATTTCGCAAGTCATTTCTTTACATAACTTTCACAAATCTGTTAACCAACAGACTGAGATAAGTATTATATTATGTCAGCTTTAAAATCAGCGGTAGAAAAATGTAAAAAATACTGTTTCTTTAGTTAAGAAAACAAGAAAAAGCCTTTAAAAGCCAAATTCTCCACAGAAATAATGCTCTAGTATTCGTTGATAAAAGTCTAGAGTATCTTAGGAAATAATTAGATTTTAATTAAAGCAATTGGCTATAGAAAATCCAAAAATTAAATTTAAAACACGAGGTTTCATTGGATGCTGTGAGACAATATTAGAGGTTCTAAATTTATGAGAAAAAAATCGGTATCAAAGTGAACGAACTTTACTCTGAAATAACAATATTACACGAAATCTAGGTAAAAGAGCAGTATTTCGTTAGTAAAAATGAGCTTTTGATCGACATTAATTTAAAAACTGAAAGCGATAAAGCATATTACAATTTTACTGTAGACAGAAAATTGTTAAAGATGCAAGAAGTGCAAAAAAATATAGCTTAAAAAGTAAAATAGTAAAAAAACATATCCTTTGTCCTTTTCTACTCTTTCGTAAAATATTATATTTTTTGAAGTGTACTATATTTTTATAGGTTATTCTAAAAAAAACATTCTACCACCTAGCAGCGAATGGTGGTAGTTCGCGACCGGGAATGCTCAGTTTAGTTCGCGAACGGTACCGCTCAGTTTAGTTCGCGAGCGGTAGCGCTGTGTTTAGTTCGCGAACTAGATCGCTCCGCTCTGGAATTCCAGAAAGACAGCTCGTTCGCTCACTTTGCTAGCGCTACTTGACGCGCTCTCTTCTTTGTTATAATAGTTGTGGTTACTGATAGTTGTCTTTTAAGTGTTAATGGGATCAAAGTGTGTTTTGTTTTCACATTCCATCTTAAATTTCAGTTTTTGACTTCTGCAATAATTATTAATGTTTAACAGTTACATTTTTATATATTTTTTATATCTGTCTCTTCAGTGAAATGTGTTCACAGCGACCTGTGTTACCTTTTAGATAATAAACTAAAACAAAAGTTGGTCTTCGGGAAAGGATCGAACGTACTAACGATCTAAGGAGTGAGAGATCAGAGACCTAGTTCGCGTAGTTCGCTCGTGGGAGCGCTCTTCCGAACTAGTTCGTTCGCGAGCTACACAAGACTATATTTCAGTATCTAAAACATTAGAACGATTCGGTTTTAGGCAAGAACTTGACTAGCGCAGAATTGATAAAATTAATATGCATACTGATTTTGGTCAAAGGATAAGGTTTTATATTGGAAACGAAAGCGATGCATATCTGAGATTACTTCTGAGCATCAAGTGCTCTTTTGAATGTTGTAGAATGTATATATATATGTCATAATAATAGTATGAATTTAAATTCAATTTGTAATTTTTCAATAACATTTAACAAAGAACAATACGGGGTGAAAAATCAAAGAAATTTATGGAGAATCTTCAAATACACTTCAATCAATTGTCAGATTTTTTCTGCTTGTATAAATAAATTAAGAAAATATTTATCAAATTTTATAACCAGAGAGAACCGAATGTGCTACGGAACTCCTCGCAATGCTTGATCGACACGAACTATGGGTTTTTTTGAATTTAATATATAAAACCGTATGAGTTTGGTACGCATGCTGTAATGTCTGGCATCATAATTTCCTTGACGGTAAGAATGATACTCCAATTTGGCGACCGATTAAAATGCTGACACTTACTAAACTAATTTACAGCGACACCAAGAAGCATCGAATTATTGTTTACTGATTTCTGTAAAGATCTATTTTTATTTTAATACTTTCATTGAAGGTGTTTCAGTTTTAAATTCTACTATAATCTTTTTATTGTTTTGATGCAAGAGATTCTGAAAATATGCATATGTTTACTGTTGATTTGGATGGTATTTAATTATAATTTACTTTTCCCATAATCTCGCTGAGAAAAAAACGTAATTCTCAATTGCACTTCTATGGTAAATTTTGATCATTCTGATTTTTGAAAACTATTATTTCTTTAAAATGCTACACCAACTTGCAATCTGTTCCAATTTAAACATTTCTATTTTTCCTATTAGAATAAAACAAAATGTTTAGACCTCAGTGTAAACTATTATTGAAACTTGCTACAAGAATTGGCCAATTGCTACAGTAATTGACTGAAGATATAATAAATGGATTAGTAGAGTAGCTTTTAAAATTTGAGCCCACAAGAAAGTGATTAAAAACAGGAAAGACACAATCGCCAACTTTGCAGCTTCAAAATAAATTTCACTAGAGTAAATGTTGTTCCAACTGTTGTAGAACAGGTATCAAAACTTGGAAGCAATTGACGTGAACCTAGTTATCAGTTAATCTTTTTTCAATTTCCAGACCGCGAATCTTCTGAGTTTGCAGCTCATCGTTTTTATACTGAAGGCTTTCCGGGGTGCGGGCAGAAATGAAAAGAAAACTTTCAACAAAGAGACAAATTGCATGCCCCTCTGAAAGCTGCCTTCACTTCGCCCTTAAGTGAACAGACAAGTGAAGAGAAAGTGCTGTACAACTACAGGATTAATTGCGTGATAAGTATTCCGTCACGAATGCGATTAGGAAGCAGTTAGAATTTCAGTAATAATCATCCACAGGTTACAACTACTGGCCGCATCTGTTTTGCACACAAGCTTCCCAATCTTCTCTTCCCACAAACTCTCCGTCAGCACCTTGGTCCAGTCTTCTGCCGTTTTCTGCAACGTTTCAAAATTGATTAGAAACTTCGATAATTGTCATTGAATTTTTATGCAACGTTTATTATACCTCATAGCATTCAGAAGTTGTGCGGATTGCGATTATTGTCACGTTATAAAAATCCAGCCATAAATCTTAATAGCTAAATGATATCCAAAGATTTCAGAAAATGCGTAACGAAACTTTTAAGTGGTCTAGGCGCTACTGCAGACTATTAGGCTGGCTTACTTAACAAAATCTAGTTTGTCACCTACAGTATCTTTCACTCTGGATCTAATCGTCCTTTAAACTTACTAATCGGAATGATCTACACTTCCTAATCTTTAAACGCTTCTTAACTTTTCCAGTACTCACTTAGGCCGAGCCGGGATGCTTCTACAAAAAGGCAATGGCCGAATTCCTCCCCATTCATTCTTCCCAGTCCCATACCGCCTCTAGCCACCTCGACGTCGACGAGTTGTAAAGCCATAGGTAAAAAAAAAAACTTAGACCAACGATTAATAATCTTAAATTGTTTAGTAACATTTCATCAAATTGTTCCAGCCCTAAAACGAGATATTGCGACACACTGGCTAGTACACCTCTGTATATACGCGTAAGCTTCTGGTCGCGACTTTGTCTGACTATTCTGTTCCTTCAAAGATCCTTCCCCCCTTTTTTCTCCACTCTTCAGGCTTACATATGCCTTTTTCGTTGTGATTACCGCTCGAGGTGTCACTAGTGTCGTAATGTTTCCTGTTATTTGGTGTATGGCTTGGAGGTAAACATTGAGATTGCTCGACCATCGGGTAGCAATGTTTTAACTGCTCGTTGCCGGAACAATGCATTACTGGTGAAAATGAAGTGTCACCATTTTTTTGTGAAACATGTAACATATGTTCTATATGATAAGTATATTTTTATTTGTGAAATGTGTAATCTCCGAGGTAGAGATTGATGACAGTTCCAGCATTCGGCTAGGTGATTGCTGAAAACCGTCCAAAATCCGCAGTCACCTTATCCCTTCTATGCGATGACAGTCATTACTTCATACCTATCGAGCAACATCTCCAAATATTCTACTAATGTCATGTCGAAAAATCCTTAAAGTATATTTAAAAAGCGCTTGATCGGTTATAACTTCCTGATGTACTTTTCTGCAACTAATACTCTTGATACTCGCTTCCGCGCGTTTACGTGTGTAAATGTCAGTCAACAAAAGTTCATGCTAATCTTAATATATATATAAAATATATATAAGTCTGAACTATTAAATATACAGTTGCCAAAAAATTCAGGATTCGGAGGGAGCTTTGAGTTGAGCAATACAGCTTCGTGAAACGTGCCATTGGAAACGGGTCCTATTGTACCAATATAATGTGTTTAGTGATAAGTTAAAATTTAGAATAAAATATGTCTAGTAAAATGTTGTAGAAATAACTTTTAGATGGACCATATAGTGAAGACAAAGATGAATTACATGTTGCTTTGTTGGTGACCAATGGCGATTATCTTCAGTTGGCCTGATTATTACATTTTAATGAAGTTAGTCGTTTTTTCATGTCAGATGTTATACAGCTGTCATGGTCAAGTATTTTTCGGAATATTTATTACTTGTCTGTAATAATCTAATCTTTTTGAGTATCTAAGTTGACATTTGTTTTCATAAGAGATAAGAGTGGGTTTTGCTTTTCTCCCCACTATGATTATACAGAAATACAATAAGTAAGACCATACTTCTATTATAACAAATTTAATTGCGATGGAGCCCATGCCCATTTCCATAGGCCTCTACTTAACGAATTTTAAATTCCATCAGTGTTTGGGGTAAATTTTAATTTAATTGCAATGGAGCTCTTGTTCCGATGCTAATTTCCCTATACACCCTCCCCCGCCCCCCCCCTTTCATTTTACCACATACTTTTGCCCTCTACAAATGTTAACTATAAATTTTTTGCTTTTTTAGTTAATTATTCATCATTTTTCTTGGTAATTTATTCCAATTCTTGATCCTCACCTCGATAATATCAACTAGCATTTGAATTTCTTACTACAAAGGAAAATTTTCCCACTCTGTTATGTCCGAAATCAAGTGCTAGTTTACCAATATCCATCCAGTCCTCACCGCAAATATATGACCTGTCGTATGCGTAATAATTGAGAAGGAAACTGGGAAAGCAAATCATGCTCAGATTTCTGGGTCGTAATTTAAAACAATGTGCACCGGAAGCCAAATCGATTGCATACAAAGCATTGGTGCGTCCTCACTTACAATAAAAAAAAAGAGACGTGGATGGATGTCCTCTGTGACATTAGCCATGCGCTACAGCTAATGGTAAACTTAGCAAACGCCATTGACTTCTTTTATAATGTTGCTCATGAAATATCTTGTTCAGAAATATCTTTGTGTGTTGATATTCATAGAGGTGTTACTTAACTAGAGGAATTCATAACCTTCTAATTTAATATTTTAGTTTTTATATCATAATTTGATACCTATTTATATTTAAAATACCTAGCGAGAATTTAGTTTTGACGGAAAATTTTTTAATTCTCTTTAAAATATAATTTTCGTATCTTAAGAAGGGCTGAAAAATGGAACTATGGAAGTTTTATACGAATTCATTCCTCATTATTAACATTAATTAGTTTTTATCAATAGAAGGGTAACAAAGCTATTGTATATTGAAGGCTCTACGTGGAAGCATCTTCTGCATAGTGGCTGTTGGCGCTGATCACACCGAAGTTGATGGTGGCAAGTTGGTCGAGGCGTCGAAGACTGAACAAGCTGTGGTTAGCCACAAACGGGCGGCGCGGCGGAGAGAAGGCAGTTGAGTTGCGTCGATCAAGAGCACAGCGTGGCTCCAAACTGTCACTCTCCACTCTGACAAGCCTGCACAGTTCACCCTCTAAAGGCGCGTTCCCACGATCCCTTGTAACGAAGGCGAGACGAGACGGGATCTCATTAGCCGAAGTGTAGGGACGACTGCGGGCCGCAGGTTAGTCCTAGCTTACCTTGCCGCCACCTCCGCACCACGTTGCCTAGTGTCGTTTGGCACAGAGCTCTTTACAGCAACAGAAGGGGTGCGCACCGCTGCTGCAAACCGATGGCAACAGCGCACCGCTACACTCGCCTGTGATGTTTACCGACTCATGGTGGGTAGCTGCGTCTCGACTCCGCTAGCAGAGGCGGCCCTGTTCCCATGGCGTGTGGTCGAGTATTCGTCCCGTCCCGTTTCGCCTTCGTTACAAAGGATCGTGGGAACTGGCCTTAAGGTGGCTCGGTGCAGGGATGGGATGGGAGGGGTTGGCTGGAATAGTAATACCCAGTTCGTAGATCCAGATATCCATTTCCCCAAATCATTCCAGCTAAGAGTCGGAATAAAGGCTGTCGCCGATTTACTTCTGGGAAAAGTTGCTCTCCTGGCTGTTACGATCTCGACGATGCGGGGGCATAAATCCCTAATTTCTTAAAAAGAAAAATTTCTTAGTAGTGTTCTTAATAGCAACGATTACTAGCGGCTTGTAGATTATTCACTGGCGCCTCTACCAAAAGCGCGGCTTGAAAAATCCAGTGGTCTACAGATGAAGGTGCCTGAAAAGACTTTTTCCCGCAGACATGATGAAACTGTAGAACTATTTTGCAAGCACTAGCAAGATTCTTTCTTATGATTTTAATCTCACACAAATAATGTGTTAATTTAATAATTCATGTGCTACTTTATTTTGCTGTCATCACTCTCTCAACTGGTTTGATGCAATCCTCCATCCCTTCCTATCTTGCGCTAACTCTTCAACATCCCCCTTACAACCTACGTCTTCGATTATCTGCTTCATATATTTTAATCTTTGTCTACTGCTACAGTTCTTTCCTTTGACTGTTCCCTCCTCTAATAAATTAACCAATCACGCATGTCTTAAAACGTGACCCACCATCCTGTCTCTTCTTTCTGTAAGGCTCTTCCACAAACTTCTTTTCTCACCCATCATTTCCAAAACACGTTCAGGTTGGTTCATAAGTTTGTCGAGTATTTCATAAGTTTATTAAACACATCAGATACATACAAGAGAAAAGTTAATCATTAACAATATATTCTTCTTAACTATCTAAAAGTCTGCCAACGCTGGAGTAGTTTTCCCATTCTACACCTGTAGCGATCTTATGGTGTTGAGTTGAAGTAGTTGTCCAACCATATTCGGAGCGCATTTTCATCTATTAATGATGTTCGTTAAATAGCGGAAATGGTAAAAATCTAAAACCACAAGATCAAGCTGCGAAACACAACTTGCACTTCTAATTCACGACTTGTGCCGAATTATAGATGAGCAATCCCAGGTTGATTTAGTTCTATTAGATTTTAAAAAAGCTTTCGACACTGCCTCACACTAGGTTACTTAGGAAACTTCGTGGTTACGGCATATCTAGATAAATATGCGACTGGGTTGCAGACATTCTGAAGGGCAGAACACAGTGTGTAGTTCTCGACGGTGAGCGTTCTTCACGTACCGAAGTGAGGTCCGGGGTACCCCAGGGAAGCGTGATAGGGCCTCTGTTGTTTCTCATATACATTAATGATTTATGCGACATAATAGGGGGGATGAAAAGATTATTTGCCGATGATGCTATTATTTATCGTGAAATGAAAACCCAGGACGACTGCGCTTTCTTACAAGACGATATTATGAAAATAATTGCGTGGTGTAAAGATTGGCAGTTGGAGTTAAACGTTAAAAAGTGCCAAGTCATGCGTGTAAGTAAAAAGGTGACACCAGTTAACTATGAATATAAAATTAATGATACTGTCCTTAGAACGGTAGATTCCGCTAAATACCTAGGGGTAACAATTCGTAATAATTTGTCGTGGACTTAGCATATCGAGAATGTAACTGGGAAAGCAAATCGTATGCTCAGATTTCTAGGTCGTAATTTAAATCAATGCACTCCGGAAGTTAAATCGATTGTATACAAGTCACTAGTACGTCCTCACTTAGAATATTGTTGTTCTGTATGGGGTCCCGATCAAAAGGGTTTACAGGAGGCGTTAGAGAAAGTCCAAAGAAGAGCCGCCCGATTCGTGACAGGTATATATAGTTGGAGGGAAAGCGTAAGTGCGATATTGAAAGAGCTAGGTTGGGAAGACGTGGAACACCGAAGGCGTTGCTCTCGACGGAAGCTACTTGAAAAATTCACGACTGACGTATTTCGGAATGACAGCCAGGAAATATTGCTACCAGCAACATTCATATCTCGGAATGACCGCGGAAATAAGATAAGAGAAATCAGGGCCAGAAGCGATTCATTTCTGTACTCATTTTTCACACGAGCGATTAGGGAATGGAATAGAAAGGATTTACCGGGCGAGTAAACTTAAAATCCGACAGGAGTAGCTTTCGCGAAAGCGCTCCGGCCATCCTGATCTGGGTTTTCCATGGTTTCCCCAGATCACTCCATGCGAATGCTGGGATGGTTCCTCACAATAGCCCATGGGCGCCTCCTGCCATATCCCGTATATTCCTTCCAAACCATTAACCTTTCGGATAGGTGCAATGCACCCTCCGCCACACACTTTCAGTGTATAGCGGAGTAATAATAATAATAATAATAAGGTGGCTGTGAAATGACTTCCCAACCCAACTCCTGGGTAGTTTTTTGTCAGGTTAGCATAGTGCGGATGGGCGTTATCGTGCAGTAGCAACATTTCAAGGTGTTATTGGTTGCTTTAGTTGGACTGCGTCTGCAAGACGTATCAGTTGGTGGCAATAAGGTTCGGTTACACCTCGGGGAAGTAATTCGCAGCACACCGTCCCTGTTCCACTATATGCGTAACATTCTTTTCTGGATGCGCGCTTGTATTTGTGCGGGAAGTTGCTTTTTTGTTCGGGCTAAGCCATTCCTTTCTTTTCCTTGTGTTAGCATTTAAACCGGAGTATCAACGCGAGAAATAAAACGCTACGAACTTATGCACAAACCTAATATGACTTCTGCAATGACTGGAACAATTCCGCCTGAAATGGAAAATATGTTAGGTGGAAAATGCGCATTGGCGCCATTATTTCGGTATGTCTCAAGTCGGTAGTACTACGGTCATTGGGGAAAAAATCGGTAATTCCGTTATTGTGGCATCCCGCAAGTTGCCTGTCACATGAATAAATTTTACTGATACACTTGTGAATCCATACTACCCTCGATACTGAGAACTGTGACTGAGAGAAAATGCTGACCATCAAACCATATTTATTATTCGTATCCACGATTACAAAAGCAAGCAGTAGGCCTACAATAATTGTTTACACTCAATATTCTTAATTTTTTGAATGCTACGAAGTGAAAACCCCACATTTCCAGCCATGAGAAACCTCGAGTTCTAATTATTTGAGAGGCAGACATAGTTTTCCGTATTTATGAGTTTAAACTGCTTATTAGTATTCATTCAAAGTATTCCAATCTTTACAATCGCTTATTTCACAATATTAATTATTTCAAATACTGAACCGGCCACATAATATTCGTGATGATCGTATCTTTGACGTACTTTTTACTTCTGGGATTATGTGAGACGTCTTTTCTCTCTCTCATTTTAAAGGCAATCTCTTTCTTCCAAAGTGCATACTTTTAGAAGTTTACATATTAAGTCATATTTTTTTTTGTTTTTCTGATTTTTTCCCTTAAAATTACCGAAATAACTATGCATAGCCAATCTCTAGCTAAAATTGTACGCAAGAATTGTTTTGTACATTTTTTCTGTTCAAAACATCGTTACTTCTACATAAAAATATCATTACAACTAAGATTCGTTTTCCGGATCTTGGTTCGCGGGATGCTTCAAGCATATCAAAAACTATAAATAATTTTAAGTTAGAGGGTTCTGTAAAATAAATAATTCTTAGGTTCGTAGTTCGGAACTGTTATATTGATATTGTTTCAAAGTAAGGTAAATTGTGGTGACTCATCTTCTGGATGCTGTGATGCCATAAGTGTGCATAAGTGTTTGTTAATTTTTAGATAATGTTGGTATTTTTTCGTCATTTGCAGGCATAACTCTATTTTTTGTCAAACATTAGAGATCTCATTGCTTTCAACAGTGCTGAACCAGAACCAATGTCATTTGTAAAATTAAGCTGAAATTTATTACTTATGTACAGAATGGTCTCTAGTTACGTTCTATCTTATTGCGCAATTGCGCAATTAATTAATAAAATTTGAGGACTGTGTAGCTCCTCACTTTCGTTGCAGTAATTACGAAGGGTGTCAATATTTACCGACAATTTATTCCAAAACTAGCATAAAACAATTGGTTTCAGTACCACAAATTTTTAAATATAGTCTATCTCATTTTAAGTTTACTGGCACGATCTTTACGATAGTTCACTTATCACAATAAGGAAAGTCTTCTGTTGTCGCTGTCTCCACATAAGTGGTTTATTTCCGACAAATTGTCATTATGAAACTATTGCTTAATTACAATTTTCACGCCACTTGGTCCATTTGGATAGTCTGTTGCTGATGCAGTGAATAAGTAATCTATAATCTTCTTGCTTTTACCAACAATGTATTTATATTTTACACGTAGTTTCCTCGTCACAGCACTCACATGCAAGGATACACATAAATTTCCAGTTTCTACTCAAAAATGTGTGTAGGTTCCCTCCATCCTCCTCCCCTCCCAGAGGTCTCTTAGCTGTCTGTGATAGCAGGCTGGAAGGCGGCAGGAAGTAACGCCAACATGTGATAACACGATAGCGGACGGAGTGAATACAGTTTCTTTAAAGAAATGACACAGATGTGGGCCGAACATGTTTGTTGGCTAGAGCAGTCAGTTAATCTGCTAGCGGAGAGTTCTTTTTCTCTAGGGCCTATTGTGAAATAAGATTTTTGCAGCAGAGGAACGCGATACATTTAAATAAAAGCAAAATTGTATATCTTCGAAGTTATTAATGTTATAAACAGTTGCTTAGGAAACCAGTGGATTAACAGGAACCTCTTGTAATCTAACAGACGCGTGACTGGACTGAAAAGAGCTTGTAACATCATCCAGCATATGTAAGAAGTCTAACAGCGGCTACCTGTGACAGGACAGTAACTGCACTTGAAATCTAACATGGCGACCGTGACGGGACGCAAGGGAGCCTGTAAAACGGTCAGCATAGGGTACTGTCCTTACTAAAAAAAAATTAAAAAATACTTTGTCGAATTATGAATTTGCTGTAAAAAATTCCTCATAGTATTAAATCTTCTCCGAGAATCGATAAATCCATTATCAGCCTAATCTTAAGGCTTCACTGCACTGCGACTATCTCTTGGCTTTAGAGTTTATCCCAGGGGTGGCCAACCCAATTTATCTTGCGGGCCATTTTGGAAATACGTCATAACTCCGCGGGCCGCATATAAAATTATATATCCTATATTAGAGTTAGTCACTATAGACTTTTTTTTTTAGCGAAAAATTTGAACATAATGAGTTGCTATTATTGTGTTTACTAGTATTCTTACATGTAAACATAGATAATATAATAATGATACTAAACGTATATTTTAAAGAAAAATATAACCCTAAAAATGATATATAAAAATATGTAAATATAAATTAAATTTTAAAATAAGGATGCACAAATAATGTAATTTTTAATACATTGGTTTTTCACTACTTTGGCCATTATAAAATATATTTTGTAAAAGGTGTGATGAATCTTGCGGGCCGCGGGTTGGCCACCCCTGGTTTACCCAACGCTTACAGAAACCACCGAAAGTTGGCATTAAAATAGTCAATTTCTTTATCAGTATTTTGATCAGTTATTTTGTTTCTTCCTCAAGAGATAATATGCATCTCAAATTTTAGGCCGGAAGATAGGGTTCCAGACCATAAAAACCCGTCCAAATCAGTTTTTATGTCAAAGAAAGTTTTATGTTCAGAAGACATGTTCATTTCCTTCTCCAACGCGGTGTGAAGTAGCGTCATAAGACGTACGTCAGATTTTAACTCTGATCCTAAGCTCTTAAAATGTTCGGTAGTTTTTACGTGATACCGAAACAAACACAAATCTGCTTTACCATTTATAATGGTCCAAATAGTGAGTCGTCATTAAACTGACTTTACAGTATTTTACGAATTTGTCAATTCCACAGTCTGCCCCGCTCACATCTATAGCTATTAAGTAGGAACCGACACTTTATTGTGGTTGTTGACTGTAAGTTAGTGCTTGTCACTGTACACAATTTTTTTTTTATTAGGCGCTATTTTGAAGTGAAACATCTTTGGTCGCGGTAGTGAAACATTTTTTAACGTTATGCGTTAAATATGCATACACCGCAACGTTCAGTGGATTTAAAATGCTAAAGCTTAAATTGCTTATTAATATTAAAAATATTTACATACGGAGGAATCGCCATTATTACACATTAATATATGCACCAGTATTTTTAGTTTTTTGTTTTGTTTATTAGTTGATTTTTATTCATATTTGTTCCATGTAGATTGTATCATTATATTCTGATCGCTACTATAGTAAGAAAAAAAATATGGAATAACATTTATATCGGGATGCAGTGAATATGTTAATGCGCGCGCGACAAAAGCTTTTATTTTCATGCAGAAATATTGCAATTCGTCTTTACTGCAGCGGGAATTAGTTATTTAAGCTTTTTAAAATTATTAAAGTAATGAGCCTGAAATCTGCCGTCAACCAGTTATTTTTGACGGGCTCAAACTAGTTAATGAAAACAAATTAAGGCGAAAAAACGGGCAAATCTCAGAATTAAAGATAAGCTGTAAATTTGCTTAAACTTTTGTTTTGACATTTTATAAGTTAGCTCAAATGTCTCATAGAATCTCGTGTGCACTAGTCAAAATATTCGAGGTCAAAGGTCACAAAAACCTTTTTTTAATATCTAATTTCATTTACTTTAAATGTTATTTTGAGTTATTAGAAAAGCTGTAGATTACAAAATTCTCTACAAATTCCGTTATAGACAATTTTTCATAGATTTAACCCTTCTTGAGAACGAGCGTGGAGGGTGGGGAGCGCTTAGCCGCGTAGACGATAACGCTAATGAACGAAACGTTAACGGTAGAATTCAATACACAGTACGATTTACAAAATATGTTATTTATTAATAATGCTGTAATTACGAATAAACTAATTAATAAATTGTATTTATGGTTATTGTATTTATAAATCATACATTCGTTTAGTAATATTAACAATAATTAAAAAAAAAAGATTGGCAGGGGTAATGTGGAGACATACACATTCGACTAAAAGTTTTGCAAAATATCCTCGTTCAAGAAACATTTATTATTTTTGCAGACCTTTAGGGTATGTGATACAGCATATGCACTTTTAAGAAAATGAAAACCGTTAATTATTAAAATGTTCGAGAAACATTCCGATTTGTATCAAACAGCACAAGTTTTTCAGCAAGAGAACTATCGCCTACAAACATTGTTTGAAAAAAATTGAGTATGTGTCTTTTTAGCAATGTATAATACTCCAAAATCAGCATGGAGCATAGACGATTTTCGATCAACGCAATTTATCAAATCAACTACATTCAACAAACCAGTCCAGTTATCAACTCTTCCACCTACAAGTGGAGCAGCTCGGCAACACATCACACACATATACACTTTCTTCATCCAAATCATTTAGATCTAATGAACCGTTGAAGCATACTTGTTTATTACACTGACCAAAAACTGAGGAGCAATGCTGCCCTACTTTTCTGCAGCCGCCATTAGAAACTTGGCCTTTTTTGAAATTGCAAAATTATCGTATTGAGCAGTCCTTCTGGCGCTAGTGGTAGTAATCTTGTAGACGGTTCCAGGATTTCATTTTGCAACATCTACCCCTAGTCCTGTTTTTTTTTTTTTTTTTTTTTTTTAATGGCATTTGGCAACGGAGGCCATACAGCCAGCTCAATGTAATTATTATAGCTTTCAGTGTATAAGTCATCCAGTATATATATATTGTATTTTTCCAATGTATGGACGCCACAGCACGGACAGGACATTCACACAGACACACAACACTTAAACATCCATGCCCACGGCCGGATTCGAACCGGCGGCCTTCGGCCCCTACGCTACCGAGGCCGGCAGAGTCCTGGGGTTCTAAATCATTCCCTAATCAAGTTTGAATCTGACAGACACGATTGATGTATTGTCGAGCTGCTGCACTTGTAACTGGAAGAATTGAATCTAGTTGATTTCATAACTTGCGTATATCGAAAATCGTCTATGCTGCATGCTGATTTTGAAGCAATATACATTGCAAAAAATACACGTACTCAATTTTAAAACAATGTTTCTAGAGGACAGTTCTCTTGCTGAAAAACTTGAGCTGATTGATCCAAATCGGAATGTTTCTCGAACATTTTAATAATTGGTGGTTTTCATTTTTTAAAAAGCGCAGATGCTGTATCACATACCCTAAAGGCGTGCAAAAATAATAAATATTTCTTATAACGAGGATATTTTACAAAGTTTTTAGTCGAATATGTTTGTGTCTCCACATTCCCCATGCCAATATTTTTTTTAAATTTCTTATTACTATTATTAAACGAATGTATGATTTATAAATAATACAATAACCATAAAACAATTCATTAATTATTGAATGATTAGTTTATTAATCATTACAACATTATTAATAAATAACTTATTTTATAAATCCTACTGTGCATTGGATTCTACCGTTAACGTTTCGTACATTAGCGTTATCGCCCATGCAGCTAAGCCCTCCCCACTCTCCACGCTCTGTCTCAAGAAGGGCTAAATCTATGAAATATTGTATAAAACGAAATTTGTAGAGAATTTTGTGCTCTACAATTTTTCTATTAACTCAAAATAACATTTAAAGTAAATTAAACGAGATATCTATTTTTTAAAAAAAAACGTTTTTTTTGTGACCTGTGACCTGTGACCTTTGACCTTGAATATCTTGACTAGCGTACACGAGTTTCTATGAGACTTTTGAGCCAACTCATAAAATGTCAATACAAAGGTTTATGTAAATTTGCAGCTCGTTATCTTTCATTCCAAGGTTGAATCCTTGTTTGACTGGACTAAGTTACTAATGAATTTTTTACACACTGATACATGAACCAGTATTTTTAAGGTTTTTTTTTACTACTTATGAACCAGAAATTTGCAATTAATCCGTCATTTTTGATACGCTCAGAAGCTATCTATTAACTAAATAAAATTGACTGTAAAAAAATTTTTATCGGATAATTTTTTCCAAGATGTTTTTTGATACAAAAGCGTTAAACACCAAATACACACTAAGGCTAGATGCAATACTGTGTAAGCTAGCGAAGTGTGCTTTAACTTTTTATTAATATTAATTTGTTGGAATAACCTGGACAAAGCCGTATTTATTGTACAAATGTAATATACTGTAGATAGTATGGTTCGTCCACTCGAGAGCGGAAGATACGAGGAATGATCAGCAATGTCGGCCTTGTAGCTTTATTTTCTGAAGTGTCGTCCATCATAGAGAAATGAGCGTGTGGTAATTCTAAGACATGCTGTTTACAACTGCGCAGAGTTTCTGCCGCCCGCCACCTACAGCGCTAGTTGTAGGTAAACACAAATTGGTCTCCGAAGAAATCCGCTCAGTTATTCGATTTCTGTGGGCGAAACATGTAACCACGGCTGAAATTCACCGGCAGCTGGTAGAGGTTTACGGATAGATTGTAATGTCGCAGAATGGTATCGAATGTTTGCGGCCGGTAGAGAAAACGTAACCGACGAGGATCACAGTGGACAACTCGGCACGAAATCACCCTCCCTCGCGCCAAGCGATTTTCTCCTTTTTCTTCACTTTAAGGAGCACATAGGAGGCCGAAGATTCGCTTCAGACTTCAATAACGTGGCTGAACACGCAAGGACAGGATTTTTGCCAGGCGGGAATATTCAAAATCATCCCACGAAACAAGTGCCTAAACCGATATGGAGACTATGTGGAAAAATAGTGTCCTATCAGTTGGCTGGTTTGGCTGTATTACTTGTATGAAATAAAATGTACACGTTTCACTACAGGCGTTGTAACCTTAGTTTCTGATCCCCCTCGGGCACCAAAAACAAAGTACAGGGAAAATTCAGTGTACACACTGGTACATGCACCAGTATATTTTTTTTAAATGGAACTCTTCCCGTACATTAAGTGGTTGTTTGTCATCTTCAGAGTGTTATCTTTAACAAAGTGGTGATACTTGTCCCGTCAGTGCGCGTGTGTTGGACGCCTCTTGAGAGTGGCTCTTGGGATTGACGGCGTGCAGTGCACACCCCCGCGGGGCGACTGTCGAGTTGGCCCGGCCCGACGCGGGGGAGGCGGGTTGGGCGCCGGGCCAACACTCATCGATCTCGGCTTCCCGGCAGCATCCTTCTTCAATAACCATCAACCAGGTCATAAACGCGAGAAGCATGTTCTGCCAACTGAAATGGCACTGTAATACATCACAGTTGATGGTTCGGGATATTCCGACTCGGCATTGGCAAGAACTGCGTTTACGATTGTATGGTTGACCCAAATGTGGGTGTCTGGACTGGAACCTGAACTTGTGTCCTCTATAACCCAATGACTTTTTCTCAAGTTTAGTGCAGTAATATTAGTCTACTAGTTTTTACCCGTGACTTCGTACGCGTGGACTTGGTATTTTATTGCTAGAATTGAGTATAGGAAGCTGTAAGTTACTTAAGAGGAAGTCTTCACCATATTAATCTACCTTTGCATCTGCCTCATGAAGAAAACCAATTTGCAATACACAAAATAATAGTCTGGCACAACGGAAATCCACGTAGATTCCATATGGTAAGTTGTCTGTATATGACATTTATGAACAGATTATACACAAGCTGACTGCGAGAGAAAGAAAGCCTGAGCAACCGACACATCATTAAAGAGATTCGCACACGCTATCCCTATGTCTTTTAAGGTACGGTTTGTTTTCAAAAATTCATGATAAAATATGTTATTTATCCCGACAAAAGTATTCTGTCTTTCCTTTTTTTTTTTAACTGATTAACGTCTCCTATAACAACTAGGTCTTTAGAGACGGGAAAGGATGGGGGGCAAGGAATGGGAAGTAATTCGGCCATGGCCTTTTGAAGGAAGCATCCCGGAATTCACCTGGAGTGATTTGGGGAAACCATGGAAAACCCAAATCTGGACGCCCGGACGGGGATTCGAACAGCCGTCCTCCCGAATGCGATGCCAGAACGCTAGCCGTTACACCACCTCGCTCGGTCTGTCTTTCCTAATGATAAATAGTATTTAATTGTCAAATTTAATCAAGTTTGATATAGTCGTTTTGTCGTGAAAGCGGAACACAGTTACTTTCGTATCATATATATTTCTAGAAGGTTTTTTTTTCTTTTTTTTTTTCACAAGCCATTATCTCCCTTCATACCAAACCGAAATTGATAAATGAGATGTCATTTTAAAGTTACGATATCCGCTTTGGTCACACCATATTTCAAGATACTCTCTATTACAACCATTTGTCCCACCAGTGCTTCCACTGTTCGAAATATTTTCTGTAGTCATCTTTAGAAATGGCTGATACTTCATCCCTCACTTTTTCTTGACTTCTTCAGTGTTGTCAAATCGGTGTCCTTTCATGCCCCTTTTCAAGCGTGGGAATAAAAAGTCGCACGGAGCTAGATCAGGGGTGTAAGATGCGTGGGGCAATGGAACCATACCATTTTTAGCCAAAAACTGCCTAACAGAGACAGCTGTGTGTGCAGGTTCATTGTGGTGGAAGAAAGTCTCTTCTGTCTGCCACAAATCGGGTCTTTTTTGACGAACACTGTTATGTAATTCTCTTAAAACTTCCAAATAAAACGTTTGATTGACGGTCTGTTGAGGGGGAACAAACTCTGAATGAACTACGCCCTTGGCATCGAAAAAGAAAATGAGCATTGTTCTGATGTTTGATTTTACGATATTTTTTCCACGGGTGACAATGACATCTTCCATTGGCTTGACTGTTGCTTTTTTCTGGGTCGTAACCATATCACGACGACTCATCACAGGTAATGAATGACCTTTGACAGAAAATCTGGATCAATTTCAAGCCATTGTTTCAAAGCACAACATGCTTTTTTTTATGGGGGAGCCCCCCAAAACCTGCTCCTCTACGCATGGCGGCCTTCCTGTTTTCTACTGCTCGCTTCTGCACATGCATTACGTTAGTAAGGTGATCACAGGAACGGGATTGTGATGTATTCCATGCGTCCAGGCGTCCGCCAGTTTACATGGGTCCATGGGATAAGATAGACAGAAGCTTTTGAAAGAAGAGACAGGGAAGTGGGAAAAGAAGTGCCTAGGTTTTACCGCTGGGAAGAAAACCTCTGCGACAGTTAAGGTGGGATATAAGGGCGGCTGGCTAAGATACTGCCAGTACCGCGACAGAATCTATACTACAGTTGAGGATGGTGTGGGAGGGGTTGTTAATTGTTTAGTGTGTCATGCAGTTGCTTCAACTCGACGTTCTTTTTGATTGTCAGTCAGAGCCCGAAGAACAAACTTGGCTCCAAGATAATCCACTAATCTGTAACAGTTGATCAATTGTCTGTCGACGGTCTGAGAGCACAAGCTCTCGATTTTTTCAAAATTTGTCGGTTTGTTGATGGACGTCCAGAACGAGGTTTGTCATCAATCGAGATGTCGCCACTTTTAAACCGAGCGAACTACTCGTACACTTGATTTTTTCCCATAGCGTCATCTTTGTGAGCTGTTTTCAACATTAAAAGAGTTTCAGCAGCAATTTTACTGAGCGGAAAACAAAATTTCACAGCTTCACGTTGTTCACTTAAAATTTCTATCATCAAAACGGCGCTAGCAAAATCAATCACTGCAGATTAACAGAACAAGCCAGGTCGACAACACAGGCGGTACTGAACTGACAATGAGTTTCGCTATATACGCCTACCGGCAGAAACGCGTACTACACAAGCTCCGCTCGCGGCTATGCTATTCGGTTATTTTTGGTACCCCATCGTATATCAACTCAGATACAACTTTCCTGCTCACAGTGATACGCAGGGACGAGCCGCATGGAGATTCCAGCTGAAAAACAACTGCCTAACCAAAATGCTTTAAATGATCGAATTCTCTGGAAACATGCTGGAAACAGGCGGTAACCTCGCAGAATTGAATCCTTGAGTAAACCGTATCAATACTTCAATAATACCGAACTATACCGTAACTATTTTAATGCTTAATGCAAATTATACAAAGAACATGAATTGATATTAAAAGTTATAAATGTTACATGACTGAAGTTGTATTGTTATATGTTCAGAAAACAATCAGTAGTTACGTTTTTGGGTATCATATACAAGAGTTGGAGGAGGTGCAAAGAAGTGCTGCTATATTTCTCTGGGAATTACTCAGGAACACAGTCAGTAACTAATCCCTGGAATGGGATTCATCAAAACAGGAGGAGGAGAGTTTTGAGGGTGTACAAAGCGTTTATTGGTGATGTCGAAAGATATTGGTGGTAGAATTATTAGTGGTGCTTGGAAGGGAAATGATTATCATGACCACAAGCTATCACTCGAATTCGATCATAAGGGAGCGTCCATAAAACACGTAGCTCCATTTTGGCCTCCTGTGAACACCTCCCCCACCGTCCATCCCACGTAGCCCAACGTGGCTTTTGCCTCTACGGAAATAAATATTACACGCTGTTGTGTGTTCTGTACCTCATTCCCGCCCTCTCCTTCCACTTAGCCCAGCGTAGCTCTTAAGCCAACCCCTCCCCCCCCCCCTTAGACCGAGTCACGTAGGTTATGGACGCTCTATAAGGATGTGGGAAGAATTTTCCTTCGTATGTAAGGGAGTCAGGCGTTGGAATAAATTACCAACGGAAGTGATTAATAATTTACAAAAAAAACGCAGAAAGAATTAAAAATTAAAATTCGTAGAGGGGGAAAAATTGGCGGGTTTAATTATGGGGGAAGGGCGCGAGGGAATGGGTTTGTAGGGAAATTGCCACTGAGGCGTGCGCTCCATCAGTTAAATTAAACTGGTGTTGAATCTATTGAAAATAACACTAAAAACAGAAAATGATGGGTTATTCGATATTTTTGGGATTAAATTCTTGGTAATTTTGTTTGCGAAAAACTATTTTACGTGATACAGGAATTGAGTATAATTGGTTTAATTAATCTGGCCATAAAATGAAGCGTCGCATGAAGGCATTTGCTATTGACATTGAAAATCAAAGAATTAGTGTTGAAAAAGGCGTTTGAATTTTTGAATTAAAAACCGATAACTTCTGCGGTGCAGTAGAGTAGAACTTCTTGAACATTTAAGTACACAAATAAAACCTGAGTCAGGTCTTACTATATAACATTAATGTGAAAAGATGGTGGATTAATATACGGAATAGGGAGAACTCTTTAAGTACGGAAGTGCTTTTACGCATGTTAATAAAATGGAGATGTTGCTTTTTTCAGAGCGCCATTGGCTGTTAGACGATGCCCAACGTTTCGAAAAGATCTTTGGTTCCCGGCGTAAAATATGCTGACTTTATAAAAGCTGCTCGAATAGACGTAAGAATTTTTGTTTATTTTATGATTCAAGAGTAGAAAATATTGGTAGTAATTCACATATCGGTACCGTGTGTTATGACATTTAACAAACTTAAGTAGGAGGTCTAATTTTCTTTGAATATAACGTGTGTACGCTGCTTTGGCTTTAATGGTAATGGTATTTTCTAAATTTGGTAGACTCGGTCTTTCGCTTGACAGCCAAACTTTGTATCAGCCTACTTGACTATTAAGAATTTCAGAAAACTAGAAATATTGTCTCAAAATGTTACAAGAGTAACAGATACTGTTTTCTCTACATCTGCATGTAACATGGAGACCATCAGAAGTGGGTTACACAATTTTTTTCTCAAATTTAGAGGCTTTTAACCAACCACTATGGTAATATGGAGCAGTACTAAGTGCACCTCAGGTTAATCGTCCTCGGTCTCTATATAATAGTAACTAATTTTTCTATTTGGCCCAGTAGCTCATATGGCTAACCGGATAGCTGAAGTATTTCAGTATGAAAGAAAGACAAATTTGTATCAACGTAAGTTTTGAAGAAAATTCCAGTTGCTTTTGCAAAAAAAGAAAGAAAAATTACATGAAGGCAAAAATTTATGGATATAAAGTACTAATAATTTAAAAACATTTTATATGTGAACTACAATGCGGAAATTCGAACTCTTGTCGCCTAGTTATACCTCTAAGCCAGAGATCTCTGGGACAATACTGCTGCATTATCATTATACAGAGCGATCTAGTAGATCAGTGGCTAAGGCGCTGGCTTTCGAAAATTCGCTGGCTCCATCCCTGGTTCAAATCTCTGTTGGGTGAAAGAATTTTTAAGAGTTCGTTGTTTAGATGAGGTGCCAGAGGTGAGGAACTGGCCGCCTTACCTTAGCACGTCTGTTTCGAGGGAATCCAACCAACCTTCTGGTTGTGGAATAAGTTAACCTTTATCATTATATAAAGGCGAGGTCGATTTCATAAATGCTTAAACAGTATCCACAGTATTATAAAAAGATGTTAGGTCTAAGTATTGCAAATCCGTTGACAAACAGTATTTATTATCTTTCTACATCCCTCCCTCTCCCCCCCCCATCCTATCAATGGCTTTTAGGAGGATTTATCTTGTCTGTGAAGGGCGTAAGCTTGTTCATAGTGTTTCTTATTTCCGTGTAACTCTATTCTTGAAGTGGAATACAGGGATTATCATAGCATCCGCCTACGTTAATCGGGGTCTACGCCGGGTCCGATATTTCATTATGCTCCCTTAATATTTCTTTCTGTCGAGGATGCTCGCTCGGCGAGACCACCGGGTAATAATTATTGTATTTGAGATCTATTACTACGATCAAAGTTCAATTACCATTCCGGTAGAGCTAGCAGATGAGCTAAGTGTTATCTGTTGTGTATATGTTATTAAAGCTATTTTTAAAAATCTTTTCAATTTTTCGGATCATCATAAGAGAGCCGAGCCCGGCGGGCGTGGCAATGCTTGGGCCTAGCTTTTAGGACATCACTGGTTCAAATCCCCATCCGGCCATCCAGATTTCGGTTGTTCACAATTTCCCGAAATTACTCCAGGTGAATGCCGGGATGGTCCCATTAAAGTCCACGGTCAAATTTCTCTCTTTCTTGACCCCAATCATCTCTGATGACCTCGATGTCGGTGTCGTGTAAAGTCCAAAGGGGGAAAAAAATCCTAAGATGATTTAAAGAAATTTTGGCCGAGGCATTAAAACTGCTCATCCCATTATTTTTATCTTACGGTATTTTCTTGTTTCACGTAAAAAAAATCCATTTCTTGACTTACTTCATACCCACCCAGACTTTTAAATTACTGATCTGTTTTCGCGTAAGGTCTGTTAAAGAACATCAGGCATAATTGTTGCCCCAAATCAGCTAATATGTTTAAAGCTGATTTAGACTCTCATTATATGTATAGATCAATCAAAATTTTTTTGTTTGCGATCCGTTATATTTAAGGTTGGCCGGAGCTGGGTTCTGGACGTAGTTTGAGTACCACTGATGTAAAAGCTTCAGTCTTTTGTAGGTATTCACTTCGAACCCCATTCCTCCAGAGTATTTTTTTTTTTTTTTAACAGTAAAACTTTTTGGCGCGCTTGTTGAGTGTTTGGTGTGCATTTAGTTGTTTAATTTATGGTGTTGCATATTTGATGGTGCTCACCTTTGCTCTTTGTTCGGTTGCTGTTCTGGTTAATAATTCGCCGCCCGGCTGGCAGGGTGCGTGTAGCACGCTAACTACATGGCAGCGACACGACACCACAGCCCAAGTTACAAACACCAGAGCCGTGTCGATAATACACCACATGACTATGCGAGGGATTCGCGTTTAAATAGGCATTTTAAATAGTGTTTAGAATAATCATATTAATCTTTGTAAATTGATTTGTATTTTTGTAGGGCTCCACAAGCCGTAGTTTTGTAGTCTTTGGTTAGCGTAAATTCGTTATCGTAGGCTAACATGGTAAGAATCTTTGGCTCTGCACTGTTTTCGCCCGGTATGTCAATAACGTATGGCGCTTGTTTGGGCTCCGCAGTAAGTGTGACAGTAAGGGAGCTGTAATATGAAAGTGTATGAGTGTTAAAATGCAGCTCGAGTGTTTGTTGAGTTCAAGTAACTATGCCAGATAATTCAAGTAATATTTCTTTCGGAACAGTGATTATCATTTCTAATATTAATAATACCTATCTGTTTTGGGCGGTTATAAGTTATGAACTACTTTTAACTAAAACAAAATTGATATGTTCGAGAAGACATTGGGCCTTGCTCGTCCATAAGACTGTCATCTCAATTGGTGTTGAGTATGCCTAATTCCTCAGAGGCTGCCTGGTAATTGTAGGCAGTTAATTATTCCACACTACTTGAGTGGATAGCTCACCAGATACATGTAGCTGGATGGAAAGGGGTGAGGCTGGAAAGATCCAAAACATCGTAGACATTGACACAAATTCTTTACGGGTTTGCCGCCGGATAAGGTTTTCTAAGGACAAGCTTTCGGCGGCTTGCACTGCCGCCATCATCGGGTCCATTGTACCTAAGGGAACAACAAGAACAGTTCTTGTTGTTCATACGCCGGGAAAGCCTTGTTTCTCACACCGTAGACATTACTCCGGTCAAAACCTGACTGGAAAGTTCATGGGAGATCTATTTCAGGATGACAGCAGAAACGTTTTACTACAAACAAAATACATATCCAGGTATGGCTGAGAAAGACATTTCAGGTCCGGAACCGATTATTTTCTATATTCATTTTTTACTCAAGCGATCTGCGGAATGGAATATAAGGATTTATCGAGCAAAAAAACTTTAGATCAGACGGGGGTAGGTCTTGAGAAATTACTCCGGCCATGGTTTTCCTAGATCGCTTTAGGCTAGGGGTTCCCAAGTTTTTCGTACCACGCCCATCTTCGCCAACTACTTTTTTATTATTTTTCAGTACTAACAATGACATCTCAGGAGGTAGGGTATTGTGCACGCGAGTGGCGAAGTTACCTCGCCCCACCCCCACACCACTCTCCCCTTTCCGCTGTTTTGGATCTTATACACTACGACAGTGTTTCTCAACCTGTGGACCACGAAGAAGTTTCAGGTAGTCCGAAGGCAGATTATTAAAAATTTATTCGTACTATATAACATTAAAAGCGAGAATAAACTGTAAGCCAAAGTTTAAAAGCCTAGAATATTTCGGTTACCAATCAAAAATCTGTCATTTCCAGAATAAGAATAGGACAGCATTGTTCCTAAAATAGTATATTCATTTTCAGCTGGCATCAAAAAGATCGCCGTTCGTCTAAGGATGAAATAAACGACCTATTTCTAAGGGTTTTCTTGTGGTGTGTGGAACCCTGGTACGTGGTTGGTTTGGCCAAATTAGAGTGGTGAAGTAAACAAAAATAAAAGATGTAAGGTTCATTATTTTATATTGTGCATGTATGTTGGTATAGCGTAGCATCCAGCCTATAGTAGCATTATTATTCGTATGGTTCATATTAATAGACTGGTCAATATGTAATTAACTTTTAATAGTTCACCTCCAATTTCAGATATGTTTTAGATATGTTATAATGGTACAGTAAAACATGCCGCAGATGTTAATATACAGATAGATAAAAAATCAGGACCAGGCAGCATTGTTTGACAATTTACTGGTCTTCGGGATGAAAAAGGTTGAGAAACACTGCTAAACGAATGCCTGAATTGTTCCTTAAGATAGAACATCGGATCCTACTGCTTTAATCTATACAGCCTTTCCAATTTATAAATGTTCACACATTAGAATAGATGCATCGCACCCTCCTCCACCAACCTTGCAGTGAATCGCGCAGTAATAGCAATGTAACAGCAATAGTAGCTATCGTTAATTAAATTTTTTAAATATGTGATAAACTATTAAACGAAAACCGGATATATTGGTCTTATGAAAACTCTGAAACTACGGAGCAGATTTCGATAGGGTTTTCATCGTTTTAAAACTTAGAATCTTAATTCAGTTCTTTGGCGTGTCTTATGTTTCAACGTCAAAATAACGCAGGCGCATTAAATGAAGTTCTGAACGTATGATGACAAATCCCAAAGATGGAAGGATTAGATGTTCCATACTTCCCACTAAACACACAACTAAAGGTGTCTGACCATAGTGTTTAATGAAAGCAATAAGATAACATTACAATAATAATCATTTTGCACACTAAACAAAACTTAAAGTATTATTTCCTTTAATTCGGGATATTCAATTTTTAAACGCCATAGATAGCCGTAAAAACAACAGATTTTCTTTAAGCACAATCTCTGGACAATGTCTTTGACCATCAGCATTAGTATTCTGTTTACGATAGTATTATTCCGGATTCACTTTTGATATTTGTATAAAAGGCCGAATCTGCGGAGTTAAAGTATCTGGCGTTTCGAGCAAAAGGATAGCCAGCCATTCACTTCGCAGTTGAATCAAATGTGAGTTTCTAACGTAATGTATCGTTGCTTAGTAATGTAGTAATGCAATTTCTTAGCCAAATTAACGAAGCTTGATATACATGAATCTTTTCGGACGAATGAAAATAGTGTTCGTGAATCTAGGATTGGTTTAATTCCGAAAAAAGTTGGCGCGAATTTTAAGAAACTTTTTACAAATGTTTTTCATTGCGGGAATAAAAATAGGGTACAGGTAAATCTACGCCAACTATACTGGGCAACGCCGGGAACTCCGCTAGTATGTGATAAAAAAAACTGGCCAGGACACACTAGGCAGGTGGTAAAAATCATTTATTTACTGGAGAGGATGATGAGAGTATGTTCCAAAGAAGTAAGGGGATTCGGTTATAAAATTTTGGTCTGACCATTGTTTGAATATGGTGGTGTAGTGTCCATTGATTACGTGAGACGTTTTTCCGAAAATCTGGACAACCCCGTGGTGAGATTTGTCGAAATCTGTTGGGATCCCTCCCCCAGATGGCGAGCTGAAACCTTTAGGGGAACACCCTCCTCCATCCTCTACCAATGACCTCGTAGTGTTTTTGAAACTTTGTTAATTTTTTTAGCTCTCCTGTTTCAAGTGAGGTTACAACTGCCCCCTCCCATACACCCCTCCCACCAACGATGGGATCGACGTCTTTTGTAGGTCTTGTTTTTTTTTTAGCTTTACTGTTCAAGAAATTAAAAAGATGACGTGAGATTCCCTCAGTTCCCCCCCCCCCCTCCCCGGGTGAGATTTCGCTGGATCCCTTCTCCCTAGTTCACCTCACGTAATTAATGGACGCCCCCTATCGTATAAAAATTTTGTGAAACAAATACAAGAATTGATGAGGGTGCAAAGATGGGAAGACATTGGCGGAAAAATTAATAGTAGTGCACGGAAGGGGAGAAGTGACCATGATTACAAACTGGCACTCGATTTCAGGCACTCTGGTCTCTCATTCCAGAGGACGCAGGTTCGAATATCGGTTGGAAGTAAGCAAAACTTTGAAATATTAGTCCCAAAGCGCTTGCTTCAACATGATGGAATTTTCTAGCAACATAAAAACAAACCAAGTCTTCTACTCGATGTACTTTGTGCCGGAATTGTTCCTGTGCATTTTCTGTTCGAAATGCTGCCTGTAAAGGACTTGAGTCTTAATTGAAATCTAGCGGTTGTAACAAATACAGTTCTACTGCAAGACCCAGAAGAAGGCAAGAAACCCAGCTTTGTCATGGTTCTCTGTTCGTCAATGCCACTTTCTCTACTCACGGCTACATAGTACTTGCTATCTTGCTGCTTCTCCTCCACCTACTAATATGTGTTCTGTGGGTAATATTATGCCATCAGAGTGGCCTAACTAATCCCCGCAGTATCTCTTCGTGGCCGCCCAGGTTAATAGTAGACTTCGCATACACACAGCCTCCCCAGAGACTAGACTATCGCACGTAACTGTGCACACCAACAAAGTGGAAATAGCGAACTTGGTTCTCTACATGACTAAGATAGACCAACATTGGATTTCCAGAGATGCTACCCCGAGAGATTAATTACTGCAGTATTCGTAATAGCCTGGGGCAGCGTTTCTCAAACTTTTTCAACCCGAGGACAAGTGAATCATATCTCTCTCTCTCTCTCTCTCTCTCACACACACACACACACACACACACACACACACACACACACACACACGACCTACAATGAGGCCCTCATAAAATGGTCATTGGACTAATCGTCTCGGGAAGCCGCTCTCTTAATGCAGACTGGAAAGGTGTGTAGCGAGCTGGCTAATATAGTAAAATTGCAGTCATATCATGATAATACCAGGTTTTTGATGGCATTTGAAATTTTCATGGCTTTTAGAAACTGGCTTATCATTTATTGCCTTATAGAATAGGAGTACGATAGCCATTTCACGTGAACAAATTTTACTAATTTGTTTTTTGTTCTGATCTCTTTAATTCAGTTAGAACTAATTTTCTGCGGACCACAGATTGTAAAAAGCTGGACGAGGGTGTCCAGCCCCGGAATAGTTGGTGCTAGCAAGCCGCTTTCGCGTTATATGGGTCGGCGATTACGGTCTGGTCTAGGGAATGAGTAGTTGGAAGTTGCATTCATCTTTTGTCGTCCTTCCATTTGTTCTCACCTATTTCATCGGAAATCCGCAGTACAATTCAGGTAAAAAAAAAAAAAATGTTAAAAGGTGGTTGAATGATTAAAAGTCGGAATGCCATTTAAAATTAAGAGGATGAGTTGATCCCGTTTAGTCTTCTGAGGTCCCTTGAGTGGCGGAAGGTGCAGTTCAGTACTCCGTCTCTGGACCTCGGCTCCATAGTCCAGACGCCGCGATCAACGGCAAGCCCCAGCCGTTTCTCCACCTCCTTCCCCCCCCCCTTTTCCCAAATAGATACACCAGTTATGCCGATTCGACAGTAGACCGAGTGATGCTGCTACAAGGTAAAATAAACCTAAGGCTCTTGAGAATAAGTTAAGTTTCTTGCGATAATATGTTTTGATTGATGTTGCGGTGAAAGTAATTCTGTTACTGAAACAATATTTTGTAATACTCGTTCACATACTGAAGTGAAATGTGGAACAAGTATTGTGGTCTTTATTCCAATGGGCTGCTGCACTGCGTATATCTCTGGTTGCGGCACATTGTTTACGCGCGTGTTTCGGGCCAACGGCGTGCTATCGATGTGGAGTGGTCGACTCGGCGATGCTGCGGCGCCGCTGCGGTCATATCGATTGTTGGTTATTATCGCGCTTGGTGGCGGACAGACGCTATCTTCCGGGGTAAGCGGTAGGATCACTTCTGGTGTTACTTCGGCTGATTCAATTTCCTCCTCGGTTACTGCATTTCCTCTTTGTGATTTCTTATATAACCTTACTGCTGTTTTCAGTTTGACCTCAAATATTTATTTCTCATATGTTCCACAGATTTCAATATTTTTTCCGTGATGTACGATCACCTTTTTTTTCTTTACCTGCAGCCTTCACTGTATTCATTTCAATTTCCCCTTAAACGTATGTCTATAGTCTGCGAATTAGTTTCTTTTCCGATATTCGAGCGTTAAGGAACGGGAAGGAATTCGGCGATGGTCTTTTTAAAGGATCCATCCCGGCATTCGCTTGGAGTGATTTCGGAAAACCGTGGAAAACCGAAATCAGAATGGTATATTATGGGGTCAGATCTCAAAAAATATAATCAACCCTAGCCCAAACTAAAAAAAACCGTTTCACCGTCTATGGGAGATGAATTTTTATGCCTCATCGATATTGAGGTTATTATAGGCGGCAGACGATTGAGGGTAAGGAACGGGTAGGAATTCTGACATGGGCTTTCGAAGGAACCATTCCGACATTCAACTGCGGTGATTTCAGGAATCCATGGAAAAACGAAATCTGGATGGCCGGAAGGGAATTTGAATCCGAGTCCTCCCGAATGCCAGATGCTCTCTAACCAGGTTCCTTAGATGAAAGAAGGGAGAGGGTAAACACCTGTGACGGTCCATTTGTACCCATTCTGCGGAAAGACACGAAAAACAAAGAAAATAAGGAATATTTTACGCCAGTCAACGGCGACAAAGAATAGGTAAGGAATCAATTTATATGTAACAAAGGGACCGAGACAGAACTGCCGGATCAGATGTCGACTGTATAATTGAACTTTACAGTGACGCATCACCTAATGAAGTATACTAGAGAAAACCACTGACACATTTTTGTCTTTCGTGTTGTCCGGAATATCAGATTTTAGCAGGAAAAGTTGTAAAATTTCTGATGGCTATAAATGTGAAGCCAGAACTGGTTTTCGTTAAAAATAAATGCAGAAACAGATTTGAAGGTCAAACCAGACTTGTTTGACTTTCGAAATAGGTGATCAGTCTGTGTAAGTTTTTAGACCTCACAGGTCAGGTATTTAATACCTACCTTTCATACCCATGTTCCTTTTGCTGTAATTAAAATCCATTTATTTAGACTCTAGATTAATGCATCCTTTATAGTTTACCACACAAGTACAAGATCATCCTCGTCGAGAAAACTCTCGAGCCTATTGCAAAGTTTAAGCGATTTCAAAAAGGCCATTTCAGTTGCTGTTGAAGTTATATATTACTTACTGTTTCCTCCAATTTCGTGTACATTGACTGCTAATGTACACACTTTGACAATAAATTTGGCCGCCACTGAAAAATTCTATCACTCTTATTTTGCACAATTTTACATCAACGTCATCCTAAGAAACAGTAACGCAATATTGGATTACCAGTATTACATTACTGTTTCGTGGGATGACATTGATGTCAGATTTTGCAAAATAAGAGTGACAGAATTTTTCAGCGGCGGCCAAATTTACTGTCAAAGTGTGTACATATTAAATCGATCATGTCTCAGTTAACATAGTTCCAGCGAGGAGATAGGGTAACTTAATTCCTCTGAATAATACGATAGTGCTATAAAAGTAACGAGAAATTCTGTGCCTGTATGTATTCGTTACTAAACCAATCAGTACCCGTTACTTTCGAATCGTTATTCGTTACTTTTGATACAACCGAACACTAGCATAAAGCGTCGCATCGAGTCGCGCCGCGTACGGGATAACTTCGTTACTATCGTATCGTTTCGCTACTCGTTACTTTTGATACGATCGAACACTAGCATAAAGCGTCGCATCGAGTCGCGCCGCGTACGGGATAACTTCGTTACTATCGTATCGTTTCGCTACTCGTTACTTTTGATACGATCGAACACTAGCATAAAGCGTCGCATCGAGTCGCGCCGCGTACGGGATAACTTCGTTACTATCGTATCGTTTCGCTACTCGTTACTTTTGATACGATCGAACACTAGCATAAAGCGTCGCATCGAGTCGCGTCGCGTACGGGATAACTTCGTTACTATCGTATCGTTTCGCTACTTGTTACATTTGATACGATCGAACACTAGCATAAAGCGTCGCATCGAGTCGCGCCGCGTACGGGATAACTTCGTTACTATCGTATCGTTTCGCTACTCGTTACTTTTGATACGATCGAACACTAGCATAAAGCGTCGCATCGAGTCGCGCCGCGTACGGGATAACTTCGTTACTATCGTATCGTTTCGCTACTCGTTACTTTTGATACGATCGAACACTAGCATAAAGCGTCGCATCGAGTCGCGCCGCGTACGGGATAACTTCGTTACTATCGTATCGTTTCGCTACTCGTTACTTTTGATACGATCGAACACTAGCATAAAGCGTCGCATCGAGTCGCGCCGCGTACGGGATAACTTCGTTACTATCGTATCGTTTCGCTACTCGTTACTTTTGATACGATCGAACACTAGCATAAAGCGTCGCATCGAGTCGCGCCGCGTACGGGATAACTTCGTTACTATCGTATCGTTTCGCTACTCGTTACTTTTGATACGATCGAACATTAGCATAAAGCGTCGCATCGAGTCGCGCCGCGTACGGGATAACTTCGTTACTATCGTATCGTTCGCTACTCGTTACTTTTGATACACTCGAACACTAACATGAAGCATCGCATCGAGTCGCGTCGCATACGGGACGACTTCGTTCGTACTTGGTAAAATTTAAGCAAATTGTTTATTTAGTAAAATAAGTTTAGGCAAGTTGTTCGTTTGGATAAAATTTAAAGTAATTAGCACATGGATCTTACGGAAAGCCTCTGAATGTACACTTGATTTACTGTAATGAATATTATATTCGAAAGAATAATCTAATTTCAAAACAAACACCTGTTTGCATACAAAAAAAAGACCTTAGCTTTCACCTGACATATCTAGTGACAATAACTAATGACGGTTATTTTTTAAAGTAGCCTACTCAAAACTCTGCATACAAACCTAATGTTATAATCTCATCAAAGTATTTAGTTTTTAAATAGGTTTCCTTTACTGTTTTCATTTATTTTTGTAAATTCATCATTTTGTGATTAGATTCGTAATTGTTGTTACGTCGCGGTTACAACAAACATACAACATCAGAGCCTGTACCATATTAATCACATGGATCCTGCGGTAAATAAAATTCATTGATTCCTATGTCACATTACTTCTGATACAATTGAGCACTAGCATAAAGCATCGCATGAATGACTTCGTTAGTACTTTGTAAAGTTCAAGTAAATTGTTCATTGAGTAAATTAAATTTAGATAAATTGTTCTTACGTTTGATTTACTGCACTGAATATTACATACTTCAGAATAATACCTAATATCACAATCCCCAATCGCAGCACACTTAAATCAACTAATTTCAAAACAAACATCTGATCATTCAATCGCTGGGCGAACCGTTCCAGCTCCCGCATGACGCATGATACGTCGTGTTCGTTCGTTTATCGAATCAAACTGGCATCTATTCGACAAATGCGAGTAACGAAACATACGAGTAATGAAATGAATTTTTGAGTAACGATTCGGTACTTCGAGTCAGGCGACGAACCCGTTACTCGGTAACGAATACATGCGGTTTGCTACAGATCTATAATACGATGCCGGTAGTACGTCGAATTCGTGATAAATGTTTCGACAGTAAGAATTAAATCCGGTTAATAGTTCTTGCTTAGATATTAATTTATCTCAAATTTCCCAACTTTCTGACTTCACATCAGAATGAAATTTACCCTATTTTACCCGCGAAATACTATAGCTGTACATTAATTGAAACCCCGACAAAATTCGACCAATAGTTTTTGTGTAAGTAGCATTCATCCTAATTAACCCTTTCCTACCGGCTATTGGAAAAAAAGGGAAATTTGTAATTTCAATTATATATTTGTATAAAGGTACTTGAAATTAAACACACATATTTTTTTCAAATTTTTTTTGGAACTCTAAGTGCTAATTACTAAGCCGGTACTTATAAGTACTGTCAGGGACTTTGTGTATCACATGATGTACAGAAATAGCAATTGAAATCAATTATGTTCATATTGGTATGAAATATTTGCCTCACGATATTAAAAAAAAATATTTTTGCTCATGTAGACACAAACGACATTGTAGTGCAACATTTGGAATGATGTTTTTACTGTATTTTCTTCGTTCTACATACTTCACATCTTCATCAGATGTTTACAATTTAGGGACAGTTTCCAAATCTTACATTGTATTCATAGTAATGTACCACTTGTTTTTTTGGTCTGTATGCTGAAAACTTAGAAAATTAATTTTTCGGCAATTTCACGCAGAAATTTAAAAATAAATGTCATTGTCTGATTTAATCATACAGCAATACATCAACAGGCTTATCAATGCAGTGGACACTGGTATTGTCGAATTATATGGTGGTAAATACAGTGGTACTTATAAGTACCGTCAGGGAGGAAAGGGTTAAGGACAGATGGACACTGAGTACCCAGTTTTCATTCCCTTGTACTACAATCCCCTTGTAAAAGAGAAGTTTTTTTGTTTTGTTTTTTGTTTGTTTGTCTCAGTTTTATTTATAGTGGCGCCTACTTCTCTAAATTTATTGATCTTGAAGACAAAATCATTATTCACATCTTGTGACATGCAACCTAAATACCTAAATTATAGTCTATTATTGGACGAGAGACCCCGACGAGTAGTAAGGTGTCACTAACTAACATAAGTAAAGGGAATCTACAGTTTAACGTGGAAAACGAACCACAGAACCATTCTGGCGTACTTCACATTACACAACAAGCTATTCCAGAGATGAATGGCGGGTTAAGGGCCTTTCAAAATCCCCGATGACACAGGGATTCGAACAGTGGTATATTTCAGTGGTTGAAAAATTAGGGGGGTTGGATGCGGAGATATTGTTGATATTTGGAGATCGTATATTTCTGTTTTCGTGGAGGGCGGCGTATATTACATACGCAAAGTCACACGCCTTAATCACTGAACCACCATACCGTGATACCTGGTCAATCGTTTTCGCGATATCGTGTCAGTCTGGTGCCAGTGGTGATGTCACAGGGTGTGGTTGCTGCGAGAGATTAACGCGACTAACATCCTGACCATCTGGTGACCGTAATGAGCCTAAGTGTGCTGTAATTGAGTTAGACACGCCCTGCCAATAAACACCAGTGTCGCAGCCGGAGAAGGTTCCGAAGAGTTCTGGCAATTGCAAAGCCTCGAATGGGTCTTAAATGTGTTTTTAGTAGTTTCCCCAGGCTTTTGTAGAAAATGGTAGTGGAGGTGACCAATTGACCACATCGAAAGTACTGAAAAATCTGAAAACTTGGTTTGTGGCACATGTGCTATAGGATTGTGCAGCTTTTATATCGTTGGTAAGTTGATGACCTGCTGAAGGTGTACAAACATACGACACTGCATTAGAGTTACTCAGTGCGTAAGGTGGTCATAATGTTTAAATGATGCTGAACATTTATCAAATCCGAAGGACTCGTGCAAAAGTACTCGTAATTAAGTCGTACATCAACCAAAATCGAGTATTTATATTAAAGACGAAATGTTTCATAGCAAAAATTATTCAGTCTTCCAGGAATGCTACCTTGTTATTGTTTTTACTTTAGACTATTTTGTTATTTCTGTAATTGTTGTAATCTTCCTTATATGGCCCGCAAAAATTAAGTTTGTTGGTAGCAGAAAATTGCGATTTTTTTTTTTAATTAACGTGCTCACATCTTATGGAAAACAATCTTCGTTCGTATTAACTGCCAATATCCTCAATTTCTTCATATATTTGTCACATGGTTGAAAAATTAGGGGGTGAGGTGGGGAGATATTGTTGATATTTGGAGATCATATATTTATGTTTTCGTGGAAGGTGGCGTATATTACATACGCGCAGCAAGCTGTCATAAGTGAAGGTTGGAATAAGGGTCTTTAAAAATCGCAGCCGAGAGAGGGATTAGAATCCTTTCGGTCTACAGTCGGACCCCTTAAACTCTGTGCCATCGGGCTGCTCTAACAAAAGAAATCCGGTTTTGTCTTCCCCCCTTCCCACCATCGTCAAAAAAGAAAAGCTCGCTTATGTTCATGGACGAAAGCCATATTCCCAAGTCGGAAAACTTTGTGCAAGTCTTCGTGTTAATCGGCTTGTTCAATAGAAACTTTTAAGAATGTAACGAATCTTTCGAAAATTCATCTAAATGACAGCAGAAAACTGTACAACACTGGCAAGTGCATCCAAGAATCGCGTACTCTGTTAAAATGTAGGATTTATTCTGTTCTTATGTCGGTTTGTCAGGCGTTTATTCAAATTGGCAGAGCCATTGTAAAGACTGCTAATATGGTATTCTAAATAATTCAAAAACCTTATAGGATTTCCTTTAGTTTTTACTTTTGTTTATATCAAAAATAAATATTTCCTCCGTCTACAAGTAATGAGTGGGTAGCAAGGTACTGAAAATATATTGGTGGTGGCTACGTTTCCGGTACAAATAAGATAGTTAAATACATACAATGTTAGTGACTTTGGATGGTAGCTGTATGGAAGAATTAAGGAACAGAATTTCTAAGACAAACAATTTGTCTTGCAAAGAAAAAGGATTGCTAATAGCTAGAAATATGTTTTGTGAAAGAAGGTTGTCATGTGTTTTGTGTTGAGTATGATGTATGGACCGGTCGTGGAAAATAAAAATTAAAAAAAAAGACTTGCGGAGAAAAATCCAGAAAGTTAAACGAACTGACTAAATGAAGACGTGCCGAGAAAACAGAAGTAGAAATCGTTTCTTTCAGGTCGCTTACTACATATAAATTGTCTACAGAAAAGAACCTGGAAGAAACGATAGAAGGAAAAATACAAAGAGTAAGGAGGTTTGAAGTGTTAAGCGATTTCGAAGAAGGCTAAAGGTGAAGATGAAGGAAGATGCTCAGGGCTAGTGTTGCAAACTGAAAAAAAATAATATGTTTTTTTCAGATTTGTGAAAAAAAAACATGAAAAAAACCTAGCAACCTTGTTTTTTTCTAATTTTTTTTTTCTTTTCAGAAAACAATAACTTTGATAAATTATAGTTTTATTTACGGAACTTACATTTTACATGTGTGTTTTAAATCTTACTAAGTAATATAATGTCTTACATAATGATTCATAAATGTATCTATATAGGTAACATAATTTTTTATTCATCCTCTGTCAGGACTCAGTACCACATTCACTAGTATTAGTACTACCAACACTAGTTCGGTCGGAGTCTGAATTTTCTTCTTCTGTCTCCTCTAGATCCATAAAATAGTTACATTTTCTTTGACTGGTTTAATTGTACGCAGAAGCTTTCGAGATTGCAATTTTAAATTGTGAGCAAAGTACACGCTGTGCATAAAGACTGCGCCGATAGTTCTATATTATGGTGTTTTAAGTTTGAATTTAAATCTATTATCATACAAAATAGGAGCTTTATTTCTTTTCAATCGTTGGTTTAGGCCAACGGTTGCAAGGAAATGATTCATAATTACTGACAATTTAATGACTCAGTATTACTATATGCTGCGAGGTTAACAAGTATACGAATATAAGGAAAGCACAATAAGTAATATAAAGAGGCAAAAAGCCGTTGATAAATTTAAAATTACTAGTTTTTTTTTGAAGAGATCCGTAGGTCTACAGATAAATTTGTAGGGTTGGCAGCACTACTTCAAATAGCGAGTATCAGTCCAAACAACTGGGCACGGGGATTCCTTCTGACGCAACCTAGCCTTTTTAGGAAGTCCCCGTTCGTAAAAGAAAACTTCAGTCTGTTGCCGATATTTTTGTAATGTTTTTTCCTACTAAACCAGAAAAATATAGTAGATTTAAAAATTAAGATAAGTACTTAGTATAAACTGTAAAGCAGTCATATTAAACGATAAATGCCTTAAAACTTTGAAATTTAGTAGTTATGAAAAAAACATGTCTTAGAAAAAAAGTGTTTTTTCCGGGTTTTTTTTCAAGTCAGAAAAAACGTTTTTTTACAACACTACTCTGGGCAGAGAGAAATGATGATACGTACTTGATACCAATCGAAACACACATCCACTAAAGAAGATATGTTGTAAAAATTCTACAAATAAACTGGCAGCTTATATCTAGACAATTTTTTAGCAACTTATAACCAAAACTAATATAAGGGAACAAATTAGTAGAGTGACTCATTCGTTTTGAATTTTAGACCACTACCTAAAGCGTCTTTTTAATTCTAGTTCTATAGAGATTCGTATTTTACCCACGATATTTAATGGAATAGGCGTCTTCGCGTTACTGGCACGACCCCACCGCATATATTTTACTGCGCGAGGAAGACCCGAAGAAATACGTTTTGGGAAGCGAAAGCAATTTCACGGCTTTACCACGGATTTCACTTGACGTGGCTGAGGGATGTTGAGCTAACCGAAATCACGGGGATGCGGAACACGTTCATCTGCCAAGAGTATCACACTGGCTATTCGTCTTTCTCCGGGCACGCGAAATGCATTGTTCATTCCACACTGTTAAACGACATTTGTGAAGAATAGTAACACATTTAGTTAGAACAGGCGTTGATAGGCGTGTAATTTAGAACTCGTATTAGTATAAGGTAATTGCTGAGGATAAAGTTCAGTATTTCTCTGCTTTACTCAACTACAAGAATAACAAAAATTTGAAACATTTCAATACTGAATTTTCTAATCTTGATTTTGTTTCGGAATAAAGCTATGGAATAATAAACGAAAATTGAAGCATTTGAAATGTGGTGTTACAGAAGAATGCTGAAAATTAAGTGGACAGACAAAGTAAGAAATGAACGAGTTTTGGAAATGATGGGCGAGGAAAAAGGTTTGTGGAAGAAACTTACAGAAAGAAGAGACAGGCTGGTAGGTCATATTTTGAGACATGCTGGATTAGTTAATTTGCTGGCGGAGGGAACAGTCGAAGGTAAGAACTGCAGAGGAAGACAGAGATTAGAATATATGAAGCAGATAATTGAGGACGTGGGTTGTAAGGGGTATGTAGAAATGAAGAGGTTAGCACAGGAAAGGAAGGGATGGAGGATTGCATCAAACCAGTCGAAAGACTGATAACAGCAAAAAAAAAAAAAAAAAAGAACTATCAATCTAAGTTCTCACGAAAAGCATTTTCTTTTTTTTTGCAGGCCGTCATTAGATCTTCAATACGGTATTTTCGCTAGAACCTTGTAGTATCCTTTCTTGTTAATTGCTTTTTGTACTGAAATGAAGATAGAATGCTTCTGCGTTTCTAATTTCCGGAACACAGTAACATATTGTTTCGTACTGTGACTCTTGGATATTCGTTCAGAGAACTGCTTTAAAAATACAGTAATTATAAAATAGTAATCTATGGTTTCAATATGCATTTTAATGATTTAAAATAGTTTCCCAACCGGTGGTCCGCAGACGAGCATTAAGAGTTAGTACTAATTGAATTAAGGGTATTATAACAAACAATACGTTAGCTCTCCTATAATCAGTGTAGTATTCGTACTGTACAAGGCCATAAGAGAGTATATAGATCAAACTTTGGAGAATCAATGACTATTTCAAAGACCAGGCAAAAATTAGATATTTTCAGGGCATGAGGATAAGACTGCAAGGTTGCTATAATAAAATAAGTTTCCAGCTGGAATCGGAGGCATTCCTTTAAGGAACTTTGAGGGCCTTAATGTAGGGATCGCGGCACGTACGGATAATAGTTGGAAAGTTTGGTGAATAATATACACATGGATTAAAAGGTTAGGCTCGTCTAAGTTAGTGGTACCTAGAATTGTTTTTAGATTTCTCTGGTCCTCTGGCTGAGAAAGGTGGATAAACGCTGAGCTAAAGCAAGTATATTAGTACAGTGAATATACTACGAATATTCTGGCCTCGCATTGGGCAGAATGTGTGTTCGAATCCGCGTTCGGCCATCCAGATTTGGGGTGTCAATGGTTTCTCCAAATCAATACAGGCGAATGCCGGGGTGCTTCCTTCAAAAGATCATGACCGAATTCCTTCCCGTTCCTTGGCTTCTGTGCTTTTCCGCCTCTAATGACCTCTACCAGGCGTAATGTCATAAGGAAAAAAAATATGAGTGATATTTTTAATCTAACTTCCTACTCAGTAAACTGAAATTCCTTGCATGTTAGCAAAAGCTTTGAAAACATAGAGCAGCTCGGATTTTACAACTTGTCGAACAATCATACTATTGGTAGTTCATTCCTTGAACTTAAGATCAGGAAAGTTCCCAGCACTCACTATCAGCAGGATTGCCGCAATATCCGCATTTCTGGACGAACACGAAAGACATGCAGAAGTGGTTTGTGATCTGCGACTGGAATTACACCGTGAATCGCTTTAACTATGCATGTTTTAACTATAGTTTTGGAGTCTTTTTCTGTCGTCAGTCCCTCGATTGTTTTCATAGAGTCGTTCATTTCGTCTTATTTTTGGCGAAGTTCTTCAACTGGTATCTGTCACAACCTATGTTCTCAGTTATTTGATTTGTTTTTTCCAACCTTTTACTTCCTCTGCTGATTTTACCACACTGTTTCCATCATGTTGAAAATGTCATATGTTTTAAAATGTGATCCTTCAATCTATCTCTTTCTGGGAGACATTAGCACAAACGTCTTTCCTTATCCATCATTAAAAACCACGTCAATTTTATACTTATTCACATTTATATATGTTTCCACAGCATCAAGTTTTCAATTATTCATTTTTACTTGTATCTGGCATTACCAAAGTCCAAGCTTTCGTTGTATAATTTTAGATATATCTTTCAGTGTCGTAGGACAATATTTAAAGGTAAAAAAGCAATAAGATTAACATTTTTACCCGAAGTCAATGATTTAGAATATTTTGATTCTACTATCATTTATTGTACTTTATATAATGGACAGAAAGTTTGCAGTGTCTCCTTTTTAAAAAGAAAATCCTTATTTTTAGATGTTTTTAACTACAGTCCGCATCAGAGTTGATAGCATGTACAAATTGTTTCAGCGTATCTTCAGTATCTTTCAGTCGTTTCTAAACACACCAGTCTAATGTCGTAATGGCCATGTTTGTTTCCAAAGGTCCATTACTGCTGATAGGCGAGAGGCAAGGTCCTTTACCAAAAATAAAATTTCAATTAAAAAAAATCTGGATGACGACTGACTGAATGTTTTGTGTAACTATTATATGCAGCTGTCATCGCGCAGTAAATCGTTCTCTCCATGTTGCCATTATTGCATCTGTCTGATCGATATTTAATAATACCTGCGGGCATTCATTTGTATCCCTAATGGAAACAGCTTCTAGATCCGCAGAATCGGAATATGCATTAGCGGTATTACAACCTTCAGGCGACTTGGTTACTCGCCCAAAACACACACACACACACACACACACACACACACACACACACACACACGAATAAAGTGTTGGTAGATTTTGCGGTTGTGACAGGCGCTTCATTAAAACAGTCAGAATAGGATCGTCCTTCATCCCTCACGGTGCAAAGAATTGTCGTTCGGTCGACGGAACAAAAGGAGTGCAGACATTCTGCAATCTGCCGGGGAGCTGCCATGCTGATAACAAACGTGATCGCTGCTTCTTTTCTGTTTACGTAGCAAACAAAACAAAAACTTTGAGCTGAAACTTCTTTTGACCGTTTAGGTGAAACACTCCGATAATTCACTGTAAACCAGTTGGTTGCCTCTGAACAATCTTATATTATTTCCAGAAGTTGATTTTTAATTACAAACCAATTTTCTCTCTTCGAACGTAACCTAAATCGATAAGTGTGGATAAAGTTCTCCGTTCTGATGTATTGCATATTGTATTGTTTGTTTATAATCCAAAATTTTGATCCTAGATTTTTTTTCGTGGATGCATCGATACGGTAAGGGTTTCTACTGCTCGAATCAGTATTTCAGTTTATACCGTACATGTTTAAATTGATATACTAATCATGTTCAGTAAATTTCGAAACATACAATTTGTGCAATATGTTTTTACATTCAGGTATTTTTGTTTCTGTTATACATTTATTCAAAAAGTTAATGATCGTATTCTCACCACAAATATTGCTTACATATTAAATTTTCACGCATTTAGTGGAAAGGTTAATGATCATATTGTCACTGCAAATATTGTTTACATATTACATTTTCACTCATATTGCGTTATATTTTTCATACTGTCCACAAATGTTACACTTTTAAGTTATTCTTCACCTGAAAATTTACGAATAACCAATGATTAGAAATGAACCGGTTATCTTTTCGTCCTCCTTGAAACAAAAAATCTCACTATTAAATTTATCGGTTATTAGCAAGTATAACATAGAATCGAAATCCATTTAATGTCAACAGCATTTACGTACATATTTTCTTCTAAGTGTGGAATTTCCGCTAGGGACCTCAATGATTATGAAAAGACAGAGATAAATTTGAGAGTGAAATAAAAGGTCACGGAAAGCCAAATTGTCGAGAACGATAATGTTATTGCGTTGATCAAAACCAAATTTCGTCATTGTTTTCAACACACGTTATCTAAATGCTGATTAGCCAACAAATGATAGTACAGATACACTAGATTTTATATAAATAGTTGTCCGAATGACTTGATGTGTGATTGCGGGACAAAAAAAAAAACCCTTTATAACGTGATAATCGATCAGCCACAAGACGAGAATGGCAATTAGAGCTTATGGAAACTAAGTGACTATAATAAAAAATGGCAGAATGTGGTGTAATTGTTGGAAAAATGTGGGAACAAACACTAGAAACGCTGTAGAATGTAGCGAGCAGAATAATACAAAAATTAATCGGAGTAGTTTTCAAAAGAAGTTTCTCATCCTAAGTGCGGCAACGGCTATTATCACAAAAAAATTTTGTTCCAAAATCAATATTGTATCTTACTTTCAAGATACTGTTCAAATAATCGTCTTGAGCTATACTAATAATTTAATGTTTTTAACTTCTGAGGGAAAGAAAAAGGAGCTTCATACGACTTGTGCGTCTCTGTTATGAACTGAGTTTAACGGAGTGATTTTGCAGGTAGTGTGGTGGCGTAGTTGCCAACAAGGTACCCTTGAGCCTCTCCTCGTTTGTCCTTAATCGGTTTATCGAACGATTCTTAAATGCCCTTCGGCACGCCGCTGTTTGAAGTTTTGTGTAAGAAGAAATGATTCCTATGCAGAGTCATTCATATATCTAGACATCACGTTTCTGGTTAGTGAACATAAACGTTAGGACCTTATCGCGGAAGGACCCGGGTTCGATTCACGGTCGGGTGGTCCAGATGTCAGTTTTTCATACTTTATAGCGATCATTCGAGCTGAACAGCGGGACGGTTTCTGAATAAGTACATAGGCCGATTTCCTCACGGTTCTTCTCTGCCCACGAACACTTGCTATAAAACCGCTGTAGATTAATACCAAACCTGTACTTGAAAAAGAAAATAGATTGCATGTTTATATTATTTGAATAACTGGACAACAGACTAATTTTCAGACGGCGATTTAAAATATTAAAAAGCACGTAGTAAATAGTGTATAAGAACGCTTATACGCTTTGTTTGAATATTTTCTACTTCTATATGCGGCATATTTATTCAGAGAAGGGCTACGTTTCATACCCGCGTTGGCAGAAAGAATTTCCACACAAAAAATCAAGTTAAAGGTAGAATGTTTCGTATCGTTTGATAAAAACAATCGGCGACGCAAGGATAGGGTAGACAAATCTGGCAAATAAGCTATTCAGATAGTGCTTGGGCTGGTTTTTAATTCATAGGATATATCTTGAATGATATTTGCCGGGTAAGGCACATATCGAAGTGCATCATTAATCCACAAATAAGTAGTGAGAGAAAAGGTTATTTCTTAACAGCCGCAGTCGTCAGCTGGATTTGGCAGGTAATGGAATAATTCAGTGTTACACGTGGCAACACGGAACTGCACGTGTTCGCAATGCTGACACTTAAAACACTGTTTCATAATACGGATAGCCGAAATCACACAGGCCATTTGGAAACTGATAGATGAAATGACTGTTTCGTCATTATTTAAGAAATCAACCGGGAGACTAAAGCAAAATGGCTCACCAATTGAGTTAAATTTTGCATGCATTCAACCATTAGATTTGAGAGCCTTAAACAGGAGATGCGGTACCTTCTTTGGTGGTATTTTTTAATTGTTCCTTTAAATTAGAAATCTAAGTTGTGAACTAATCCAACAAACGAACAGATCTTCGGCACTTCTCTCAGCATCTTGTATCGCTTTAACGCGAAATATCTGTTTTATACCATCTCTCAAACTTACTCCAGGAATTTAAAATTGCCTTGTTCCTCGTATAACTGAATCGAGTTCTCTGGGTGTCACAAAATTGCAGTGTATGTTATCTCGAATTGCGTTGCTATGTTTATTTTTGTTTATTGTAAATTGTTAAGGTGAATTTAGGATTCTACTTATCTATGAAGGTATAATGGTCTCTCATCAGCACCACGTTAGCTCAGAGCAAACAGAGTAAGAAATTTTCAAATGGGGAAGGCACTGAAAGTGGATATAGAAAAATACTTCGTGAATCAGAGTGATGGAATTAGAGCAGAGGGATTTAGGAAGGTGAAAAATCTTGGTAGCCAGACCCAACGAGTGGAGGGAATACATCAGGGCCGGATTTAAACTTTCTTAGTGTAGGCTGTTCATTTTGTGCCGCCCTTTTCTCTTTCATACTTATACTAATCACTAATTTGTATTACATTTATTAGGTAGCAAACGATTATATGTAAATGAAAATTTATAGTAGACTTTTTTCTATTATGTTTATAATCACACACAAATTTGACGGCTTACTAAAGCGGGCAGCCTAGGATATTTGCCGCCCCTAAAACGCTGCCGCCCCTAGGCTGGAGCCTATACAGCCTAATGGGAAATCCGGCACTGGGATACATATGTACAACAAAGGCTCTAACTTTGCGTATTTTCGAGTTATTTTTTCATATCTGACGTTTTCTTCAGTCTTCTGAACTGGGCACGATTTTGTATCTTGGAAGAATTTTTTTAACCGAAATTTTCTTTTTATAGTACTAAACGATGTTGAATGTATAGGTTCTGGTAAGTTTTAAGTTTCCACTTTTGTATGTGCCGAAGTGATGGTAGTAAATCGTTCCTTTTGCGTATTTTCGTTGCTGGTACTTGAGTTGAGCGAACCAGTCTGTATAAGTAAATCTGTTTAAATATAATCCCAAGCGGGATTGTGTACGCCCCTATCCATTCCCCTGCGCCTGTGGTTTACTATTCGCCATTGAATTTGCAAGGAGCGCATTGGTAACCGAACTCCGCTAGCAAGCTACACCGATGCCAAGTGATATCATGACCCAGATCTGTCGACTACATTGATCGTTGGCCGTAAGATAGGTTGCTTTGAAGATAAGCTGATAGACGTGAGTAGCATGATACTTCCACTTGTCTGGTGGATGTATTGTTCCAACTCGCTAACAGAAGTCCAGAACACCTTACTCATTTTCTTAGCTCTCAGATCACGGTCTTATTTATTGAATCAGGCGTTCAGATTGCATTTGCGTTATTAGGTAAAAGCCACTTAAAATATTCATGGTATCCATTTTTCCATCCGACGTTTTTCCATCTCGATTCTCTGTCAACGAGAGGTCGCAATGTTCGGGTAGAAATTTAAATATTTTAATGTAGTATAATTCACAAAAGTATAATACCAAAGTAATAGGAAGACCTATTCATCCATTTACGGGAAAAAATTTCCTATAAATTTTTATGTTTATGCACTGAATTTCACCCAAATCCCAAAAGAGATACCGTTCTAATATCGTGTGGGGTCTCGTTTAGCTTAACGAAGTGCAAAAACTCGGCGTGCCAGAAGGAATCTGCAGCCGCTCTATATCGATAGCCGCTTGGAAAATATTATCGTTAGAAATTAAAACATACTATGTAATACATTCTGCACGGTATGAAATTAAAGAAGTGAAACACCACGATTCGTAAGTATAATTTTCATATTAGCATACTAGGGTAAAAATTTAGTTGCCATTACATGTTTTGTCACGTTATCTATGCTATCTGGACCAAGAACGTTCTGTCTATCTCAGGACGATATATTATTCATTGGTAGAATATTTAAAGTGATGTTGATCGAAAATATTTTTGACATGAGCGGCATCGAATTCGCAGCTATACCAGTGAAAAACGGCGCTTCCTTGAACATTGTTGCAGCTAATTTCGTACATAAACAGCTTCTAGTTCTTTCGGTAAATCTTTATAGTGTGGTTATATATGGCTTCCTACTATTTTCTAATTGTATTCTTCTGCCAGAGTACAAATTTGGGAAATATATTGTACAGTACCTATATAAATTAATTTTCCAAATCGACGATCGTCCATAAAGCAGGGAACTCTCTTTCTAAAATTTATTTTTAAAGCAAATCCTATCTGAGTGATTTCTATGAATAAACGTCACCGCTATTTTAACGGCGTTTATGAACTTGCTTTTATTCAGCGAATTGCGAAAGTATTTTATTGTTGATTACTATCACTGTCCTGACATGCGTCACCATGTGAAATTGCACTAGCAGACGAAACGAACAAAATGATGTTATGAAATAGGCGAGTGACTGGAACGTTCTGAGCTTTCTTGCAAGTAGAGGAAAGTTTCACAACAAAGAGTCTTCGAGAAAGCAGTCAGTGTTGTTAACAAACAGCAACATTAAGTATCGAACATTCAAGATATATATTGTTGCGTTTTAGATCATCTAATCAATCGACTGTATAAATGATTACACTGAATTAGTTACCAATAATCGCATTAAAAAAATTGGAAGATTGTTATAGAATCCAAGTACTCTCCTCGGTAAGTAGTGATTAAGGACATTAAACATGTCAAATGTTTGAGAATAGTTGGGGCATAATTAAGGTGACCAGACGTCCCGCTTTTGGCGGGACACAGGGGCATAGCTACTATGGGGCTAGGCGGTGCAGTGCACCGGGGCCCTCACGCTCAGGGGGCCCCCAAGCATACCTCAAGGGGCCCCTAAGTGCACCTCTAGGGGCCCTCAAGCGCAGTTTAGAGCGCCCACGAGCCTTCACGGCAAACTAGCGCCACTCACTAAGGGCCCTCGCTGCTCAGGGGGGCCCCAACCACTGATCAGGGGCCCCTAAAGAACAATTCAAGGGCCCCCATCCTCAGTTCATGGGCCCCTACCAGCACACAAAGCAAAAAAAAGGTCGTCCGTCTGACCTTAGAGCCCAAAATAAATTTTTTGCACCGGGGCCCTTGTTGACCTAGCTACGCCACTGGCGGGACAGTCCCGATTTAAACAATTTGTCCCGCGTCCCGCGGCGGTTTAGAAAAGTCCCGATTTTTTGAAAGAATGCATGACAGACTAGGGAATGGTGGGATAACGGGAAGGGAATATGCGGCCATGTGGCTATTTCGCCAGGATATGAGTTTTATATTATTTTTTGTTAATTTTACATTGCTAAAGTTTAATAACAACAAATAATTGTTGAGAGCTGACTATCGAGAAGTGCTTATGAACTGCTTATCAAAGGTCGCATTATTTATCAATTGTTAGCATTCGACCACCATTGTTTAGACTTAATGAACAATGGCATTTTTCGACACTGGTAACGAAGAAAACATTTTGTAAATGCCAGACGATACCCATCGTGCTGCGTGCTAGTTATACAAGTAATGTCAACAAATCAGCTATTCGGATAATTTAGGTAAGTCATTTATTTCATAAATACATAAATGTTCTTGAATTTACCAGACAGTAGTCGTATTATTTATATTGTATTTGATAGAGGCGAATCAGGCCGGAAAAACATCACACGACATTAATGGTCGCCCCCTAATGCTGCGACTGAACGCGTTTTTTCTACAGTAAATAAAGTGTGGACCACAAAAAAATTCACTGCTGAGACTCTGAAATTCATATTGTGTGTGAAATATAATTTAACAAAGTCCTGTGAAAAATTTCACGAGCTTTTAAACAATGACAGCAATCTACTGAAAAAAATTCACTCAAATGAGATATATGCCAAAGAATAAAATAATACTATGCATAAATTTTTAATGTATTATATTTGTAAATTGTACTTATGTTGAAATTAAAAAAATGTATTTCAATATTATTTTTGCGTTCTAAAAATATGTTTTGATCCATATAGACCAACTTTTTAATCAATACCCCCCCCCCCCCCCAATTGCTTGCTGTTTTCAATAATAGGCAGGCAGTATAATAATTGATCATCCACATCGAACTAACGATTGTAAGGCTTCTGTGTTGAACATTTGTCGCTACAGTTCGGCGTCTCAAGGCATACCGGTCCCAAAAATCACGCTGGTTGTTCAGAGGATCATATCTCCGCCGCCGACTAACACTGCAAACAAGTTTTTATTTTTTTACTTATCGCTTTACGCCTCATCGAGGTCATTAGAGGCGGGATGGGACTGGGGACAAGGAACGAAAAGGAACGAAAAGGAATTCAGCCATGGCCTTTTGAAAGAAGCATCCCGGCATTCGCCTGGAGTGATTTGGGGAAAACCCAAATCTGGATGCCCGGACGGGGATTCTAACAGCCGCCCTCCCGAATACGAGGCCCGAGGATTAATCACTCACCCACCAAGCTCGGTGCAAACAAGTGTGTTTCAGAGACGAATTTTATTGTAGTTTGATACTTTCATAGAAGATGATGCTTAGAACATTTTCTGTGTCCATTGATCACCAATCTACCAGATAGTCTTTACAAATTTTTATTTTCTATCGGCAAAATATGTATAAGACAATATCTACTAATGCTGTGACCATAGGAGATGAGTCAAAACCTCAAAACGCGTCAATGGAGTTTCGAAATGTTTTCCTAGTGGTAAACACGATATGACACCGTGTATAAACAGTAGATTGCGACAGGAATCATTTTTCCAATTGTAGTGAACATCTCCAGCAACTGTCCTGTGGCCAAGTTGGTCGAGCTCATTGGTGGGTCCACTGCAACTACCCTGACCACCGGCAGTGGCGGGAGCAGATACCCAGGCCGTCTGATTGGCCTAACCGTCGACCAACCGCAAGGCGGGATTGTTGCCAAATTAGCGCGTGGGGTATACCGCCACACTGCAAACCACTCCCGATGTAGGCCGCAACACGGTGACTGAAACGTCGGCGACATACAGTAACTAAAGCATCGTCTGTCAGGAATTGTGAGCGCATGTTTGACGATTACGTAAAATGAACGCTGGGGCAAGAGGCGAAAATATGTTTTGCGTCGGGTAAATGAATGTCCTCAACAACCGAAAGTTTTGTATAAAGGACGGAGAAACGAAGGAGTATGCTCAGCGATGTATCCACCACTGGTAATCTTATCCATAACACCTCATTTACACTTGTTTACACTCACAATATTCTTATAATCTATTTTTAGTTTCCTAATCTGCTACTTCTAACATGGAGAAGCACCTGGGTCTTTTCCATCAGTCTTCACCATGCGATGGGTGTGTGAGCGTGCTGCAGGATACAGAAATTTTTACTGTACCTATGTACCTATGTGATTTCCAGATATAGATTACAGGTATTATTCTGGATAAAATACAGTCGCTGAAAATACCTAAAAAAAGTGTTAACCATACTTAGTTTTCTTTTTCTTCACATATCGACAAAAACCCATTTTTCAGGATAAACAAGTCCTACTTTATACACTGCTGAACCAAAGGATTAGGACCACCCTCTTAATAGCGTATTTGTCCACCTTTATGAACGCAATACAGCAGTGATTCGGCTTGGCATGGATTCGACTACTGCTTGGTAAGTCTTCGGTGGTACCACGCACGGTTCAATCGCGTTGATTCTCGTGCCCACTGAAATGGTGATTGACGATGTCGTTGGATCAACAGAGGAACAAGTAGGGTCCGTCTGTTGCGGAGTCCCATGTTCAGTGCTGCCATTCCTACGGATTTATCCGTAGATCTACGGATTTTTATGAAAATTTAGGATTTTCGGATTTCGTTAAAATATCTACGGATTTTTGACAGTTTTTATTATTTGTTGATTTTTCCTTATATTGATATTTTATTAAACTTTGAGCGTATAGTGTTAATGCATTACAGAATTGTCAATAACCGTGAATCGTTTCCTTGCAACCACTCGTGTGAACCAACGATTGAAATATAGCTCATATTTTGTTTGGTTACAATTTTTATAGATCATAAAAGACCATAACAAACAACTATCACCGCACTTTTTATGCACGGTGATACGCTCGTTGGCACGGCATTACAAAGCAGTGCCATCCGAGAAGGCTTAACCATTATCCGAGAATAAAATGGGCAGCAGTTTTTAATATATTTCTTGTTACAGAAGATATGCTAAATTTAATGTCAACAAAGAAAAAGTATGGTCACTATGGAAAAATAAAAAAGAACTGCAGCAGCACTGATGAAATTGACAATGTATAAAATATGTTCAGGATATTTCTTACTTTCTATGTAGAATATTATTTTTGTAATTTTAAAGACCTGAAAATAAAAAGTATTCTTAATTTTGATTCTCTCTTCAGTAATTATTGTTTGTCTTTCAATTAGCGACTCTACGGATTTTTGTACCAAATCTACGGAAATTTTAGCGGCCATCTACGAATATTCAAAGCCAAGTGGCTGGCAGCACTGCCCATGTTCAACAATGTGCACTGAACCGTGTGCTCCGAAGCACTTACGCCTGCACCCGCAGTGTACTCTATCGTCAGATCTGCCACAGACCTTCTCGGCTAGTGGCAGTCACGAAATTAGTCCTGTGAAGGTCACGGAGTATCTTAACAGTGTTGCAAATCAGCAAAAAAATCAACTTTCAGTAATGAGTGCGAAAAAATTTCTAAAACATAATACAGGGCGTTCGCCGGAAAACGCTACCCTCCCAGTCTGTTGCCGTCGGCAACTTGCTCGGTCAGTCGTGCCAGCAGTTTCCGGCAACCGGCACGGTGAATCACCGCACTGTTTAACACCTCCGCTGCCCCAACAGTGGATTGCAGTGACCCTTACATTGTTAAGAACGGTTTCTTTGCATTGTAGATAGTTTGTGACTTCAGTCTCTTATTAATCAGTGTTGTGAATAAACGTTTCTTTGCGGTTTGGCTGGTTTGGGGCTTCATACTCTTATTAATCTGTACCGTGTTTGAGTGTGAGTATAATTATGGTACGTTACAGTTTGCAACAAAGAATATTTCTCTACGATACATATGTGAAGAAGAAGTCGCTTAAAAAAGTGTCGCAGTAAATTTCGTCGCGAATTTCCTGGCGCTTTACTGCCAGCTAAATCAACAATTCTGCGTCTGGTTAAAAAAGTAAGAGAAACGGGTTCATTTTTTAACAAAAAGAGACTGTCGGTCAACCGTATTCTCACAGAGGAGAAAATTAACGATATCGCTTTTCGACTAGAACAGTCACCCAAAAAATCATTAAGTCAGTTAGGGCAGCGTGTGTCTCGAAATATGTTCAGAAGATGTGAAATGTGCATTACACAAGAGGGTCAACACTTCCAGCATCTTTTAAAAGGTAGCTAATGAATTACGTCACATTTAAATGCTTAGCACACAAGTTTATGAAGCGTAATTATTATGAAATAGTCCGCGGCCGACGGTCGAACAATGCCGGAAACTGAGCGCTCGCTCGCCGGGAGCAGTTTCTTCCTTGTAGCGCTAACAGTGGGTTGCGTTTCCCGGCGAACGCCCTGTACTTAACATGCGGGACAAGGTGATGTGCTTTATAATTCCAAATATTTATGTGACTGTTTTTAAAAAAATAGTAATGTGTTTCCATGAAAATTAGAAATCAAAATACTTTTTCACTTCAACCGACAGAAAAAGCAATAAAAATAATAAGTAATAATTCAAAAAAAAATTATGCGCCTTCCTGAAAGTTAAGACTCATACCGAATACATGCTATTCATTAAATAGGGAAGCATGTGAATAAAAAAAAAAAAAATGTTACACGAAGCGCTTAGTTGTTTCGGCTGTGTAATGTAAAATGTTGTCGCTGACTAACTTACGTTTTATTTGTTTAAGTAAAAACTTCCAGCGAGAAAGTTTCTATGAAAATGCTGAAATTAATTCTGGTAGCAGGCATAGCCTCTTCAGACAACCCCTTTTGGATTGTTTCACAGTTTATATTTGCGCGAATGATTGTGCGCAGCGCATGGTGCAGTGCCGGCTGGTCGGTCGGTTCGTTTACGACTGAGAAACATATTTCCTGTCCTCCACAGAAAAGATATTTTCAGCTTCTGTAAGAATTATTATTGTCATTGTACACAATGGCCCATACATGACAAGTTTCGCGAGAAATCTTCAAAAGCAAAGACAAAACGAAAATTAATTTATAAAATGTAAGGGATCGATTATACATAGAAATGACTGCCACAAATTCCTCCATGTCAGTGTTTGTAATTTAGCGAAGTATTTTTTATTTTTTTATTTTTGCGTATTAGTTATTGGTAATATTCCTTAAAAATACTTTAAAATATCTGCTACAATGATTTTAATTAGGTTTCCAATGCCCAGGCGGCCTGCAGGTTCGCGAATATTACTTCTGTCTGTTAATACACTAATTGCATGATTATATCCCTGAACATCACCACCATTAACATTACTCGAATAGGCCTTAAACTAAGGAAATAAAGCGACCGTGTGTAAAGATACGCATGGACGACCGGCAAAAGCTAATGTGGCAATGTCGCCGGCCCAACCAAGGGACAGAGGGTTGGTGCGGGCAGGGGAGGCAGTGGAGACTACGTGACCTTGGCAGGCCTAATTTCATGACGCCAACTACCGAGACGCTCATTCCCAGGTGCTGGGCCATAGCAGTCTTACCCTTTGTCAAAGTCACTTATGTGAATGGACTTCCCCATTTGGTATGCGTATCGTCGCTAAAAGCTCTCCCCATACGTTTCTGCTCCGCTTATATACAGGGTGTTTCAAAAATGACTGGTATATTTGAAAAATCAATAAAAACTAAACGGGCAGCGATAGAAATACACCGTTTGTTGCAATATGCTTGGGACAACAGTAAATTTTCAGGCAGACAAACTTTCGAAATTAGTTACAATTTTCAACAACTGATGGCGCTGCAGTCTGGAAAAATCTAAAGTACGATATCTTCCACATATCCACCATGCGCAGTAATAATATGGCGTAGGCTCTGAATGAAATTACAGTATGATATTTTCCACACATCCACCATTCGCAGCAATTACGGTAATTTCGTTGTTGAAAATTGTAACTAATTTCGAAAGTTTGTCTGCCTGAAAATTTATTGTTGTCCCAAGCATATTGCAACAAACGATGTATTTCTATCGCTGCCCGTTTAGTTTTTATTGATTTTTCAAATTTACGGGTGATTTTTTAAACACCCTGTACTTTCCTTACCGAATGATGAACCCGTCATTCAGACTCATGGTGGGCAGTGGTCATAATGTTTTGACTCATCAGTGAAAATAAGTCGCAAATTTCAACAGTTTTAATTTGGACCTTTAATTACTTATCAGCACATACCTCCCAAATATATATGTCGGGATCGGGAATACGGAGCTACTCTAATAGGCGGCACCACAGACAGCGACTAGAGTGTGATCTACGAGGGGCCACTTAAGGGCAGCACACATCACACGGATCTCTCTTCATGCCTGATCATAGAGGCAACATCACTCCGCTATCTGTCATTGTGTATTATGAGACTGAGTCTAATAAACCGGATCCTTGTATCAGCTGTGTTCTCGTAGTCACTCTCCACTGTCTGAGGGATATCCACAGCCTACCTTCGCTGATGAGCCATGAACCTCGAATCGAGATTCGAGAACTTCATTCGACCCGCCCGGCTCTTGCTCTTTCCCCGATGGATTCGACATGTATATATTTTTTCAATCATATACAGCCTCATGTTTCAATTTTAATATATCCTGACAATATTAAATACATTTCCCGTTCTCGATGTACACATTTTACGGTGAACTACAGTGAAAACTTTGTTGACGCTGTAACACCGCGCATTTCTAAACGCATGGTGGTTACTTATAGGAAGGGGGTGGCGTCCTTTAATTGCGTAAGGTGAAATGGGGAGGTGGGGGACCGGTCAAATCTCACCAACGGAGGGGGGGGGGGGGTAGACAAATTTCACGTCATATTTTTAACTCCTTAAAGAACAGCAGAGCTCAAAAAAGGTTGGGAGGGGGGGAATAACCGCCCTTGAAAACAGGATAGCAAAGTAAGGAAAAGTCTCCAAAACATTCGAGATGGTCAGCATGGAGGGGAGGGGGGAGCGGTGGGGAGGGGGAAGGGGCGAGGGGAGGTCCCACCAAATCTCACCAGATCTCACCAAATCTCACCAAATCTCACAACAGAGGGGATGGGTCCAGATTTCCGAAAAAAAAACACCTCACGTAATTAACGGGCGCCCCCAAATTACCCTAGTTGCTCCTCACTTTTCTATAACTGCCCCTGCATTGTCAAACCATTAGCTTCAGCTACAGTTGTGTGGCTCCGAAACTAGTTGGGACTCCCGTGGAAGCGATGTTTCACATTTTTCGTTTTGGTTTTCCCGTTGTTCGAGTCTCCTTATCAGGCCCGGTGACGCTGCGGCCGTATCTCTACAAATAGTGACAGCTCGTGCCAGGTACACGGTGATAACCGCCCGCTGATGTTATCCGCCACTGTGCGCCGGCGTCAGCGCTCTGTCAGCACCAACCAGAGCTCTGCCAGAGACAAAAAGAAAGCCAAACATGTAGCGAAATGGGAGTGGGAAATTTGTAGCCTTCATCGGAAATTATAATCACCGAAATGTTTGTGACTCAGCACAACTTTTTGATACAACAAAAACATAAGCGTACAAAGCTGTAAGGCAATACAAATACGTATTCACCCATATACAGATGCCCACTGTGAAAGTGCAAATTTATGGTATATGGAGAAAGTTATTATAGCGTCCGATGGATGAATTCAGTTTTTTCACAATGCACTCGCTAGTTCATCATGTCAATTGGTAAGGTTCGGCATTGTTTCTACTTAAAATATCTGCCGCAATATTTAGCATTTTCCACCGTGCCTGATATTCGCCCAGGGGCCGATTTTTGTATCGCCCTTGCTGCATGCCGTTAATGTAATGCGAGTACAGTAGCAGAATAATGGCCTCTCGAAATTAATGGCCGATTTAATGGAAGGAAGCGAGCGCGCATATTTCGGAGAGGCCTCTCATTACGGTGTAGCGGTAACGAGCTGTGGGGATGGGGCCAAGCCCGCCGTGGGGTACTTCCGCTTCCGGTTTTCTCGCTTGCGCGGTCTCCTTGGAAGGGTGTGAAAATAAGTTCTCGAGTATATCTAAGGACATTCAGGTCGGGGGAGCATCTGATAGCGAGGAAATTTATTTTGGGATGTTCCCTTCTGCATTATCAACTGAATAGACTGAAATGGAACTAGGACACGAATATTGAAGATTTACTGCCACGTGAAGGTTAGTAGGTTAGACACTTTGCGAATCTAGACGTATCTGCGGAGCCAGATTATATGAATTCAAAACAAACCTCCAATTTTTCAACATTAACAATATTTTCCACATGACTTTGTCGGAATAAATCGTTTCGCTATTAACATTGATATTGGAAAGCAGTCGAAATATAGTGAATTTCGTAAATGGCGAGTAGCTTTTGTTGATATGGAATGGTAAAATGGAGTCATGAGAGAATGTAGGGACAGATTTTTGCATCTATAGGGAGTCCAGCTTTCCGGCAGAATGCCATAGGTTTACCGGTTAGTAGATATTTGAGCAGTTCCTAATGTTATTCCATGTGATGAGTTGTTGCTCTTAGATTTTGAAAATATTTTTTGGTTTCTTTTACTATTCTTCCTTACTTGTAATAATGATCTCTATATTTCACTTGACGATCTTTTCCTGTCAAGTTTCGTATCCGTGCCCACTTCGTTGCCTTTTATTCTGTGAGCTCAGTTGTATGTAAACGCGCTGTTAAAATCTGGTGCTGAGATAGGTATTTGTCATGAGGTCTGTTTCCGGCAATACATTATCCACGTAATGGTACTGTTACAAGTACTGGAACAATAAATGGACTTAAATTATTCCAAATCATCTCTCAGCAGCTTAGTGTTAACTCTCTCTGTGTAACAACTACGAAATTCGTCAGTCATAAAGCTGAGGAACTATATCAACACAATACTGGTTTAAAAGTTTGTGCCAGACTGTAGTCGGTATGCCTCGGGATTTACTACTTTATAAACAGTTTTATTAATTATAACTAAATAATTGATTGTGGGTGGGGTTCTCTTCCGAAATGGTCCTCCATATTAGTACAAGTCAAATATAATATATTAAAAAGGAACATCTTGACTTTGTTAATCTTGATACATGAAAAGCAAAATTTATTTGACGAAACAATTACTTTAATAGATAAATGGTTATTCGCTCTCAGGTAGTGGAATTTACAGTTCATGGGTTCTTCAATTTGGAGCTCGTTGTGGTCACTCTGTAGATGATTGCGTACGTAGGAGTTGCCGTAGTGTTGAGCAGCGCAGGCCACGCGAAGAGTCGTATCGGCGACCCCAGCGAGGAGAGCTACGTCGAGCCGATCGTGCGTGTTTTCGCCAGGCCCCAGGTAGTCTCGTCAGCTGAGCCAAGGGTGGACCGGGCGTCTGGTGTCTCTCATCTCAAATAGCCGCCCAGGGGGCCCTCAGCAATGCCCGAGCGTAGATGGCTCGCTCCTTCCTGCCGCGCCGAAACCAGAAGCCAACATCTCTTACGAAAATCAAGTGTCCGCCTCTGTCCACTCTCCGCCCGCTCGTCACCTTCCTTCATCTCCGATTGGCCGAACATATAACAAGCATAAACAATTTATTAGCAACCGGCGGGAATGAATTCCATTGGATGGAATATTTACCACCACTTCCGACACTTCCTTGGGAGGTTATTCCCGCCAGGCAGACCCCTTTCGTCTCTTCTGATTGGGCTGCACTTCCCACGTACAAGCATTTCAACCTTAAGGAATGGTTGTTTGCCAGCGACATATGCAAAGCGTCTGACAGCTCAGTTCTGCAACACTTTATTACTGGATTTTGAAAGGAGTCTTTCATTCGTCGAATATCCAGACAAATTAACTCACAATGTCACACTGTGTCCACTGTTTTAAACAAACCCGCACTATACTCGAGAGTCTCTCCATCATTTCACTAAATTAATGAAGAACACATTAGGTAAGACAAGGGAAGTCTGTTCCTTTGAACGACAACCAGATCACGCTAAAGTACATTCTTTATTACGCACTCTTGTCGACGGAATTACAATCTTTATCCTTTCTAACATTTGACAAGTAAGAGTATTAAATATTCCTTGCGATAACATTGCCGGTCGAGAACCACATTCAAATCAAATCAAACGACCTTATTGAAATTAAATACATTTCGGCAATAAAACGACTGAATCTAGCAACAACATTTCTTGTTACTGATAAAAAATGAGATTCACAGAATGGGACATCTCAAGACCAAGAGAAAATCAATGGGAGTTCTTTTTTAATAAGTCGGCAAAAAAATTCAGGATGATTTGCATTGTTGATAATAATAATAATAATAATAATGTCTCCATTTCAGAAACAATAATATACTGTACATTCGTTCCTTGTTTAAGATGTTTTCTGTGGATGAAGATTGATAGTAAACACTGACACACGTTACTTACTAATTAAACTTCCCCGCATTCACTTCCTTAGCCATTGGAGACTTCCAATTCAGACAACTCTTATTGTAGTGGTAACGGTACGGGTTGATCATCCATCCAGATTTGTTTGGGATCTTCAGGCTATTTCCATCTGAACAAAAGGTCAACGTTTTGAGGTGTATTCTGTGTAAAGGAATTTCATGGATGCTCGCCAACGTATTAGTACAAATGATAGTTATTTTGATCGCCTGAGGAGAATCGGCTCTTTTATGAGTATAAATGTTGCCACTGTTTATATATTGGACACTCAAATAACTGTTCCATCAATGTAGTTCACTATAAAAAAAATTATATAATGCTGTCTAGTGAAGTTCTGATATATGTCAGTTAAGCAGACTTAGGTTATAAATCTTCCATGTGTCACTGTCCATAGTAACGTCAGTGGGTGATGAAACAGGTAGGTTTCAAGTGGGAAGCAGATAAATAAGCATGATAGGATTAACCGGAATGAGCTATTCATTCCTGAAACTATATGCTGAAACTTTTTTAGTGGATTAAAATTGAAATAAGTATTCTTGTACTGCATAATTTTCTGATATGTGGATTTGTTCACTCTTACCCTTTTTTTCTGGTTTTACAACTCGAGGTCATTTATAGTCTGTAGAAGTTAATGGGCAAGACATAGGAAGAAATTGTGTCAGTGACTTTTAGAGGAATTTTCCCGCCATGCGCCTGGGGTGATTTCGGGAAGCAATGGAATACGTAATTCTGGATGGTCGGAAGGGTATTTGAACCCGCGTCCTCCTGTATGCTGTGCCCGAGCGTTACTGCTCACTCACCAGGCTCAGTATCAGTAATTGAAATTGTTTTTACATACATTCATGAGGCTATTAAAATCGTTTTGCATAGCCTAAATTTACAGGCATCATCTATCGCGGAACGAAGGAGAACACAAAATTAAAGACATTTAATCTTCTCATGTGTTGTGGTCTGAGAATGAAGTAGAGCTGCCTGAAGCAAATGTTCCGGTCGGCACACCCGTCGCTAAGGTTTTCATGAGTTATTAGCGACAGAACTGTCTAATCCTTGATATAAACCCCTGGATCACTTCTATTTGTATTTCTCCATCACACCTTTCAAAATGTGTGCACTGTACAACGTACCATGTTTTCCACCCGTCTCCCCGTGTTGCTTCTGTATGGTCGTGCAGGCTTGGAGCGCAGTGCTGGCGATCGATGGTGCTGCCATCGAGCGGGTGAAGATGGCATATCTCACGCGATGGTGCCTGCCGGCCTGTAAGGCAAAGTTTTAATTGGAAATTTTATCCTCCTGGACCTTCTTGTTGGCAGAATAGAGGAAGCAAATGGAAGTGAAATGCTACGATTCATTGTGAAATTCGTATTATATGCCAATATTTTCATTCAAAAGAAAAGAGTAGGTTCAAAGTTTACGTACTTGCACAGGTGGTAGCAATTATACTCATCTGAAATTATTTAATCTAACAACGTGCAACTGTAACAAATGCATTTCCAACAAGAAATACAGCAAATAATTTAAAGTGAAGTTTACGTGCTTCTGCTTTGTAGAATAATACAGGGAATGACTGCAGGCGGAGAAGCGAGTATCAACTCGGCCTTTAGTGCATACATTCCCAACATCTTTTGGCCTACCGGTCCCTTTTCGAAATAAAAATCACTCATCGACCCCCTTTTCGAACAAAAAATTGCTCACTGCCACATTTTCAGGAAAAAAAAAATCAACACGCCGATTTCCCTTGTAATAAATAATGTTACCCATAGGGCACAAAGTTTTTGTATGGTAAAACAATTTTTTGAAACTGTTGTTCGATGTCGCCCCTTTTAGGTGAAATGTACGATATCAAATGTCCTTGGTTTTTCTATATATATTTCTAAAATTACCTTATCAAAAGATAAAAATAAAATTGTTGTATTGTTCAGTTTGATTAACAAATACATATTATGAAAAATATTATTAACTGTAGGGCAGAGCTTGGTGTAATGAAACTAATTTTTCAATAGTTTGCGCCTTATTTGTAGTTGGCCATCTTAAATCTCCGTGTTCCACTATTGAAAACCTGTTTATTTTCTAAGCCAATAAATTGCTAACTACGCTAAATCCTCTTTTGGTTGCATATGAACTTCTTTGATGAAGCCCTTAAGGCCGTATATAATATTAGAAAGCAGGGGGTGGTGTTTGGTCCAATAATGCCCCCAATGATCACTTCAACGTCCACCCGTTGGAAACAACTGCTTTGGTGTTACAATGAAAAATGTTTAATTTTATAATGTAAAACCAGTCCAGAGAACTGCAGAAAGTGCTTCTGGACTGACATGTGATAACTATGTGTAGAGTGCATCTACATCAATTTTGCCAGTAATACAGTTAATTCAATGAATTTTATGAAGTGAATATATACAAGGTTATGCTAGATATTCAGATATTACGAAAACATTAGGTACATTAACGGTAGCAAAATGAACCAACATAATATTATACAGACATTATAACATTTTAGGATATACATAATATTTAATCATATATTTACAACTACTGATGATATCCTACGACAAAAGGCGAAACGCGTCTGGTGAAAAACATTAGTAAAACATTTGTTAATGGACTGTGTTTAATTTAAAACATGGAACTGTGAGTTTCTCTCCAATTTAATTCGCTCTTAATCTGTTCAGTTACGATACAGTAATTATTTCAGTTGAATTTATTGTTCTAGCATTGTCATGTAGATGCAATTAATTTTTCTTATTCTATTAAATTAGTATATCTTGTATATATTGGATTTCTTGAAAACCGCGCTTACGATTCCGGTTAAAATCAACGAATAGGTTGTCTTTTTTTCCCCCAGAAATCAGTCAGTCTCATCGTCGAAAAAAAATCTCAAAACGGAGAAAGCAAAATAGGCCACTTCTTACTCATAGTTATCAAAGTTCAACTACACAGCAACAGGAAGTAAGTTCAGCAATTCCTATAATAGTCTGTTACAAGGGCCATCCATGTTCTAATGATTGTTTTCGTTTTTTAAAATGCAAGAGCTTCAATGATGGCCATAGAAGGGACAAAAAAAGATAATATAAACAAAGAACGCCTGCATGTCATGATGTCTAGAGAACGTCCACAAGAACGAAATAGTTAATTTTGCTAAATCACACGCAGGTCAAGAACATGAAAATCAAAGCGAGAATTTGGAGTTGAATTATTCTGACAGTGAACATATTAAAATTGACTTTCGACCTAGCCCTGTTTGTAAACAAGAAAGTTACCGTCTTACCTACTCGTGCTACTAGTAAAATTTGTTCAAGTACAAAACTTTTTGAGTTTGTCGACGTGGACCTTAAAAAACATAAAGTATTGCGCTGTTTGTTGATTTTTCTAAAGTCAAGAGGCAAAGTACATCAAAGGTTTCTTACTACTGAATAATCCACGTCATTCTGGCAGTCTAATGTGAAAGAGTTCTTGGTTTTAATTGAATTGCCTAAAAGTTAATTGAAATGTAATAACAAGCGAAGCTTGATTGACCAGGTATTATAGCCGAAGATTCGAATTTCGTAATTGACTTAGTAATTAGCTTCAACCTGCAGGACAGTGGCAATTGAACCATTTTTGGTTAGGTAAAGAGAAAACGATTGTTCATCTGAAGCGTCTACAAAATAATGTTTAGTATTCTTATCAATTGTGCTTAAATAAAGACCTGTGCCGACAGAAGGTAGTAAATACTAGAACTGCCTCTTCGAGTAAGTTCTTATTCGTCTTTCGTGTGAGCTGATTCAATCTTCAGGGAGCAGAGTTAGTAATAAGTAAATTAAGGTAACTTCAAAGTAAACGTATTTAGTAAGGCTTGGTCTATAGTGTGACGGAGCTAGCGCAGACGTGAGAGATTCCAACAATGTGGCATATGCGGACTTCGTTTCTGGTTTGACTCATTAGTCATTACGAAGCATTTAATTAAGAATTCACGAAGTCAAGCTGGAGAATTCTTAATACAGTACGTGCGGAAATAGTCTGCAAGAAACTTCTGTCAACCCGTATGACGAATTGCAACAGCTCTCCACTTTTGTTAGCTTCCATCTTCAGTTCGTAGTTTCAGTCTGTCATTATTTGATTAGTATTTAGTTGTGGCATTCCCTGTGATTCCCTTCCCTCCTCCCTTTCCTAATTTCCGCCCAGGTACACTTCGTTAACCCATTGTGTTGAACTACGAGTAAGTGGCTGATTAGCTGCCTCTTTTCTTTGAGAGCTTTGGGGAGCTTCTGGATTCTTTGTTACTTTTTCCTTCTAAATGTTCTTAATCTTTCTTCTATAACAACAGGTTTCAAAAGCTAGCAATCTTTCCCTTTTATCCCTGTCCTATACGATTTATCTCAAAATATGTAACCTTCGTCTCCAGCAATTACATTCAAGCTAATATTCTGTAATGTAATTATTGTTGTCTTACTATTAAATGCATTATTAGCCTTAGTTAAGTATTCCGAAAGCAATTATTTCGACCGATTCTGGCTGTTCAAATGTTTAAGAATCATCGTGACAGTATCGTTAGCAATGCGTGTGGAACAGAAACGGTGTGTGTTATGAATTTTAAGAACCAGAAGCTAATAACTATCAAATACTGAGGGATCTTATGTATCATCTTTTGACAATTTCTGAAACTTAAGTACTCCATTTTTATCGTGGTGGTGATATAATACTTAGTTACTTTGTGACTCCTTCATTTAAATATCTCACTACTAGTAAATTTTCTGGTCGAAACGACTGTAGGTGTATTTTCGATTATTTTTATGGTTCCGTACTTTCTGAGTAAAAAACTGATACCCTTACGGATTCGCTCATTTGTCCATTAATCTGATACTTCTGAATCCTTTAACTTAGAAGTTCAAACTTGCGTACTACTTCAGTTTTTATCATGTTGCAACCTTCTGTGCTGATCTCATCAGCGAATACAAATCAGCAAAGCTTTACCGAAAGAGACTACTCTTATATCTTTACTTTTGTGTGCAACTATCAAGCAATTCGGTGAGCGTTTCTTAAACTATTTATTATTAATTTACCTTATGTGATGTCACAAGACATTTGAAGTCATAATTAGGAACTTTAAGAAGTAGTATTTAATTAGAATAAGGTTAGGATTAAGTAATTTCAATTAGGTAGCGAGAGTGAGGCGGAGAGTATTTTATTATTCTAAGATTTTCAAGTGGCTACAGATACTGTCATGGCGGCTAAGCCATGTGGGAGAAGTTCGGACACCTTGCTTCCGCCCAGAGTTTGGCGGGGATAGGATAGTATTGTAGCCACCCTACAAACACAAAATTTACCTGTCGGGTGAGGTAGTATCGGTGGAACTCTGTGTTCCCTCCCATTTGGCAGAGATGGTCCTCTCGCCAAATGGGAAAGTAAGAATCCAATGTTGGTAGTACTCCCCTCCCGTAGAGGATCAGCACACCTGAATCCCGTTAGGTGGGTGTTATATAAGCCCTCAGAATGGAACCATAGGCCCTCAGTCTTGGTCAGTTCTGTTAGAGGTGTTGTGCAGTCTGTGCTCAGTTGACGATGTGATCGAAGTGATGACTGTCTGCGCCGCCGGCCTGCCAATATGATGTAGGACAAATTTTCTCTATCTCTGTGTACTATAGGCTCACTCTCGCTACAAGTTATGGTGTAAGAAACATAGAACTTTTAAGAGAAAGTGTTTGATTTCCATGTGTTAAAAACCAGGAGAACTATAGGGACTTGCCTAATCATGTTCCTATTTCAATTATAGACCTACTAGACGACCCGTGCGAAAATTTCTCGAAAAAAATGCGATGAAAAGTTAGGTTGAATATGATTTCATCAAAGCTGACTCATTACTCTTCATACTCCTACTTCATTTATCGATTTTGGTTAGAAATCCAGGGAGATAAAAGGCTGGAAAGACATAAAACGTATTATAGAAATATTGTTATTTTTGCCCTTTGAAGGTCAAATTACGAAAACTTCCTTTCTTAAAATATAATGTTACCATGGCGGAGGCATTATTCTTTAGTATGATGCCACATTTATATATATCGGTTAGATATTAACTGAGATAAATCGCTTGTGACACAAAAATGCGTTATAGAAAAATTTATACTTTTTCCCTTTAATGGTTGAATTCCAAAAACATTCATTCTTAAAATATGATTTCACAAAGCTGAGACATTACTCCTTACAATCCTACTTCATTTATCGATTTTAGTTAGATATCCAGGGAGATAAATGGCTCGAGATACAAAAAACGCATTTTAGAAAAATTAACATTTTTGCCCTTTAAGGGTCGAATTACTAAAAACTCCTTTCTTAAAATATAATGTTACCATGGGGGAGACTTTATTCTTTAGTATGATACCTCATTTATCTATATCGGTTAGATATTAAGGGAGGTAAATCGCTCGTGACACAAAAATGCGTTATAGAAAAATGTATACTTTTTCCCTTTAAGGGCTGAATTCCAAAAACATTCATTCTTAAAATATGATTTCACAAAGCTGAGACATTACTCCTTACCATCCTACTTTATTTATCGATTTTGGTTAGATATCCAGGGAGATAAATGGCTCGAGATACAAAAAACGCATTTTAGAAAAATTAACATTTTTGCCCTTTAAGGGTCGAATTACGAAAAACTCCTCTCTTAAAATATAATGTTACCAAGGGGGAGACCTTATTCTTTAGTATGATACCTCATTTATCTATATCGGTTAGATATTAAGGGAGGTAAATCGCTCGTGACACAAAAATGCGTTATAGAAAAATGTATACTTTTTCCCTTTAAGGGCTGAATTCCAAAAACATTCTTTCCTAAAATATGATTTCAGAAAGGTGAGACGTTACTCCTTACAATCCTACTTCATTTATCGATTTTGGTTAGATATCCGTGGAGATAAATAGCTCAAGATACAAAAAACTTATTTTAGAAAAATTAACATTTTTGCCCTTTAAGGGTCGAATTACGAAAAACTCCTTTCTTAAAATATAATGTTACCGGGGGGGACACGTTATTCTTTAGTATGATACCTCATTTATCTATATCGGTTAAATATTAAAGGAGGTAAATCGCTCGTGACACAAAAATGCGTTATAGAAAAATGTATACTTTTTCCCTTTATGGGCTGAATTCCAAAAACATTCTTTCCTAAAATATGATTTCACAAAGCTGAGACATTACTCCTCGTAATCATACTTCATTTATCGATGTTGGTTAGATATCCATTGAGATAAATGGCTCGAGATACAAAAAACTCATTTTAGAAAAATTAACATTTTTGCCCTTTAAGGGTCGAATTACGAAAAACTCCTTTCTTAAAATATAATGTTACCGGGGGGGTGACGTTATTCTTTACTATGATACCTCATTTATCTACATCGGTTAAATATTAAAGGAGGTAAATCGCTCGTGACACAAAAATGCGTTATAGAAAAATGTATACTTTTTCCCTTTAAGGGCTGAATTCCAAAAACATTCTTTCCTAAAATATGATTTCACAAAGCTGAGACATTACTCCTCGTAATCATACTTCATTTATCGATGTTGGTTAGATATCCATTGAGATAAATGGCTCGAGATACAAAAAACTCATTTTAGAAAAATTAACATTTTTGCCCTTTAAGGGTCGAATTACGAAAAACTCCTTTCTTAAAATATAATGTTACCGGGGGGGTGACGTTATTCTTTACTATGATACCTCATTTATCTACATCGGTTAAATATTAAAGGAGGTAAATCGCTCGTGACACAAAAATGCGTTATAGAAAAATGTATACTTTTTCCCTTTAAGGGCTGAATTCCAAAAACATTCTTTCCTAAAATATGATTTCACAAAGCTGAGACATTACTCCTTACAATCCTACTTCATTTATCGATTTTGGTTAGATATCCGGGGAGATAAATGGCTCAAGATACAAAAAACTTATTTTAGAAAAATTAACATTTTTGCCCTTTAAGGGTCGAATTACGAAAAACTCCTTTCTTAAAATATAATGTTACCATGGGGGAGACTTTATTCTGTAGTATGATACCTCATTTATCTATATCGGTTAGATATTAAGGGAGGTAAATCGCTCGTGACACATAAATGCGTTATAGAAAAATGTATACTTTTTTCCTTTAAGTGCTGAATTCCAAAAACATTCTTTCCTAAAATATGATTTCACAAAGCTGAGACATTACTCCTCGTAATCATACTTCATTTATCGATGTTGGTTAGATATCCATTGAGATAAATGGCTCGAGATACAAAAAACGCATTTTAGAAAAATTAACATTTTTGCCCTTTAAGGGTCGAATTACGAAAAACTCCTTTCTTATAATATAATGTTACCATGGTGGAGACCTTATTCTTTAATATGATACCTCATTTATCTATATCGGTTAGATATTAAGGGAGATAAATCGCTCGTGACACAAAAACGCATTGCAAAAATATTGATACTTTTGCCCTTTTAGGGTCGAATTCCGAAAACTTTCTGGCTTAATAAATGACGTCACTAAAGCGGAGATCTTAATCTTTAAAATGATACTTCATTAAACGACTTCCGATAGGTATACAGGGAGATAACTTACTCATAACACAGAAAACAGCATTTTAGAAAAATTTACATTTTTGCCCTTTAAGGGTCGAATCTCGAAAACTTTCTTGCTTAAAATACGATTTAACCAAAGTGGAGGACCATAAGCTTTAAAATGACGCCTCATTCATTGATTTCGGTTAAGTATGAAGGAAGATATAGGCTTGTGACAAAAAAATACCTTATAGAAATAATATATATGATGTATGAATGTGAATGATCAGAATACAAATTTACTTTTTGTGAAATTCATAATTATCCACATACTTTATTTCTTTGTGACTGTCTCTCCCCCCCCCCCCCCCCGACACCGTCACCACGTGATAATGATGAAATGAATGCAAGTCAATCTTCGACTAAGAGGTCCGATGCTAAATAATTAATAAAATAGCCGGAAATTAATTAGAAGGACGGGTGGGAACGTTACATTAGTATGTCTTTTTGTCGTTTCCAGTCAGTCTAAAAGGAGACTTAAGATTTTCTCGTCCTGTTGACCTATGATATTAGCTATCTGGTTAAAATTTCCAGAAAACCCATTTCTTCCTTTTATCTTATCTGAAAAAAAATTGATTATACTACCTCGTCTTGTTTTTTAACTCTTACTTCCAAATACTCGTCAATGAAGTTTTCATCAATAACTTCGCAAATTAAACCAAGCATAACTTTCATTTCACAACTTATCGTACTTAATCACAAACTAATTACAACTTCTGCGTGACTCATTCGTCCGCCACCGTGATAAACTTCATGCAAGTCAGTTGGTTTTTCCATTTACAGTTTAACTAATTGCCTTATAATTTCTGCATCTTCATCCAGACCGCCGCTGTTTTCTTACTTCGTGATAAAGAAAGGTTGAAAGTTGCACAGGTCTCTTCGTAACGATATACATCTGAAACTACTTTCATCTAACATCGATCAGAGTTTACCGACAGACTGCAATAATTATTTAGAGTTATCAGTCAATCGCGGTGTTACGTTATCTCTGTTTCGTTCGTCAAAGCTTGACCTCGACTTATCTCAATTTTTTGACATCTCTAAATCTAACAGTTACTCCTTGCCTTTAGAGATACCGTAAAATGGGATTAGTATAGTCCATTTATAATTGTTAATATAAGGGGTTGACTTACGACCGCTACACTATGTATTAGTTGAGAAAAAAAGGATGTTGACAACATATGTAATATAAGACAAACAGCGATGATTCAGGTATCAGTATATTTTTATTTTTTTTACGGGCGTTTGACATAGTTTAATAAGTTTACGTGAAAACACATTGTTTAAAATTTAAGAAAAGTGGATCCAGTGTGGCCGGGTGCAGTTTGCTTCTCCTTCCCGCAGCGCCTTCATGGGCGCAATGCAACACGCCGCGCACAACAATCGCTACGCTAGTGGCAACTTCTGGGTTAAGCACTAGCTGAGATTATTTGATTCTCATTTCTTTATATATAAAATCCTTGGCGGGCGTCAACCGCATTATCTCGGACAAACCTCTGGACCGATTCAGGCCATGTTCACATGAAATGTTATTGAAGTGGCGGGAAAGGTTTTTGTGTATAAATCGTTCCGCTAGGTGGCTCTGAAGTCACTAGGCGTTTCGACAGCGAGAAAGCTGTAGTATCAATTGATTCAGTGGTTCATCATGGAAGATGCGGTTTACTCGTGCACAATGGATTTTTTGCGGAGCTTTCTGGCAGTCGAAATTATACCGGGAGTGATGTTTTAAATTTTGCTATTCTATGAGGGTTTTCATATCATAGTTTATATATACATGTGAATAAAGAAATCTGTTCGTACACATACAAGACAGCATCCCTTCTAATATTACTTATAGAGGAGCCATGTGAACAATATTGAAGGTTACTTGTGGGTCCTCGATAAACATTAAATCTTTTCTAATTAGTGGTAGTTTCAAAGGCGATTAAAACACTGCTTACAATATAAATTCAGAAAGAGAAGAGAAGATCCAAGAAAACGGAAAATACAGGCAGGGCTGCTCCTCTGCCTTAACCTATCCAGCCAAAATTTCTTTCATAGTTTATCTGTGAATTAACAGCACAAATAGCGGATTCCGCGTGGAAGCGGGCGCAGCTAGTAAACATTGGCTAAAATGACAAAAATGCCTTCTGAAATGAAATATTGTATACCCTTTGCAACCATGTTCACATAAGCTCTTTGGTATTCCGTGTTTACCTTTAGTGAATATTTGATATCAACAACCCAACAAAAATTAATATTTTTTTACGGGGGGAGAGGGAGATGTGAAAGTTTCGTACTGGTTAATCATTACACGGCTAAAATATAAACTTTCGGAAAATCATGGAGTGGGGAGGGTGAAAATAATTATCGTGGTTTCGGAGAAGGGAGGCTGAGAAATACCATTTTCCCTTTAGGGACCGTGCACAAACTACGTGGCTCGGTACAGGGGGCGAGGGGTTAGCTGAATGGCTGCGCTGGGCTACGTGGGGGGGGGGGGGGGTTCCGAGCCAGTCCACGTAGCTTTCCTTTCATAACATTTTTCACAGTTAAAATGAGGAACTGAACTCACAACAGCATGTGAATATTTATTTCCCTCAGTTAATTATCTCCGTATGTAAGTTACAATAGTCTGAAAAGAGAAAACAGTCTTCTGGAATCAAAAGGGAAAAATGCTACGTGGGGAAAGGGGGGGGGGAGTAGAGGCAAAAGTCCCCGTAGGCTACGTGGGGGGGGAGGGGGGTTCACAGGAGGCCAAAATGGAGCTACGTGGTTTATGCTCGCTCCCTTATCTACGAAACTACATATCCAAAAATTCTTTCAAAATTAATACTGTTAGTAGTCTTGCTACAGTTTACAGGAATCTTCTAGAGATCTTGTTGCAGTTTATGGTTTTCGCAAAATAACTAAATCAATGATTTTTAAAAATTTGGTGCTTTGGAAGATATTTTTCAACATCAAACCTTCTGTATCATTCTTTGAGGATTTTCATAAACAGGATAATAAATGCAACAGCTTGCGACAGCTAGAAGAGACCTGTCATCTGATGAAGACAGCCGAGCTAGTGTCGAAACGTCGTGATAATACAACACGTCCGGCTGGACACCCCATAGGATTTTATTGCATCAGTACGACAGGAAAGTCTCCACTCACACACAAATGTTGTGAAAATACTTCTTTTAATTTGAATTTTGCAAATTCCGCAATTTATCTTCATCTGATTTGATGTTTGATTTAACATTTGAAAATTTCGCATAACTTGAACTAGTTGAAATAGTTTTTTTTAATTTTTATTTTTTTAAAACATGTTTTTTGAATTGTGATTTTTTTTAAAAAATATTTTTATTGAAATCAGTTTTCTGTGAATTGAATCCGAGTTACCGAGAGTAACTCTCGCTTGACAATGCTATTTTAGTTATTCTGTTGCCGGCAAATTTTCGCTTAGTGTTTTCTGCATTCATCCACAGACTGCATTATTTTTGTCATCCGTTCTGTTATGTAACCTCGGTTTCATGCGTCAAAGTTTACACGTGACTTTTCTGTATATCAGTGTGGCAACACGAGTTTTCGAGATAAACGTGATTTTTATCTCGGCTGTCAACAGTTACGTTAAAGAATTTGAAAATATTGCTTAGCATAAATTCTGTAATCTCCAACTTCGGTAGACGATGCGTAATAACGGTATTCCGGTTTTTCTCTTTCTAAGGGCTATTTTCGGTCCGCGGATTCAGTATTTCGCATTTTATCATTTAACTCTTCTTTATAATCCTCATATCATATACATTTATAGTTCAAATCCAGCTGGGTTGCTTCACCCAATCCGCACACTACACTTCGCTGTGAATTAACACGTAATCCGCAGAGGATCAAATCCTGCTAGATGATCGCTAAGATCGTTCATAAATATACAAAGAGTAAGGGTGCTTCATCGCATCCGTGACGTGATGCTGCATTTTGATGAAGCTTTGCCCCTCCCCCCCTTAATGTGATGCAGCGGGGAAGTCGTTATTAGAAAAAAGTTTTCTCCAACAAACTTGCTTTAGGTTGTCAGTGACTTGCATAACGTACCACTTAAAAAGCTCTTATAGAAGAAATGCTTCCTAAATCTGCGCTGATTTTGCGCAAGAACATCATAATTATGTACGAATGTAATATTATTTCAGACATTTGTGGGTCACAAAACGTTATTGCAAGCCAGAGTTGACAGACATTTCGGTCGTGGAGGTGTTTTTCTTCTTGAAAACGAACATCAGCTTGGCAGTTTTTCAATTGCAGAGGTTACAATTGCCCTTCAGCTAAATTTTATAAATGGTTTGGATTCCCTGCAACATTAACTGAATGATTCTTAGCTGGAATTTTGTCTGTTCCAGGTACGGCGCTTTTTCGATTGCATTTTTTCGCCATTCTCTTTACTCAGTTTTGCGAATTTGAATGATTTCTTAGGAAGGTCTAAAAAATAATGAATGTTATTTGTATTTGCCGTTGGGAATTTCTGATTTTGAATAACTGTTATTCCTTAATATACTATAAGCGTCTGGCTTCCGCAATATTTTTCCTTTTTCAGCCGAGTTTTCTATTTCATTATTGCAACAGTATTCTCTGGATTGCCTACTTTTCCATTTCGTTGTTACATCAGACGTGTTTAATCGGTAATAAGTTTCTTTCCACTGTATTTGTCGATTCTTGGCACAATTACTCTGAAAGCCATTGCATATTTATGATGAATTAAATTTTCCTCTCTGTTCAACACAAATTATCATTCAAAAAGGATCATTCAAATATTAAATATTTTTATCAGTTTCCATTACGTTTTCTTGTTCGCCATTTCCATCCAGTATTGACTTCGTATCAGTGTCTCCCCTGTTGGTAATTAGTTTACTGTAAAATTGATTTGGATTTTCGGCAAGATGTTTCAACCAGCAGGCCAAGGAAATTTCCTACATGACTTTGTAGCTCTTGTGAATTTGTGTTAATATCTACGCTGAATATGCTTTAACAAACTAAATAGGAGATTCCTCCGAGAATTTAAAAAAAGAAGAGTCCTGCTCTGTAACCAGAATAATTTTAGTGCCTTATTATATCGTACTGTGTTTTTACTGCCTCGGATTCAAACATTCTGTATTTACCAGTATCTCGGCGATTATACACTGAACATCCATAGATTGTAGATAGGTGTGTAGCTCTTGGGGAAAGATGGGCTTTCTGTAGAACATGAAAAGCTAACTATGGATGTAATCACCTATATTCTTAATATCATCGCCCTTAGAAGGGCCGTTTGGTTTGGTCTTGTTCGACCTTCTGAGCAAACTGTCAACCCCATTCATTGTACAAGTTTTCCCTATAACTCGTTTTGATGTAGACTGGTAACAGTTTTTACGAGCTATACACTAAGTAACCAACCTGTCTACAAACCTGTAAACATATGAATAGGCAGTTTTGCACAGATTTGATCTTAAAAATTTTATGTTTCTGAATCTTTCCGTGTGTTTATCTATATTCTAATTGTTTTACGTAATTATTTTATTATTCGTAGCATGTGAAATGCCATCAGATAATAGATGAATTAAAATCAATTCGCTATCCCAAATCGTTTCAGCAAGCAGTATCGGTAAATTTTGCATAGATTCTTATTATATTAGCGCTTTTTTCCTCAGATTTTTATTATCTGTTCGACAACAATTTCAGAACAGACTGAAAAAATGGTTTATTTTATCGAATTTCTGTTGACGTGATTGTGAAGTACAGTCATTGTCTGTGTGTTCAGCCGTTTCCGAACCCTGGTTCGAATATCTGAATGACAGAAACTTTTTTCTGTTTCTCCTGAAACATGGAATGGATTTGTGTGTTCTCGTTATGCCGATGTATTGTATTCAGAGACAGAAGTACAAACCGAGGCTGGTGGGTGAACGGTTTAAGCAGGGACCTGGTATTTTCATTAAGAAAATCTTTCCCTTCCCGTCCTTGTTCACAATTCTCTGCCGGCTCGACCTGTGAAGCCCTAACTAAAAAAAAAAAAATCGAACGATTCAATTTCCGTGACATGGTTCCTGGAATTTATGCTGAAAAAGAAGATACCAGCGCCACATACCAATCAGTGGAGCACCATTGGATGGCGACATTAGTCGCTGGTCCTTTCGGTAGCTCAAGTCGATAACTCGTTGCGGCGTGCTGGAACTGCGCTATTTCCCACTAGAATAAAAGAGAGAGAAACGAGTCCCCCCAGTGTCCTCCTACACACCTACTTTTTCCGATGTTCGCCAATTGAATTTGGCCGCTCCCCAGGCTCCAGCACCAACTTTCCAACTAACCAATAAGCCCCCGCCGGAACCGAATTAGATGGCCCACCTGCCAAGCTGAACAACGCCTCTATCGGACCGTGAATCATCGCGGGAAAGGAAGTGACGCACAACACACGAGTCGCATTGGAACTGTAGTGTCTGACTGGGTGGGGAGTCATTTGACGGAAAAGTCTCTTAGCGTGCTACTAAAAAAAATACAAGTTCTTGAACTTTGTTTTCTTAATCATCAAGAAAAGAAGCTGTGCGATCAGAAGTTAATTCTGTAATGGCTGTTCCTCTACCTATATCGGCGTTAATGGAGGGAAGCTGTGATAATCGTAAGATGAATCGGCCATTTTTAAAAGTAGTTCGTTTTAAAGGATTTTTCACTTTTCACAACTGTCATATTAACGATGGTCAAATACAGAGGTTTTGAAAATTTTTATTCAGACTCCTAGGCTTTGTAGGGGAGTATTGATTAGAAATTTTTGACTAGGAGGGATAAAGAAGGTTTGAATAATTTCCGTACTACCAGTAAAACAAAATACAATTGTTTCAATACTCTGCTTTAAAACACAAGTTTGTTTCCGTATATGGCAGGGTACCGGAACTGATCCGGGACGAATTCTAATGTTGTCGGCCGATGATCACTTGATGACGTGTCTACTAGCACATTCTTCGAAGTTGCAACGTCTGCAGTGAAATTGGTGGTCACAAAATCGAGCAGCTACTGTAATGGACTTCGGACAGACGACTGACACTAAAACAAAATACGACTGTTGCATTAACACATTTAGAACCCAACAGAAACCTATTTTTGCAGATTTTATTTTGTTGTACTTGTAGTTTCATAATCGAAATATTATGTACAAACTCTCCTCTAGAGGAAAAAGGAGTTTGTAATATAAATTTTCGAACAATCTGTATTACACCGCGCCTATTATGCTCTCTCCTAAAAATTCTTCTAATGGTTAGACCACGATCCACAGAAGGATGTTAGATACGTTATGACTATCATATTTTTTCAAAGAAAGTAGCTAAATTAAAAGTGTATTAAATAGAAAATTCAAATTACAACAGATGTACAGCTTCCTTGATCGTTTGAAATAGTTATGAACTTTCGGCGTGCTACCTTCCCTTCATACTAACGTGTATTAGAAATTGTCTCTAGGCATGAAATTTAATGCTTTGATCTACTTTACATATTCCTAATGTGGGAAGGTTTTTGATTTATAATTGATGGTTAAATGATGTTATTATTGGAACATTTCTTCTCGTTCAAATTATGGAAGCAATATTGTTAATCAGTAAATGGAAACGGACACCGTGGTCACATGCCATCCGAATTCTGAAGCTACGATTTGTTGCAGTTGATTGACAGGTTATGGTTTTACTATTTGATTCATCGCGTTTGGAAAATGTTATGTTGATTATATTAACAAAGTCCTCGGCTTAAATGATTCCGAAGTGTACGATTCCAATGAAACTATTACCATTGCTGCACTATTACCATTTAAACAGTAGCGCTAATTACAATTTAACATTTACGTTTATCGTTACTTACATTTGTTAATAAGAAAAGAAAAATATTGCATATGAAAAAATTTGATAGGGAATTTTCGTGGATCAGTAAATACCCATAAATCCCCCATGGTAGTGAGAATAGTGGATTTTTTAGGTGGTCTTCGGCTGAGGCGCCTTGTTCGATTAACTCCTCCAGTCCGACGTATTCTCGGCCCTTGTTTGACCGCAATGCAGCAGCAGCTACCATCCGCTTGCACGCGAGGATTTATTCCGCTAAGTGCCTGTTATCTGGGTCTTAAAATAAGTCCTGCACGACATGACCGTATAACAGAACGCGTCCTGAGGAGCTGCGCTAACTACCACCGTCGACATTGCAACAAATGGTAACTATATGTTGTAGAATTCGCATCGAACGCTTACTTAATTGTATAACAAATGCATTCTGTAAGTTTACCTGAAGGAAATAATTTACTTCAGAATGAAATGAATATTGTTAGTGGTATTTGGCCAGATATCCTATAGTTTCGCATTTGTTTTAAGCAAAGATATTTTTGTTTTTATCAAATTAATGTGTCCGATAAAGATGAGATATTAATTACCTTCTTCTGACCAGTGATAGTGTCTTATGATGACTGTTCTGATAGCTTTGTATGAAAGAATTTCCCACTTTAAATGTTGTCGTCAGGATGCATTTTTTGTCCCGACGTATTGGGAGGTAGATACTAAGACCAGAGATCCAACACCGACGATCGTCTCAGCAGGCGAACTCGCCTTATCAGATATGAAATGCCTCGTGGATGTAAACTGACAGGGTGAATCCACTGGCCACGAAACATCCACGCTAGTGGCGAAGACTTGAAAGGGCATGGGGAACTCTACCGCCTCCAGACCTGAGAGTACTATGCTCGGGCGTTATTTACCTTGACAGTTTGGGGAGTAACAAACTGAAAATGCTGCTAATTTCAAATGTTCATAATTTTCTATACGCACATGAGTGGTCTGGTAAGTCGTTTAAGACTATAAGTTTGAAAATAAAAGGTCCACGATCCGAATCTCGCTGCTACCAAGATTTTTACGAGCTATTAATCTGATCTTCAAGTCTGGTAAAGCTTTTATTTGCTCACCCAAAAACATTCCTTGGTTCTGATACACCTTGAAACACTGTTTCTAGGTCGCAAGAAGTGAGCACTACTTTTGCGGCGCCTGGATGGAGGTATTAACTAGCTGTGCCGACAGATGTTGCGTCACGCTGGGCTGCGCCGTATCTGCCGATGGTAGACACGCAATGTCGCATGAGCAGCCGGCTCTAGCACGCTTGTTGCTGGTTTGGGAATTGAAGGACATTTATTGGTTTTTAGGACAAAGTACAAGATAATTATACACAATAACGTATAGACGTCTGTAGAGTCAGATGTTGCAAAAACGCAAAGGAATTAATCCTGTGTGTTTCACCAAAGGGATGTTTTTTTCTTTTACTTGACATGTGATATTGTGTACGATTTATTATATGGGTTTATGTACACGTAAATAATTAGTCCGTATGCCTTAGAGTTGTCACTGTTGGTTTGTGTGTTAACAGCTATGCATAAAGGTCAATCTACACGTAACGTCTTGACTGACATTTTACTTAATAGGGTAAAACGTATCTGACAAAACATTGCGTGTGGACAGAAAAACGGACGTTTTATCTGAACTGAACGAAGACGGACGACTTCCAAAAAAAAAAAAAAACCGGGTAAGCCGGAGCATTGTTTTCCGTTGAATCGTCAAGCATATTGTTGTGCAGGCGCGCCTCCGTCTTGAGTGACGTCTTTCCTTCAGTCATCTGTCAGTTTTTTCGGAACGAAAATAGTGGATCGTAAATCTACAGAGGAAACGGTTACGGAAAAAAATCAATTCTTTTCGTACGGTTTTTCTAAAGATTTACTAAAAATGTAGAAGTCAGCACGTTCTGGCGCTGGTGTCTACGAAAAAATCTTCTGTGGTGTTTCGATCTTCCTTCATTCATAATGACGAAGAAAACTCAAGAGAAACAATTCAAATTGTAGAGGATAATTCAGAAATTGAGCTAAGTTATTATAGCGACAATAGAACTGTACACAGAAATGTGTATTCATAATAACAGTAGATTTATCAAATAGCTAGCCAATATTTTGCTAAATGCGAAATAAATAATTATTTACTTCAAAATCATTTTATCAAATTCTCCTGGAAGTATAATGGTGTTATCCTGCTACGATACTCATTCTTGTTTATTAAAGTGTGTTTTGATTGTATCCCTTCGCGTTTCGTATCTTCCGGAACGAGCCCACGTCTTCGTAATGGAATATTGTGTATATTTCTTGGTTTCCAAACTTCGTATATAACTTGACAATTTTCTGCCCTAAGACGGCTGAGAGATTTTCGTCATTAGTTCACAATTATAAAGATCTTTGTACTTTCTACCTGCTGCACAGATCTTAAGAGTAGCAGTCGGTCTCCCATATGATGAGATATTCCTCGTAGCAGTGTTTTGTTTTTGTATCTGTGGGGTATCTAATGATAGCAACTTCAGATAAGTGTCGGTATCCATTCGTAATTAATTACGCTAATATTCACGCGCATGACGTAATTTCCAAAGTAAATTCACATGCGGAAACCTTTTTCTTTTTAGCAACTATCTTCTATACCTTTTTAATCTCACCAGACACAATGAAATAATTTCTAAAGTAATGCTTCATTCATGATTTTAATAAAACCGAGTAAAAGAAAAAGAAAAAAAAGGTGTGAACATGAGTTTTTTGTCAGTTTGTAACGGCGTAACTTGATAAATGAATAAATAAATTGATAAATGTATCTGTCTCTATCGGTTTACTTAATACCGATGCCGGACAATGCACAAGTTCATAGTTATATTCAGTTCTGAGCAGTTTTAAATCTATTGCAGTTTCGGTATAGAGACAGTCGCCACGGGCAAATTGCCCGAAATTAAGTCATTCGACGTAGCTACGAGCATACAAATGAAACATCACTCCTGGAATACAGGTAACATTTATTACGTAAAAGTTCACCAGCTGCTACAAAACACCGTGTAAACCACCAGATGTATAATTCTAATCGGACCCCGTAGATCTGAAGATTGTCCGGTTCGATTAAGCAGCGAAACAAATTTATACTCGCCAAACCGGTCACACATGTGACGGCACCACATTTCACTGTTCACAGTTCCTACTCATTACCGCTTTGCACGGAAACTGTCACCGACACTGCAATTAAGTCTGTAGTCACGACTTATCAAGTTCCTATAGCTAACTTGCAGTTCACTCGCTCATAGTACACTCCGTCATTACCACGCGTGCTTACACTCCACAATAGTCTTTCGCCATCTTGTACTAAGATATTCCGCTCTGTGGCAAGAATCGATTGTATCGTTACAAGTTCTACCTGACGTCTTGCCTGATCAAGAAAAATGTCCCTCAAAACGTTACCTTTAGGCCGGCCTTTACACTCGGGATTGGAGTGGGAGATGGGGCGTTTCACCATGTCACACCTTTTTTTACATACAAGTTATCTTCTACTTGCACAGACGTTTAGTGTGAAAAAAATTAATAGCGACTAACGTAAGTGCTACCCTCAAATGAGGTCCAAAACTATTTCTATAGTTTGCTATTTACTGGACATTCGGCGAATACGTTAGTGTGTATGCCCCGACACTCTGGGAACCGCCGCCAGTGTGGTTTGCGAGCCAGGCCGCTAAGTAGATAGTGAGAGCTCTAATCCGACGAGATAGCGCCGAGATTGTATGCGTCTCACTTCATGCAAGCAGACTTGTTCTCCACACGCTTGCGACGACCGTACCAATTTATCAGAAACGAAGTCCGTTTCTAGTGGCAGTAAGCAACATTCAGCCGAGTGGAAAGTAGTTGGAAAAGTTTTTCGTGACTTTGAAATTTTTCGGCTGTCAAAATTCTGGCCGCTTAGTGAAAGTTGGAGGACTTTTTTTTAATAAAAAGAAACCAAGTAAATGATATCTTTTTTTGATTTGATGCTTCCCTTTTGCAAGAGTAGAATTTAACAACAGTTGATGATGTTGTGGGTAAATGTATTGTGTATCGTGGAGAGACTGGAAGATAAGTAGCGCCAGAATTTTTCAGGCACGTGGGAGACAGCACCAGGTTTTTTCATTAGCGAGCTGCTAAGATGAATGGCTTTATCGGCTAACAGGATGAAACTGGCTGTCTGTATACCGCGGCCCAGGACCGACGTAAGCGGGCGACACAGTTAAAAGATGGGAGGGGGGGGGGCTGCAGATTTTGTTTGTTTCCAAATGCAGCAATAGCCTTAAGAATATTTCTCAGTATTTCTGACGAAGAAATAATCAACGCGCGTTCTCCGACGTTAGAAATGAACGCTTCCCGCAATCAAGGATCAAACGTAGCGAATTCTCTCAGCATGCTTCTCAGTAATATCTGCATGAGACCTCTGAAACTTCACCAAAGAGCTTGGTTCGTGTTTAGATTGTCGCTCCTGACTGGAATACAAAGCTTGAGAGATTCGCAGAGTGAAGACTCAATTTTGAGACTTCAGCAGCTTGATTTTTAAAGGCGTATCAGTCAATTGCTGGAGAACATGTTTCATCAGGTGTACTTAGACCAGAGGAAAGTATATTTTCACATTTCTTGCTTGAATCGAATCTATAATGTTTGATGTTCGTTACTTAATGGAAGAACGTTCTTGTGACTCAGTAGTATCTGAGTGGTCAGATGCATCTTCCCCCTCCCTCCATGTTGCCCTACTTCACCCTTCTTGTTCGAATTCCTGTCCCAACCGGAATTTTTATTGAACGTTTGTATTGTGTATGGGAATTGATGTAGAACGCTTCTTCGGTTCAAATCCAATATTAAACTGCTGCTCACATGTTTCTGAATGTTAGTCGGACACAAGTGCGTTTCAGGCACCGGTAACTTGTGGGCTAAAGCGCTAGCCCCACGTTCTGAGGTTCGCTGGTTTGAGTACGCCATGGAGCTACGTGGTTTTAATTAAGTTTGCCGTGATTTGTTCACTTGTGGTAAAATTGTAAATAGAGTTGAAAAAATAAACAACTTGGGAGAACCATTTAGACGAAAAAACATTGAAACGATCATCTAGGATTCTTCCCCATTTCTGTTCAATAAAGCTAGTAGAAATTATTGTCTGTGGGGAACGCGCTTGTTATGATGAACGAGCACGGTGGGTGAGCGCTAACGCTCCGTCCTCGCATTGGGAGGAAGTGGGTTTGAATCACCATTTGGCTATCCAGATTTCGGTTTTCCACGATTTCCCAAAATCGCTGCAGGCGAATGCTGTGACGTTTCCTACAAAAATTCCATGGCCGAATTGCTTTCCTTCCTTGTCGCCAGTGTTTTCCCGCATATAATGACCACAAGGCGTAAAACCCGAAGAAACAAAATCCACTGAATGCATTGTTCTTGTGCGTTGGTGCTGTACAATCGTACCTTCTCACGGGTCATAATAATCTTTAACTATGTATTTCGTTGTGATAATATTTAACTATGTCTTTGGTGGTCACAGACATCTGTACTACTAAAGAGACATGAATGTTGCGTTATGGATAAGCTCTGCACTCATGTTCGATGTGTTCTGAATTGGAGATTTATTTTTGATGTAGAAACGGAGTAACACCGTAGATTTGGCTTACATGATCACGTAGAATATTATAAATCTATAATCGGGAATGTCAGTAAGCGTTGGTTCGTGGAAAAAATAAAATAATAATAATAAAAATGAGTCGTGCAGTATAGCTGTGCCTAATGTCTCAGCCTAGCTGCTGGTTTGGAAGGTCTATAAACTTATTCCCGACATCTAGGAAGATGACAAACAGCCTCTGGATTTCAACTTTTATGAAGTAACGGAGACGGCGGTTGTACAGTAAATCTGCCCTCATAGTGTTGTCAGCAGACACAGCCAACAGGTGCAGAACCGCAGCATACGTCACGCCACCGCTTTACAATGGGGCACAGTCATAAAGCTGATTTATTCGCCTGCGGTAAAGCTTACTCAGAAGGTATTTGGTCCGTACTTGACATGCAACCTGTGTCACGCACGGGTCACAAACTTGTTAACCGTTCCGAAGCAAAAAACAAAAAGAAATCCGGATAGCTACGAAGCGCACACATCAAGCATTTTTGATGTGACAACTGTAATTGGAGAGCAATGGTAACTGAGAGGTTATAAATTCAGACTATTCCTTAAGATAACTGACTGCCAATATGCACGAATCGAAAACAAAGTTGCCACGGTGATTGTTGTTTCTTACCCTTGATTTACTGCGCAGCTGCCTGCACGAAATAAATTCAGTCAAGGTGACGCTATCTTTCCTTTCTACCCTCACCTTCACACTTCCATTGGCAGTCCATAGGTGGAAAATTATTTACTGGCTTTGTAGGCGTTCGAGTTTGTGCGAAACTATGGAGGCGCTGTTGCATTGACAGATTTAATGCTGTGCCTGATAATCTTCTTAAATCACGTAACGTCATCTTATCTTGGTGTAATAGCTTTTCAAGGCAGTATTAAGTAGTCATGGTATATATCTGTTTTTAATATGGAATGTGTTTACAAGCTGTTCTTTTTACTTGAAAACTGAGGACTAGTCTTATATTTGTTTGATACTATAAACCTCTTGTCATCTTGATCACCTGATCCAATATTTCTGTTCGGATCTTTCGCCGATCAGTTTAATTGGTTCCTGTGATTCTCTTCGATAATATCATTAGTATAGGAATAATTTCATATCGAACTAGGTCAAATTTTACAAATAGAAGATAAAAATGGATGAACAAGACAGAATTGCAGTACCTGTTGCTTCAGAATGCCATAGAGTTTTTCATGAGTTTGATAACAATCGCCATAGAAACTTAGGTTGCAGCAATCAGTAGTATGTAATGCTGTCAGTTTTTACAAATTGAAATATCTCCAGTCGCTCATGTATCGTCAAGGCCTCAGTGAATTTGAAGTTGCATATCGGTAGCCTCTTTTTGTGGATCCCTTCAGTCATTAACTTTCACACAGGCAGCAGAAATTCCGATTCCTAAGATCGCCTAAAACCTAATCCGGTGAAAATTTCACTGAGCAACAAAAAAACGACCTACCTGCCAAATATAATGTTACATCTGTCAGCTGATGGTATTTTTTTGCCCAATTGTGTTAATTTTTATTTTTTTAACGAATCCAAAGATATATTGCAGTTTACGCTTAATAACCCTCTTTACGTTTGTTCTGTGTTTATTTAGCATATTATACTTACATGACATTTATGGAAGATACGCCAACTATTGAAAAATTCTGTATTCAACTTGGACATGCTTTTATCCAACACAATTGCTTTTTCTTCTACACATTTCACAATAACGCATCGAGGTCACGCCACACTAGACCGCACTGCACCCGGCCCGCACCGCACCGTCAATGTTCTAATTGTTGTCGATAACTCGATTGAAGTGAGTGTTGGCCCGGATAAATTTGGTTTGTATTTTGACGGTGCGGGCCGGTGTCGGTCTGCTGTCGGGCTGGTCGATATGGAGAACTGTATAGAAAGAGTTAGGAAATTTCCGGTCCTTTACGACTAAATATTGTTTTAAAGTGTGTCTTTTTTTCAGCTTCACTTCAGGATCATCAGATATTCGTAAAATTTAGGTAGAGTCCTTGCATGTTCGCATTAACAAATCAAATCTTTTCCAGTGGTGAAAGTCGATTTTACGGCCTGTAAAAATTGCATCCGAGATCCGGATTTTGAACCGGGGACCTTTCGTACCCAAATCACTCGCCCCAAGCATCTGAATCTAGAAGTACTGGAAAATATGTATTCAATCATATAAAAGTACATTTGTGTTTTGGCATGGTAAAAATAAATTATAAGAATAATAATTTTTGATTATAACCAGATTTGTCTCTTGAATAAGGTTATGGCGTACGATTGGGGAAATGAAAGTCCCTGGTTCAAATCCCTGCCTCAGCTGTAATTTTTATGGGTCTTAAAATTGAAATTCATCTCTGGAAAAGCTTTCATTTGTTAATGCTAAAATGTTAGGACGCTCCGTGTTTCGAATTTCCCGTTAATCTGTAGTTTTCCTTTTCAAATTAGGTGACAACGATAGAGGTGTACTGAGCAGCCGATATGTAACTCCGTGACTGGAATTTTTAGATCACATAAAATTATTATTATTTTACGGAATCTTTGCGGTCTGCATTAAGATAAAAATGTATAATAATCTTATTCTTTTTTGTGACTCGAAAAGGAACCTCAACCAAAACAAACACGTTAAATGTGAAGTGAGTGACGCTTGACATTTAATCGTGACTGTTTAGAGATACACGAAAATCTTTTTTTTTTTTTTCACTGCTTAACGTCGCCTATAACAACTAGGTCTTTAGAGACGGAAAAATGATGGGGGGCAAGGAATGGGAAGGAATTCGGCCATGGACTTTTGAAGGAAGCATCCCGGCATTCACCTGGAGTGATTTGGGGAAACCATGGAAAACCCAAATCTGGATGCCCGGACGGGGATTCGAACCGCCTTCCTCCCGAATGCGAGGCCAGAACGCTAGGAAAATCTTTCAATACAGTGTGACGATCATTTGTTAAAACAGCTTTGGAATACTATTTTTGTGCATAAGAGATCAAACAATTAGGATATAACAGGAGTCAGACAAAAAAAAAATATTTTAGCGTACTTTATTACTTTCGAAAATTATAAAGTACAGTAGGTACTCTATAATAAAGTACGGGCGGTAGCCGCAGCTACGATACCCAAATCACTTTTAAGGTAATTTTTTTAACAGCCAAGTGTATACGTTAAAGGAGACTGAAGTCCGAGTAGGAACCCGTCCGTCACACGGCCGAGCTACGGACCAGTGTGGACGCGAGGAGGGCGAGCCGACACACGGCCGAGTGTTGCTGTGGTGACGGCGCGGGCTCGGCTCGGTCTAGTGTGGCCCGACCTATATTCGAAAAATGCTCTTACAAGCTGATAAGATTCATTTGCAGCACTTCCCTTCTTTTCTGAACTTGTAACTGGAAGTTGTCTATGAAACAGCAAAAACAAATGCTACACGATTATTCCAATAACATGGCGTTGAGAAACATTTGGTATTCCAGTTTGTCTTCTTCACACTGCAAACATGAACTTTTGGCGATTAAATTTAAGGTAGTAACGTCACGAGACAGCTGGACTAGTGAGATTACATTTTGAACCCGCCACTTATTTTCTAAGATATCAGTTGGGCAGGATAGGCTACATTACAAAGGAGATAAGGGAAAGGTTTTAAGACCAGAATCTAAAGTGGTAATGTACTCGTGAAACAATCACTGTTGCTCGGTTATTGTGCAACGGCATCGAATGCACAGTGTGGGCATAAAATGTAGCACTCGAGGAGGATGCAAAGGAGGACTGCCAGTACCCCTTGAGAACTGCTAGATTTGTGTCGAAATTATCGTGAAACGTACTTTGTATCTGATATTGTAAAGGACGGTCGGTGGCAGTGGCGGATCCAGGTGCTAAGGGACTCAAGCCGCCCCCCTCCCAAAAGCATCTAGGTCACCCCCGACAACATTGTAATTTTGGGGAACTTTTTTTTTTAAGCTCTAAAGGGCGGTCTGAGTCAAGCCCCCCCCCCCAAACCAAAATCCTGGATCCGCCGCTGATCCGTGGGAATTGTAAGTGAAATCTGGGATAGGCTATCGAGGAGTACATTAACAATGGCAAAAAAATTGACTGTGGGCGCATGAGACTAAGTCCCTTATTTTGCACAATGTGGCATCATTGCGGGTATTCAACTCAGCGCCATCTGTTATTCATTTCCTTAAGTCAATGCCTGGAACAATCTCTCCAGTGATGCCACATAGTGCAAAATAATGGACTTAGTCTTAGGCGCCCACAGTCAATTTTTTTGCCAAAGAGTGTACCTTAAATGATGAAAGAATTTGAAGTATCAAAGTCAATAATGCACTAATAGATATGCAGGGAAATTACTGCCGGGTTAGCGGGTTGATTACAGTTACTAATTCGTGCTGCTCTTATTGTGTTTGCAGGTATCTCTAGCCTGGTGGGCTGCGTGACGGAGGTAGGAGACCTGCCGGAGCTGCCCGCTCACGATGAGGAGCGATTGCAGAGGGCAGCACTGTTGCTGCAGCAGAGGCTCATCCTGAGGCAGTGGCTGCTCAGGCACCAGCTGCACCACTACTACCAGAGGTACAGTAACCTCTTTTATATCTCTGATTTGGTTCTTCACGTCTTGTGTTCTCCGTGATTCTGGCGCCACACTGACGTTAACATCCAGTGGCACATTTATCACCATAATTAGCGTGCCAAAATGTCGGATTCAAATAAGCTACACTTAGCATTATAACGGTTAATGTCGTATGCACAACAATAAACAACGCGTTATTTCAAGATGGAGGTTGAGGCTGCTTACGTGTGCTATATGAGTATCAATAATTTTATGAAGTTTATTAAAATATGTGAGTAATCATTGTACAAGATTTAAAAGATGGTGGATGATTTACTAGCTAATTTTTCATTAGACCACTCCGTTCTATGTATTGCCTGTAACTACTTGCCGTGTTAACTATGTGAAATGCTTGAATAGTCACATCGCAATAAGCAACGCGGAGAATTCCATTGTTGTGAAAACAGACACACCAATCTCCTAACGCCTTAACAAATTAGTGCGGCTATACCTGCGTTTAATGTCAAATAATTGGTTAATTATTGGGCATTAGACGTTAGTGTGGCCCCAGCATGACAATTTTCTTAATACTATGAGACTGTTAGTAAAGTATCGATTAGGTGATTATGATTTCTTAACGTACTAATAACGCCAAATTTCTCAGATAGTGTTTGCATTCTGTGCTTCGTTGCTGAATAGGCACTTGTTTATTTTTCTACGAAAATTGAAGAAAGTTTTCATACTTTAGCAAATGTGTTCAGGTGTATTTTCTAAATCTGAAAGGTTATTCCTTCAGAACACCATAGTTATAACTGTAACGCAACTAGTGAATGAAATTTCACATTGAATATTAATTGTTTATGTTCTCGAGTAATGTGGAATCAGCTTATAATTTCGAATTACTGGGAATTATTGGAAGACAGGAGGGTAAAGAGAGTGTACAAGGCGTATGTGGTGATAGGGCTTGGAAGAATATTGGTCAGTGACGTAGTAGTAGTGCATGAAAAGGAAAAGATGACCATGGGCGCAAGCTGGCACTCGATTTCATGCATAAGGGAGTGGAAAAATTTTCTTTTATGGGTAAGGAAGTCAGGTATTGGAATAAATTACCAGTATAAATGATCAATAATTTACCAAAAACTCTTAACCAATTGAAGGTTAGGATTCGTAAACAGCAAAAGTAGATGGGTGAACGAATTTAACAATCAAAGTATAGAAAATGATAATAGTAAAAAAAAAAAAAAAAATACAAAAATAAGAGAGGGGGTCATTAAATGGCTAGGTAAGTTGCCACCAAAGCATGTGCTCCATCAAATTTAAAGTGCTACCGTACTAGAATTAAATTAAATTTAATTGCGATCATGGGTAAACCAGTCATTAAAGCTGAATCTTGTTTCCATATAAATGCGTAGAAAATAATAATACACATTATCACGATTACAAATAGAAGTTACAGTTTATGTAATACCATCTTACAACTTTTGCCCTGTAGCCTACCGGCTGTATGTATCTTTTCCCTCCAAGTACAAATAATAATTCAGAACGTACCTACAGACAGGGGCGGATCCAGGGGGCTAGGGGCTAGGGGGCTCAAGCCCCCCTCAAAAGTATCTAGGTCCACCTCCGAAATTGTCATTTTGGAGATTTTTTTTTTTTTTTTTTTTCCCTAGCTCTACGGATTTGAGGCCCGTGGAGACTACAAATACTACACTTTGCCCGACTCAAGGCCCCCCCCCCCCCAAAGCCAGCCAAAGTCCATTGAAGGCAAGCCCCCCCCCAAACCAAAGTCCGCTCAAGCCCCTCCCAAACCAAAATCCTGGATCCGCCCCTGCCTATAGATATATTGCCTCTGAACCGTAAAGAAATTTTTTACTTTGTTGTTAAAAAATCCAGAAACATATTAACTGTTTGACCTTTGTTTACTTCTCATACGGAGAGTCTTTGGAAGACTCCAGGCGGCCGAGATGAAGTTCCTAATATCAATGGTACAGGTACAGAAGACTAGAAGGGTCAAGATAAGGAATGAAGTGATCCGTAAATAGATCCCAGTCAATGAAACCCTTCAAGAAAAAACTGCCGAAGCAAGATTTCGATGGCTGGGACCAGTGGCGTAGCTAGGTCATCAAGGGCCCCGGTGCAAAAAATTTATTTTGGGCCCTCAGGCCAGACGGGCGACCTTTTCTTTGCTTTGTGTATTGGTAGGGGCCCCCTGAACTGAGGATGGGGGCCCTTGAATTGTTCTCTAGGGGATCCTGAGCAGTGGTTGGGCCCCCCTTGAGCCGTGAGGGCCCTTAGTGAGGGGCTCCTGTGTCCTAGAGGTGCGCTTGGGGGCCCCTTGAGGTATGCTTGGGGGCCCCCTGAGCGTGAGGGCCCCGGTGCACTGCACCGCCTAGCCCCATAGTAGCTACGCCCCTGGCTGGGACATGTCAAACGGATGGACCCAACAAGAACAGCGAGGATATGGCTGGAAAAAGAACTGAAGGGTAAAAGACCAAGAGGCAGGCGCAGAAGGAGATGGATTGATCTTGTGAAACTGGACCTACAAGAGAAAGATGCATCATGGTCTAGAATCCAAGAAGAAGAAACATAATTGGACAGGCAAAGGTGGCGAGTGCTCTTACACCGCACCCGGGAAACGCAAGAAGAAGAAGAAGAAGAAGAAAAAATGATGATGATGATGATGATGATGATGATGATGATGATGATGATGATGAAGAGCCTTGGCATGGCTAAAACACATTTATAATAATAAAATTGTAACAATTGAGGCAGTACTCACATGCGTGTTTTGATCGCTTATGTGTGGAGAATATACTGTATTATCGATAAATGCAAAAAAGTGTAATATGTACTTCAGATGCTAGCATAGGATATGTTCTCTCTAAATGGAGTAAACCTATTAAAAAAAAAGTATCAGTGTGTAGCGAGAACTGAACGTACCCTCGACATCCAAAAACGTGTAGGTACAGCAAAAATTGGTAACATTGGTATTATTTTAATGACATGAGTGCTGTTTGGAAAGTTAGTTCCGTTAGGTTAGTAAAAGGACTAAGATCTATGAAATTTTAAGTTTTACAAACTCATTGTTTTCAACATCCTCCGTCCCATTGTTGAAAGTTATCGATACTTCATAAGGTTTTTTTTTGTTTTTGCCTTTGCGTCTCTTCGACGTCGAGGTGATGAGATATTATAGACTAGAAAGAAATGGGGATGAGGAACGGGAAGGAATTCGGCTATGGCCTTTTGAAGGGAGCATCCTGGCATTCGCCTGGAGTGATTTGGGGAAATCATGGAAAACCCAAATCTGGATGCTCAGACGGGGATTCGAATGCGAGGCCAGAGCGTTACCGCTCACCCACCACGCTCGATCCTTCATAAGGTAACACCAGTTGAGGACTCTCTCTCTCTCTCTCTCTCTCTCTCTCTCTCTCTCTCTCTCTCTGTGTGTGTGTGTGTGTGTGTGTGTGTGTGTGTGTTTTGTGGAAAAAGTCTAGTTGTATCTCTCTAAAATATTTCATGAAGATATTGCGTACTGTTGCACTGTTCAGCAGAGTCTGATCGTAGAGCAGAAGAGCGCCTTTAAACATCCATGCTCTAAAATACCTCAACTCATCGCAGTTTCATTATACATCAGATATGTCCGAATATTTCAAGTAGCTAATCATATTCTTTGCTTTTAAAAATAGTTACAGAATAGGCCTAACTGCATACTTAACTGCCTATTCTGTTTGCTTAAACTTTTATAACACTGACTAATACCCGTGAACATAACCTTTATAACAATGTTTGTCGTTTGCAAGATATTATACTCGAAAGCCTGTGCTTAAACGCAACTTGCTTTCCGAATAGCCTCGTATATAAAATTGAATAACAACTTATGTTACGCAACAAACGGTGCTGTGTGTTTGATTGGTAATTTTGGTAGAAGCTACCTTAGCTGTATTTTCGCTACAGAGGTGATTTCAGTGGCTACTTTCCATGTGCAGGTTGGCAGGCGTGGACGTGTCGTCGCTGGACGACGTGTACTGGTTGGAGGACTCGAGGGCGCGCAGCCTGTTGGGTAAGGACTTCGTGTCGTGGGCTGCGGCTCGGCAGGCGCTGCCAACCTCTAAGGACGACCTCGCTGCGCTCAAGGCCGAGCTATGGAGCGCCGTCGTAAAGTCCACGCAGCACGAAGATGCCTGGACGTGGGGTACGAAACTACTTGCTGTACTCGGTTGCTAGGGGTTTCAGATTTCTAAGGCCTACTGTTGTTAACCCGAATGTCCTTTTATTTGCTTCCCTCCTCCATACTATTTAAAAAAAAATACAATCCATTCTGAAGTTTTGAATCATTTATACAAGGAGTTGATTTTATGTTTAAATTCGATAAGTCACCGCTCCCAGTTTGGCATTCCTTATGAAGTTAGTCACTTTACATATTGGTTGCAGAAAAATACCATTTTCTGTTTTCGATTCATAGATGGTTAGATGAAATACCCTGTATTTTTGGTAATGTTGAGAGATGTCTATTCTCTGCCTGCACTGAAGTCACAAAGCCCAGTGGGTGAGTTGTAACGCTTTGGTCTGGCATTCTTGAGAACACTGGTTCGAATCTGATCCGGCCATCCAGATTTCAGTTTTACGTGGTTTTCCAAAGACGCCCCTGCCAAGTGCTGAGATGGTTTCTTCAAAACACCATGGCCAAATTCCTTCCCGTTCAGTACTTCCAATTCTCTTCCTCCTGTAATGATGTCAACAAGCTGTAAAACCACAAGGAAAAAAGTGTTTTGGTAAATAAGCCACTAGGCATGTTCACATTCTACTTTCAACTTTAAATAAGAATCTCTTGTAGCGTTTCGTTTAAAACATTAATTACTGAATGGAAAACTTTCAACATTCCACTACCTTATGCCGATACTAAAAATTCAGTTCCTAAGACATCAGTTCTGCGTTGTCTTCGATTTCTGGTTCTAATGAAGATGTCATTACTGTATTCCACATCAAGGAAAATAAGAGCTTTCCTTCCACAAATCTTCATATTTTTATTAAGCTAAGAATTTTTTTTAGAATGGTGGAGCCAACCAATTATTACCCAGATATGCGTGGAAAACGTGCACATTTAGCTAAAATGGTGTGTCAATACCACTTAAATGACAAGCTCTTACAATGCTATAAAAATTTTGTTCAAGTATTGTGGGAAAGCACTTCTAATTTCTATACCTGTTATCTCATGATAATGTAATTTCAACAGTTTACCTCTGAGAACTTTCCTCCCCTGTAATCTGACAGAGCCCTACTTGATTTTTAGTTTTAAAAACAATCACTTCAGGGAAATTATGATGATAGGTTATTGAACTCATTTCAATCAGTGGCATGATGGAGTAAAAAAGATGGAATACAGCTATCTCTTTTGTCTTTAATCTTGGACAAAGCAGCTGAAGTACATCTTTTTGCTACTTTTCTCATTCATTGATTGAATGGTGTCTAGCACATGCACTTGTTATACTACAGTGGCAGGATAATATTAAGTTTCCATTCACTGTTAATTTAATCTATCATCCTTTTAGTTTACAAACCCAACATGCATTACATACCTGCTTTACTATGATTGTTTTTAAAGATGGCTTTAATTTTATTTTTGACGTTAGCTGTAAAGATTCTCCATCAAATTCTTGGGTGGTAAAAGCGACATCTACTCTCATGAAAATCCCTCATTGTATAGAAAAGGATTAGATCTCTAATGCTATCTGGGACAGTCCCAGATGGTAGGTCCAGGTACTAACACTTTACCACTTGGCAGTCAACCCAGCTGAGCTGAAGTATTGTTCTGACATGAGCTCTAATTAGAGGATCTACCTCAGATGTTCTCGAAGAAGGGTCTAACTCGTACTTTGAAGTGTGACACCCAAACAATGTTGCTGCCTTTATAATCAGATTTTTGTTGAGAACTGCACTCTCAAAGCACCCAGTTTTTGGGAGCTACTCTCTAATACTGCCAGGGCTCATCAGTGATTAACGATAATAAGCCAATTGTAGTATCAAGGAGGTCTCGCACTTTTGATAACAGCGGAATGGTCTCAATGAGTAGCAAGTGCTAGGAGAACCCCATAAGATTTCCCGGTGTCTCCCAAGTGTCTCAAGTTAGTCAGGTTAATTTGTTTGCTACCCACTCAATCTATTGGCTCCAGCACAGTAAAGGCTTGACATACCAGAAAGCAGTAAGCAATAGACAAGGTCCTTTTTCTGCCAACATTAGGTCTTCCACATTGTTCTCTGACTGTGCTGTAAAATACAATACTTTCTATCCCAGAAATTGCAGCAGATGTTTGGCACTGTGCCAATTTAAATATGATTTTATTGTCCATACATGTTAAATGTATGCTCAACATGTGAGATGGTACATCAAATTATGGAGACAATCGTTCATATCTGATTTAGGATCAGACATATCAATTTGGTAAACCTGTTTTAAATATTATTGGCAATTGATTTTTCTTTTTCTTCAAAAGCATTGGCTGAAAATGTTAATGTCGATATTACACTGATCAAAGTTGAAGGTCCCTCCCCTCTCCCTCAAGTGTATTACATAACAATAGAATAATTTTTCATTTGTTACCAAATCCTTCCTCTCCCCTCCCTCTTCACCCTCTTGAAAAGTTTGTTTACACATCTTCCAGTGAGATTTCTTTTAATCTACATCTACATATATACTCTGCAATTCACAAAATTGTGGGTGGCAGAGGGTGCTCGGCACCAAAGCTAATCTCTTTGCTGTGCATTCCAATCCCTAATAGTACGAGGGAAATATGTTCCATGGCAACATAGCACTTTCAAATAAATGTGAATATCATAACGGAGAGCCACGAGCTCATTTTAAATTATTTACAATAGCAAAAACATTGGATTTTCATTAGCATCCTGGCTATTGGTAATATTTATGTTGTCACTAATTTAAAAATATTTTGGAGACATGTGACAGCACATATTAGAGTTAATTGAGAATGAAAATTGTACTGTTGTTTCACCAACTTGATAACTGATAATTGTGCACAGTGCCATACTGGAAACAAAGCGAGCTATAAGAATATCGTCATTTTAAATAAATGTGGTGGGGTTTTGAGCTGACACCATGGAACAAAGAACAAATTTATAGGCAAGATAAAAGTATGAAACAAATTGCAAATAATATGATTAAGTTACTCATAGTGTTGAAGTTTTATTGTCTTTTGAAAGCAGAATTAAGCTATTGGCCCATTTCTAATAGTAAACAAATGTTTTGCTGTTGCTGAATAATAATCTAAACTGATGATTCAGTTAGTAAGAAACATGACAGCAGAACAGTTATCTCTTGCTTTGAATGACCAGTGATTTTAAAGTTGTTTATTTTTCTTGGAAACAAAATTGTCACAGAGAATGAGAAGTAGGTAGAATTCAAATATGTAGACAGTTAAATAGTTGATTCTGTATTTGTTGACCAGTATTGTATAATTTTTTACACAGGTGGCATGCTGGTGGTATCAGTGTCCGTTGCAGGGCTGGTGACCCTGGCAGCTATGACACAACCTGCATTAGCACCCGAAGCAAAGCACACACTACTGCAATATGTGACGGGCAAGTACCTGCTGCCCAGCAATTGCAAGGTCAATTTCGAGTGGGATGAGCCTCAGAGGGTTGGAGAAACCATGACCTTCACAGTCAAGGTCAGTATCCTGTACCATTTCCATACTCATTAAGTACATTTCAATGTTGGGAATTGTAAGGCAATTACTTAACTCAATCAGTAGCTATAATAAGAGGAATCTTGAGTTGTTTTTAATCGGAAAAAAAACTGCCCATTTTTGTCTTCGCAATCTAATCTACAGTATCTAAACAGTACTATTCTTACAAGTTTTTGTAGCAGGTTCTCACTATTTTCAACTTCAAGTTTTGCAGCATTAAATGAGCTACTTCCATCCTGTGCTAGAGTGAGGTTTCTATTACAAAGCCATTTTCTGTAATGGCAATATTATTACCTTGAATGTTTTGCTGGTGAAACTGGAAACTTGAAACTATAGAAACTACTAAACATTTCCAGAAATATTTAAGTTTACATGTAATTTAACAAGGTTTTCAAGCCTCTTTGATCACTATTTTTTTTTCTGAAGAACTGTTTAAAGTGTGAGAGTACTTGCTGTAAGGAAATAATTTAATTCAAAGATATATAGCAGGGTGAATTTTCACCACTACAGAGATTAATTGTAAAATTCTATTTCATTACTTGTCTCAGATTTCTTGGTACCACTTTATACTCAGTTGCTTTCACAACAACTCTGCATCTGTTTAAGTTGTTGAATTCTTTATGACATAACGAATGGTTTTAATTTAGTTAAAATTGCAACAGAGCGCACGCTACAGTGGCAGTTACACACCCATCTTCCCCCTTTCTTTCACCCACCTACATTTTCCCTCTACAAATTTCAGCTTTAAAGTCTTTTAACTTTTTGGTGAATTATTCGTCTTTTCTCTTGGTAACTTATTCCAATCCCTTACCTAAAAAAGAGAATCTTCCTCCACCCCTGTGCCTGAAATTGAGTGTCTTCTCCTTCTACCTGTCCAATGTACCTTGCCCAGTTAAGCTTGTTATAAAATGTAATGCCAAGATATTTACATTTCAAGTCATTAACAAGCAATTATTTCCCCACCTTATAATCATAATAGACATTTAGTTTTTTTTAAGCTGTGTATCTAATAAGCTGACTCTTCTTTGCATTTATCTTCGTCCCATTGTAACATAACCTTACTTTTGTCAGTATACCTTACAGATTAAAGTGTCCTCAAAACACTTAAAACCAACAGCAAATCATTTTAGAAGCATTTTCCAACAGAAAACATATTAAGGATGGTTTAATCTATTTTGCAAGTTTTCATAAGTAATATAAAGAGAGTTAACTTTTTTTTTAGAAGCCTTTTGGCCACATTCATTTTCAGATATGTTATTTTATTTATTTATTTTATTTATCATTCTTGTTTCATGGATCCCTGCTGAGGAAGGACCTCTGGGATGTGAAACATGTCGTGGTTAATACACATACATACAATATGAGTCATAATCATAGCAAAAACAATCATGTTACAAAGACAAATAAAGAGAATAAAAATAAACATTAATTTTTACAACTGAGTTTTGCAAAAGGTCATATTGAATACAATTAATTATTTTGTTCAAATTCTTGAATGGAGTAGCAGGAGTTGTCAATAACATAATTTCTCTGTTTTTCTTTAAATATATCTTTATTATCTGCAAACTGTTTTACAGTCCTGGGAAGTTTATTAAACAGTTGTATCCCAGAATAATTAACTCCTCTTTGTACTAATGACAAAGATGTTTGTGTTTTGTGCAAGTTATTTCTGTTTCTTCTATTGAAATTGTGTACCTGTGAATTAGATGTAAACAGGTTAAAATGTTAAATGAAAAAGGACATGAAAGAATATATATACTGAGAAGTCATTGTTAGAATATTGAGTTTTTTAAAAAGTAGTCTGCGAGAAGTTCTTGGTTTTACCCTACACAGCATCCTAATAGCACTTTTCTGTGCTATGAAATATTCTTTACTTTGTGAAGAGTTTCTCCAAAAAATTATGCCATATGACATCAGAGAATGGAAATTGAGAAGTACACCTGTTTCGTTAATTCTAGATCTGCTGTTAGAGAAATTGTTCGTATTGCAAAGGTGGCACAACTTAACTTCTTCATATGTTCGTGCCAACAGAGTTTCTCATCAATTTTAATAACAAGGAATTTTATACTCTTTGTTTCTAAGATTGTGTTGTTTTTATAGCTTACTTGTAAATCCGACTGTACATAAGTATTTGTTTTATACCTAATATAATGTGTCTTTTCAAAATTTAATTTTAATGAATTTGCCTTAAACCAATTTGCTACTTCACTAAGTAGGTAATTTACATTAAATTCTGGATTACTGTTTGGGATTTCTCTCACAGTCAGGTTAGTGTCATCTGCAAATAAAACACTCTTTAACTTTGTCAGATAAGTTTCCAGGAAGGTCATTGATGAATAACAAAAAGAGGAGGGGTCCTAGGACAGAGCCTTGTGGAATTCCATGTTTTATTTTCTCCCAGTCTGATGAAGCATAGCACTTCCAAATGTAAATATCATAATGGAGAGCCATGAGGTCACGTAAAAAATTGGACTAGAATCAAGTTTTAACTTGGCATACTTAATTTTCTAGGTACAGTAAAGATTCATAACTCAAAAAGTTCAGCATAAAATAGTATGCAACATAGTAAAAGCTAGTTGATAACTAATAGGAAAGTATATTTTTTAGACAAAATAAGAGATTTCGCTGACTTTGCAATTCTGACATTTCTGCGGATAAACAGGTCTGAGGACATAGAAACCAAATTTAAATTAAAGAGAAATTTTCACTGAACACACAGCGATTTTCTTAACAATTCTGACAATATTTAAGCTATAAGAGGGAAATGAAAGTTTAAAAGTAATAGTGGTCACAAAGCATCATTTTGGAAACAAGGGGTTAGTACTAAAGGAAATAGATAACAAGGAACTAATATTACCATCAGATAGGGAATTAAATTTAGTGAAGTTTGAAATATATTACAAATTGGTAGCACTCATATATTTGGAAATAAGTGACATCAAAGTTTTTAGCAGACTTTGCAATTATACTCGGGAGTAGATTTTCACAATCGAATACATTTTGGATGTTATATGTCAAAAGATGAGGAAATTTTTATAGATTATTTTGATAACAGAATAATTTCACAGACTGAAGAATTGTAAAAATAATGACAGATTTAAAGCTTTTACAACTTTAGCTCAGAAACCACAACACCTAGGCTTACAACATATTGAAATTTCAGAATGATCAGACTAAAAATAAGGTTTCCCTTTGTCAAATCACGTGTATGCTGAATCAAATGGGCCCAAAATGAATATAAGGAGACCACGCTAGCCACTAGGAACAGCAGTATTCCGGCAGAAATTGGACTGGGAGCATGGCGTGTTGATTGTGGAGATGTAGGAGACAATTTTAGTAGTGATGCCAACAGTGGTGAGGGCTCACTCTTCCTTCAAGATGAACTTTTAACTTTCATATCTAGGAGTGAGGAGGAAGTTGCTTACTTTTGCGAGGATGGTTTAGCCTGTAATGATTTATTTCAGATAGAAGTCTGATGCTTTTCTATTAATCCTTACACTGGTACTGAGTTGATATAAGAACTTTTTGCAAAATATATAATTTCGAATTTATCAGGAAGTCTTAGAGTTTTCAAGAACATATCTTTTTCCCTTGAGGTAATTATGAGGGATTGGCGACCGCTAAATATAATCTGTAAAGGTACCAGACACGATCACAGTTTAGACAAAGTGCTGTATATGATGACCCCCACTACAAGCTATTTTCTAACACCACATTTACCAACCCAACTTGATATCCTGTTCAGATCACCCTGCAGCTGTTTACAGTCCTCTACCATTTTTATCCTTCTATATAGCATTATGTCATCTACAAACAATGTAATTTCTGAGCGTAAACAATCAACACAATTATTCATTAGAATAAAGAATAGCAATGGTCTCAATAGGCTACCCTGTGGCACTAGTTGATTGAAAGTATTTCTCCAGTGTACAGTACCAACTGCTATGAACTTTGAGTTTCTATCATGAAAATATTAGAATCCAGGCAACTATGTTTCTTCCATTATTTATTTTATATAAAAATGAGGGTAAAACAATAATCGCATAAAAAAGTCAGTAGAATCCGAAATGAATGAACTAGCCTCACCAAAATAAATGCTGATTTATCACTTTGAGTTAATTCCTAGGCTTTAAAAGCAATATTGGCTGCTATTACCTTTCATCGTTGCATTTTATCACTAGCACTCTTTCTTATTAATTATATTAAAATTGTCTTAAATAACTTTACAGAACATTCATTAAAAATTTGTTGAGAATTTTAGTCCTTTACGTCCACTTTTTACTTAATAGTTATCTGTGTTACATTTTAACATAGGCTGCCAAAATCAGACTTGGTTAAAATTGAATATAAAAATTAAGTTGGAAAGCAACACTCAAATGGCAATTTTTGAGGGGTAGGCATTTGGTTTTTTTTTGGGGGGGGGGGGGTATGTAAGCTTTATTCTGTCTGGCCATACAATCTCGTTTTACTGTTTCATGGAATCAGCAGGGGTGAATAGAGGTATAACATTTTCTTCAGGCTTTGGCAGGTTTCCTTCCCATTCCATGCCTGCAGTTGCCATCTTCAAGTTCTGATGACCTCATTGTTAATGTGCCGTAAGGCATAAAAATGTAAAAAAAAAGGGTATAAAAGAGGAAGGAATTGTGCAGATGTTTATACTTCACATACATTTTTCAATCTCCAGTTAACAATTTCCTAAAAATGGGGAAATGTAGAAATTTTTCTTGCTAATAATAATGTAATTACTTTAATTCAAAACTTATTTTTATTTTCTGGTATCCAGTTTTATCAACGCAATGGACAGCCATATCCAATCTGTGATACAGACAACCTTTTTGTGGAAGTAACAGAAGGTGCACGAAAGGTGGCAACAGTATCACAGTTGGGTGGCACAGATCCAAGTGCTGCCAACACAGCTGTGGTGAAGTTTACTGTACGGCATGCTGGCCAGTATCGCATTGCTGTGCTTATTGGAAGCTGCCATGTCCAGGGCAGTCCATTCCTGAAGAATTTCCTTCCAGGTGAGTGTTTAGTGCTATCAAACTCTGTCAACAATTATTTCACATCTATGTACAGTGAAAATGAATATAAAGGATTTAATAAAGCTTTGTTTGCAATTGAGTTTGATATTCTGCCTAACCAAAAAATTTTATTTTGTTGGTTGTTAAATATCGCAGCCTAGTCTTGTTAAATAATTTTACTTATCATACCACATACCTTCTTTGCTTGCCTCTTCAACAAGAGCATTCTTGAATTCCTCACAATCTTTGTCCCCACTTTTGATTCCACTATTGGGAACTCTTCCCCCTGATTCTTCTTTGATATTCGCCCCACTTCATACCTTAATTTTAGATTTCTTCTCAGCCTTTGTATTACACAGTTTAATGTCAGTTAGCATCGTTATGACTAATCTATGGTCTCTACCTAAACTCTCACTATGAATGACTTTGATATCTGTAACTCTCCTTCCCGACTCCTCTGTTATAACCAGGTTAATCATTGTTTCATATTTTTCATACCAACTGTATCTGATTACATTATGTCTGTCTCTCTTCTTAAGCTAGGTGTTCTGTATATGTAGGTTATTTTGACAGCATAAATCAATCGTCGTCTTCCTCTGCATTCATTCCAATATCCAAATGGTCCAATCACCTTTACACACCAATTGTATTCCACCATTCCTGGACATTCCAGTAACCTGTTATTAATATGTTCTCCTTATCCATCTGGTTTCCAGCTGTTCCGGAAATCTCTGCTTTTCCTCATATGCACATGCTGTTTGAGGTACCATTTGAAGGTATCTCTAATTTGATGATTCTGTCATTAATATATGTAACATCTGCAATATCTTCTACTTTCTGTCTCAGTATAATGCCAACCCCATTTTGAGACTCCATTCCAGTACAGGGTGTATCCATCAAGACATTCTTCCCTGTTATCTTCTATTTGCTTTCGCTTAATCCATCACTTCCAGTTGTCTTCCTTCCAGCACATCAACTGGCTCTTCACATTTTCCAGTTAATGACATTACATTTAATGTCCCTATTCTCGTTTTTGGCATTCTTTTTATCATTTTAGGCTTTCCCACATCCTTCCATTGCCTAGCATCAGACTGTGTACTGTAATTTGTGTCAGTGGCAAGATATGTAGGTTGTGTTGTCTGTTGAATTAAATTCATTCTGAGACTTGTTTTAATTTACTGTCCGCTCCTCTACTGGCTTGTGCGGCCTAACATATCAGAGGATTTTTGATCAGGGTTTATTCCATTAGCCTTTGATAGTCCCCTAACAAATCTGCAAGGCAGTAGTTTGTACTCATGTTTAACCCTGGAGTATGGTGTTGCCTCTTTTGCAATCTCCCCCGTGCCAAAATCCATCTCCTCCACGTTTAATGCCATTGAGATCTTCAGTTTATCTGATAAATTTATGTGCCACTTCATATGGCCTCCAACAGGATGACTCCTCAGCCCATAGCTGTTGGTCCCCCTTTGGTTGTCAGGTTTGGTACTGGTTGCCTGACTGTCTGACAGACAGGTGGTACCATTTACTGTCACATACAGTAGCAGAACGAATCTGACCTTACACATATGGCTATAACTAATGGTGGTGTAAATATTGTGCTTTTTAAATTTAATTGCAAAGGAGTGCAGGTTCTGCCGGCAATTTCCCTATTCTCACATTTACGTTTTATTTTTTTATTATCTCAAATCCTTTGTGTGTAAATTCTGCCCACCTCCCCTCACACTTTTGTCAATTTTATGATGTAAGGACAGTTTGGAATATTAAAATTTATCAGAGTTAACAGAAATAAAGTAATCTGGTGATGTAATGAACTATATTTTGTAAGCAAATGATAGAAAGATTAAAATAAAAAAAATTTACACAAAATTATTTATAAAGAATGTAATTCCAGTCTGGATACCAGGCATGTATTATGTTTTACCCAACTTTAATAAAAGGAAGAGTAATTGATGAACAGTCAGCCTTCTTATCAACTTAAAATAGTTGATGAAATTTAAAACGTCTTTCAGACTTAAAATAATGAATGCAATTTAAAGAGTAATACTTTGGTCCTTGACCTTTTATGATCTGGATACAGAGGTTCAGAAACCATCTAGGGTGGCACTTCTCTACAACATACACACTCTTGATTTTTTCATGATATTTGCAGAATTTTGGGTGGTATATAGTCTAGGTGAATACTATCGTGTATAATTTTGCATCTGTACAGGTCCTCCTGATCCTCAGAAGACTGTATTTGTGCGTCACTCTTCAACAGTGGTGTGTACTGCTGGTGTGCCACATTCCCTCATGATTGAGCCACGGGATGAGTTTGATAACCTTTGTGTATTTGATGCGAGTGACGCTATCTCAATGGGAGATGAAGGCCCAACCCAAGGTTATGCGATTGCAATAACACAGGTGAGGAGGAGAGTTAAACAGCCTTTTAAAATGGGTAAGATCTTCGCTCTCCAGATATCTGATCTTGCAGCTCATCTCAATTTTCTTCTGCACATTTCCATAACCTTATGGTGTATGTTTTGATACTGAGAAGCGTTTCTCTTCATTTATAAGCATTATAATTTCTGCAAAGTGATTAATTTACCTTTGTTAACAATGATTGAATTACTGTCCTCCAGAAACATGTTTTCTTCATTAAACTGATGAAAATTATTTTCATTCTAAATGGCTGTTTGTATCATTATTAAATGTAAGTTTTTTTGTGTTTATTTGATCAGTAAGCATGCAGCCATTGCAATATTGTGTGCTTGTTATGGGAAAGGTATTTATATGTTCATTTAAAAAAATAAGTATTTTGAAAAAGGTGACGGTGAATATTTTAATATTTTGTGGTATGTCCTACTTTTCCAAACAATAAATATTTATTTATGCAACACTAAAGAAGAAACCATTAAAGTATTAATAACATTGTGATGCAATAAGTGAACCCAGGTGAATTAATTTCTCTTTTACACTTCGGTTAGCAGCGGAATAAAAATAGCCATGAAGTGAATGGGAAAAATGAAATTGATAATTTATCTTGTTTGTCACTTAGACAATGCAGTAGGTTTTTCATATTCAACTTTATGTAGTTTGGACATTATATATATATATATATATTATATATATATATAAAATCAATTTTTACTCTCCGAATTTACACGATTAAAAAAATGTGGAGCAGTTCACATATAAATTAACTGATTTAATCACACTAATCAGCAAAAATATTCTGATTTAAACTCCATCAGGATTAAAGTAGTTTGATCTTATTGTGTATCTGTCTATGGAAACATTGTGATGGTATGCTTCCTTGCTGTTTTTAGATAACTTCAGTGAAGACATGTTTCCTAATTAAAACAGATATGTTGTTTCACTGAGAACAAAATACTCTGTAACGTAGTTAACTGTAGTACTTATTCTCTCACTCTGAATGTCAGTTGAATCTCTAGCTGGAGTAAAAAAATTGTCTTAGTGTTGATATAAGATTGAAGGCTCCTTCTACAATTTCTAATGATGTTTGCAATTAAAGTGTAATGGTGCATGATGTGTTCCCTGTAATTGTTTTGCACCATATTTGTGTACTTAATTTGCTGAAGTGCTATTATTGCAAACACTAGAATTTTTAATGGCACTAACAAAAGTGTGACCAAATATTGCATGAAAGCACCCAGAAAAATCACTGTTCTTCATCTTACAGCATGCTGTGTTCTTTTCTTGTTGTGTATTATATTTCTTTTGCATAACATTGTGCCCACTTTTAGACTGCTAATATCAGTTTTCGATTAATAGCTTTTTGATTTTAGAGATGTATCTTGTATATTTGCATAAAACTTTTTTGTGAAATTGAAAGCCCTTGGAATTAACCTTGAAAGACAAATCTAAAAGTGGACTCAGCTGTTTTGGAAAAAAAAATAAAAAATAAATATGAAGTATTTGTCGGGAGTCGTGCGTATTTCCCTCACCTTTGTGTGTTGTCCATTTTTCAGTTGAGCCTGGCTCTCCTAAGACAGGTAGGTAAATCTTACAGTAACCAAACAAAAGAGAGAAAAAAATTATGCAGAAAATATTGTTCTCAAATCTTTCACAACATGATTTGTTCACATATATCACATTTTTTATACTACAAAAAAAAAAGATAAATATTTGTAAATAACACTATCAATTTTTGTTTTGCTATGATTACTAGAAATTCAATTAAAAATTAGCAGTTTACTTAATTTAACATCGAAGTCAAGATATTCTTCCTCGCTTTCAGCTTTATCTGCCATTTTAGTGCTCCATTTCCATATGAAGTGAAGAATTTGTTATGAAATAGCCAAGAAAAGATGCTTTTATTTCTGGTTCATATAACATTGCTGCCATGTTTAGGTCTCTGATTTAAAATGTCCAGAAATTCTTTTCCTTGTCATCTAAATTGGTATGTTCATGCATTTAATTTCTTATGTTCTTAAACTTCACCATTTGGAAAAGATTTGCAAAAATAGTAAAATTGCAAACTATTTTTTTTTTTATTTGTGTTCTGCAGGTTCAACATTTTTCTTTTTCCATTTACTTTAACTTAATTGTTTTACCATAATGTAAAAGTTTGAGGAATTCAATTCATCACAAAGCTGTAAACATTTTCTTTCTTCTTTAGACAAAAATAATTTTACACTTGCATCAAAGTTTAATCACTCGTCGCTCTTAAGAGTATTACTAGAAGCAGCTGTGATCATTGCACTCCTAAATATTACATCTTAACCTGTTAAGAAAAAAAGACACTGATCATTCATTTTACATTTTATCTGAGAATTCACTTTTCTGATCAGGAAATTCTTGTTTTTGCTAAATTTGTGTCTTCTAGATGTAATATAACTATGCATCTATATATCTAATCTCCACACATACAGATTTTTTATTAGTGTGTGATAATATTTTCATTTTAAATGTCTGAATTTTGGGTATTAATTTGAAACTAAGGCAATAAATAAAAATGAGGCAAAATCCTGTATGCTACTATTTTACTGCTGACAGTGTTTAAATTTATTAACATTTATGTTATTTTGATATCTTGTGGCTTTTGTGTCAGTTAGGGAAGAAAAAAATATTGTTTAGTTGTATCAATATAATTAAGTTTATTTCAATACAAGTCAATAAGGATTCTCAAAATTGAATGGAACAACATCAATGAATGCTTTAGTGCTGAAAACTGCAGTGTGTATGATTAATTAAAGTACTGTAAAATTTTCTTGAGCTGTCACTTTTGCAAGATCTCTGTGCTTTAAGTGTCTGCCTGTTGTGAAGAGTAGTGAATGTGTTACCCTTGGTGTTTGCACATGTATCTTTCATATTACTATAATGCTTTTAAGGAATAACCTCACTGCTCTATTTAAAAATATTATTGCATGTTAAATAAAACTTCACTCTTTTCCTACAGCTTGTACCATCCTGACATATTTTATGTAAGAAAGCGTACATTATTCCAATAACTTGTGATATTATTTTGTCACAGCTAATGAATTAAAAATACTAGAAATGCAAGTCCCTACGCCTAATGTAAATGAACAAAAATATGAGTAAAAAAAATCCAAATGTGGAAAAAGAATGAAAAGTGCAGAAGTCTCCCATGTGCAGGAACTAGTCTAAGATTTATGGAAGAGTAAATAGTTTACAGTCATTTTTTATGTAGTTGATAAAAGCAGATTCAATATAAACATTCAAAAGAAATGAATTATAAAAATATTTACTTAATAGCTAAATGCGGTATTGAACAGAGGATTCTAATAAGGGCATGAAATAACACAGGTTAGGTACTGGCACTCGTGTAAAATCACTGTAAATCAACAGTAAAAACTGACCACCTTATTTTAACATGGCTGACTTTTACATGATTAGATGGCACATCCAAAAAGTGCAGCAACAGATGAAATCATTGTATAAATAAGCTGAGCTCGGTGAGTGAGCAGTAATGCTCTGGCCTCACATTTCGGAGGATGTGGGTTTCAATCCCCATCCAGTCATCTATTTTTCCAAGGTGTTCCCAAATTACCTACACTCCATTATATGTCACTTACAATATATTATATATCACCTACAATCGAAAAGGCCATGGCTGTATTCCTTCCCATTCCTTGCACTCTGTCCTTTCCTGTCTCTAATGACATTGACCAGATAAAGCTATAAGGAACAAAATGTATAATTAAACAATATATTAGATAATCAGAGTTAAATTTTGTGGTATTGTATTGTCAGTATGATGGGGTTATAATTGCATGAAATAATTGCCTGTGAAAATACACGCATCTTATCTGTACCACACTTGCTTTTGATATCATTCAGAAGCTTTACACAGTAACTGGAGAATAAGACCCATTTTTTTTTTAAGAAACTAGATTTTTAAAAAATTATTGTAAAAATGAAGTTACAAAATAACAATTTTTCAAATATCTTGAAAGCGGTAAAATTTAGAGTGTAAGTGCAATAAACTGCTGAGAAGCCAACAATATCCTAGGGATCCAGTATTCTCAGATTCCTGTCTTTTCCCCAAACTCATTCCCTCAATGGTTTATGCCTGCCTCTGATCCCTTATGCCTGAGCTCAAGAGCTAATTTATGGTTGTCTCTTTCCTTCCACATGTTAAATCTAATTCTTCTCCAGTAATCATGCAGGCCTCATTGTAAATATATGCAATATACGCTCTTCACCTGACTCTTGTCATCCAGTGACTCCCAACCGAGATTATTTACCATGTCAGTGTCCATTTACCTGCACAGAACTGTACTTCGCACTGGGAGATGACAGCATCATCAACGCTGACAGATTTTGGGCACATGCTGTTTTATTATTACGGTATGTAAATAGCTATCTTAAATGTATGTAATTGTTTGTTTTTCATGGGGTGCTGCTGACATGAATAAGGAAGTAGAAAGAAGACCATATTGGTTACTGACTGTCTGTCATCCATGATGATTTCTACAAACAGGTCTAGCTGCATCCATCTTCTGTATTTTATACTAAAATTAGTACCCTAATCCATTCGATGGTAACAAGATTTTAAATGAGGTTTTGTTCCTATTCCTTCATTTCTCTGATACACCCTCTTGTCACATTTTCTGGTAATACCTTGAATCTTCTATCAACTCCCAGATGTATCCTACCAAGCTTTCTTTATTTTCAGATCATATACCAAAAAATTTACATTTTGTTCCTTCAACAAGCAATCTCCCTCCATTTTTTTTAAAAAAATGTCAAAATCACAAGCTAGACCTGGAAAGCACAGAATATTACAAAATACAATTGCATAACTCTATTGACATCTAAGTAAACAAAAAATCTACAGTGAGGAAAAATAAACTGCAGATTACAGAAAAGGGAGCATCAATCAATTATGTGGCCCGGTCCTGGTGGTAGATTGGCTGGAAAGCTATGTTGGGAGGGGTGGGGGAGGGGGTTCCAAGCCAGGTCACGTAGCTATTCTTTCATATTATTTGTCATGGTTAAAATGAGGTACAGGACACATAATAGCATGTAAATATTCATTTCTGTCATTTAATTATCTCCATATGTAATTTACGATAGTCTGACAAGAGAAAACAATATGAAATTTCTTCTGTAATCAGTAGGGTGGGAGGGGATAGATAGAAAAGCCACATCAGGCTATGTGGGAGGGGGGGGGGGGTTTCACAGGATGCCAAAATGGAGGTACTTGGTTTATGAATGCTCTCAAACAACCAAAACTCAAATGGGGTTCTTGAATTATTATCAATGCCATTAGAATCAAGCAAAGGTTTATCCTTATTCTATCACTACACTGGTACTCCTGTCAGTTTCCTTCCCTAATAAATGTACTATATGTAAACTTCTTCTAGTTGTCTCCCATGTTATCCTACCTAGTTAGATATTTTCTGTCCAGATCCTGCTGTAGTTGTTAACAATCCTTTTGTTTTTATACAATTACACAAGTGTCATCTATAAACAATCTAACATCTGATAGAACACCAACAACAAAGTTATTCGTTAAAATAATGAACAGCAATGAATCCAGTACACTGTCTATGGCACTTCTGTTCTTACTTCCACCTAGTTAATGCTAAATTTCCTATCATTTTTGCTTTTCACTTCTTAATTATTCTTCTACAAAGTACTCCAATGGTTTTAATCTTAAGAGTTCTTTCAAAGCTATCCAAAACTTAGATTTGGACTTGGGTTCTCTTAATTTCCAAATAACAGAGTGCTTTGTATTGAATGAGCAAGTGTTGGATTCATTTAAGCTGTTATCTATTAATTATGATCATGATCATCCATTATTTGTAGGCAGCAAAATTTCACAAGCAGACTCGTGATTTCAGGCTTAAGGGAGTGGGTAATTTATTCAAATCAACAATTCCCTTGCAAACAAAAGAAAATTTTCTAAGAGAAGTGATGAAATCTGTACTAAAAAAATGCTGAAAGAATTTAAAATTAAATTTTGAATTTTGTACTGGGCAAATGTATGCAGGAACAAAGGGCAGGGGGGGGGGGGGGGAGGTGGCAGTGGGTGTCTAGGAATTTTTCCAGCATGTGCTCCATTGAAATTAAATTGTATCAACTGACCTATTTCTGACTGAAATCTGATAAACATAATGAAGGAAAGGGAAATTAACGCACCACATACCAATGTTGATGGCTGCGATGAGAGAAAACATGAAGGCGGACAAGCAAATATACAATATTTTGGTGACTCCCTGTATCAAGTAATAGAGAAATGGGCCATTAGGTTCTGGACGTGTGTGCATACAGAACATCACCAAATATTGTATATTTGTTTGTCTATCTCCGTTTTCTCTCGTCGCAGCCGTCAACTTTGATATGTGGTGGGTTAATTTCATTTTCCTTCATTACTTATATTGCCCAGAAGCTGCTTCCATCTTCCTTAGTTTCATCAAATCTGATACACAGTATTACATGAAAATTATATTCTACTGCCCAAAAATCAAGTCGTGAATGCTGCAATTATAATTTTCACTTCTCATCTAGTTAAGAGTTGGTTTAATCATTTATGGCTGGTGATAGATAGTTCAGACAGAAAATACTTTTTACAAACCAATACCACTTCCTCTAATATACACGCACAAAAAATGTGCTGAAAGTCTGTGCAATGGGCATTATTTTTCATTAACTTGATTTTTAAGTTTTTTATTTAAATATTTATAGACTTTTTTGTTTACAGTACATTTTTTTGTGTTATAACATTGTTTCCTGTATAACTGGTCTGGTTGTCTTGAAGCAATAAATTTTATTATTGTGGTTGTTCATAAGCAGAATTTGATATCATTGGGCACTGTTTTCTAATAAAACTTAATGATACTAATAACAAAGGATATTTAATAAAACTTAAAGAATATATGGTTGTTTAATACTTTCATGTTTTTTAAAGTCTAGATTCTGTTAAAATTAAACTTTACAGTTTTGGTTGATGACGTGATGGATGACCAACATAATCGGAAATGTCAATTAATTATGATGACCATGTTTTTTCTGGTACAAATAAACTTCATTAGAGTATGATTAGTAACTAAAAGTAAATCTAAATGAAAATAGTACAAAAGTTTCATGATTAATATTTTTTTTATTATTATTTTTACTCCAATCAACATATGAAACAATTTTCTGATTTGTTGTTAAATAAATGTGAATGGTATATGAAGCTTATATTGAAACCTAGATTTAGTGTGTTAATATGTTATAAGTTATTGCACATTCCTGTTATGTCGGCTAACATGCAAGATTGATGCATGCTGTAAGATATTCCTTCCCTTACTTCAGGTTGGAACACCACCTGCATGCCCTACCACATCTCCACCCCATTATTCAGCTGAGTTTGACTATGATTGGCTGAGTCACCGGGTCACACTCCAAGTGCGCTTTCCTGCTGAAGGCTGCTTCCATGCATCTGTTTCCTACAGAGGCACTGAGCTGCGCAATGGAGACTTTGATATTATCGTGCTCAGTGGTGAGATTCTACCTCTGTAACTATTCGTCATGTTTTAATGAATAAATTAAACTTAAAACTATAAGCCTGTAATTAAATAATGGCACTGTGTATCTAATATATATACTCGAGATATTCAGGAAAAATTGCTGCATGCGGGTCAGAAAAATGAATGATTTGTTCAGACTGGTTCATACTGAAGTAATGCTGTTTTTACACTACCTCACTTTACATAGCAATTAATAATTTGCTTCTATTTAAGGATTATTCTTCCTGAATGATGATCAATATGATAAGGAAAGATAAAGGAGACCTATCACTATGACAAATTTTGGAGCGCAAGACTGACAAAAACACAATATTTCAGGCTGTTCTTACTGGTGAAAATAGAAAAATGTTGCTAAGGTCACATAGGCACCTGTGGTCAGAACAAATAAATTAATGATAATTAACTACAATTTATATCAGTGTGAATGTAGTATATAAATTATAAAGTATTGTACACATCAGGGGATCCACAAATTATGGCATGCAGGCCTGTTTTCAATACAGCCAGCGGTTTAATATTATATATATATAGATTGTTAGGAAACAAAGGCGCTAAAAGCAGATATATTGAACATTAGGATAGTATAAAAAAAAACCACCGCTTACCAAAGAAGGGGATTCCAGCGGCGTTGGTACACAAAAATAATACAAACACACAAAGAATAGAATTTTCGAGCAGGACTCTTCCTCAGTAGAAGTGAGATGGCTGCACGCAAGCGGCCATCTCACTTCTACTGAGGAAGAGTCCTGCTCGAAAATTCTATTCTTTGTGTGTTTGTGTTATTTTTGTGTACCAACGCCGCTGGAATCCCCTTCTTTGGTAAGCGGTGGTTTTTTTTATACTATCGTAATGTTCGATATATATATATATATATATATATATATATAGAATAATTTAAAGTAAATTGACATTTTTTCTAATGAATATGATGTTCTCATGTTTATAACTGCTTAGCGTAGAGTAAAATACCGTATGTTTTGCTTTCGTGATTTGGTAATATTGGCTTTCATGATAATCTGCAATATAGTGAATTTGTTTCTTATAAAACAATTATTGGACCTCTCACTTAGGAAGTGCTTCAATTTAATGCAACATATTGAAGTTGCTCTTAGATTTCAACTTCTGTAGAAGTGCCAGATTCCTGGAGCATTTGTACCTATAAAGCCTACGCCAGCCTATGTTTGCCACAGTGATAGTCACATGCACTGAGAGCCTCTTCATGCTTAGGTGGGGCCAGTAGTGTTATGCTCCATAAATGAGATATATGTACCTGGAAGAAGTGACTAAGTGAGCTGTTACCTTTCACAGCATAGAGAAGAGACACAGATTTGACTTAGGGGTGACATAAGTATCAACCTGAACAAATGGATGTTGGGTCAGTGTGGTTAAATAGGCTATGGAGATTCATCTGGCCTGTACCACCTACTAGTGGGCATTCCAGCTTTCATGGTGGGCAGTAGGGATTTTTTCCAATACTGAAGCACTATCATTTTTTTTAAAATTTAATTTAATTTTTAAACAAAAATTCATAGCATTATTTAAAAACATTTTAATTAGGTTTTCATAAAATACCCTGTGACAATTTAAGTTTCTGAATTTATGCTATTTGTATCACCTGTGCATAGGTGTATTTCACGATACGTGACACTAAATGGCGGTGTAATGTGACTTCAAACAAAAGAGCCTCATCCCAGACTGGCTCACATGTCCTCCCCCCCTCCCTTTTTTACACCACACAGCTACAGTAGACAGGGGGGATAGTCTCAGGGATCTCATGAATAATTTAATGAATTAAATGTAATGTCATCAGACTTAATGCTTCTATGTATGCAAAGTATAAATAAAAAGGTAGATTTAACTATAGTAAATTGTTTTATATAGATTTATTTGGCAAAACTTGCAAAAACTGATATAAGGAATTTGGTAAATAGTTATTATATGCTTTAACTTGCTGTAACTCAGGTTTATAAATTTTATAAAGTAAAGTTACTTACCTACTTTATTAATCACCAATACTGTGGAGCCAGTGAGCGGATAGAAAATTGCTACCAACAGAAATACAAAAGTGGGTGGTATATAAAAATGGTTGACTACCTCTGATCTTGCAGAAGAAATTGTAAATATATACTGGCTATCAGCTTAGCACATTATGGAATCCTGTTAATGGCCAATTGAGAATGATAAGACGAGGTATTGAAGTATTCACTCTGAATAACAACTGACCCCCTTCACTGTGTTTATCCCCATGATGCCACCAGCCCCACTGACCACACCTCCTGGCCCCACTACCTTGGTGTAGTAAAGCACTTGGCACATGTGACTACAATGTTGGTGGCAACAGTTAACCGGCGTGGGCTGTATAAGGGCAAACAATTCAGGAACCTGACACTAGACCCGAAGATGAAATCAGAGACTGACTTCATAACCTGCCATCAAGTTGAAGAGCTTCCCCATTGTAAGGCTTGAGAATTTTTTATGCAATTGATAGCCTGAGAAAGGCTCAGTTCTTTCATTTTTTTAAATTTAAAAATTTTTTTTTGTTACTACCATTGGCATGGCCTTCTCAAGACAATATAAGGAGAGAAAAGTGGACACCAAATTTTGTACTCTTAAAGCAGAATACAGTGTGAATTTTGCTATAGAATTAAATGATAAAGTATTATGTATAGTATGTAACGGTATAATGACTGTATGAAAAGAGTATAGCATACATCATTGACACAATATTAAGCCCTCACAGAAAAGAAACGTTAACAAAATTTGGAAAGTCTGAAATTGAATATTTCATAACAGTGAAATTTAGCCATAAAAACAATAATAATGAAGCAATTTGTTTCAATCTGTCGGTCTTTCAACTGGAATGACAATTAAACGAATTGAGGACACCAAGAGCCAATGTTCCAATTTAAGGACAAAAATATTGAAATTAAATGACAAGGTAATGAATTTAGAGTGATTTTCCATGGATCTTGATAATTCAACATTATTGTGTACCTCATAAGAAGAAAAAAACATATTTTTCAAATTTTTAAAAGCATACACTCTTACTTGTTTTTAAACCATCACAGCTTACTTAAATAAGAAATTTTTCCCTCCCACTATGATTCTAATCCATGCCAAGTAAACCACAAAAGCTGACAAAAATGCTTATTTTGATTATTGCTTGATATGTGACAAAATCATAATTTTGTATAATTTTTGGTTAGCAAAGAAATTCAGACAATGAAAAATATTTAATTTTTAATAATACAGAAGGATTAAAATTATTAGGGATATTTTCTTCATAAGATCTCTCTCTCTCTCTCTCTCTTTTTTTTTTTACAGTATGGATACAATTTTTAGTGTTATTGCACACTGAGTAAAAGAGATTGTTTTTTTTTTTCATTGGTTGTAATCAAACTATGAAAATCCTGCATTAATTTTAGTTCTTTCAGCTGTGTTGTTCACTGCCTTCAGGGAAACAAGCCTTTCTCTTATCCTGTACAAAAGCTGCATTTTCTTTCCATGAAGAATTTCCTTCCTAAAGATAACTGCTTTCAATTTTATACAGAAAAAAAAAACCAAATGTTTGCTCTTTGTAGATATAAATTCATCCAAAGTTTTTCCTAAAACAAAGGAGTGTTATCTTTTTACAAAGTCAGATGCACTCTCATGTTCTATTATGCTTAAGATTTTAATTTTGGTTTCATCACTGATCAAATTATCAAATAGTGATAAGGCAGTTTCCTCAGATAAATACCACAAAAGTTGGCAAAACTTCCTTAAAGCTGAGTTGGAAATTGATCGGTAAACTTTTTCGTAGCCCTTTAATGTTCTCAAAATGCACAAATCTTGATAATGTGACTTCGTGGGAAAACTGAATCCAAGTCAGAGCTGTTGCAATAAATAAACAAATGTCTTGCAATGCTCATTTGTCAGTGGACTTCATTTTAAATTACAACTGCAGCAAACATTTTCAGTGAGTAGATGACTCGAGCCATCCTCCTTGCTTGATGCATCGCAGCAGGTCTTTTAATTTTCTTTATCTCCACCCAAAAATATGATGGACAACTCAATTAATTCACAGTTGTCATCCTTCTCCATGGATCTTTCAGTTCAGTTTCATAAAATGTCAATAAATATTCAATTTCCACACCATTGAAATGTTTTTTTTTCTTTACAAAATAGGTACATGATTGTTTGTTCATACAATTGATTCTCTTTAATTTATTTTTTAATAATGGAATATCAGTGTTTTGAGCGACTTGGTGAATTTTGGCTTCAAACACTTTTTAAAACCAATTCGTAAATATAACAAGCGAAAAGTAACAAACACCATTGAAGTGACCCATATTAGATAGTGTGGTATTACAACACCTTTCTTGCACCTTATCAAGGTTCCAATCATTGCATTGAGAAAAGCTTTGGCTTGTTCTTTACCAACAGAACTTTCCAGTTTTGGTACAAGTATTTGTCCTCCGTCGCTAAATGACTGGCAGTCACCCTTCTTCAGAACTCCTCAAGTACAAGGCAGGCAACAATTTGCCATCCCATTGAGTGTTGAGTACATTGAACCCATCATGACAATCTATTTTATGACTTTGTCTTTATTGATTTGAGTATGAATCTGTTGAATTGAAGATTTATTGATTGAGAAATCATCAGTGCTAACTCTTAGTGCTTAAACTGTAGCCTGAAGAATATAAACAGAATCCCTAATACTCGGCTGGCATCTGTATAAAGCTGCAGCTAATTTAATAGTGTAGATCCTTTCTTCCTCTCATTGTAGTAATTTGACTATGACACAGTATTGGATGTTTGCAATATAAGCTCTTCCAAGCTTTGTCAGAGCTAACAGAACAGTTGCATTGCTCTTGTGGTAATAACTCGTGCAATATTGAACTTGACAATTTGATGGTAATTTTACACCAATTATTTGGTGATTTACATTGCCCATTAAGAAAATACTTTTCTTCGCATTTCGTAATTCCACTGACATTTTTGAAAAACAAAACAATGTACGTTAATTACTCAAAAATGACATAATTACACACGCATTACCTCTCTCGTGCAACTTGTATAAACATGTTTAGATGCAAGTCGGCATGGATTGTAGCGAGTGTGTTTTGGAGTAAAATAAACAAAACGAGGCCCTTTGCATTAAAAAAAAAATATCCTAGCCAACATACATTAGTACCTATTGGAGGAATAATATTGAGTTTGGAATAACTGAAGAATTAGCTGCTTTGATTATTCAGGAAGAAACAACAGGATGTTGAGAAAATAACATGGTATACTTTACTATGGAATTGATTGAACTGTGTCATAACTGACAGTGGTAAAAATGTGTATGGAATGGGGAAAGGACTAACTGAAATTTTTTGGGGCTTGGGAAAGCTAAATGTGCAAAATCTCTGTGTGAGATTTCTATCTTGTGTTATTGAACCAGTTGTGTCAGTGGTTTAATTTATTTTCTCTGGTGGACTTGATCATTGCCAGTTTTGTGAAATTTTGTTGATCAGAGCCAAATACCCTGATTTGCCCTAAAATATTACACTCCAATGACTCTGTATGAAAAGATTTATTAAAATTTTTCTGATTGAGTAAAATTGTCCATCACTACTACTATTGAACAATGAATGGCTATGGAAATAAGCATTTGCTATGGATATCTTTGGATATCTTAACGAATGTAACTTTAAATTACTGGGAACAAACAGAGATCATCAGTGAAATGTATTCTATTATTAAGTAACATCACCAAACATGTGCACTATTTGAAACTAAATTACATAGAGAAAATTCGATAATTTTTGCATGTTTTAAAACAAATGTTTTTGCACATGCTTAAGTCGTGGTAAACTTTGGCATGTGTACACCTCCCAAACCATATGGTTCATTCCCTATCTCATGAATAAGTTATAAAACTGAAATATTGTATATGTTTTTGTTCATCACATGTTTTCCCTATCCTTTTTTCTTTATATTGCATAAAAGCAGTTTCATATTTCCTTATTATTGAAGTACCTATTTTTTTAAAAAAAATATACAGTATATCTACTGGAATATGTAATCCTGCCTGTCGAACCTCCTTTTTATTATTGTTATGATTATTATTCTCTTTACTAAAGAAATGTTCTGACTACTGTAAAAAAATAATAAATAAATTATGCATTACTTTTGGAACAGAGTCGTTATATACGATAGAATAATATATCTTTTTATAGAACAGGTTTTTAAATATATTTTTTGGTCAGTTTTAGTAAATCCTTTATTGATTAAAGAACATTAAATAAACATATTTTTGGTGATTACTGTATTTTCCAAACTTTAATTTTTGTTAGTGTAATTTTATGAACTTGGCAATTCCTTCAAAACTTCATATCCTGATACATCCTGCAGCCGCTTTCCTTAATTTAATAATGTGGAGCAGTGGCAGATCCAGGATTTTGGTTTGGTGGGTGGTAGGATTTTGGTTTGGGCGGGGGGGCTTGACTTGGGCAAGGTTAGTCTTTATAGGAAGGGAAAGGGGGGGGGGGGGATCAGTGACAGAAAATCTCATGTCAACGTTGTAAGAACGTAGAGCTAAAAAAAGAGGTCCCCAAAGTTACGATGTCGTTGGGGGTGACCTAGATGCTTTTGGGGGGAGAGGATTTGAGCCTCTTAGCCACCCATGATGTGGAGTACCAGTGAATGGAATTACAGAACTTGTCTATAGTTAAAAACTTAAAGGGTCTTTCCTAATTGGATTTTAATTTGTTTTAAAACAATTTATTTTTACATTAAACACAATGAGTTACTGATATGTAGTCATTGGAATGGATAATAAAGGGACTGTACATGACATACATTGGTGATGTGAACATGATTCATAGTGGTGGAAGAATTAGTACTAGTACACGACGGGAAAAGTTGGCCATAACCATAAACTTGCATAAGGGGGAAAAAATTTCTTATGTAGGGAGTCGGGGATTACCTTGACGATTGGTGAACAATTTACCTCAAACACTGAAAGAATTTAAAATTATTAAAATGTGAAAGAAGGGAGTGAGGAAATAGTTCTTAAATAATTGAAAATTGGTAAACCAAACACGCGAAAATAGGTGTGTAGAGAAATTTTCACTGGGGCATATACTCTATCCCAAATTAAATTAATATATGCTTAGAAGATATAAATAGCACTGGATTTATAACATTAAGCCATTAGTCATTTTTTTGATACTCCCATTGACTATCACCAAACAAAACTCCCCCCCCTTTTTTTGATGTGTTAACTTGTGTATTTCCAATTTTAGACAGATTTCATGTACACCAGTTTTATAATTTTAAATCCTGAGATAACTTAATGAGGCAAGTTAAATTATTTCACATAAAATAATCTTAAGAGGTGCTCAATAATGAGAATGCATTTTAAAATTATCAAGGAAATTGTGTAGTGATGAAGTGAAGAATGCAATTTAGAAACTGTTGTTACTACTCTTCCTACAAAACATATCATTAATCACTTCACACATCTGTCTATGCAAAGAATTATGATTGATATGTCATTATTTTTTATATCTTTTTGATAGAAGTCCTAGTAGAATCTTGTCAAACAGACTAAACATTTGTCAGAAATATTAACATACTTAAGTAACTGGGGATTTCCACCATCTATAATAGACAGATACACTAATTTTTGAGTTTGTCACTGTCTTAATTGTGACAAGTGATTGGTTTGGTTTCCCTATCTTCCTCATTTTCATTGCTTAAATGCATTCTCATGATTATTATATATATAAACCATAACAGAATTGCTTATATGTGGAATGATCTGATTAATAAATTTCTTATTTTCAGTGAGTGATGCTACTCTTGTAAACAAGAATGTGGCATCTAAAAACCATAATATCTGCTATGAAGCTCGGCTTGTAAGTTTGCAAGGAGAACGTTTGTCTAAGGCAAAGAAGGTCTTCTGTTACGTTTCTCCTAAACAGCTAACTGTCAAGGAGCTCTTGCTTAAATTTATACCCAAGAGAATTATTACTTTTCGTCTTTGTCCTTCAACAAAGGTAATTTTGCCAAATTGCTGTATGAAATGGCCTTGTCTTATTAACTGATCTCTTGATTCTGAATAATGATCTGGAGGAATTTCATGTACTGGCTTCATTTAAAGTATTTATGTATAAACACTCCATTACTTTGTCAGGTATCTATTAAATTTTGTTTTATTCTCAGAACCATGAGTTAGATTGTATAATATTATATTTTATTTGTGAAGTCGGTTACTACGTTAATTCAAGATGGAAAGTGGAGTTTTACAGTTGTTGGGATAGTATTTTGCATTGCATCAGTTTTCAGCATTCACCTGGAGTAGTATTCGGAAAGTTCGTTATTTTCGGTTTAACTATTAGAGTTACAAAATTTTTTATAATAACTAAATTTGACATTTGCTACGAGAGATAGTGATTTGCAAAGTTTCAGAGAGATAGAATTATTTTAATTGCTAAGGTAAAAATTTGGTGATGAAACCGTATTCGAAACTTATCAGTTATCTGATAAGTTCTAGCATGTTCCCATGTGAAACTGAAGATTGGAACTTTCCCACGCTCCATGAGTACCAGAACTTTCCTGAGCGCAGTCAGTCACCTGGGGTCTTCAAGAAGCAGTGCACACGACAAGATGTAGGCTCAAGCAGTAGCAGTCAGTTAGTTTTTGAAAACCCGTAGGCTCATTAACATGCAGCTTAGATCATACAATTTTATTATAATGTTGCGTTAAGATAGTATTTCATCAAGTGAGGCCTCGGGATTATTTAAGTTGACCAACCAGTGGAACAATGGGAGCGTGTGACTCACTTTTATTAGATTTCTCCAACTAGAAAGTGGTACTATGGGGTGTGGTTTGGCTCGAACAGTTAATCGAATTTGCAAACTTTCTTCTGTGACTTTGTCTGATAGCCTATTCAGTTATTGACTGTGTAATATTTCAAGAATATACTGAGTTCAACGACAATGGACTTTTAATCATTATTTACCTATATCTTTTCCTTAGCTTGAGGTAGAAAGGAAGCCTAGTGGTGACCTGTATATTGTAGCACAGCCATAACTGGGCTATCCACAGCTTACACACAGTCAGAGTTAAGACAAAGCCCTTTTGCCTCCACCCCATAGCAAAGCTTTGTGTCTTGCAACTTGTGTTTTCGTGAAGTTGAAAGTAAATTTACTGATTTTTAAGTAATGAAATAAGCAAGATTCAAATTTTGCTCTGTTCTAACACATTAGTGCTAATTTCAGTTCTTGTATCTGGTTTTCCATGGTTTCCCCAAATCACTCCAGGCTAATGCTGGGATGCTTCCTTCAAAAGACCATGGCCAAATTCCTTCCCGTTCCTTGTCCCCAGTCCCATCCTGCCTCTAATGACCTCGGCGTTGATGAGGCATAAAGCCATAATTAAAAAAAAAAATTGTATCTGGTATGTCTTAAGGAAGCAAACAGTCGTTACCAAAATATGTAACTTCAAAACTTATTTTTGGTTGTTTTAAATGGTCCTTTCTTTTCTTCATTTGGTGCTAGTGAAATTAATGTTAAGCAGATGGATTATTCACTCTGAATGGTTACCAGTTTAAGTATTTCATATTTAAGAATCATTGGAATATTTGCTGTAATGGTCATATAGTACCTTTTTTAAGAAGTTTGTTTTTGGTAAAATGTAATGTTCAGTGTCTGTATTTTATAATTAATTTTATGTTCCTTAAATACACAATACCTAAGGTTTTAAAATGCCATAAATTGTACAGTTCTCTAAAAAAATAATAATCATACTTAAGCATTGTCAGTCTTTTTCCATAAGAAATTGAGATTGTTTAATTTTATAAATTATTTACAACCATGCCATTTTTTAGCCAATTCTGTTATCAAATTTTTGTTTTAGTTCACCTTCTTGGGTAACAACAACCAGTATGGACAGCCTTCATTTATTGTTGATGATGGATGTCAGCCAAAAGTGGAGCTCATTGCGAAGGACCGCAATGTGATTGCTGCAACTTTCACTCATTTTTTGCTCAAGAATATTGGTAAGAGTTTATTAAAATCAACACAACATTTGTCCTTTTATTTTAAGCCATAATATTTGTCATATGTAACTGTGGCAAATAGGTGGTTTGAGAATGTTTACAATTTCGAGTTATGCCATATCCAAAATTGGAAAAATCATTTTGTGAAGTTTGAATCTTATTATTTAATGTGAGCTGTATTAGAATTTCGTTCATTTCCCTATCTAATTATTGACTGATTTCTTAAAATTAGACTCAGATTTCCTGTTTAGATTTCCACATCAACCCTGGAAATCATGACTAGTAACATTCCACTGGCACCAAAGAGCCAGACTAGTTGGTATAGGTAAGGGAGCGTCCATAAACCACATAACTCCATTTTGGCCTGCTGTGAACCCCCTTCCTCCCCATGTAGCCAGACGTGGCTTTTTCCTCAACTCACCCCCCCCCCCCCCCCAAGCAAGTAGTTTTTTTCTGTTTTGATTCCAGAAGACAATTTGTATTGTTTTCTCTTGTCAGTCTATTGTAAATTACATATGGAGCTAATTAAATGAAGGAAATAAGTATTCACATGTTGTGTTTTCTGTAACTCATTTTGACTGTGAAAAATGATACGAATGGAAAGCTACTGTGGCCTGGCTCAGAAACTCCCCCTCCTCCCTAGACCAAGCCATGTAGTTTATGGATGTCGCTAAGGCATTTTCTCAGCTAATGATCCAGGTTGTCACAGTAATTAGTTACCCTCAGATTCTAATTTTTATATTTTACTTAAATAGTGTTGACTGATATATTTGATTTTTTTTCAGGTGGATCAGAGACTTTCAAAGATAAGCAAGATTTTTTTTATCATGAAGTCCGGAAGTATCATCAAAAACACTATCATGAAAAATTGCTTCTTAAGGTTTCTCGTGACCGATTATTAGAATCGGTGAGTGTATACTATACTGTTTATTTCCTATGTAAATTTTACCACTGTATTTCATTAGTATATTTTTTAGTAAAATAAGCACAAACACAATAATTTGTGGGTTGTCTGTTATGTGTTGTCAGTAGTTTCGATATCATTATCGATCATTGTCAATATCATTAATTGGAATAATGAACACCAAAGGTCCCAAAACACTACACTGAAACAATCCAGTTAAAATTTCCTCCTCTTTTGATATTGCATTCCCAACGCTAATATTTTCCTTTATAACTTGTATGAATTCCTCTCCACAGCAAGTCACTTGATTATTTATTCAGTCTGGAAAAATACCATAGTAGTAGAACTGATCCATAAAAGATGAGAGACCAGTAGGTTTAAAAATTTCGGAAGAACTAATTTGATTTCAATGGTATGTAAACTGATCGAAAGATTGGTATGCAACACACTTCAGGATATGTGTGAAGAAAGATAGTGTAATCAGTAACATCGATTTAGGACAGGATATTTACATGAATCTCAGTGGGCTATGTTCAACGTATGTGATATAACACTGACAAGTGAGCTAAGTTGATACTGTAGTACTGGATCTATCCAAGGTGTATGATGGAGTAAGCCATAAAATGGTAATGAACAAGGTAAAAAAAAATAAAAAAAATTACTTGCTGGTTTGAGAAGTTCTTAGTATGTTATCTTGGTTGTCTGGGTGGGACTGCATCAGTTTATTGAGACATAATATTTCAACCATCATTCTGTGGCTTTCATCAGAGGACTACATTAGGTTTCAATAAATTGATGCGATCACACCTGGACAACCAAGATAACATGGACAATACCCATCCAAGCACCATCACCAGTATATTCCCTATACACTCCTTAGCCCACTTCCTGTCTTCCAGTAACTCCGAATCCTACCCCTTTATCATAGAAGTTGTTGTGTTCTGCCGAAATTCACACAGTCAAATCAAGCCGCCCTCCTTTGCAACCCCCTCCAATTCCTGAATTTGATACCCATAGTATTGAGTCTCATATTACACCACCAAATTTAAGCAATACTGTGAGCAAGGCAGCAAGCAGTTTCTAATAATCATAGTTAACCTTTACTTTTTACCTATGTAAGTAATAAGCTGACACTGGCATTTATTTTCGTGCTGTGTTGATCTGTCCACTTAATTATCCTGTCAAAATCTCCCTTTACCTGGTTAGTACTCTTCAGTTTTAATCATGTCTGTATGTTTGGGCCAACTAGGACCATGTGAAGTCTTCATTTGGCTTGATTTTAATTTTTTTTTTATGTGTAAATGTTTGTGTTACAACTAGGTTTATTAGTCCAAGAGAGGACCTACAATTTAACTTAGAATCTGAACCATGGAAGTGTTCTGGTGTACTTGAAATTGCACATCGAGCTATGGCAGAGGTGAAAGTCGGGTTAAGAGCTTATGAAAATCCTCGCCAAGATCAGTATTCAAACTGGTGACCTATCAATCTCCTGTCATACATCTTAACCACTGAGCCACCTAATTTATAAAATTATCTGCAAAAACCATAATAACGGGGAAAAAAATGACATAATAGAAGTTGCTTTGGGTGATGGATGACTTCGACCCAAGAATACCTGGTGTTTACCTGATTCCTTGTGATTTTGGCAAAGCATACATTAGTCAAACAGTTAGAACAATGGATGAGTGCCACCCTAACATCAGCTTAATTTGTGATTACTACATCTCGAGTAGACTGTGTGAACCAAACATGCTGTGGAAAACTGATACAGAATAAATTTTAATAAAACTAGTTTTGGACTTGGACTTGGTATTTGTGGGATTTGCTAATTAGAGAACCATTGGAAATAAGAATGCACAATAACAACTTAAACAGGAACAGTATTTTCTTTCTGAGTGAAGCGTGGACATCGGTTGTTGACGATTTTCGGCAACAGTGCAGCAGATGTCTATACTGGTACGTCCTAGTGTGAGTGATGGGGCACAGTGTTGATAGTGCACTGCCTATGAAGCCTAGCTGATGGATCTACCCAATAAGCAATCAGCTTTGGTAACTTACTTTGTATGTGTCCATAATATACTATCTATTACTATTACTCCACGATTCACTAAAAGTGTGTGGTGAAGCATGCATTGCACCTATCTGGGAAGGTAATGGTTTGGAAGGAATATATGGGATATGGCAGGAGGCACCCATGGGCTATTGTGAGGAACCATCCCAGCATTCGCATGGAGCGATCTGGGGAAACCATGGAAAACCCAGATCAGGATGGCCGGAGTACTTTATCGAAAGCTACTCCTGTCAGATTTTATGTTTAGTCGCCCGGTAAATCCTTTCTATTCCACTCCCTAATCGCTCATGGAAAAAATGAGTACAGAAATGAATCGGTTCTGGCCCTGATTTCTCTTATCTTATTTTCGCGGTCATTCCGAGATATGAATGTTGCTGGTAGCAATATTGTTTACTGTCATTCCGAAATACGTCAGTTGAGAATTTTTCAATTAGCTTTTAGTCGAGAGCAACGCCTTCGGTGCTCCAGGTCTTCCCAACCTAACTGCCTTCAACATCACACTTACACTTTCCCTCCAACTATATATACCTGTCACGAATCGGGCGGCTCTTCTTTGGACCATCTCTAATGCCTCCATTAATCCATTTTGATGGGGACCCCATACAGAGCAACAATATTCTAAGTGAGGCCACACTAGTGACTTGTATGCAATCAATTTAACTTATGGAGTGCATTGTTTTAAATTACGACCTAGAAATCGAAGCATACAACTTGCTTTCCCAATTACATTCTCGATATGCTCATTCCACGACAAATTATTACAAATTGTTACCCCTAGGTATTTAGCGGAATTAACCATTCTAAGGACAGTACCACTAATTGTATATTCAAAGCTAAATGGTGTCACCTTTTTACTTACCCACATGACTTGCCACTTTTTAGCATTTAACTCCTACTGCCAATCTTTACACCACGCAATTATTTTCTTAATATCACTTTGTAACAAAGCGCAGTCCTCCTGGGTTGTGATTTCGCAATAAATAATAGCATCATTGCAAAATAATCTTTTCATCCCCCTTATTATGTCGCACAAATCATTAATGTAAATGAGAAACAACATAGGCCCTATCACGCTTCCCTGAGGAACCCCGGACCTCACTTCAGTAAGTGATGAACACTCACCGCCGAGAACTACACACTGTGTTCTGCCCTCCAGAAAGTCTGCAACATAGTCACATATTTGTCTAGATATGCCGTAACCACGAAGTTTCCTAAGTAACCTAGTGTGAGGCACAGTGTTGAAAGCTTTTTTAAAGTCTAATAGAACTAAATCAACCTGGGATTGCTCATCTATAATATGGATCAAGTCGTGAATTAAAAGAGCAAATTGTGTTTTGCAGCATCGGCCTTTTCTGAATCCATGTTGATTTGGGTTTAAAAGCCCACCTGCATCCAAAAACTGCATGACATTTGAATAGATTATGTGTTCCAAAATCCTGCAAAATATTGAGGTTAACGAGATCGGCCTATAATTTTGAGGATCATTAACATTCCCATTTTTAAACACTGGACTTAAGATGGCGGTCTTCCATTCGCTGGTATTTTTCCTTGATCCAAGGAGGCGGTACATAATTTCATCAAATACGGTGCAATTTCCTTTGCGTGCCTAGAGTAGAATCTTGTAGGAATACCGTCTGGTCCGGGAGCCTTATTGGGATTTACATTCATAAGCAGTTTAGTTATTCCATCGACATCGAGAACGAGATCGTTCATAAGTTCGTTGGTATGATTGTTAAATATCGGAATCTCCTCCGAGTTTTCTGTCGTGAAAACTTTTTTAAATACATTATTCAAAATTTCTGCTTTCTCTACGCTAGTTTCTGATAATTCCCCATTTTCCTTAATCAACGACGGCATGACCTTATGAGAACCTCTTATTAATTTGACATATGACCAGAACTTTTTTGGATTAGTAATCAGATCTTCGGATAATTTTCTGACTTGGAATTCTTTAAACGCGTCACGCATTGCCTTACGCACTTCCGCTCGCATCTGGACTAATTTAGCGTGATTAGACGAGTCCCCCGATTTCTTTACCGTGGCATGTAAACGCCTTTGCCTCCTGAGCAAATGTTTCACTTCCCTATAGAACCACAGGGAAGTTCTTACTAACCTTAATAAACTTCTTGGGAACAAATTTATTTAGGCTGGTCCATATTATTTTTTTAAAATCAATCCAAATTTCCTCAACATTTGTATTTAGCGTGTATGTTTCAAAAATTTTCGCCAAATGATCGACCATAAATGCATTGTTTGCCTTATCGGAAACAATAAACGAGTTTGTCTTTATCATGCTTCAAATTCAGCCTAGTTTTGAAAGTTACCACAACCGCTTTGTGATCACTTATACCGTCTTCTATACAAACTGTATCTACAATATCTGGATTGTTTGTAAGAAAAAGATCCAAAATGGACGAGGAATCTTTGATGCTCCGCGTTGGCTCTTCGACCATCTGTTCAAAAGAATTTTCTGCGAATGATTCTAAGAACGTTTTCGTTACTAACCTATCTCTTCCGCACGACTTGAACATAAATGTGTCCCAGTTAACTGAGGGTATATTAAAATCGAATCCCATGATCAATGTATGTCCCTCAAATTTTTGAGAAATACTATTAAGTGACTGTCTAAAATGCTCCGTGTTATCTAATCCAGAATCCGGAAGTCGGTAAAATGATCCTATTATGAACTTCAAACTTCTGTCAATTTTTACCTTCAACCATATTAACTCACAAAAATTTTCCGTTTCATTTACTACAGAGCAATTGACAGTTTTATTAAAAGCCACGAACACTCCTCCGCCCATTGAGGTAGTTCTGTCTTTCTGAAAAAACATTGAATTGAGGAGCAAATACTTCGCTAGATTCTACCTCTGGCATCAACCAACTCTCGGTTCCTAGTATTATATCGACATTGTTAGTCGCAACTGTAGCGTGGAAATTGCTACTTTCCCTTTAATACTCTGACAATTAAGGATCATTATCATTAGTGGCTTAATATCAGTATCTGAAGAGTCTAAATTCGCATTTTTACTATTTGCACTCCGAAAGGAAATGGGTGAAGTATTTGGAGCTGTAAATTTCAATTTATTCGTGCCGTCACTTCCAGAATCAAGATCTAGGTTACCAACATGTCATCTTGATTGAACTGAGGGATCCTCGTGCCTCACGGTGTTCCTAAAAAATAATTCACATCAAGACTGTTTCATATTTTAGCAGCCACCCTGGTCACCATTCTCGGTGTTTAGTGGACACCTGACCTGTCAAATGCGTCCCAGCTTGCAGCTATCATCGATCGAAGATCGATGAAGCCCCAGTTGTTTTTGCGACACAGCTCCTATAAACTACAATTCAAATTATAAATCTTCTACCATACGGCTTCCCCAAATCGATACGCGGCACGACACTACAAATGGAAAATATGCAACGTTACCATATTCTCACGCGCTGATTCATACGCCTTGTGGCCCAACTTGTCCATAAATTTCACTATGTCTGAAACAGAAACATGACACGAGTTGTTAGTACCGACGTGCGCAGCTACCCTTAACTGATGGCAATTCGATTCTCTAATCGCTTTTGGAATGGCCTCCATGACACGCTGCTGGAAGACAAACAGAATGAACGTTAGTATGAGGGTCTGCACCATTCTTCTCTGCTAGGTCTCATAGGGGTTTCTCCAGACGTCATACGTTGGAGCTTCCAATGATAAGTAAACCTTTCCCTGGCATCACTCGGTGTCTGCGAGTATCAGTGGGGAATCTTTAGGCCTTCACAGTAGGTGTGTTATTCAGCAGAATCCACTATTTCACATGATGAAGACATCAGAGGCAGCTGTTGAAATACTGTGTTTTAGAGAGAGAATCAAGCTATCGCAATCATTTATTAATGAACAGTAATGGCCCCCAATATACTACTTTGCATCATTTCCATTTGTGTTGGTATTGCATTTGTTACCCTAACTTTCTAACCTTATAAGAATTCCTCACGTGGCAAGTCATTTTTACATCTAATCCATTGGTTTTTATCTTATTTGTTTCCAGTTTATCTCATTCTGTCAAATACCATGAAGAGAACTAGTGCTACACTATCAACTTGGTCTCCTTTGTCCATTTAATCCTAAAAGACCTGGGTGGCTGATCTTAGGTCCGCATCATTCAATTTCTGTTCAACATGTAAGATTTTGCATGAAGTTTGATTAAAGTTAAACTTTTTCTTGAAGGCTTCATAGGCATTTTGAACAGTACAATTCCTTGCTGTGATCAAAGAGAAGCTTAACAAATATCGGTAGGCTTACTGACAGACATCTGAAACTTCCGCGAGATGAGTTAAGAGCCATTTGCGGGACACGAAATACAAGAATTGTTGTTTTTTTTTTTTTTGTTAAAATTATGTTACAAATTTTAATATCAAAACGTTGCCTACATTGAAATTTGATGCAAATTACTAGAGCCATTTCAGAGATATCCCTGTTTACCATCTCATAAATTGCTTTTAAAGAAAAGTCGTATTATATTAAATAGAAATCCTTACACTAATCAGGTATTAATTAATAGTGCAAGATTAGTGGTAATTCATTTAGATGAGTACATTATTAGTGCTAAATTCATTCACTCTAATAAAGCTATGCTAATACCTCGCATTAACCTCTCACCTTCTGGTCCAACCATGCCTTACCAAATGATAAGTAAACAAGTCTAAATTAAATTAATTCTCAGTAAAAGTAACCTTTGTGATGGTCATTAATAAAGGACAAGGTCAGATAATGTATTCACCAGAACCCGTTTTTTCATATGGTCACCTGTACATGCTTTATCGTGCGTTTGTAGATTCTATTAATACTAGCCACAAATCCCGTCAAAAATGACGGGTTTAACGGATTAACTGATTTCTTCTTAGTTGCTTACCTAAATAGAATTGTAACGAAATAAAGCTCAATGTTCTGTAATTTCTCATCCCTTGTGACGTAGCAAAAAAGTTTCATTGTCTATTTGGTCCAGGTTACGTTTCAGCCTAACAACAATCTTCGCCAATACAGCCGGTAGAAAAACAAAACTTAATTCACACGCGAATTAATATTTTCCCTGTATCGCATGTCAATGTCATCATGCATCGATACCAATCATGCATCATGCGATACAAACTTGATCCAAAATCTTCACAGTTTCATACAACTTTCTTATTTTCTGTAACGAAGGTCCATGTTTTAATGGCTGAAATAATGACCACAGTGAAAAAGAAGGATGCTAAAAATAAATCTTGAAAACCTAAGCTATGTCACGTAATATTATTTTTAATTGTGGTTTAAGTAGCACAAATTGCGAACAATTTGGAACTTCTTTCTTTCAGACCAAGTATTGAGTTCATTAAAAAAAGCTAATGTTAATTATTATGCCATTCTAGCATTAAATTTCTTAGCAATTACTTAAATAAATATAATTGTTATAAAATATAGTTCAGTGCAATTCATAGTGCTTTGCTCTGTAAGAAAAGGTTTTCGTTGCTATTCTGGTCCAGGTTGTATTTCAACCTAACCTCTACTGAACTTGCGATAAATGAAACAATACTTTAATCACACGCATGGTGATACATTACTTTATCGCTTTTTAGTGGTAATAATGCATCACGATATTAACTAAAACAAAAATCTTTACGGGTTACGAATACTTTGACATAAAACGAATCTATTATTAAATAAATCAAATCTACTGATACTTATTATATCGATTTAAACTCAATACATACTTTTATTTCGGCAGTTCTATCATTACTGTGGCGCCAAAATCTGATGATGAATTATTGCAGAACTCGACTAAATAAATCGAAAATAAAGAATAATTTTTTTTTTGATATCTCACTTGGTTTTCGAGATACAGCATGTTAAAAATCAGCCATAGGTATATTTCCTTCTGCTTTTGATGTTTTTTTCTTCTGGTCCAGGCCGTATTTCAACCTAACAACAATCATTAGGAAGAAAATAAAACACCTATAGTGCATTTCCACCATGTAGATATGGTGGTTTTGGTTGAAAAAAAAATTTTGGTCCAGGCCGGATCTCACCCTAACCTCATCACTTTTGAGATACTATATCTCGAGAACTAAGCGAGATATCAAAAAACTTTATTTTCCATTTGTCTCATCGAGTTACGTACGAATTCATCATCAACAAATTTGGCTAGAGCGAAATTTTTCTTATGGTCCAGGAAGTCTTTCAACCTAACTACGTCAATTTTGAGATACGATATCTCGAGAACCAAGCGAGATATCAAAAAATTTTATTCTTTATTTTCGATTTGTTTTGTCGAGTTCTATAAGAATCAATCATCATATTGTGGCGCCACGGTAATGATAGAATCCCCTTTATTTCAGTGTTCTGACAATTCACGGCTTAGTGTAATTCCTCGTGCCTTGCGTTGTAGCAAAAGGTTTCAGTTTCCACTAGGGTCCAGGTTGCATTTCAACCTAACCACGTTAACTTCTCGCCAGAAAAACAGTACTTCAATCTCACGCTTATTAATGCATGAACTGTTTCGCGTTTTAGTGGCAATAATGCATCGCGATATAATTTTGATCAAAAATCTTCAAGGGTTTTTGCACATTTATTTTTTGTGATTCAGACTGGTAGTAAAACGTTTGAAAGGGTGACACAATTGCTGAACTCATAGGCTCAGTAATATTAGGCAGTGAAAGCAAAGGAAATTAAAATCAACCTTATGAACTTACATTATGCCACGTGTTATTGTTCTAAGTGTAGTGTAGGATTGCACAGTTCCCGGATCAATGTGCAACTATTTCCATTCAAACGAATTAATAATTTCAATAATAGGACACAGTTTAAAATATTTTGATATAAACTAAATTATTCATGCCCTCTGCGTTAACGTCAAATGAAACTTATAATTCTAATCCATGCTAGTTATACTCTAACCAAACATTTAGCAGCACTGATGCTCGAAATACAAAGCTTTTATCTTACAATATCTATGGACAAAGAATTTAAGGAATACTTCAATATATCAAAAGAATATTACGTAAATATAAGCATCTAATGATTGATATATCGATTTTAACACAATACATACTTTTATTTCAGTGTTCTGTGAGTTAATTTATTCACTGTTGCTTGGAAATGATATTAAATAATGCGCACTCCCCCAAATAATATCGTAAAGCGTGACGTCATAGCGCAACGTCACCGCGTGACATGACGTAGGTGCGACAACGCTACATCTTGTCTATTATACTAATAGATTTATGTTTGTGTTAAAGAGACATGCATTCAAAAAGTAAATGATAACATTAAAACTGCCAATATTGTTTTCAAAGAAGTTATATAAAGTAAAGAAGTTTGAAAAAAAAATTACATCTGCCAACGACAATACCTATTTTTCAAATACCTACTTTTTAAATGTTTTACAATTGAACATGTAATATTTGATAACTTTTTACAGTAAGACTGTCATTTATTACTACTCTTCAAAATAAAATACTTTTCATTAATCAATATACTTGCATTTACTTATTTCACATTATTATATTACCCAGTGGTGGCTCATAGTTTTTATACTGGGGAAGGCTGCAAATCTTTTCCCCTGCGGCCAATGTCCCGATGGCGACAGTCATGCAGATTTTTTTGCCCCCTACAATTCTGTCTTAAAATAAGTATTTTTGGCAGTTCAGTCTAACGGACATGATTGTATCAAATATTTTTCACTGGAATTATGTTTTTTCTTTAAGTCTGTAATACGATTCTCTGTCCAAGCATTGTCATTATAATTCGTAACAAGACATGAGAAACAGTAAAAATTCATTTTTCACTTCACAACCACTCAGATGCATCACACATTGCTCTGCTGAAATTTTGAACATACTCTTGCCTGGATATGCAATGTTTTTGTTCTTGACTTATGTTAAAATCGGGTCTAGCTGCACAAAGATTCTTCACATTAACTTTAAGCTCATGTTTCAAATTTTCCCCCAGTAAATTGCAGACCAATTCATATTGTACATGCAGAGTGCAACAAGAGTTCAGGCTCAACCGCACAAAAAGAAACTTCCAAATAACACACTTTCTCATGTAAACTTCTTTAACACTTAGATAATGATATGTTTCATGTGCTTATTTCATCTAATCGTTTGACAAATTCTCATTAGATGGTGTAACTTATATCACTGTATTCTAATGCACTCTGGTGGAATGTTTACAAACTTAGTGTGCCGGTACAATGACCAACACCCAAAACATAAAAGGTAGCTTTTACATTGTCAAAATATAAATATTTAACATTGATTAACACATGAAAGCATAAACTGGAGATACAGTGACAGGGATTCGATAATGGAAGTTCAACTACTCTGCTGATATCCCTACTTTGTAACTAGCATTACAAGAAAATCATGATGGGATTGGTACGACTCCCTTAGGCTCTGCAGTCTGAACCTACCATAAGAGCAATGCTCCATAAAAGCCATGCCCCCAATACTCCACTACATACAATGTAATGGCGTCCAAAGGCGCTACCTTAAAAATACTACTCGTTTGAGAAACATTCTTTTATATCAACAGTACTAAAAATATTGACTGTCAGTGTTTAAACGTGTGTGGAAAATTCTGGAAATGCTTCCTGTTAATTTAAATTCTGTTTTACTTTACTTAAAAACATATTAAAATATATCTTTTGGGGTGGCTCTGCCTCAGAGCCTTTAACAACGAGCCGCTACTGATATTACCATTCGGTGACTGACCATGATACTGTACGAAATATTCACATGGGTCAGCTAGTATACAAGAACTGTTCATTTAAAGATATAAGAGTTCATTGTTGTAACCAAAAGGAAACTAGCTATCAGTAGCCCTTCTAGTAGCTAAAAAGTCTGATATGGTGTTAGATATTGTTCATACAATACCAAAAATACAATTACAAAAATTGTTCGTATTTCATAAAATCGCGATTTTACAGGGAAGACACCTATTTAGATAAACGTAAAAAGCAAAACATTATCTAAAAATGAAATTTCATCCAAATCATTAGAGCTGTTTCCAAAATATATATATAGTTACCAGGAAATAATAGCTAATTAGCGAATGGATTTACGAAAAAAGGGATAGCGAAATGAACCACCACTTACCTTGTTTGAATTGTTTTTCCTGTGTTTTGTGCTTATTTGTGTGTTCATCCCATAATACCATCCTATAAGGTAAGTGGTGGTTCATTTCGCTATCCCTTTTATATATGTAACAACAATGATCAGGAAAATGCTTTAAGGAAATAAAACTAAGGAAATATAGGGAAATATGACCCAACACTTGCCACAGATGAAGGCGGCTGGGAATGACGAACACAAAAAACAAACACAATATTTCGGCAGAAATAAGACATCAGGCGGGGCCGAATGTGTACACAGAGCTGGTGTCTGGTGAATTCCTTCGTCTGTGGTAAGTGTCGGGTCATATTTCCCTATCCTTCCTTAGTTTTATATATATATATATATAAAAGAATTGCTCATATAAAGATATATTTCTTATGGGTCGTTAAATCAGATTCATGTGACTTTCTTGTCCTAGAAATCGTATGTGGATGGGAAGAAATGACCATGCTTACACACTGATACTTGATTTGAGGTATGACAGAGTGGGAATGTGTGAGCTTGTTTACTAGAAAATTTATTGTCTGTTAGTTCTGGCACAGGGGCAGAGAGTACTATGTTTAGATCAACATTGGATTGGGCTCTTTATATAATGGTAAAAAACAATAAAATAGTTTGCATTTGTTTTTTTAATACTCACTTTGGTTTTTAGCTTTTATGTTTTCACAAATTCTTTTACAGTCAATGAAGGCAACAAAGAACTTCTCTGTCAGTGACTGGTGCCGTAACTTTGAGATCACATTCCAGGGAGAACAAGGTAAGTGACTAAATATTTTAGTGTCATAAGAGTTTCCTGGAACACTAGCATATAAAATTCTTGTACTGAATATTGATTATTAATATTATAATGAAGGATAGGGAAAGGAAAATGTCACTCACCATACATGAGGGCAGGAGGGTTACAACAAACGTATAAACATACACACAATTTACAATATTTGGGTGTAAACTTTAATTATGAATTAAAGGATGACATAACAAGGGGATTTGATGTGTACACTCAGAACTGCCATATGATGAAATTTCTTATTTTCCTTGGCTAACAGCATTTTAATTATAGGTAACAATGAAAGGAAAGAAATGCCATGAGGCAATATTTACATGGAAAAGAAAGGGAAAATACACGCAACACTCACCAAAGTTGAAGGGAGAAGGGCAACAGTAATACAAAACAACACACAAACAAAGAAAAAACAATATTTCGGATGAAAATCCCTTTTTCAAGTTAACAGAGAGGTGGCTGGTCTTGCGTAAGATTTGCGTTCAATGCAGCCACTTGTAGAACACAATAGACCTTAATCTTTCTTATACTCACTGTTATATTATCGTTATTCCCCTATCACCTCCGATGGTCTATTGTGTTCTATGAGTGGCTGCATTGAATACAAGTCTTGTGCAAGACCTGCCACCTCTCTGTTAACTTGAAAAAGAGATTTTCACTTGAAATATTGTTTTTTGTTTGTGTGTTGCTGCTGCTCTCCTCCCTTCAACTTTGAGTGTTGGATATAAACATATGTAATGAAATTCACTATAGCACAACTGTAGAAACATTTTTATAAGAAATATATTATAAAACTAATATTACTATGATTACGATTAGTGCCAAACATTTGAAGCAGTTTGTAGAAATATTAAAGAATGAATGACAGTATTTTAGCTAGTTTTAATGTAGTTTAGATATTTACAAATATACTGGTCATAATGATTAGTAATAAATTGCCACTGCTTTATCAGAATAATGGGCAGAATAAAATGATTACGGTCTCTAAGTTACCTTCTTACAATGAAACTACTTTTACACACAGACTGTGGGTGCAACATTGAGGGGACACAATATCACAAAATGTTGCCAACATTTTCATGGACGCAATTGAAAGAGATCCTTAGTAATACAGCTTTAAAACCTATGCCCTGATTAGATATGTTGATGATGTTAGTAATTTGGTAACATAGACGCGAGGAACTACCCCGATTTATTCCAATATATTACTAATGGACATGGTAATTCTTTTATGGATGCAGAATGAAGAAATTAGCTTCCATTCCTGGATGTTATAATCAAGATGGAAGACTGTGCCCTGAGCTGATTCAGTGAACTAAATAACCAACGCCAACTTACATATTAATGGTGAAGGTGTCACCATCATGTCACAACACATTTTGTGTTGACTATCATACTTAATAGAATGTGTAATATGGTAGTCTGGAGGTGGAATGTACATGCCTGAGAAGACTCAACAGCTACAAATGAGCTAGGGGCAGTAAAGCTATCTGCCTTATACAAAATCCTTGCACACACAAGCTTATTTAGTTACATACAGTATTTGCTATCATACAATATCTAAAGGGAATGACAGATAGGGTGGAGCAACACTTAAAAAAAGTTTAACATTGGACCATACATAATATTTCATGGAAATTGGTGGTAAGAATATTACATGTTAGAGATAAAGACAACACTCTTTCAAATGGGCAGGCATCTGCAAAATTCCTTGTATGTGTGAACATTTACAAATAGGACAAACTGAGTGTTACATACATGAATGACTGCAAGAGCATATCAGGACTATGAAACTAACAATGTTATAAATCTGTGGTAGCAAAACATATTGCCGACATGTACTGCAGTATCCTGTTCTTTAAAATTGATTTGTTCAAGAAGAAACACAAGTGGCTACTGCAAACATTAAGATCAGCTCTAGAAATATCCGAATAGCCTCTCATTTTTATAGACGATGAAGGTCTGGTTTTAGGTCACAACTGGAAAATTTTAACTTGGTAAACTGTTGATACACATCAGATGACAGGTCATGTGAATATTTAACCAAACAGTGAAAAGGGCTCTACTTGTCATTGAAGAAACATTATGTGGCCAATAAACTCTGAGAAAGTTCCTAAATAAGGTCGATAGGGCAAATTTTTTTATTAATGTCAATGTGGCTCTATCAGATAAGCCATTACAACAGTACACATATTCTCTGTTCTCTCTCTATTCTCGCTGTCTTCTCTCTCTCTGTCTGGGAAGGAGGGAGGTTGTTGATTTTGATCTCATCATCGTTCTATATTAGTGAAAAGGAAAGGTGTTATCATTTACCACAACTGATGGGATTGATCAAACACATACAAAAGGATAAGAGAACTGATATCTTTTTCTTCTACTGCCTCAAAGCCAACTATGTTTTGGTTGTTTCAAGGCTTAAAGAAAAATTACTCTTTTCTAAGTTTAGTTATTTGTTTGGATCTACAATGTCTTATTGGTAATCCTATCTCCTTTCTTTTTCGCTATTGCATCTCTGCATCTTCCTCCTCGCTCTTAAAAAAAGAAAGAAAAGTTGGACTTCGGTAAGAAAGAAATGTCAGTATGTATCATGTACTGCTGATGAATTCTCATATTTTTGTGTGTGTTTTCAACCTTCTGCACACTTCCAGTATCTATAATAGGTTATCATATAAGAATTAAAACTAATTAAAAAAATGAGCAATTTCAATACAACCTAAAAATTTAAAAAAAAAAACCACAACATATATACAATATGATAGATTATCTATCCAGGCTACTGTGATTTGACTGGTAGGTGATGTCTATTGGTTGTTTTTTTCCTTTAATTTTTAGCAGCTTTTTAAGGCTAACATTTTGTGTATACCGTTGTTTTTAGGCCTTGACTGGGGTGGGGTTCGACGAGAATGGTTTGAGCTGGTGTGTGCAGCTCTTTTTGATGCTCGCAATTGCCTGTTCACCAGTTTCTCGGATGGACAGCAGGCTCTGGTTCATCCAAATGCTCAGCGTCCACCACACCTGAAGCTGAAACACTTTGAATTTGCTGGTCGCATGGTTGGCAAATGTCTGTATGAATCTGCACTTGGTGGTTCATACCGCCAGTTGGTGCGGGCAAGATTTACCAGATCTTTTCTTGCACAACTGATTGGATTACGTGTACATTATAAGGTACTTCTTCATTAGGTATAGGTAGCTATCAGTAATATATGAAAGCTCTCTTTGAATGATTTGCAATGCTTTTTGTGTGAACTGTTCACTGGATATGAGAATAAAAAATTTATAAAGTGCATTACACGGATAGATGAAGTAATTGCAGATCCTCCAAGGAGTGCCATAAGCTATGTTACCGAAATTAAATGAAACACTTAATGTGATCAAATGTGATCACACTAATGTCTTTTTAGTGATTCACTTAGTGGATATGTCAGCTAAAAATAATGGTCATTGAGGCTGTTCATTCGAAACCAGTGATATACTACTTGCTTTTTTATGTGCATTTTTAACAACAAATTATTTAGTGGGTTCCTATGTAATTTGATACTTTAACCCATTTTCTTAATGTACTCGACATGTTTCTTTATCAATTTCTTGACTGAGGGGACATTATATTACTTCGGGTAAGATTATAAAACTTTACACATTTACTAGTTTGGTATATGATTTTATATTTGGAAACTATATGCATATATAACATTAACAGGAGTCTTTGGAAATTGTATTAAAACTTAGTAGTTACTATGGGATGTTATATATTTGTAGTTTAGTTTTTAATATATTATTTGAATGCATGTACTGCTCCACAACCTTGACATATTCATACTTGGGATAAAAGCAAATTATCTGAACATTATCTTCTTATATATTAAAACTTCTTATAATATTATCAGTAAAGTTTTGAATATAAGATCTTATTATTTTTCCTTATTATTTTATGGAAAATATTTGCTATATACAGTTTTGGGTAGATTCTGTGTTTGGTAGTTTTCGGTGCTCTCTGCTCACGATAGAAATTTTTACCCAATTAACATTTTCATAACTATTTGAGATATGCTCAAATTTTAATGTACAAAAATAATAAATCGGACAGGTAACCACATTTAAATTCACACCGGTTGAAATATTTTTTTTTCCTTTATGATAAATTTTGTAGAATTTCTGCTGAACCTATATCTGTGAAATAATGTCTATTCCGAGAAAGAACTGAATTTTTAAAAAAGTAACTTTCTTGAATGTGACTTTTAAAAACTGTTGCTCCATAGAAAGATAAATTATTTTGGTACACTCTGTTTTTGACATTTTATAATGATGCAAATTCACTTAGGGAACCTCTTTAGTAATAGGTACATCACAGACTAATTTAAGCATTGTGCCATAACTGTTCCAAAATGTGAAATAAATAATCTTTTTGTTTCAGTATTTTGAACAGGATGATCCTGATTTGTACCTGAGTAAAATTAAGTACATTCTAGATAATGATGTGGAAGAGATGGACCTATATTTTGTTGAAGAAGAATATGACCGTGCTGGACAGCTTACTAAGGTGAATGGAATGTTGATTTTTACACCTCATTCCTCTTAGTTATTAAACTAGTTTAAAGGAAGGAGTTACTTCTACAAAGGTTTGATAGAACAAAAATTACTGATCACTAAAGATGTAATATGTACTTTTTTTTAAAATTTATTTGGGGATTGGAGAAAAGTGTAGCAATGTTGTATGAGCTAAATGAAGTTCCAACTGTCTGAATTCAGATGTGATTCTACTTTTGGAGAGTTCTCGTAGCATCAATTGGAGTTAATGGGTAACCAAGAAGAGGAAGCAGTTCTGGGATGGGGCAGATTCTGAATGAATACTTTCTATTGAAGATCATCCAATCTGACTGATAATGGATTAATAACTAACTTAGTCCACAACTCGAAGGTTGGTTGGATTCTCCTGAAGGAGGCATACTAATCAATATGCAAAATTGGTAAGATCATTTTTAGCACTTTTGAGGAATGCAATTTTGGTCATCTTGTAAAAAAAAAAGTGTGGTACCCATAAAACTTTTTCATATTTAACTCTTGGTAGAAAATGTACAAATGTACTCAACCCTTTCTCCTTATATGCTTACAGCATCAGTTGCGTCATACAGCAGTAAATTATGAACCCCCAGTACTGCATTGTGTACCTTTTTTATGTTTACATCTGTGGTTGGAGTCTTTGATTTTTTTTTTTTTTTTTTTTTTGCCAGTATCATCTTTAAAGAGTTGTGTATCCTTAAATTCAGCTGCCCATTTACATTTTTAACAAACCACCCAAAAAGTGTATTTTATGTTAATGGATATTTTCTTAGTGTGTCAGTGCAGTGTAGTCTTAACAGATTTGCAGGTGGGTGGTGTCATAAAAATGCAATGTTTCGATGACGTGCTCTGTTTTCATCAGATATGTGCTGTTCAAATATTGCATAATTACACTATTAGTCATCACAGGCTTATCTATTATCCTCCGTGTCACTGTTGGGTGGCTGCATTCACAGTCTACTGCAAGCTGACTAGTAGGTATAGCGGCTTTGTATGAAGCCTGCTCCATAGTTCTGTATAGCTCTGCTCGTGCTCACTTTGTTACCACTGTTAGCCTTAAACATCCTGTGTTCCTGTCCGAGGACTAAAAGCACCGGTTCACCCAGATACAGTCCTATATCACTGTTGATGGTGGTGTTGTTACGTTGCATTATGTCAGCTTCTTTAATGATAGATTCCAAAGTCTAGAGGTCTGCTTTGTATTTTCAAAGTCCATTTTGTAGCCACTCTTGATAACATCTAGGTCAAAGTAAACTTCATTCTAAAGTTTTTATAATAAACTAGCTTTGCCCGGCATGCATTGCAATGCCTATTTTTATTTCTTAAGTGGATATGCATATAGAAAACAGACACATTAACATGTATCAAATAACTGAAAGACAATGATTTTTATCCATTACATTAAAATTGAAAAAGTTTATCCTCGTGTTTTCAGTTATACAATATTTTTGGTCTTCCATCTTCTGCAGAAGTAGAATATCCAACGTTGCTCAGCAGGTGGATATGAAAGTTCTGATGTGTTATCCCTTTTTGATTGGAATGTCGTAAAAATTCTGTATCACCATCCACTTTTGAAATATTTGCAAAAATCTGAATGGTTTCATGTGTAAATTTTGTTTGTGTGATGGGTGAGAGTGGATGCGTTTGTGTAAACCTAATGTAGGCAGTAATGTAGTTGTTTTAAAATATACATGTGCAGTGTTCCACCAAAAATCTGATAAACTGAGTTTCTATAAACACCTTTTGAAATTAAAATGGGGGGAGTAAAGGGAGAGGGGGGGGGTGGATATTTGTAAAACAAATAGAGACAGTACACATATACTTTAAAGAAAAGTTTCTTCAAAATCCAGTAGAAACTGTAGCTCTGCAAAAAATTTATGGGGTGGAAAGAGTGAGAGGGAGTGGGTTTTCTGAAAATCAAATTTAGTTTTTTTTTTCTATTTTGTTTTAATATATACGTGTGCAAAGGACCATTGAAATTGGATGAAATCTGTGGGTAGGTATAAAGAACGTTTACAAAAATAAGGGGATGGAAAGGGGGAGATAGGTAGGGTTTCTGAAAACCAAAGGTATATAGTATTTTTCTGTTTGTTTAAAAGTTTACATGAGTATATTTTTGCAAAGTTCCATCGATGGTAGATAGAAGAGGTGGGTATGTGTAAAGAGCATTGACAAAAATTAATGGGGTGGAAAGGGGGAGAAGGGTTGGGTTATTGCAAATCAGATGTATACAGTATTATTGTGTTTGTTTTAAAGTATACATGTGAAAAGTTTTGTCATTATTGGATTAAAATTGTGGATGTGTATAAAAAAGAGGCGAAAATTATGAGGATGGAAATGGGTTGGACTTCTGAAAACCAAATGTTGACAGTATTTTATTGGCTATTTAAAGTATATGTGAAATCTGATAAAGAATGTGGGTTGTATAAAATTAAAGGTTATAAAGGGGGAGAGGGGATGGTTTTTTAAATTATTTTTGGTCAGAAACCTTTGTGCGCATACACACAATAACTTACCAAAGTTTAATTGTAATTGGAAAAATGGTATAGGAACACCAAGAAGACGAACATACAAATACACATTATTTTTATATATAAGATTTGATTGTACAGTAGAACTCCAATTATCTGAATCAATTGGGACCGGACCTCATTTGGATAATCAAAAATTCGGATAGTTGGATTTTTCCCGAAGAAGTGTCTATTTTAATTAATGACTATGTATGTTGCAAATGGGAGAAGAAACTATATTTAAAGGAAAAGAGCTTTTAATTTATTAAATGAAAAGGCAATAATTTTACATGTTAAGCTTGTTACAAGTGCTGTACATTAGTATGATGTACGTAGTGTACTGTAAATAAAAGCAACTGCTTGCTGAACATCTCGGTCAAAGTAAGCTCTTTGATTGTATTCATCTGTTTTCTGGCAGCAAAGTCGCGCATCCGCTTGACAGTGAGAAGTTTCATGTGGTGTGCAGGCAGAATCATTATTTTTTGAATCTCAGTTGGTTTCCGTTTTAATTAAAAAAGAGATTCGGATAATCGGAGTTCGGAGTTCGGAGTTCGGATAATCGGAGTTCGGAGTTCAGAGTTCGGATAATCGGAGTTCGGAGTTCGGATAATCGGAGTTCGGATAATCGGAGTTCGGATAATCGGAGTTCGGATAATCGGAGTTCGGATAATCGGAGTTCGGATAATCGGAGTTCGGATAATCGGAGTTCGGATAATCGGAGTTCGGAGTTCGGATAATCGGAGTTCGGAGTTCGGATAATCGGAGTTCGGAGTTCGGATAATCGGAGTTCGGAGTTCGGATAATCGGATAATCGGAGTTCGGAGTTCGGATAATCGGAGTTCGGATAATCGGAGTTCTACTGTAACTGAATGCTAGAATTGATAGTGTGTGTTGCAATGTGGTTTGGTATTTGATAGCTGGAAGGAAGTTCTCTACCTAATCTGAAAATGTCTGGCATTTATTCTTGTGCACCCAGCTTGGTGGGTGAGCAGTAACACTCTGGTCTCATGTTCGAATCCCGTCTGGCCGTCCAGGTTTAGGTTTCCGTGGTTCCCACAAATCACTCTAGGCGAATTCTGGGATTGTTCCTTCAATAGTCCATGACTGAATTCCATCAGTTTCCTTACTCTCAATATCCTTCCACCGCTAATGACTTCAGTTTGACGAGGTGTAAAGAAAAAAAGCTTTTGTGCCAAGTGACCTCACCACTGTCTTACCTATTACATTTAATATATGCATTATTGTAATTGGAGAACAGAACTGTAAATGTTTGATTCTCACTTGCCTGGTTCCTAATAAATAATTAACTTAAAGTGAAAAAATTGCTGCCTTAATCAGGAATTGAATCCAAATCCAGACCACCAAACTTTTGAAAGCAAGTGCCTTAACCATTGATCTGCAAGACCACTCACCAGTTTCTTGTATGTATCTATACTCTATACTCTATATTTTTGCAGAAAAAATTTTAACTGTCCGATTTAAAATTCAGCTCTGTAACAGGTGTTTTAAGTGTTTGTCATCTCGGCACTGCAGTACCGCTGTTCTAGTATTCAACTGTTATGATCATTTTATTTGTTAGTGCATTATTTCTGAAAACCTCTAACAATGTCTTCATTGCAGGTAGCAGAACTAATCCCAGGGGGAAGCAAAATACGTGTGAGAAATGACACTAAGCACCAGTACCTGGATAGCCTGGCACAGTATCGCCTAGCAACAAGTTTGCGGGATGAGGTTGACTCCTTTCTCAAAGGCCTAAATGAGCTCATTCCTGACAATCTGCTCAGTATTTTTGATGAGAATGAGCTGGAGGTAAGTGTAAAGAAAAAAAACGTTTACTGCAGTTATGATGAACAGTTGAGGTGATTAACTCCAACCATGATACTCATGTGCCTTTGGTTTTTTGTTTATTCTAAAGTTCTTTCAGCTGCCACATAACTTGATTAAACCATAAATCAGGAAAGGTAAGGTTAACATTTCAATAAAAGTCACTGCAGCTAAGTTCAAATTCAAAGTTTCACTATATTCTCAATAAAAATTACACAAGTCCAAACAATTGATAGGCTATTGGACAGTCTTCGCCAAATTTGTAGACTGCAAGTTATGAAAAGCGATCAGACCAGATCAAAGCCCGTTGTAAAAATTTAAAAGTCACATTGAAATTATTTTATACTGTTCCACTGTTCTACGAAAATTTTAAGATAGCTACCCCTGCCCTTGCATCACCATGAGGCACTCCAGCCATTTCGTACCAAGCACAGCACAAACCGACAACTAGAGTCCAACTGAAGGTTTGGCTTCGGCTGTGGCCACCTTTGGCTAAAGTACCTTTGGCCATACATTCGGCTTCAGCGAAATTCAGCTGAAGTTTTACATCCAGCCACCGAAAATGAACCAACTTTTATGAATACGTACCACACCAACAGACGATAGCAAAGGTAAAGAACCATTTGGAAAAAGTTGTAAAAATGAGTGGGAAGTCTATTATGAAGCCAGTGTTAAATACCAAAACTTGGTTAAATTAAAAAAAAAAAAAAAATTAAAAAGGAAGTTTAACAGTCTACTGTACGCAATATTGTAGAAAAAAAAGTAGTATCCAATAATCATCAGATTTCTTTGCACATTAATGTATTACGTATGGACCTCATCATTGTAAAATGTTTCCGTACAACCTCGTTGAAGGAGAGGCACTTCACACACTTAATTTTACTGATCCTCAAAATTGACCAAAGTACAAACAAAAGCAAGAGAAATATTTTAGAAAATCTTTAATGCCAGCTCTATACAAAAAAGTAAACAGTAAAGTTACATTGCTTTTAGAAAAAGGCTAAATGGATCAATTTTACCACAAACATATGAAGTGGTCAAGCAAACACGTTTTTGAGTTTCATGGCACATGGCGTTTCCGAAAGTTCCAAAAGGAAAAAAACTAAACTGGCTGTTAGTGTGTTGGAAGAATATCATACAGGTCAATATATTGCACACAAAAAATCACTGAAACTGTTATGAAATACAATACAAATCCATAGGCGTATATGTAATAATGCTTCAAATTAGGGTTTTAACGGAAGTCATCTTTGCGGATGCTGATGTGAATGTTTAATGCTTGACATCTGCGGATGTGGATGTTTTGTGGAAGTGGAAAAATAAATTAATAATTCGTTAGATTTCAATATTTTATCAAAAATAAATAAACTTAAAATCAAAAGTATATGTTTATGCTAAATTCTACATTTTTCAGAAATAACGTCTATTTCCATATAATACTGCCACATTGATTATTATTTTTTCCTCATCTTTCAACAACAAAACATGGGATGATCCCACAAGTAAATTAAATTATTTACATAACTACGCATGCGTCTAAAAACAATCTTCGTCATGTGAACTTTGCAAAGTTCGCTGCTCAACCAATTCAAGCATCAAGCACAAGGCCATGCCACCACAAATCTCCGTGCTCACCACCCTTCTTTCCACCACTCTAGCGGCCCATTCACAGTCCAACTAATAGGACTTACGATGATCTGATTTTCGATAAAGAACTCTTGATGGGCCATGAAAGGGGTTAGAGGACTACATGCAGGATGTTGGGACTCCCAAACAACCAACACAGGTCCTTGCTGTCCAACGAGCTATGGCATTGGATCATGATTGGAGGAAACATCCTACAAATGTGTGATAAGGACACATGATGGGCGGCAAGAAAGTATGTGTGGAAAAAATTGCTTGGATCATTTTGTTGAACCCCTTTATTTAATGTGAAGGGTGAGCGCATTCTATTGTACTTCTACACGAATGTCCTGTAAGTTGAACCATGAAGAAGCCGCTTTATTTTACATGCAAGTTCAAACTTGTAAATTTGTCACTTAGGTAATAACACCGTTTAGTTGATTGTTATTTTTATTGCAAGATCGTCAGAAAAAAACAACCACGTCATTGTTAGTTAAGCGACGATGGGCAGAATCTCACATAAAGAGAAAAGAATCATATATATTACAATGTAAACAAAACATCTGCTACACATCCACAATAAAGATTGTGCATGCAAAAGCGGATGAAGGATTTCACGCAAAAGTTCCGCACTTGTGGATGCGGAAATCTGTTACATCCCTACTTCAAATATGAATGCAACCATGCACTGTGGAAACTTCGTTTTTGGTTGAGTTGCTCGCACACTACAGCCAAGGGAGCATGCACAAACTACGTGACTCAGTCCAGGAGGGGGAGGGGTTGGCTGGAAGGCTATTCTGGGCTACGTGGGGGGAGGTGGGGGTTCCGAGCCAGGCCACGTAGCTTTCCTTTCATAACATTTTTAACAGTTAAAATGAGGAACAGAACACACAACAGCATGTAAATATTTATTTCCCTCAATTAATTATCTCCTTACGTAATTTACAATCGTCTGACAAGGGAAAACAGTACAAAATATCTTCTGGAATCAAAAGGGAATAAAGCTACGTGCCACGTGGGATGGTGAGGGGGGGGGGGGGGGGAGGGGGTAGAGGCAAAAGCCACGTAGAGCTATGTGGGGGGAGGGGGCCTTCACAGTAGGCCAAAATGGAGATGCATGGTTTATGCATGTTCCCTTATGATTCACGATGTAATTTTAAAGATATTGCTATAATGGCAATACTGAAAAAGAGTCAAAAAACCTAAGAAGAGTGAACAAGCCACTCTATATCTTAATAAACAGAATAGAAAAATGCAGTAATTGTGTATATGTCAGAATGTGGTGGAATAAAATTCCAACTGCAAAAGAATGGATACAAGTGAACAATTTTATAACCTTACTGAAGTATTTTTATCAAGCAACAATTTAAATTTCGAGTGATTAATCATCAATATCTTTAATTGTATTAGTGATTGCCATCTTAAATTCAAAACTTGCTCAGGAGGATGAAGACTAATCATATCGTTCTGCTCAAAAGCCACTTGTGTGGGTATGTTAACAGGAGATCTGCTTTCACAAGAAATACCTTACATTTATCGATTACTGCTCTAATCGATCCACGGTTTAAAACTAAGTATCTAACTAGCAATGAAATTGCAGATACGAATACTGAAATTTTGGCATTTCTGCGTCAAAACTGTGCACAAACAATAACAAATAAAGTGGGTCATTTGGATGTGGATGTTGGTGAACCTAAATCCTCCTGTTCAACATCAAATTCTACACCTAAAATTAAATCCTCAGCAGATGATGTATGGCATATCCTTAAGAAAAAGACTTTTTTATGTCCTATGCATTTCACTCTATTTCCAGAGCATCATCAGCGACATGTGTGACTTTTTATTTCATGCTCTCATAGTCAATGTTTGCTTCTCCGTGTAGTTTTTTTAGCAGGAATCATTGTGAAATCTTCCCAAGATGCACAACACCATGATGCACTGACCAAACTACACAGTATCAATATTAAATTTACTATTATTATCAAGTTCAAAAACATGGGTCTAAACACCACACCATGTTTTTCACAAATCCATAAAAAAAAGTTGCACATGTAATTGATAATGAATGCTCTGGAAGTAGAGTAAAACGCGTATGGTACAAAAAATAAAATTCAGTTGCATTGACGTATCATTAATCTTTATAAAGAAATTTAACATTTTATCATATTCCTGATTTGTTAAAATATATTAAAGCTTTTGTTGCCTTGTGACTAAGCAGATATTTGGGTTCAAATTTTACTGCTGCCAAGCTGTTTGAACTGATGGTAATTTTTAATAATTTTTTTATCTAGGTAAAAGCTGTAAAGCCTCTACTTGGAGTGCAAAATATCATTTCGTTTCATATGGCTTTATTAATTCAGTCATTATCATCAAATCTTTTTATAAATAATTTTTATATATGATGTTTTTATTTTTTTATTTTTGGCTTTTGTAAATATTTATTTGCTTCAAGATGAATTTGCAAAAATTTGTCATATTGCCTCCACCCATCCTATCCATTTTTTTGGGGGGGGGGATTCTATAAAGCCAGATGACAGTTTTGGAAAGCTAACATTTCTAGGAGGCTTATAAATATATAATAACTAAATTACGAGGGTTATTCCAAAATTAAGGTCCGATTCGCTGTAACTATTTGAATTGGGCGCCAAGGACAAAACACGCAATGCCTTGCTCGTCAAACGCCACTAGTGTCAGTTCACAATGTTTAAGACAATTTATCGGCCCGCCGATTGTGAAGTAAGGGCAGTGATATGGTTTTTGTCTGCAAGAAACGTTTCAGCGGCAGAAATTCATCGGCAGATTACTGAAGTTTACGGTCCTAACATAATGAGTGACGGTAAATTGCGCAAGTGGGTGCGAGCTTTTAATGAAGGACGGGAAAATGTGCATGATGAACCACGGTCTGACCGACCATCAGTGATTTCAGAAGATTTGGTCAATGCGGTTGACCAAAAAATTCTTGAAGATCGACGATTCACTATTTCAGATCTCGAAATACTCCTACGAGTAGATTTCCTGAATGTGAGTAGAACGACTTTGTACAGAATTGTGTCTGAACATTTGAATTTTCACAAATTGTGTGCCCGTTGGGTTCCCAGGCTGCTTACCGAGTCCCAACAAATGGAAAGAATGGCTTATGCTCTTGTTTTTTTGGAGCGATATCATAAGGAAGGTGACAGTCTTTTAGACCATATTGTCACAGGGGATGAGACATGGGTTTCTCATATAACCCCCGAGTCTAAACGTCAGTCGATGGAATGGCGTCACACGTCATCGCCAGTCAAGGTCAAGGCAAAGCAGACAATCTCAACACGCAAGGTTATGGCGACCGTGTTTTGGGATAGACATGGAGTATTGTTAGTCGACTTTATGGAAAGAGGGACAACGATCAATAAAGCAGCCTACTGCGCTACCCTGACTAAACTTAGACGTGCAATCCAGAATAAGCGACGTGGTCTGTTGTCGTCTGGAGTGTTGTTGTTGCATGACAATGCCAGACCCCATACTTCGAAAGAAACGCAAGCTCTAATCAAGAAATTTGGATGGGAACAGCTTGACCACCCACCAGACAGCCCGGATTTGGCGCCAAGTGATTTCCACTTGTTCCGCTACCTAAAGGAGTTTCTTGGCGGCAAGCGCTTTAACACAGATGATGAAGTGAAAGAAGCAGTTAAAAACTGGTTATCTTCGCAGGCGGCTGATTTCTACGACTTAGGCATTCAAAAGCTTCTTGAATGATGTGACAAATGTTTAAACAAGCATGGAAATTATACAGAAAAATATAGAAATATGCAATGAATGTAAATCAAACAATTGTTTTTGAAAAAAATTTGATTTTTACTTTTTTTTCTTAACCGGACCTTACTTTTGGAATAACCCTCGTATTTTTTCCTTGGAATTTCATATTTCTTTTCTGCTTTTTGCAACCCATTTTCTATCTTACTTACCAATGTGGCAACAAAATTTTTAATATAATGTTGAGTAGACACCAGCTATAAACAGTATTAAATGTACTCCATAATTTTTATTCTATTTGTTGAAAGTATTAGATATGTTATCAAGTAGTTCATGCAGTTCTGTTCCTTATTTTCTGCTCATGCAGCTATTGTTGTGTGGCACTGGTGAGTACAGCATTGCTGATTTCCGTGCACACCATGTTGTATCGGGTGGCTCAGCTGAGTTTCGACGGGTACTCGATTGGTTTTGGACAGCAGTCAGCAATTTCACTCAAGAGGAAATGGCTCGACTTCTGCAGTTTGCAACAGGCTGTTCACAGTTGCCACCAGGAGGATTTTCTGAGCTCAGTCCACGCTTCCAGATTACTGCGGCACCCACTTTTGGGAGTCTTCCCACTGCCCATACTTGGTGGGTAAACTACATGGCAGTTTTAAAGTGATTTATTCACTTGTAATAGTTTTAAATGATTTGGTGGGAGGTAATTGAAAATTAAAAACATCTGCTTAGTGTAATTTTATTAATTATTTTATTACAATAGCATCTAGATTGTACAATAAGATGATATTACTATTGTTATTAGAAGTAGTAACATGATAAAAATCTTTTTAGAATGATCTACTCACAGAAGTTAAAAAAAAGTAGTAAAATTTAGGCGCAGGTACTGAAACAGTTTACATTTCTCCAGTAAAATGATTCAGGTTACTGGATGTATCTCTACAAAACATTACTTCAATTCCTTTAATGTTTCATAGATTCCTTCACACTATGATCAATTGGGAAATAGCTGACAAGAATTCTTCACGGGTATTCTGCCGGATAATTTCTTCTTTCTACAATGTTTCGGCAGAAACCTCCACTGCCTTCATCAGATGAGATGTCATATCGAAGCTGCCTCTATGATGACACGTTGTGGAAAGAAGAACTTATCCGACAGAATACCCGTGAAGAATTCTTGTCAGCCATATGCCGGGAAAAACTTAATTCTCGCATAGGAAAATGCTGATTTTCCATATATAAATGTGAGGTGTGTGTGTCCTTAAACTACATCCAGTGGCAATAAAGTAGAGAACTGCCCATAATTTTGTAATTGCCAGAATTACACCTCTTAAATAGGTATCTTCACGCTAAATTTGCGACTGAATTTTCATTAACACAACTTTTGAACATTCTCAAACTATTTTTAGGGATCTTCTAATGCTAATACATTCAGAAGACAATTTGTTGCTCCTAGTTCATTCCTTCTATTAACCCATTTTTGTACCCATTTCTTTTTGTTCTTTATCGCATAAACTTCTTATCCACATCTTCTAACATAGCGATAAACTTATATTGTATCAGCTCATTCATTTTATTGCATTGCAGCCTGTTTATCTGGAAAAATGCCACGAAACTTGTGTACTGTACTCGACCATAGTGCGAATGATTTTTTAGGAGTAACGAGTAATTTAGCTACTAAAATACTTGACTAAATTACTAGTGTGGTGCGAACCAACCTATAGGCATATATTGGTGATGAGGCCTAAATGGGTATTGGTAGAAGAATTAGGAACAGTATGTGGAGGGGAAAAGACAAACATGGTATGGAGAGATAACCATGGTCATAAATTGCTTTTTGAATTCAGGTATAATGGAGTGGGACAATTTTTTGTTGTAAGGGATTGTAAGGAACTAAAACCACATACCGGGGTGCAGTATTGGTTTAGTCACCTTAACTAACTTCTGACTTGCTTTAAGTTCTGATAAATTTTCATTAATAAAACTGAATGACCATGTTTGAGCCTGGATAAATCAACTGTGAAGCCTAGCGGTCACCACTTCCCTATTTCCTCACGAAAGAAAAGGTTAATCACTACGAAAACGTGTACAGTTCACTTGATGAAAAATTTTAAATTTATTTCAATGTAACATTTGAAAATCACTATTACAGTTGAAATGGCAAAATTGGACTAAACGTCTCCAAAAACCACAAGTCATGAAGAGGATGAACTACCAGACTAAACCCCGTTAGAAAAGTTAAAGTTTCATATTCACTGATTACACCTCTGTCCAACGAGAAAATCCAATATGGTTACCGATCGAACATGTCGTTACAAACTCAAGTTCTTCCAGAAACCATCTTTGTAGCCTGACACCAACGCCTCCCAACGGATTTCTTGAAACACACTAACACAGGGTCTGCTTCGCGACATAAAACAAAAGGCAGGACAGACGGTATAAGCTCCTCGTTATATATCCTTAGCCGCACACCCTCTGTGACCCCTCACTTTACAAAAATAGTCTGATAAAATTTCGTCATCCCCAGTGTTCAGAATTTAACAGTGTATAGCCTGATTTATGTAGGTTTGTTGAATTTATGATGACCATAATTCTAAATTTGCTCAGTTTGCTGTAAAAAATAAAAATGTGTGTGCATAATGGTAATTGACTTCCTGAAAAATGTTGGTGCATCCCCATGTTACTACTTGGTTTGCCCAATTTTAAAAGTTCCTGCTGGATTACAAATTATTGTGTTTAAACCTATGTCATCGTGTTCTGTGATTGCTCCTGATTTAAAAAATTAAACTTTTATTATTATCGGTGGTGTAGTATAGAAGTTATTAACCTCACAAAAACTGAGGTGTATACTGCCTGGAAGACATGTTTAAAAAACTAGTCTCTTGTTAATAATTATTAAAGTGCTGCTTATATCGAAAATGTATCATCTGAATTTTTATTTTATTATACATTTTAAAAGTTTTGTTTACGGAAGTGGTCTTATTTATTCACAGTTTAATTTTGAAAGTAACCACGTTTTTTGCTTACGACGTTATCACTTGAAAATTGATTTAATATTCGTTATACTGCATGGAATGTTTTAAAACTTTAATATGTTATACCAGGTTCTTTATTCTTACAGAAAATTTACTTTTTTGCTCAGGAAATTATTGAAAACTTGTTATTAAGTGTTGAAAATGCAAGTGTGTTCAACGAGGTGTTTAAAATTGTGTTTACTTTATACTGCCTGAAACTATTGATTTTTAGTGAATTTAGCTTTCTTTCAGGTTCTTATTATTATAAAAATACTTAACTACGTCGAAAAGTGTTGAGAATTAGTGATATTATCACGTAACCGAAATCGACTGTTTACAAATTGGATAGCTAAGGATTACACTGGTTTAGTTCAAAGGTTATTTACTATTATAAATTGTTTATTTTGAGCTTGTATTATGTGCTGAGTGACTTTACTGTTTTTAAATTGGCATATGTACCGAGTTAGGTTGCAGTATCGGCTTCTGCATGAAATGTGTCTCCCATGTCCTGTAGTTACGAAATGAAAATTTTTATGTTTACTGGAAGGCTTATGCCCTATATTCAAGAAGAGTAGAATTTAACTAAATTCTAAGGTGCTTACAGGATGTCCTGGTAATTTTCCCTGATCTGGTCTTCATTTGCTTCCAACATGAGGATGCCTTCTGCTTTTTTCCATTACACGAACACCTGATTTTCACAAAGTGCATACCATCTGCAATTTGAATTACTTGATGGTAGATGTTTCCAAAATTTTATCCGAATGTGACATTGGACTATGGTAACATACCAAGTTTGATGAAAATGCAAAATAATTTCTCTTAACAGTTGGCCATTGACAATTGGTGCCAAAAGACAAAATTTCTGGATGGTAGGCAGTATAGCTTAAAACTTTGTTTCTCTTCATATATGTGAAATAATTGTAATAATATGTTCAATAGTTTGCATGTGTTAAATTCACGGAATCCTGACAATCATTTGTAGCAAACCCGTAGTTTAAATATTTTCTTAATCTACGTTTGTTTAAAGTATCTGATTCATGGTCCATTACTTGGATACCATTAAAAAATTAAATTGGAGTTTTTCTGTTTAAATCTTTCATCAGAGTATGGTTGTGCAAGGATTTTGATTGGTGTTTTTCTTGTATAGGGTTGCAACTTTTAATGTCAAATTGTTGAGTGTGATTGGTATACACATGCACTATTAAAGTTAACATATCAATCACTACTGATATTTTGTTGATATCATGGTCTATCAGTTTTACTTTCGGCTAGGAACATATTATTATTATTATTATTTTCGTTATGGCCAGCTAGGAACCACGTGCCAATTTCAATTCCTCTCCTGTTGTTTTTTCTTTCTTTCTTTCTTCCTTTCTAGTACGCCGTTATTACACTGCGTTTTCTCTTCATACAATTTTGGACCCGTTTTTCTTCTCTTCTCTACCTTGGAATCCTGCCATATTTTAAATCTGCTTTCGAAAATTTTCTCTTTCCACAGCATCCTGTTCACTGATATTATTTCGTTTCAAATCTTTCTTAATCTCTTGAATCCAGGTTATAGTTAATATTTCTTCCAAAAATATTAGGTTTTTTTTTTTTTTACTGGTGTCATCCATGCAATATGTGTCCAAAAAATTTCATTCATTCTTAACTTCCATTGTACTGTATTTTTCAATAGACACAAAATGTTCCTTATAATTCTCCTTTCCAATACTTAAAGTTTATCCAGTTTATAATTTAATATCGGGCATTCGCTTGCAGGGCCGGCGCTAGGATTTTGGGGCCCAGGCTAAGCTTCTTAGCAATCACGTAACCAGTTGGGGGCCCTTGGACAATTGATTGGGGGGCCATACAGCCGGGGGTCACCCCCCCCCCCCCAAATCAGCCGGCAGGCCCCAGTACATTTGACCTGCTTACCCCGCCCCTCCCCCCCCCCTTATCACCGGCCCTGTTTACTTGCCTAGAGACATTCCGATTTCACCACTGTATTATAGTGTCTTATTTTATTATTATTATTTTAGGTTGGCATTTCATCAGTAATGAAGGATTTTTTATGGGTACAGTATGCAATTCAGGAAAGAAAAAAAACTTAATGCCATTGTATTCAGATATTGCACTTAAGGATATATAGATCAGAAATCATCTTCAGAAAGGGGTTGCCGAAAGCAGTGGAAAACTATTAATCTAAAACCAGAAAAGATATTGTGAGGCTTCATAAAGTTGTTAGATGATGTAATGAGTATTGAGGAAAATATTCCAGAGGTAAAATAGTCCCACAATCATATATCTGAATGGAGCTGTTCAGGCAGGAGTCATTAGAATTGATAGACATTAAATGATTCAAAGTATAGAATGTTGGAATTTGAATGGGGAAAGTAGGTTATAGAACTAGGAGGGACATGTAATGACCCATTCAATATTGGTGAAATCATTGAGGTTAATGGAAAATGTCAACAATTGGTTGCTTTTGGTTTCATTAATTATATTATCACTTACATGATTCAAATTAAACTATAAATTCTAATATCATTCCTTGTGGAATTATGTATAGTATCTTTTGTTATTTGACAGTTTCAACCAGTTGTGCCTGCCAGACTATGAGAGCTACGAGCAGTTTGAGAAGGCCCTACTGCTGGCCATCAACGAAGGAACTGAGGGCTTTGGCATGATCTGATGACAGAGGATACTCGCACAACTACAGCAATAAGTGAATGTGGAAAATTACATAGGTTTTCAAGTTTTCTATTGTCTTGCATTAACAGTTGTTTGCTAATGCCTTTACCAGTGGCCTGGATTAACTTTTTTGTCAGCAGTCTTGCAGCCTAAATGCATGCTGCACTATATCAGTGCAATACTGGTCCATTTACATTGTGGGTAAATGCTGAAAGCAAATTTTATCAAATGTTGGTTAGAAAGGATAAAAAAAGCAGCATATATTTCGGTGTAGATGTGTACTTTTAGCACAGTGCGTGGCTGCTTGAAACGACATATTTTGCTCAACTAGTGTTTAAAACAATTGTGATCTGCTCGGTATAATGTGAAAGCCAGCCAGTGGCATCACTTTGTGGCCAGCACAGTGCCTGTGAATTTTGTACTTGGTCAAATTGTATTTAAAACATTTGGTCTTGAGTGCGAATATCATGTTTGCAGCTATTTCTTCAAAAATATATTTGTGTTTATGGTGTGAATTGTAAGCTATTAGCATAAGTTCCTATTTGATTACAATTTTTGTCACTCGTTGTTTTGTACTTGATTATTTACTGTTAAGTATTTAAAATATTGTTTCACTTGACTGCAAACTTGTGATAACTTGCAGAAATGGTGTTCCTTGAATCGCCAAATATCTGCTTTGATGTCAAATATAATTAAAGTACAAAATTGTTATTTGTTCTACTGTTTTAAGTCATGTGCTGCAGTGGTTATAAAAACTACAAAGAAATATCAAGATTCTTCTAGGTGAAATATTATTTACAATTAAAATACTGATTGAAAATAAAACTTTGTACCATACCAGTTGCTGGTATTAACATGAGGACATCATATAGAGTTAACTTTTGTGGAACTTTCTTTCTGCTGGTCAGAAATTGAAAAGTCCGTGAAAATAATTGTTTTGTAAGTACGTAGAGAATAACCTGATACTCAGGTAGGATACCGAAAACCTCTGATACATTCCATTTTAAATCAATCATTTTGTAAAATTACATTGTTTAACAGTAAGTTGAAATTAAGATAAACTTATGGATTGTTAAATGGGACCATGTGAAAGTGAATATGAAATTTTCTCTCCCAAATAAGTGTCGTTTGTTACTAAACTGTGTTAATTTGCAATGTGTGTCATTTTTTGGAGAAATTTAATGTTCAAAAGTTTTTAATTTTTTTAATGGAAAAAATCTATCTGCAATAATTCATGGAAGAAATTGACATGGATATATGCATACCTAAATAAACTGTCTCATTTCAGTCCAGATTTTGTAGCTGAATGTAGTTACGTTATTTGTGGCAAAATAAGTTCTAGGTGTTGCAACTGTCATGTATTGTTAATTTTACTTTTACTTAATTTATAGTTTACAAACTATTACTGTGGTATCACATTACCACTGGAAAAGTCAACTTACAAAATTGTATTCCATGCTTATATACATTATCAGAATCTGAACAATTCTGGTATTTTATGTCATTCTGCAATATTTTATAGGGACACCTTGTTCAGTTAGCTATACATTAAATTGAAATAGTACTTTTTCGTTTATGTATTTGTAAGAGATGCATCAGTTAACATACAATTATTTAGCATTGTAGATACTTTATGGAGAAATAATAATTTCCTGAAAATTCATTGCAAGTTGCAAAAACTTTTTTGCACATTCATTTAGTATTTATTTTGTTACTGGTATTTGCTCATTACAAATATCAGTTTCATGAGCAAGTGATAAATATTTCTGCTAACAATTAAGTCTCATGACACTGAATGTTGTTCAATCCCATTGTTGATCCAGGAAAATTAAATGAAGTGCAGCTGAAACATTGCAAGTTTTCTAAGATGTGTAATCTTCAACAATTTTTGCTATTAATACCTTAGCTTTTGATACTGAATTTACTTTGGTAACTACTATATATAGATTAAAGGTTGTTCTAAGATTTAGCAACAGACCAGTAAAATGGATCTTTGTTTATTTTATAATATATCGTTAATGCTGCTAAGTACAGTGAAAAAGCTGACTCTTCCAGTACAAGTAAATGAACGTTAAGTGATAAAGTTAAATTCGAGAGCGATTATCATGTCTAGTGTCAACTATGCATATTTAAAACCAGTGAAATGAGATTTAAATGTTGGCAGGACCAAATGAATTTTGGTAAATGTATGAAAGTTTTAGTACAGTTCATGTACAGAGTAATAGTTAAACAGATTCAGGCTTAAATATGAACTTAACGTCACAGTACTTGTCAATTTTCTTGAAAATATGTTTCAAGTGAGCATTATTTCTTTTATTCGAATGTGAGGATATTTTCTTTTTGTTTTGATTGATATTTTCCTAAAAGTTAGTATTACTGAAATGATTAAATAGACCTCCTTAGCAACTTTTAGAAGTATCAACTTGGCATAAAAATGAGAGGTATCAGAGTTGTAGTCAATGGACTGACGGATGGAAGATGTACCATTTTAAATTTTACTTCCAAGTTTTTACAAACCTAGTAAAAAGGATAGCATATTTAGGAAGTAGGACATATTTGGGAATTTTTTTTTACATACCAGCAAGTGGAGAAGCTCAAATGTTTAAAGGAACAAATGGTTACTATTTGTTCACTTTATAATGTACTTAATAAATGCAGCTGTTTAAAATGGTTTTAAAATAATTAGAAATGTATTTGATCGTCAGAAGGGACAGTAAAAATATCAGCACATTTTCTTCTTGTATTTATTTTCATATGATTCAGGATTACCATTAGTGTTTATGGAATTATTTTGTAAATATTTAAATTACTACAGGATCTGTTACTAAATTTATTAAAAAATTGTCACCATCCCATGATGTTGGAAACATTTTTTGCCTGCTAATTTTTCATGTATATTTTCTAATAATATATGTTGACAGTAAATCTTGACCATAGCAAATTGATGTATTACTTTTGTGAACTGGTTAGAAATATCAAGCATGTTTGATGCAATACAGTTTGCTTTGAATGAATATATTTACAATTTTTAGGATAATTTGTTAGCTTAAACAGCAGAATACCAATTTTAGTAATAGGCAAGTGTTCGTATTGCATAAACAATGAAGAATCTGGTTCTGTTCTTAGACTTTTCAAAACCAAACACACCTTTGCTATTTGTAAAAAATACTTGTCATGTATAACCTTTATTTATTATAAGTTATTTCATTTATAAATCTAATATTTTTAAAATGTCTCTCGTGCACCTTCACTTCAATCTATTCTGTCCAGGGTACAATATCACAGGCTGTGATAAGCATGTTAATCACTAGGATACTATGCTGATAGTAGCATAAAGATAGTACAATGTGGATCATTTTGTCTAAGTGAAAGATGAGTTTGCAGGTACAAGTTGTTCTGAAGTACCTTCGTTATCATTGTCTGTCTGATCATTTTGTGAACTGTGGAGTTTCAGAACAATAAATAGTAGTATTACTGTTATAAAACTATATAAAAATCATCTAGATCATAAAACCAATGTTAATTTTCTGCTTAATTTTTTTTTATTTTATTATTGTATATATACTTTTTGTTTAGAACAAGTAAGGCTGCTAATCAAATTTTACAAGCACTTCTTCCTCCTGCTTCATTAAGATTTTTATCATTTCTCGATTATAAACCTTGCTTGTGACAGTCTAGTGCAGGCAGTAAATTTAAAAGACTGAGCAATTTTATCTATTTTAGATTGTATTGATTGGAAAGTTGCAATTTGAAATGAAGTTCATACATTAAATATATTTTCAATACTTGTTAAAAGTAAGCTTGGCTGGTTTTGTAATAAACTCGGTCTCATTTTTTCATCACTTGAATTAAAATGGTGAGATTCTTGATTAGAATTTAAGTTTTGTTTATTACAAATATGATCATTTGGTTGTTTTCGGATTTCTAATGTTAAATACCACTGTAGCTAAGTGTCTTACTACCAACCAACTTGTGAACTATTTTTGTGCATAGCTAAGCATCATTATAAAGAACAGAAGAGCTCTTCTTGTTTATGAGAAGTAATGACTGTGCCTGATATTTACAATTGTATCTAGTCTTTTCTTTTTCCTTTTTTTTAATGAAGGAAAACCTTGGTGATTGCATTCTGACAAGATGGCAAAAAATGTGTCTAGCAGCAGTAATAAAATCATTGTAGCTATAGAGTAGTATTTCATTGTAACCATTCTTTTTGGTCTAGAAGCGGATGAGAAAGGTATTTTAATTCACAGAATTCTACCTCTACTAAATGACTGTATATTGGCTACAGTAAGTCTGCCATTTGTATTATTATTAATAACTGTCTTGAAGATGAGTTTATCATTAGAAAAGAGGAATGCTAAGCAAACAGTTCATAGACTACTGAAAGGTTAATATAAGAATTGAAGCATATGCCTGAAGTTTGATACTCCATTAATTTGGCTGTTTGTCATTAATTTTTTCAACTTTTAAAGACTCTGATCTTATTAAAAAAAAATAATAACTTCTACATTTTTCAATTTGTACAAGACTACTTCCTAAATTAGTTGTATGTAGTAATACTCTTTATACCATTATTACAGCAATGCAAGATTTTAAAGTAATTTCTTTCTGAAACATCTTTTATCCTAGGTCTGCTATCTTCTAGATCACAAATTAAAAGTCCCATTTATGGTTATTTTTAATGTCATAATTGAAACTGATTCAAATCTTTTCCTCCAGTGTGAATGTTTTGGATAGTAACTAACATAGCCAACTGCAGTAAATAGAAAACCTTCATGGAGATAAATTTGCTGCTTTGCAGTTTTATTAATATTGCAATATTATGCAAAGAAGAAATTTTACATGTTAAACATAACCCCAATTTGTACTTTATTCATTATGATTGCTTTAATGGAAAAAAACCCAAGTATTTTGTATTGACAGAATGTATGCATGATCAGAATGTTCTAGATTTAATTTATAGGTTGAATACGAGTTCCATAGAACAGGTCTCCAAATATTAAATCTTAAATATTCTTGTAAAATCAATAGATGACAATATCTGTTATTTTAGCAATAAAGAAAACATTTACACAAGGCGTGCCATTTGATAAATATTGTTTTCAAGGTAAGAAAATGAAATACTGTGATATTTTACATATTTTATTGGGCTTGTTCGTATTGTGAAAATGCACTCTATAATGGAATAGTGCACAGTAATGTCCAATGAAATGTGGAGAATAAAAAGAGGTTTTAGTTGTGATTATGAACAAAGTAACAATATTATTGTCCTAGCTATTAAGTCAATTAACATGATAGATCTGACTCTTACACTTGTTGACAATTTTCATTTGTGAGAATGGTTATAAAATTAAGGATATAATTATGTGAGAGTAGATTAAAAATGATGAAATTTCTGCACAAAAGAAAAGGTTGTAATATGTACTTTAATCTGGCTGCAACACTGTACTGAAATTTTAGCAGATGACTATTCTGTAACCAACAAACTTTGTCAGAAAGAAGAATTATGAATAATTTAGCTGGGAGAATGAGGAAGAGTCGGAAGGTATTTTTGCAGATACTAATGTTACTCCTACTGAGGTTTTTTAGCAATAAAAAAGTCTTTAGTCATTAGCAAGTTTCATGTTGTGATTTAATTACCTGATACAGTAGTGTAAGAGTTACATCAATGAGCCCCAGGACAATGGAGCAGTAAAGTCTGTTTTTCCTTAAGTTTGACCTTTGATCAAAAATCAGAAAAATCGTCATCTGGTAACCACTTCCAAAGAGCTCTTCTTGAAATTGATATTGTTTTAAGCATTTTATGTTGGCTTTTTAGAGTAAAATGCAATTATAACATTGAACTCTACATTTTCTTGTATCTTTAATTGGATGTACAGGGTACCTACTATACCACAGGAATATTGAGGTATATCCAAGGTCTTGTATCAAATGTGAAGTTCCCAATGCTTATTGTTGCTTTATGAAACTTTATGGTGGAAACAGTTCCAGTTGGTTGTGTTTGGTAATGGTTTGCTCTCTTGTGATATATTGACAATGAAGCATCCTACAGGGATAAAAGAAACTTAGTAAATACATTTAAAGCTTGCTGTTATTAAAATCTTAGAGTATTTGATATGTTGTTTGTTCTTTTTCGAAGCATGTTTTACAAGACACGTTTGTTCTTGTCTATATATCACTAACTTCTAATATTCTAAATATACAGTTGAAGTGGTATTGTTGAGCGTTGTGGATGAGCAATAATGATTGGGCTTGACATTCGGTTCGATGCCAGTCTGGCTTTCCAGGTTTTGGTTTTCTATGGTACTTTAAATTGCTCAACATGAATGCTGGAATTGTACTTTGAAATCACCATGTCCAAATTCCCTCCCTTTCCTTGCCTCCAATTCTCTTCCCCCTCCAATGGCCTTGATGTTGATAAGGCATAAAGCCTTAAGTGAAAAAAAAAAGTGTATGATCAGAATAAAACTTTGCTTTTATGTACCTCAATGTTGGTTAATAGGGAAGAGTAGGGAAAGTAACCTGACACAACAGATGAAGCTAGCAGGGTCAGATGAACACAGAAACATGAACACACTATACCATATTTAATTTTAAAAACCTTATTCTTGTATATAAAATAGGGCCCTATGCAAAGGATGGTAGTGTACACACCATGGCCTATCTCATGACTAGCTGAGCCATGGAAATTTGGGTGGTGGGAATAAACTATTGTGAAGTGAACTACTGATAATTCTCGGGTAAGCCATAGATATTGGTAGTGTCTTATCGATGATTTAGGCCAGGAGGATGCGTGGTATCTCTGATATTTTGGTGTGCAGGTTCCCATCTCTGAGGTTCTCCCGCCCCCCCCAAAAAAACACCATCTCATACGAACTTCAGACATCTCCAACTGTTAATCAGTCATTGATATTGTTAGTCAAGGGTATTGGAAATTCTGCTATTGGAATGAATAGCTTGTGGGTGTGGACCATTTATCTATGACCATTCATTCTCTCCCTCTATAAAATTCTCTAGCTTTTATCCACTCATTCATCATATTCTGCAGATCTTGTCACAGTGCATACAGAAACTAAAACCTATTTGGCATTAGGTCTGACACTCTCCTTTCAACATTCCATTCCTGCACACAACATACCAAATCCACCCCTTGTTGCCAAGACTCCATGCTTTACTCATCTTCAGAATCTCCCCCACTAATTCCTTTACCACCTGCCTCAAAAGGCCGTCTCAAAAGCTCCTGCACCTCCTTCAATTAGATATCTACATTCTGTGATACGAGGTGTGATCAAAAAGTAACGAGAATTTTTAATTTTTTCAGAAAGTATTTATTTAAGATTAAATTTTTATACTGTCATCTTCAAAGCAGTTTCCCTTTGATCTTACGCAGTTATGCCAGATTCCAGTTTGAGAAACACTCTTTGTGGTTGTCTTGAGCTCAGTCTGCAATTTCACCTTTATCTCATGTATTGTTGGAAAAAAATTTGTCCTTCGAATGTCCTTTTGGGTTTGGGTAATAGTTAAGTCACAGGATGCCATATCTGGAGAATAAGGTGGTTGTGGCATCATAGTGGTGTTGTGTTTTGCCAAGAACTGTTGGATAAGCAAAGCAGTTAGTGTAAAACTTGTAGATCATACTCCTGGTTGACTGTACGAGCTCTCCAATGATAATATGCACTACCTGTATAAATTTGTTTCCACGTTTTCCTCATTGATGTTTATACACCGGATCTCACATTATCTTAGATGTCTTCTCGATCTTGATGAAAGCATTTCCACCATTCCTAAACTCATGGTTGTGACAAAGTATCATCTCCAAAGGACGTTGTAAAAATTCTGATTGTTTTGTGGCACTGAAATCCGTTTTTAACACAAAATTTCAGATAGACTTTTTAAACTGACATTTTGTAGCACAAAAAAATCACCAAGCACACTGCAGTATGTCTTGTTATTCGCATACGAAACACAAACTAATCATCACAGCTACCCAAAAATCAACTTACATGTTACTGATGGTGCTATCAAGTACCAACACTTAAAAAAAGAATAGACTCTATAAACAAGATACAGCATGCACAATTTCAAAATTCTCATTCCTTTTTGATCACACCTCGTAAATCTTTCCACCACTCTGTTAGGGTTCTTCGGTGGTTTAATTACTGATTAATTAATTAAAAAGTCCACCAAACAGGTTATTTTTGAAGAGCTGTTTTATTTTGAATCAAAACAACAAGTCAGCGATATTCACAAGCATAGTTACAATCCAAAGATGCACTTCTGAGTCGTTGCAAATAAAATCTTTGTGAACTCAACTGGATGAAACTCTCTGTAACACTGAATACTGTCAACTAAACTGACTTACTAACTGAATGAATATCTCTGTCCAGGCGATCTGTTTATATAGAGTCTATCGAAATTACGAGAATTCTTCAAAGGCATCCGCCCGATATTTCTCGATCATTAACAATCACTCAAACAATCTAACATACTAAAAACAATCGGAATTAATACAAAATTAATTAACAACATTACAAAATGATCAGAAATGGTAATTATAGATACTTAAATACAAAATTATTTACAGAAATCCTTTCAAACGGTAGAAAATTGTCCTGCCGACATCGTAACTTACATTAATACATAGAATTACAAACATTTAAGAAATTCTCTTGCATCATTCGGTTCTTAAATATATTAAATGGACTTTAAATAATTTTCTTACATAAAATAAAGTCTATATACACTGATTTACAAGAATTTACAAAATAAACAAATCACTCTCAACCAAACATTAGCTCACTACAAATACTTCATACAGTACAATGCTATTCAAAATTCAGGTATTAGGGCTGTTACAACTCCCCTGTCAGAATTCCAGCTATCAGCTCTGTCGAAGGGACTTTATTCTTCCCAACCTCAAATTTGACCATGTTGCTTTGGTTCAGGATCTTTAGCACTCTGCTGCTCTCTCTCTTGGTGGTATCACTTTGCCACCACAGTTTAAAACAATAACCCATGCAATGAGATTGGATCCAGCTAACAACAGTTCATACCTTCATCTTCACTGGATCCATCCCTTCTCCTACAAAACCATCCCCTCCTTCTGTTCAAGGAGTTCCTCACTTCCACTCTATCCTCACCTTCTTTCTTAAACTCCATTCCACACTCTAACAACCTTAATCCTGTGGAAATTCTAGACAAGAGCGCTATCCAGAAACTGTACCATCATCCTCCTGGCCAACAAGGGCTCAGCAACTGTATTCATGGACCGCAGTGACCGAGGCTGAGGTCCTGAAACAGGTGGCTGTACAAGTACCTACCGTCCTCACACAACAGATCCCACAAGCTAGGAAATAACTTTCCTTGACCAACAGGACCCATTACAAGGCCTTTCTACTTAGTTCGTTTCTCTCCTAACTCTCAGAATCCCCATCCATGCACCCTGTACCTTCCAAAATCCACAAGGTTTGCAATTCTTGGAGACGTATAATTGCAGAATATGGTTTGTCTATTGAATTGATTTCAGCCTTGTTGGATCAACATCCCACACCCTTTGTACAAACTCTTCCTATGTTAAAGACACCCCCACATTTCCTTGAGCATTTGTTGACACAGTCCTCTGCCTCCATACTCCTTTGTCTCCATTGATGTAACTTTTCTCTATACAAACATTCTACATGGTTAGGGCCTCAGTGCCCTGAAACACTTCCTAGAGTTGTAACCACCACACTGCTCTCCCAGTACGTTTTCCTTACATCCTTGGCTCACCTCCAAAAAATTCTTTGCCTTCAGTTCTAACCAGATTCGCAGCACCACCATGGGTACCTGTATGGCCCCATCCTATGTCAACCTATACCTAGGCTCTCTGGAAGAACATTTCCTAAACCACATCCCTTTTAAACTCACTGTGTGGTTCTCACACACACACACACACACACACACACCTGTCCTCTTCAAACCCACTTATTTGCAGCAATATCTGCACTTTATCTACACTTTGTAAGGGAGGGAATGTTTGACGTGGAATGGATGGAAACTGTCAGCCTTGCTCTCCACGGCAGACATCTTTTCGAGCCTTTGTTTCACATTATTAACCCTCTCCTGCTGCCACCCATTCTCCACATAACTACTCTCCCCCTTGCACTTACAAAAACTGATCATAACCGTATATTAGTTACTCAGTTCCCCTGGATTCATGGACTGTCAATCAAGTCTGTGACAAGTACATTACTTCCTTTGCTCCTTTCCAGAGATGGGAAACCCTTTTCCCCAAAATTCTATGCACTCTCCCCAGCATACGTTTCAGCAGACCTCCCTCCCACACCCTTAAGAACATCTTTGTCCACAAGTATCATCTTTCAGATTTTTCAAAACTGCCATATGTATCTTTCCCATGTCACTGCAAGACCTGCAGGATGTATCCACTTGCCATCACCTATTCCATGCTGAATAGGACTTGTTTCAAGACAGGAGGAGGGTGAAGAGGGTCATGGGAGTGTGAAAGGCGTATATTGGTGATTACTAAATCAGTGAGGGAGCCCGTTTCCAGTGATGATGGGGTCAGGACTGTGCTTTTTTAGGTTAGGGGCTGCTGGTGAAGGGACAGAAATAGATTATCAAAGTGATACTGATTGCAGATTCATGATGGGGAAAGTCACAGATATTAAAGAAATAGATGAAATGGCTGAAACAATAACTGACTGCGGTAAAAGTGGGAAAGAGGAGATAAATTCTGAAAATGTAAAGCCAGTAGTAAGGGTGTTAATGGTAAACTGTAGAAGTATAATGAACAAAGTAATCGAATTTGCAAACTTAATAGAGATGCACGAACCACAAGTAATAATTGGGGTAGAGAGTTGGTTAAAAGAAGAAGTACTAGACAGTGAGGTTTTTCCTGATGGTTACAGAGTGTACCGCAGAGATAGAGGAGCAATTGGTGGAGGAGTCTTTATACTAGTGAGCAAAAACTACCACAGTTCACTGGCATTCATAGATCAAGACCATGAGTTACTTGGGGTAGATTTCTGGGGTAATAAGAAAGAAAAAATCAGAATGTTGGCTGTTTACCACAGTGGAAGAATGACAGAAGAGGATGAGGCTCTTGGGGAGAAATTAAATTCATACTCAGATTTCAGAGGTGAGAATAGAATGATCATCATTGGTGGGGATTTAAATTTACCAGGTGTTAACTGGGAAGGGAATAAGATAAATAACACTAGGGAACAAAGATTTGCAAATATCTTAATAAGGGAAGGAGGATTTACACAAGTGGTTGAGCAAAACACTAGGGGACAAAATATTTTGGATATATTTCTAATTAAGCCCGATGAAAACCTTTTGAGGTATCAAGTAACTGAAGGAATAAGTGATCATGAAGCAGTTCTGATGGATATTAGAGGATTCAGTAAACCAGCAGCCAAAATTGAAGGGGGAAATAGGTACAATTATAAAAAGGCACAGGTTTCAAATTTGAAGAGATATTTCAGAGAACAATTCAGCAAATGGAAGGAAGGCTCAGGTACAGTAGAGTCAAGGTGGGAAGAGTTCAAGGAGATAATGAGAGAGGGGGAAGAAAAATTTATTCCAAAGCAGAAAATAAAGAGAAGTAGAGAACCTATGTACTATAATCGGGAAGTGAGGAGGTTAAAGAGGTTGGTAAGAAAAGAACATAACAGAGTTAAGAGACAGCAGGGTAGTAGGGAATATTTAAAACAACTAAACAAGGACTTAATAACAGCAAAGAAAATGGCTAAAGATGGGTTTATGAAGATTGTCAGTGCAGGAGGACCATTGACTGATGCATCTAGAAATTTCTATGGCTATATCAGGAAACTGAGGGGAAGGGAGGGTGTAGAGACACTTATAGATAAGGTTGGAGAAGTTACTGACGATTTGAAAAAGGCAGAGATTTTAATTAACTGGTTCAGTGAAAGCATTATGGACAATAAATAAGAAACGGGAGGGTCAAATTCGGAGAAGGAGCTTAACAACACAATTAGAAATGACGATAGTAAAAAATTTGATATCCATCCTGAGGAAATCATGAAGGAAATAAGAAAGCTGAAAAAAAAAATAAAGGGGCTGGTGAAGATAATATTACTACAGATATTTTAACGATAGCCAGATGTGACATTGTACCTTATCTTGAAATATTATTTAAATTGAGTCTAGACACTTGCTGCTTACCACAGGACTGGAAAAGTGCAATAGTAGTACCGGTACATAAGGGAGGGGTGAGAAATAGAGTTGAGAATTACAGGCCAATTAGTTTGACATCAGTGGTAGGTAAATTAATGGAAAGATTGATATGCAACCACATCAGAAATATATGTGAGGAACGTAAGTGGTTTTTAAACAAGCAACATGGTTTCAGGCAAGGATAGTCATGCGAATCTCAGTTGGTGGGATATATGCAAGATATTTCAGCTGAAATGGGCAAGGGAGGCCAAATTGATAGTGTAGCACTAGATCTGTCTAAGGCGTTTGACAGAGTAAGGCATAAAATGGTAGTAAATAAGGTAAAAACCATTGGAGTGGATAAGAAAGTCATTTGCTGGGTAGAAGAATTTTTAAAAGGTAGAAAACAGAAAGTTAGGGTAGGAAATGTAGTATCAAAAGAAGTGGAAGTAAAAATGGGTGTGCCACAGGGTAGCGTATTGGGACCATTGCTATTCATTATTCTAATGAATAATTGTGTTGATTGTTTACTATCTGAAATTAGATTGTTTGCAGATGACATAATGCTGTATAAAAGAATCAAAATGGTAGAGGATAGTTAACAGTTGCAGGGTGATCTGGATAGGATATCTAATTGGGTTGGTAAACATGGAATGAAGATAAATGCAAAGAAGGGTCAGCTTATTAGATGCACAAATAAAAAACAAAAGGTTAATTATGAATATAAGGTGGGGAAAGAATTGCTTGCTGAAGACTTGAAATGTAAATATCTTGGAATTACTTTTGATAACAAACTTAACTGGGCAGGACACATAGGACAGGTGGTAGGAAAAGGTTTCAAAGTTCTGCACTTGTTGGAGAGAGTGATGAGGGGATGTACGAGAGAAGTCAAGGAATTGGGTTACAAAACTTTGGTCAGACCATTGCTCGAATATGGTAGTGTAGTATGGGACTGTCATTTTACGTATCAAATACAGGAGTTGGAGAGGGTGCAAAGAAGGGCTGCTAGATTTGTTTCTGGAAATTATCGCCGAATGCAATCAGTGATGGATATGATAAAGGAGCTGGAATGGGATTCATTGCAAGACAGGAGGGGGATGAGGAGAGTCGTGGGAGTGTACAGGGCATATACTGGCGATGAGGCATGGAAAGATATTGCAATAGGTATGAAAAGTAGTGCATGGAAGGGAAAAGATGACCATGACCACAAGCTGGCACTCGATTTCAGGCACAAGGGTGTAGGAAGATTCTCTTTTCTGGGAAATCATGTCATGGATTGGAATAAGTTACCAAGAGAAATGATGAATAATTTGCCAAAAATGTTGAAAGAACTTAAAGCTGAAATTTTTAGACGGTAAATGTAGGAGGGTGAAGGGTGTTTAGGGAAATTGCAACAGGAGCGTGCGCTCCATTGCAATTTAATTAAATATTATTATTATTACCATAGTGGAAACCTTTCCCCATTGTTGTTCCACAACTTACCTCATATACCAACCAACCTGCCACCACTGCACTATTTTGTAGATAGATCTCACTACGAAACAATTCTCAGACAGAATGAATACCCACAGACAAATGGTCCATGCCCACAACCTCTAACTACCTATAACTCTAACAACTTTAATGACTTATTTACAATGGAATGTCTGATATCTTGGATATTGGACATTCCAACCCCCCCACTCTCCCCCATCGTGTTCTCTATGGAGCAGCTAATCATGTGGTAGGCCATGGTGTGTGCTCAACCCTCCTTTCCAAATGGCGAAGTTCTATGTACATAAATAAAGTTTTTGTAATGACGTACTGTGAAGCGTGTTCATGTTTTTGGGGTGACCTAGCCCTCCTGCCTCCGTCTATGGTAAGTGATGAGTTATTTTCCCTATCCTTCCTTTTTCTATTAACCTACAGTTCTTTCATTGTCACCACTATTTAATGTTAGATAATTTTTTTTTTAGTAGATCTGCAAAATTTTAGAAGGTAAATTAGCTATTCCTGAAATCTTTAAAAGACATTTCAGAAGGACAGGTAAGAAAATTAAGCTTCTTGTTATGTATCTTTCAGAAAAGCTCCATGTATAGGTCCCATAACATTGTTTTAAGTGCTCCCCCACCACTGCCTCTTTTGGGAAAATATGGCCCATGGTTGCAAAGTGTATCCCTGTACTCATCTGGTTATCAGAATACAATATGCGCAACAGGTACAGTAACAACATAAATAAATCTGGAAATAAATAATTTTGAGGATACAAGATGAATTTTGTTGTTCAAAATGCTTAAATTTATTTAACATAGTATGTACTTTATAACTTTGCATTACTTTTGGTATTTTAATTTTAGAGGTTTATGGCTCTTGCATCAGTGAGGTCATTTAGGATTGCTATCAAGGAATGGAAATGGCATCAGACATGCTCTTGATGAGGGAACTGTCTGAAAGTTTGCCTTGAATGATTCCAGGAAACATAGAAAACAAATCTGGATAATGGGACAAGGCACTACACCTAGGCCCTCTCAAATTTCAGAGGTGAACATAACCTTCCACCAATCAGATTCAATTAGCAATTGTTGCCATTCATCTAGTTTCATTCATTCTTTTACTTGTACATAGATTTTTAGACGTGAATTGGACAATCCCTCAGATTGCCTAGATTATTATAAAATATTGTATAAAAACAATGATCAGGACAGCTGGTACGCCAGATCTGAGGTTTAGACGTGGGCTACTGCATTAAGTAGTTAAACAAAAACACTTTTATGGAATCTGTTTAGGGAGTCATAAAGGAGATGAAGATCTTTAGCACAAATTCTGCAAAACCTGAAGAATGATAATGATAATCAGAAATAAGATAGTGTGTACACATTTCATACTGTTGGCAAAAAAGATACATCTAATTACTCATTATTGCTGTGACGACTTTGCTGGTTTGTTCTTTTAATAACTACAATGATAATTTTTACACACATCACATGCATGAGAGAAATTCTGTATTATTAACATCTGTATTATTAACATATTTTGTAACATGTGACCCCAACTAAGAGTTTCTATAGTGCTAGCATTATATTTAATTTGAAACTGAGCATGCTGGATGAGTGGTTACCGACTTTGGCATGTTAGACAAGCGTGCGGGAACTCGTGTTCATGAGTGACGCCTTGCGTGTCGGTTGGGCTTGGGGAACTCATACTCTGAGCGTGCCCTCTGTAGCGTTTGGTCTCTACAACCTATGCAGAGTCTCTGTATGGGAGTGCTGGTGTGGGGCCGAGCGCTTGGAGTAGAGGTTTTAACGACACGGCCAGGTTCTGCAGTGTCTGAGGCCTGGTTCCGCGACTCTCCCTGTGGGCACCGTTAATAGCTGGCGAAGAACGCCTTGCTTAACGATCCTCACTACAATGACGGGTAATTCTTCAAATGCCCTAATCCCGATACAGGTGCTGGATAGCTGGGTAATCTTATGATCTAAGGTCAGGAACTGGCTTAGCCACACCAGTTCCCAAAAGACCAAGCAAAGGAACTACGTGTACACGGGCTCGATCCCCAATACTGCTGTCGATATTTCTGTTTACGATGGTTTCCCCAAATCACTCCTTCAAAAAAACCATTGCTCAGTTCCCTGTCGCAGATCCTCTCTTGGCTTTAACATCATTAACGTCGACGAATTGCGAAAGTTTAATAAAAAAAATTAACACATACTTTGTAACGTTTTTGTTGCGGGACGCACGTAATTAATATAGTATTATAGAAGAATTACATTATTAGTCATTAAGTTTTGGTAGGTTATCAAAAGCAGGGGCGGATCCAGGGGGGGGAGCTAGGGGGCTCAAGCCACCCCACCCCCCAAATGTATCTAGGTCCACCTCCGGCATTGCAATTTTTGAGACTTTTTTTTTTTTTTTTTTTTAGTTGTACGGATTTGAGGCCCGAGGAGACTATAAAGACTGCTGTTTGCCCGTCTGAAGCCCCCCCCCCCCTCCAAAGCCAAAATCCACTGAAGCCAAGGCCCCCCCCCCCAACCAAAGTCCACTCAAGGCCCCCCCCCCCCCCAAAAACAAAATCCTGGATCCGCCCCTGATCAAAAGCTTTCATTAAGCGTTTAACCTGAACAGTTGCTAAAAATATGTGCCTCTACTGTATGAGACTTATCGTAGGTGTTTATTAAACCGCGAAACTGCAAAAGTTTGCTTCAACCCATTTTATTTCTACTGAATGACGATGAAAACGTCCTAGAATAAGAGGATTAAAACTTTAAAACATAAATATGATTACTCATATTACACTATCCAAGCATGTTTTTATGACAGTAATAGTATCCGACAAAGGTAATTCTTGTAAAAATAGGCCATGTCTCGCGCTTGTGTAGTGACAAAAAGTATTGAGATTTTTTGAGCCAAGTTAACACTTTACAGTGTGTATTCACTTCACTTTGTGAAACAGAAAGGTTTGTCGGTGTCAAGGAGGGTTACAATGTTGTAATTTTTCGGTGTAGGTGCACTAAAATGTTATTTTACAGTACACCCGTACTTCAAATGATTGAACTGCGCATGCGCGAATATTGTTTTGTTTTCACGAGTATTTCGGGACTTTCGATGCTATAACCTTTCGGGAAATTGGTTACTTTTTTTCGCTCCATGTGGCGGGGGTCCCTTTGTGGTGCGGGCCCCTAGCCTACAGCCTATGTAGCCTACAGCCTACGTAGGCTATGCCTAAATGCGGCATCGGCGAATAAGAACATTTCAGATTTGAAGACATCAATATAGATTACCAACAATGAACCCTGAAAACAATGGGTGTGCGCTATAGCCGAGCAATGAAGATTGCTACTGGTTTAAATTTCAAACTAAGCATAGGAACAAAGTAAAATTTAATATATTAGTTAAACTTGCTGATCTCTATGCATTAAAAAATTCTCAGGCTTCATCCGCAGCAAACCAATTAAGCCGCAAATATATGCCAAAATTTTTTATGTTTGGGATTGTAACGAAATAAATACAGGGAGAACTCTAATATTAGATTTTTCTTATGACTTAGGGATGAAACTATTTATGGGTACCAAATTACTTGTTTCTAGGATTACTGGAAGTATGGTGGTATTCTGATGTCGGGGTGTCGCGGTCGAAGTAAAATTTTGAATTTCAGTAACTTCCAAAGTAAGGAAAGGAAAGAGGTAAAATTTAACACGTTAGTTAAATTAGTAAACTCACTCCACAATGAAAATCTGAGGCATATAAAATTATTAGGCTAGAAAGAGATTTCAGATTACGGATAGGTAAGTGGTAGATATATGGAAATTTACGAGTTTCAAACTTTTCTTAAGATATGTAGGTAAAATGTTATCTGTGTACCAAATTTCAGCTTTCTACGACTACGGCAGGGCCGGATTAAGACAGCGTAGCAAATGTGAAGAACAGGCCTTTGTTTTTTGCCGTCCGGGGGAAAATTGTAGAGCTAAAAAAAGGTCACCCATCTAGCCTAGGGGCGGGGGCCCCCCTAGTAGGCGCGAGGGCTCCTAGAAGGCGCGAGGCCCGTAGCATTTGCTACCTCCTGCTACGTGGTTAATCCGGTACTGGACTAGGGGAAGTACGAGGGTGAGTCAAATGAAAACCTTAAATATTTTTTAAAATATTGTTTACTGTGCAGAAGTGGTACAAAGCTGTATCACTTTTCAACATAATCTTCCCCGCGCTCAATGCAAGTCCTCCAGCGCTTACAAAGTGCATAAAGTCCTTTAGAAAAATATTCTTTTGGTAGTCCGCGCAACCACTCGTGCACCGCGTGGCGTACCTCTTCATCAGAACGGAACTTCTTTCCTTCCATTACTTTTTTGAGTGGTCCGAACATATGGAAATCAGTTGGGGCAAGGTCTGGTGAGTATGGTGGATGAGGAAGACACTCAAAATGCAGGTCTGTGATTGTTGCAACTGTTGTACGGGCAGTGTGGGGCCTTGAATTGTCATGTTGCAAAAGGACACCTGATGACAGCAATCCACGTCGCTTTGATTTGATTGAAGGCCGAAGATGATTTTTTAGGAGATCTGTGTATGATGCACTGGTGACAGTGGTCCCTCTAGGCATGTAATGCTCCAAAATGACGCCTTTTTCGTCCCAAAAGAGAGTCAGCATAACCTTCCGTTCGAAACTTCTTTGGTTTTGGTGATGAGGAATGGCGCCATTCCTTGCTCGCTCTCTTCGTTTCCTGTTGGTGGAAGTGAACCCAGGTTTCGTCCCCAGTAACGATTTTTGCAAGGAAGCCATCACCTTCTCGTTCAAAGCGCCGAAGAAGTTCTTCACAAGCATCAACACGTCGTTCTCTCATTTCAGGAGTCGCCGAGGCACTCATCTTGCAGACACTTTGTGAAACTGGAGCACATCATGCACAATGTGGTGTGCTGAACCATGACTAATCTTTAAACATGCTGCAATGTCATTCAGTGTCACTCGGCGGTTTTCCATCACTATGGCTTAAACTGCTGCAATGTTCTGTGGAGTCACAACTCGTTGTGCCTGACCTGGAAGAGAAGCATCTTCCACTGAAGTCACACCATTTGCGAACTTCCTACTCCATTCGTAGACTTGCTGCTGTGACAAACATGCATCACCGTACTGAACCTTCATTCTTCGATGAATTTCAATAGGTTTCACACCTTCTCTACTCAAAAACCGAATAACAGAACGCTGTTCTTTCCTGGTGCAAGTCTCAAGTGGGGCAGCCATCCTTATACTGATACTGCGACGGTATTAGTGCATCTGCACTATGCTGCCACTACAGGCCATTCTGCACGGTGCTTGTAGCACGCTTACCAACTTACAGGATAACTGCGCGAAATTTCGATTTTTTTTTATTACAAATTTAAGGTTTTCATTTGACTCACCCTCGTACCTTAGAGTTTTGATGATCAATCAATCAATCGGTGAGTGAGTGAGTGAGTGAGTGAGTGACAAAATCGCTGAAGTTTGGGTTCAAATAATATTTAATTAAATTGCAATGCACCCTACACCCCGGTGGAAATTTCGCTACACACCCATCTTCTCCCTTTCCTGCACCCACCTACATTTGCCCTCCGCAAATTTTAGCTTTAAATTCTTTCAACGTTTTTGGTAAATTATTCATCATTTCTCTTGGTATCTTATTCCAATCTCTGACACCCTTACCCAAAAAAGAGAATCTTCCCACACCCTTGTGCCAGCTTGTGGTCATGATCATCTTTTCCCTTCCATGCATTCATTACTTTTAATTCTTACACCAATATCCTTCCATGTCTCATCACCAACATACGACTTGTACACCCTCATGACCCTCTTCATCCTCCTCCTGTCTTCCAATGAATCCCATTCCAGCTCTTTTGTAATATCTGTTACTGATTGCATTATGCCGTAATTTCCAGAAACAAATCTAGCAGCCCTTCTTGGCAGCCTCTCCAACACCTGTATTTGATACGCAAAATGTGGGTCCCCATACTACACTACCATATTCAAGCAATGGTCTGACCAAAGTTTTGTAACCCAATTACTTTACGTCTCTCGTACATCCCTTCATCATCTCTTCAACAAGTGCAGAGTTTTGAAACCTTTTCCTACTACCTGACCAATGTGTCCTGCCCAGTTAAGCTTGTTATCAAATGTAATGCCAAGAAATTTACATTTCAAATCTTCAACAAGCAATTCTTTCCCCACCTCATAATCGTAATCAGCCTTTAGTTTTTTTATTTGTGTATCTTATAATTTGACTCTTCTTTTCATTTATCTTCATCCCATGTTTACAAACCCAACTAAATATCCTTTCCAGATCACCCTGCAGCTATTTGCAGTCCTCTACCGTTTTGATTCTTTCATCCGTACTAAGAACAGCAACGAAATAAAATTTAGTATGTTAAGATTGCTGATATCTATGCAAAACAGAAATTTGATACATGTAGCATGAATAAGACCAAAGAAATTGAGATTAAAAAATGGCCCGAATCGCTTCGAGAAAAGGTTAAGCAGTGCCGCCATGCACCCAAATTATGAAAATGTTTACTACGCAATTTAAAAAATTAGTTTGATTCAAAAGTGTTAGTGTTAATGTTTCTCTTGCTATTGATTGTTCATTCAGTACGGTTTTGGAACTGGTAATATCGATTTGTTTTCCATAATTAAATGTAATATGACTGTATTGAAGTCTGCATTTTAGTTTCCCGCAGTTCTGTCATTAAAGCACCCATTCATGCAAGAGAAGCTATAATTGATAAGTATATTAATAATTGGAGTTACATTCGGAGCCAAAGCTAATATTCTCACTCAGTTTACATTTCTCATACCGAACTTTGTTAATGAATCTTCGATTTAGGCTTGTATAAAAATGCACTGTTGCGACATAAAACGCAGATAATAATGAGTTAACTACTTTGTATCATTTTCTTCCCTTTTTTTGAAGGGACGTATTGCGTTAATTTTTATGATTAATCAGTTTAAAATCAATCATTACACTGTGTTATTCTGACTGCAGTAATTGTTAGTATGCATGTCGGTATAGTTACAATCTTTTAATGATCGTCATTCATTCTGAAAATAAAGATTATACGTACCTAGGTTTTTAACCTGTAACCTGAGAAAGTCGCTGAATTATTCGTGATAGCTGTTCCTATATCGATTGTATCGACCTTGGGGCAGTTCTGTTATCATTTACGCATGTTCTTCCTGCGTGACTGCTTGCGTGCATAAAATGCATGTGGGGGAGGGGCGATGCAACTCCGGTAAGGTGCGTTGCATGCAACGACATTGAAGAAAGAAACGACTACTTTTATATAAAAAAAATAACTCCGAAGGCTTTTCCAATTAAATTCTTGTTTCTGGACACATTTAGTGAGCAACGAACATTTGATTAGAAGTCCTGTGCCCTACGGTACAACAAACACCAGAGGATTCGTGCATTAAAGAATGTTACCAACACACCAATTTTCTTTTTTTCATTTGTACAAATTCTTTCACCACATTCGTTGACGAACAATCTACAGTATATTTGTTAAGGAGAAGATATCAATGAAAGGCATTTTAGCGCTCAGCTGGTGGTAGTGAACGTTTCCTATTATAAGGCCATCTAAATTCACTATTTCTCTTATAGTGAAGAGACTTAGTACCTTAAAAGACTCTTAAGTGAATGGTCAAATGTTATTGATCCACGCAGTGTCCTTTCATATATAAATCATACTAGGCGTCGGGTATGAGCTGAGGACATTCGTCAAATCAGTTTTGCAGAATGACTAGAATGTGCAAGAACCCACCTGAAATTTGTGTGAACTGCGTGTTCTGACCGATAGACCTACTGGATAACGTTCTTCACTGTCAAAACATTTTTAGTCACATTTGTGTGGCAATTCTATTTGATTCTTTTCTTTCTTAAATGGGCTCAATCTCGAATTAATAAGAAGTTATTAATCTACGAGCTACGTACTTGTATACATTTATTCGAAATACCCCGTATGCTTTTGATGCAAGACACATGTAACTCTTGTTTGTTCCATACGATTTATAGTTCATTCTCGCGAAGAAGTGTTTACCTGAAATGGGAGCTGTTTAAATGATGACCTTGAGATGTGTAATAGTACACAGCATTGTGATCAGCGGAGCATGAAGGACAACGATTGGTCGTTTCTCCTGGTTTGCGCTCATTCATATTTGCCATCATTCAGAAGCTAGCAGAGACAATATAAGCTACACCGCAACGTTATCACACCCAAGGGTAGCTTATTCTCGCATTTAGTAGCAGCAACTGCAAGAGAAACATATTAACACGAAGATTCTTTTAAGCAGTTCAGACAATTCCGTTTCCACATTTCCAGTCTTATATAGAAGTTTATTCTTGTTATTTTATTTATTGGCTTTGCTGGTAATAAACAGTACCAAGATAATTTTAGAGGATACATTCCTAAAACAATTTTGTCTGACGGTGATCGGTGGTAGACAACTGACCTGCTAATATATGCAACTTATGTACAACTATGGGTTGTAAAAAATACAGCAACCAGTCACACTATAGTGTGACTGGTTGCTGTATTTTTTACAACCCATATTTGACATCACAGTCGCGGAAGTTCCACCAATCCATCATGGATAAAATATTATTATGTACAACTATTGTGGTAGATAAGAATGGATGGAGAAGTTCTAAAGAAGAAAAAGTCATGGTATGAAATTTGGCCTTATGGTAGCTGGAAATGAAAAAGGCAACATTACGGGGTAGTGACTTGGGATCACTACTGTTTATTATTTTATTGCGTCATTGTTTTGTTGGTCTACAGCAAGGTTTGCAGTAAGAATATTTGCATACGACGTAAGGCTGATGATATAGGGTTACAACCAGAAAGAAACCTGTGCAGGTAAGTAGGGATCTGCAAATGATATTTAGTCAGGTAGGTCATCATAAAATGAAGACAAATACCAAAAAAGGCAGTTAATTAGGTACAGGCATCATAAATATAATGGTTTTGTTTGATAATACGGTCAAGAAAAATTGCTGGCTGAAGGCATCTGGAACGCATTCGTTGTGAAAGTGGTAGGGAATTTTTTTGAAGTTTTGCATCTATTATTCAGATTAACAGGATATGCAAGAGCAGAAAGAGGTTAGCTTTATGAAATCTTATTCAAGCCTTTGCATGGATATAGCAGTACCCTGACTATAAATTAGTTTTTATTTTATTTCAGCCTTAAGGGAGCAAAAATATTTTTATACGCTAACAGGGGAGTCAGGAATTAAATAATTATCGAGGAAAGTTCTGAACAATGTAGCTCAAACAGTAAAGGAATCTGGAGTTTAAATATGGATAATGTATAAGTAGATGTGTAGGGAATTTGGCATTGAGCATAAGATCCATCATATTTAGTTATAACATACTTTAAAGATCACCCACACATCTCGCATGTGATAGATCAGTTGGCAGAAGCTTGCCACAGAAGTCGGTGCTTTACATTTTTTCAGGTTCGGTAGCGAATTCTGCTCCTCAGTTCTTACGTTGCCAATCACTAGCCTAAGGCGATCGTCAAGTTACAATCAGTTTACTATAGATACCTCTAAAATGCAATGCACTTCGAATTTAGAGCATTTTAAATAAAATTGCATTAGTATGCGGCAAAATAATCCGAAAATAAAAACTTTTGCTTAATTTGTTCACGACTTGCAAAGAATATCAGATATAAACAAATGTTTTGAGTATTTGTTGTTTAAATATGTGTTACAATCGATACTGGGGGCAAATTTCAAGTTGCTACGTGATATCATCAAAATTTGATGCCATTTTTGATGGTCCAGAATTGAAACATTGACGGTCACTCGTGTCTTTCTTCACCAGCGTAAATAAATAAAATAATATCACACATTGTGGCCAGAGTTAGCGTATTAACGTCAATAATACAGCTCCGTTCCCGTTGGATACCGAACCATAACGATTTTAGAATGTATGAGCAATATCTGTACGTTTTGTAAAGTGGCTATTACAGGAAGGCGACTGGTTTTAGAATTGTGTTCAAGACGATTGCTTCTGAAATAGTGTTAGCACTGCTATCAGTATTGATTAATGACTCCACTCGTAATGTGAAATGTAAACGGCATTTTTTGTTTGTTACTTGCATTGCAGTTACCGCTTCCTAGATAACAGTACAGGCAAAGTGTGTTTCTTATCATCATGATGCACCGAAAATCAGAATCTGTATTGGTCACAACTAGAAAACACTTGGAGTTAACAAGTATTTCGTGAATATAAATTACTAAAACACATAATGGTTGATAATTTTATTGCTTAAACAGATTCAAAATACGTTAGATAGCAGTAATATGAAGAAACACACGTGATTATACATTTTTTTATCCGCTGAAATGTTTCCACATAACTGGGCTGTAAACATCTGGTAAACCGTTACGTAATGGCTTTTCAGAAACATCTTGAATCTTTTGTATGATTTCCTTACATTTAAAAATACTACTTTTTGTTAGGATCGGTCGACGTCGACGTCAAGGTCATTAGAACCGCACAAGGAAATATTTTTTTCTCACATTCGTCCGGAGTATTTGCGAAAACCATGAGATATGAAAATCAGGATGACCGGACTAAGGACTGAACGCGCGTCTTACTGAATTCCAGGCGCCTAATATTATTGCGCGTTCAGTTAACAGAGGCGGCTCAAGGTCAATCTCCTCTATCCCCACTCCGCTGCCCTTACCCCTACATGCAAAGGGGAAAGAGAACCCACTGACAAATTAGCCACTCGCGTGATCTGACACAGCGGTCTGCTCGGAGAGGTAGGCAATTAGTGGGGATGGTGAGATGAGGAACGGTGCGGGGGGGGGGGGGAGAATATGACCTTGAACCACCAGTTTAAGGTGAAGAGGGTATAGTCACTCACACTCCATCTTCGGTTTGTCATTAAAAATGTCAAATTTCATTGCGCTGGTGACACCAAGTACACGGGCCATGCTTTTCTTCTGCTAACCTTAAGACTTCCTCAGGTACAGCATTTTCTCATCTTTAATGACGATAGAACGGAGTTCTTTGTAAATTATTTACAATAATTTATACGGATCACGTTCTTTGTAAAAAGCTGGTGGATTGTAAAATTGTTTCCCGCTTATTACCGATTTTTCACTGTTCGCTTGCAGCGAATTTACGCTAGATTTCTAACCGGTGTTTTTATTTCGTGGTTCCAATGTCTTTCAGAATTAATTAGGAGCTAGTGACATCTGTAATTTTTCCAGTTCCCGCTAGTATGGCTGCACACGTTGAGGCGCTACCATACTGGATACCATATCAGGTTCGACTCCTGGTCCCTGCTTACTGGCGATCCTGGTTGTGGTATTTAGACGGTTTCCTGCAATCATCTAGCCGAATGCTGGGACGGTTCCCAACCTTCCCCTTAAAAAAATACACATTTCTCAAGAAATGTGTATTTCGGCAGCCGTTACGTGAAGCAGTGCCTTCTGTGTTAATATAATTTAAAGTGTTTAGTTTTCTGTTGTTTCATCTTTGAATATTAGTTTAGCAGCCCCAGTTGTCAGTCGTCTTCGGCAGCCGTTACGTGAAGCAGTGCCTTCTGTGTTGATATAATTTAAAGTGTTTAGTTTTCTGTTGTTTCATCTTTGAATATTTGTTTAGCAGCCCCAGTAGTCAGACGTTCTTAGGCAGCCGTTACAGGGAATAGTGCCTTCTGTGATAGTTTTAATTCAAAGTGTGTGGTTAGCTTCGTCTCTGTTTATTTTTCGTCAGTAGCAGCAGCCATCGTCGGAACCATTACGTGACGTAGTACCTCTAGTGATAATTTAATTAAAAGTGTGTAGTTAGTTGTAGCTTCATCTTTGCATATTAGTTTGTCAGTAGCAGCAGCTGCAGTCGTTGGTCGGAATCGTTACGTGAAGTAGTACCTACAGTGAAAATTTAATTTAAAGTGCGTAGTTAGCGTAAGCTTCGTCTTCGTATATTTGGTTTTGACAAAGGGCCTCCTACTGAGAACGCATAGTGAGTCCGTTTTTCTCGTGTACTCCTTAGTTTTTCTTTTTGTAAGGTAGTATGTGTAGGGACTGTGGTTGTTGTGTGCAGACGCAGGCTGAGGTGACTGACCTGCGCACTCAGCTTGCAGCTTTGGTAACAAGAGTTACAAAGCTGGAAGCTGCCGCAAGTGAGTGCAGTAGATGCGGTATTGGTGACCCTGTAGACGCTGATCGGCTCGCAGGTTCTCCCATACCAGTCATCGTACCTGCAGTCCAGGCCGAGATGTCGGAATCTATGCCGCCGTCGCCTATTGGTGGCTGGCGTGTGGTGTCTGGACGTCGACGGCGCATGCGGGGGCAGTCGTGCAAGCTTGATTCCCAAGAAGGCGAGCTTGTACCTCTGTCCAATCGGTTTGACGCGTTGTCTGGAACTGATTCAGTCTTGCAATCGTCGGCCTGTGAGTTGGCAGCCCCACAGCCCGCTAAGTCTGGACAACTGCAGAAGGGGGTTTTAGTGGTCGGTAGCTCCAACGTTAGGCGCTTTATCGAACCCCTTAGGGAAATGGCGAAGAGGTCGGGGATGAATTCCGGTATACATTCATTGTGTATTCCGGGAGGTCTGATCCGAGATGTGGAACAGGCCATTCCGGATGCCATTGAACGGACGGGGTGCAGCCAGCTGCGGATTGTGGCTCATGTCGGCACCAATGATGCTTGCCGCCTAGGGTCGGAGGTTATCCTCTCGTCCTTTGAGCGACTTGCAGAAAGGGTGAACTCTGTGGCCATTGGCCGCAAGATTTCTGCTGAGCTATCCATCTGCAGCATTGTCGATAGGACTGACTGTGGTCCTCTGGTTCAGAGCCGTGTTGAGGGGCTGAACCAGAGATTACGGCGCTTCTGTGATAGTCATGGCTGCAGATTCCTTGATCTTCGCCCTGGGGTTGAGTCTTGTAGGAATCCCTTGGATAGATCAGGGGTGCACTACACACGGGAATCGGCTACACGGGTGGCAGGGGCCGTGTGGAGTGCATTGGGGTTTTTTTTAGGCTGAGGGAGCATGACCCTGAGGAGGAAATTCAGTTGCGGACAGCCAAGATAAATTCAGCACCGCGTGTTAGGGGTAGCTTAAAAGAATCCCGAACATTAAAAGTTCTAGTAGTTAACTGCAGAAGTGTTTGTAATAAACAGCCTGAACTCGAAAACGTTATTCGTAGTACAGATGCTGATATCGTAATAGGCACAGAAAGTTGGTTAAAACCGGATATAAGTTCCGCCGAAATTTTTAATAGTAACATGAACATTTTCCGTAAGGATAGGTTGCATTCCCAAGGAGGTGGTGTATTTATAGCTGTTAGTAAGTACCTCCCATGCAGCGAAATAGATGTCCATACTGTCTGTGAAATCATATGGATCAAGCTCAACGTAGCTAGGACAAAACTTGTGATAGGCTCGTTCTATCGTCCACCCGATGCAAGCGTAAATATTGCCGAGGCCTTGAGAAATAATGTAAATAATATAGCACGGCAATTTCCGGGCCATGCAATAATGCTAGGAGGTGACTTTAACTTACCAGATATCGACTGGACTAATTACGTTCACGTTACTGGGGGCAGGGATAAAGCAGCTTGCGAAATCATTCTAGACCTCTTCTCAGATCACCATCTTGAACAGCTCGTAACTGAACCAACGCGATGCCTCAACGGTAACGAAAATATTTTAGATATAGTTGTGACAAATAGGCCCGAACTATTCACGGATATTTCTACCACCGCAGGAATAAGTGATCACAAAGCTGTAATTGCTACAGTAAAACTAACAAACACACGCAGAAAGAGAAAAGAGAGGATCGTTTACAGATTCGAAAAGGCTTCAAAAGAGTGTTTTAGAGAGTATTTGAGGCATAATTACCACACCTTCTTAGCAGCAGGAGGCACCGTTGAAGAGAGGTGGCATCGATTCATACATATACTCGGGGAAGGTATGAACTTGCATATACCGAAACGGACAATCAGGGAAGAGAACGATCCCCCATGGTATACACGGGAGGTTAAAAGGTTACTCAAGAAGCAAAGGAAGATACATGCACGATCAAAAAGGACGATGCATCGGTCTGATTTAGATAAGTTAGAGGAGATAAGGGGACGTGTTAAGAATGCGATGCGTGAGGCATTTAATAACTTTCGTGAAAATTCTCTCTCTAAGAGCCTCACTGAAAACCCTAAAAAATTTTGGTCGTATGTAAAAAAAGTTAGTTGTAGTGTGAACAATAATCCAGTTCTAATAAAAGACGGACGGGAGGTTGAAGACAGCCGCGACAAGGCTACCGTATTTAACACCGAATTCAAAAATTCATTCACGCAAGAAAACATGGAAAATATCCCCACTTTACCACATCGTGTGGAATTAGAGATGGGTCCGATAGAAATTGATAGCGTAGGAATTGTAAAGCAATTAAAACTCCTGAAGTGGGGTAAAGCGCCGGGTCCCGATGGTATACCGGTAAGAGTATTTTCTGAATACGCGGAGGATATTGAACCATTTCTGTCAGATATATTCCGTAAATCACTAGAAGAGGGAAAAGTACCTTCTAGCTGGAAAATAGCCCAGGTAATTCCCGTTTTTAAGAAAGGAGATCGGAGTGATCCTAGGAATTATCGACCCATATCTCTAACATCGGTCTGCAGCAGAATTCTGGAACATGTCATATGCTCGAACATAATGAAGTTTCTAGACGATAACGAGTTACTTACACCATGTCAACACGGATTTCGGAAGAAGAGATCGTGTGAAACACAATTGGCCCTATTTTCCCACGACATAACGAAAGTTATCGATTCAGGTTCGCAAGTTGATGCAGTTTTTTTGGATTTTCAGAAGGCTTTTGATTCTGTGCCACACAACCGACTTTTAGCGAAGATTCGAGCTTACGGTATTTCGGCTCAGATTTGCGAGTGGATACGGGATTTTCTAACTGGTCGATCACAGTATGTCGTTGTTGACGGGGAAGCCTCTTCGAAGATAAATGTTACTTCGGGCGTTCCTCAAGGAAGTGTAATAGGTCCACTTCTTTTCTTAATATTTATAAACGATCTAGGTGACAACGTCAAATGCTGGTTGCGATTGTTTGCCGACGATGCGGTTATCTATAGAGAAATAAGGTGCTCCGACGATTGCTTAGAAATTCAGCGTGATTTGGATGCTATTTTCGATTGGTGCCGTAAATGGCAGCTTACACTTAATTGCAAAAAGTGCAAGGCAATGCGGATAAGTAACAAGAAGAATCAGTTTGTTCACGAGTACAAAATAAACAATTCACCTGTTGACATGGTTGATTCCGTGAAGTATCTGGGGGTGATAGTACAAAGCAACATGAAATGGGACATGCACATAACTTCCGTCGTAGGCAAGGCAAATTCTAAATTACGATTCATAGGTCGTATTTTGAGGAATTGTAATGCTCAAACAAAGGAGATAGCGTATAAAACACTAGTGCGTCCGCATCTGGATTACTGTTGTGGGGTTTGGGATCCGTATCGCAAGGTTCTGATTGACTCAGTTGAGAGGGTGCAGAGGAGAGCCGCTAGATTCGTGACTTGTTGTTACAGCCCTTACGAAAGCGTCACAGAATTGATACATAGATTGGGCTGGGTTAGTTTGGAAGACAGACGACGTAGCTTGCGTTCGAATTTATTGGAGAATATGCGAAAAAATTTAAATTTCGAGTGCAATGGAATACTTCTTCCGCCAACCTATTTAGGTCGCAAGGACCGGAGGGATAAGATTAGAGAAATAAGATGCCGTACTGATACTTTTATGTATTCCTTCTTTCCTCGCACTATTCGGGATTGGAATGGCGGGTTTAGGATTGGTGCTTAGCACCCTCTGCCACCCACAATGTTTGTGATTTGCAGAGTATGAATGTAGATGTAGATGTAGATGAACCTAAGTTACACTTTTCGCAGACATTTGGCAAAATAAACATTCATCCCCTGACGTTAAATGCTTAAAAAGTCTGGTTCTAGCCATTGTGGAGCTACCAACCTCCTTTCTCATGATTCACACCAAGCTGCTTGAGTTATCAAAATGCGAAAGGATGGGACTCAGAACTTAATAATGTGCTATAGAATAAATGTAGAGGGTAAAAACATGGTCTTGCAGAATATAATACCGAGTCACATAAACGTTATCTAAGCCAAGGCCTTGTTTTCCGTGTGGAAGACGGCAATTGTATCACAGAGTTGTCATACTCTGTGTTTACAGCACATCACTTGTTTACTTGCAACCTTGAAAAATATTTATAGGTTGTAAGTAAAAATAGGTTTTGAGATATTTCGTCTAATGAATGGTTCCGCAATTAGACAGTCTGATGCACGCTTTATAATTGATGTACCATTTCGACCGTGAAAGATAACAATGTAAAAGGGGCAAAGTCCGGATGTTTTATCCGCGAATAAAGATTTAAATGAAGATAAAACATCTTAATGAAACGGGAAATGTTGCTTCTGGACATCAGTAGTTAATCCGTTTAAGTATGCTAGTGATAAGTGCACTGACAGATGTTGGTAATATTTTTTAATGGGGACGTAAGTTGTTGAAAATAATTGGTAGTTCGTAATACTGTGGTAGCATACTGTTATTAAATAAAGATTTATTGTTTGGGTTGCTTTGGTTAACATTAAACGTTTTCCGAACTGTAACAATTACCACATTGTAGTAATCTTACGCAACCCTCTTGTGGGGTCAGTATTGACGTTTCTTTATAAATATCAGGGCAATTGGCCGACGAGTACCAACCGAATAACCAACACAGTATCTGCAAACGCTCTAGTGAACTATGGACTGATTGCGAGAGGTAGCTAATAAATGCTTTGTCGTCAAACTGAAACTCGGCGATAGAACGAATTGTAAAGCATAACACACCTTTTAGGGCTGCAAAATGGCGGTATGATGAATATATACCGAGAGTGGTGGGTGAACGGTTAGCGTTCTGGCCTCGCATTCGGGAGGACGTGGGTTCGAATCCCCGTCCGGGCATCCAGATTTGGATTTTCCATGGTTTCCCCAAATCACTCCAGGCGAATGCCGGGATGGTTCCTTCAAAAAGGCCATGGCCGAATTCCTTCCCGTTCCTTGCCCCCGTCCCTTCCCGCCTCTAATGACCTCGCTGTCGACGAGGCGTAAAGCCCGAGGAAAAAAAAAATGATGAATATATTGCACTATAACTTAACTCGGCTAATTCCTAAGTTTCATTAATCATTCGGCTTCCATTTTGCAAACATCAGATGAGCACCGTAGTCAATACAACGATTTATATGTGCTACTTTTTCGTAAACATTATCTTTTTTATGACTGTTGCTAAAAAAGAAACCATATAGGACGCGTATCTATATATAAAAAAAATAAAGAGCTTATAGCTGATATAAATTTAATTCCATTACAATCTGAGTTCTCAGTGGGGCTATTATGTTTGTATTCAGGAACCAGTGCACGTAACTAAGATGATGACTGTGGTACTAACTGTCCGGCTGCATATAGGAAGGTATAATTGGCCTAGGTTTAAACATAGGACCCCATCATCGAATTACCGAATAAACACTCAAAGAAACAAACAGATGTGACTCTGGTGAAGTAAGTACTCACTAGCATGTGATGCTGGAATGAAAACGAACATAGATATTAAAAACACATCTTAAATTCAACTTGTATATGCAGAAGAGCACGGAGTACCGTTAAAAAAAAACTCTGACACTTAAGAGCTGAAGCTATGATTATTAACCTCATTCATTACAAGAGAAAGCAAAACATGGCCAAAGATAAATGGCTGAGCTAGGAAGGACTCTCGAACAAGTAACGCCAGAAATAGAAAGAAGGGCAGAGGAGGAAAAAACTCGAAGCGGAAAGGACCTGCCCAAGCATATATTACAAGCACTAACCTCGATTGAGAGTGCATAAACCAAGAGGACAACTGAGGTGGAGAAGCAGCGATTACTCATGCATCCAATGCTCACGAAGCCAGGGACTCTCTCCAACGGTCAAGGTGAAGCCTACTACGATTCTTACAGGAAATTCCTGACGTAAGAATAGGTGAATCCAAATACTACTCCGCAGATGAGCGACATCTCTTAAGTGGAATTGGAAATTTTCAAACGCGGGTGTGTAGGCCGGCTGTGGTAGTCCCTGCATCATCATCAGCAACGGTAACTGGTGGCCTTGCTGTTAGCGTAAAGCTGCGTTCCCACGATCTCTTGTAACGGAGACGGCACCGAAGTGCAGGGACGAGCGCGCGCCGCAGGTTAGGCCTCCCTACCTCGCCACCACATCCTCACTTCGTTGCCTAGTGTCGTTTGGCACAGAGCACTTTACAGCAGACGGGGTGCGCACCGATGGCAACAGCGCACCGCTGCTAGGGATTGCAATCCAGCAAAGCGGGATCCCGCAATCCCTCGGGATCCCGCATCATTAGACAGCCTGGCGGATCCCGCACAAAATTAAACGGATCCGCAATCCGCAAAATCCGGCGGAAACGCGTGTCAATCTGCGTGACTCGCTGCCCCACTGGGTCTCTGTCGGATATTTTGCACTGTTTGCCTGTACCCTTCCAGTTGGCATTTGACTCATGTGAACAAGAGTTTGTTTTAGTCAACCTTCGTCATTCGTAAGTAAATAAATACACTTTTACGTATTCATCAAAACTTACGTTTGTTTCGAGTACACATTTCTGTAATTTGAGTTATGGTGCGTATTTAGTACGATTTTCTAACTATATAATTATTTTTTAAGTGTCGCACACGTTATCTGACCTACACGGTTACAGTTATTCATGGTTTCATTATTCCCATTTTCTGTATTTGCAGATAAAATAATTGTGACAATTTCCTAATTTGCGGCTGAAAATTTGATTATTCGTTGATATGAAACTAATGTTATCGTAATTTCAACGATCGCGTACCTATTTATTTAACAGCTATCAAAAGGAAATTGTATATCCTTTGACTTATTGTTGTTTTGGCCGCTGCCTCAATGCGTTTCTTTGACGAAAGCCACCTGCTTACATGTGCCGCTCAGACTTTCGATTAATCCCTCTTCTTCTTGTTATTATTTCGACTAAAGGTAAAAAAGTTATAATGAAATTTTCACGGGTGTATCGACGAATTGTGTTGTAGGAGCACCATACTTCGACGGCTGCCTCCGCCGTCTTCCTCACGTGTGAAATTTTGTGTGTTTGCAATGAAATCCGGAGATACAACCTATAAGGACTTCATTGCAATCATTCGCCGAGAAAGTCTCCTGTCTTACTAAAAAATAACAATTTCCACTATAAAACCGTCGTTACGCCACATAAGTAAATCTGAAATAATTGACAGTTTACGTGTTGGTGAGTAGTTTCTTTTAATAACATTGAATCAACTGTAATATCAATCAAGGAATCAGGAGGAATAATAATGAATCACGCAAAAAAAGGCCAAGTCTCGTGCTTGTGCAGTGACAAAAAGTAATGTCATTTTGTCAATCAAAATATTGTTAACTGTTAATTTTTATAATTTAATATTAAAAATTATTTATTAATTTAATTATTATTTAATTTATTAACGTTTTAAGTAACTATGTTATAAATATATGCGTAAAAAAACTGTTTGTACCAATCCCGCACGGATCCCGCGGGATTGAAAACACTGCGGGATTGCAATCCTTAACCGCTGCACACGTCTGTGATGTTTACCCATATAGAGTGGGTAGCTGCGTCTCGTCCACACTAGCAGAGGCGGCCCTGTTCCCATGGCGTGTTGTTGAGTATCCGTCCCGTCCCGTCCCGCCTTCGTTACAAGACGTCGTGGGAACGCGGCTTAATATTGGTGATTTAGACCAGTGTTCTTCAACCTGTGGGTTGCTACCCTCAGGGTGGCCGCGGTCGCAAGCCTAGTAAAAGTAAAAAGCAAGGGTAGTAGGTCTTACACTACAATAAAAATACAGCATTTTCAGTGAGACCGCTGTGCTTGTTTAGTTTTTAATAAATTTCCAGTAGATTTTTTGCTTTTTCATTGTTGCTTATGGCTTTACGCCTTGTTGACGTCATGGTCATCAGAGGCGGGAAAAGACTGGGGACAAGGAGCTGGAAGGAATTCCGCCATGACCTTTTAAAGGAAACATCCCGGCATTCACCTGGAGTGATTTGGGGAAACCATAGAAATCCCAAATCTGGATGCCCGGACGGGGATTCGAACCGGCGTCCTCCCGAATGCGAGGCCAGAACGCTAACTGCTCACCCACCACGTTCGGTACCAGTGGATGTAATTTAAATAGATAGAAAATTAAATACATCAGTTTTTTTAAAAAATAATTGACATAGTTTTATTACGTACCAGGGGGGGGGGGGGGGGGAGTCCATCAGCATTTTTTACTTTTAAAAGTGGTCGCGTATTCAAGAGGTTGAAATGCTCTGATTTAGATAATTGGCTTGTTTGGTGATTGAAATTTTCAGATTAAGGAACATTTCAAATGACATGGTGATGGATATGTCTAGAAAAGTGCTGATGAGTGATACATGTAGTTAGTTGTTTTGCTGTAGGGATGTTAACTGTGGAGAATAGTTTCTAATTAAAAGAACGCAACTGTTAGATCATATAACAGTGACAGATAAACCGGATCTATTAAATAGTCGAACAGTTGGGTGAAATTGTTAACGGAAACAAATTATAGTAACTAAGGCCTCCATTAGTTAAGAAGGTAGTAGGCCATGTAAAATCAGAAAATAAAAAATACCACATAGCTACAGTTAACATTTTTTTTCAATGCTTAATCTAAATTGTTTAGATGCAACATAAAGTCTCATGTCTCAGAACATTTCGTTATTTATTTCTGAAACCAACACTCTTAAAAAGTTTAAGAACTAACTTCAGACATCTTTTGTCAGCTAAAAAGAAGTCTAATGAACGAGAATCAGTTGCCAGCAGAAAGATTTTATTTAAAATTTTATTGAGAAGTGTCTGCAGCAGAGAGGAGGAAATTCAAGCTGATATAAATCTCGTCCGCAACACGCATTTGAAATCTGACGTAATTATTATACTTGTTAGTGTGCTCATCCAATGTTCACGCACGGAACGCGTGTCTACGAAACTCGAGTAATAGATAAGGTGACTTCGTTGTAAAAGCGTCTTTACTTTTTCCATACCAGCACGGCAATTTAGAGATAACAACAATTAATTTTATGTAGCGGAATTCCGTTAGTCTGTTTTGACTATTTTGTGTGTGTTTTCTTTCCTCCAAAGATACATTTTCGAGAACATAAAAACCTAGAAACAACGAAAATAATTCTATGAAATATAATACAAAGATTAGCAATCATAATTTCTTTGTCACATTTTTTTTTTAGTCCCACTATGAAAAAGCTCTTCTTACATGCAATTGTCTTTGTAACCATCCACAAATACAATAACTGGCATTAACAATCATAAGGAATAACTACAGCAATACTACAGTAAATATAGTACGAATAGGCTAAATTTTATTTAGTTTTTTTGACTAGTCGTGTGTTACCATATTTTTTAATTAATTTAATTAAAATTGCAATGGAGTGCACATTGCAGTGGCATTTTCCCTACACACCAATCTTTCCCCTTTCCTGCTCACACCTACATTTGCCCTCTACAAATTTAATCTTTAAATTCTTCAAACGTTTTTTTGTAAATTATCATCATTTCTCTTGGTAACTTATTCCAATCCCTGACACGCTTACCTAGAAAAGAGAATCTTCCTACACCCCTGTGCCTGAAATCGAGTGCCAGATTGTGGTCATGGTCATTAAAAAGAGAGAGAAAGTTTTTGTCCAAATTACTTTTGTAAAAAGACTTCCACCTCAACATTTTCATTGAGGTGATTGAAAGCCAGCGACGAATGAAAAAAGAGCAAACCCAAAAACAAGTTATTCGTGTAAAAAGACGGGAAATGTATTGCGCGAAACCAATTTAGTAGGTCTTAAGAGTGTTCCGAGGGAGAACCTTTCACTAGTTAGATTGTAAGAAAAACTGGAAGTTGCCAGACTACGTATCTTATTGGGTTGTTCTGAAGCTGCACAGAGGGGGGTGGGTGAGCGGTAACGCTCTGGCCTCACATTCGGAAGGACGCGGGTTCCAATTCCCGTCCGGGCATCCAGATTGGGTTTTCCATAGTTTTCCCCAAATCATTCCTGGTGAATGCCGGAATACTTCCTTTAAAAGACCATGACCGACTTCCTTCACGTTCCTTGCCCCCTCCCCCCGGTCCTAATCCTTTCCCGCCTCTAATGACCTTGACGTCGACACGTAAAACCATAAGCAAAAAATAGAAAAATTAAAGCAATATTACAATGAGTCAATAAATAGTACAGTATGTATAGTTCTTAATCCCAGAGGTTTCGAATTCATGTTTATTGACCTCCGAAAAGTAACAAAAAACCGGGTCGCTGATATGTCTCTGAGCTCAACTTAGTCAATCACAACTTTGAAAAATAAGGGACACCTTACCGTCCATACTCAAAGTCAAAATTTTGTAACGCGTAGGTCCTATTTTTTCATTTTACATTAAAAAACTCACAAATAAATTTTTACGTCATTCGGACAACTGTAACCCGTGCCGACTTGCACAGATTCATCTTTATATAAGTTACGCGAGAGTAGTGACGCGTGCCCACGTTAATTGTTACTGTCAATACAGTTCTTGAATAGGTATCACATATTGTTTTGTTCTAATAGAAGCTTTAGGATTACGAAGTTCTAGAAAGAGCATATTTTTTGTAAGGAGACGCAAACTACCACATTTGTCGTGTTCTATCAGTTTTATTTTTTAATATCCCCGGAGGCAAATTGAGTGAAAGCCCTAATGTCGCTGTAAATGAGTGCATTATATTTTGGAGAATATTATGGAGACAGTTGAAAAAGAATGCAAGCAAATCTCTCTATGTTTATAAGCGAAGGGAGGAGGATTTTCAAAGTGAATTGGATAATGTTTATGGTATTGCACACGCTTACGCCCTCGAAAGGATGAAAACAATGTAGGGTAAAATCTTCTTGCAGCGACAGAGAGAGCTAGGGAGACTAGGTTGCTTGATGTGTGTGAGTATGTAAAACTAGGTGAAAAAGAAGAAATGGTAAAACAAATGAAAATAAATGAAGAGAAAAATACTTAGATATATGTGGTCCAGAGGGTAGTCAAGCTCTTCAGCGTCCTATGATTCGTCCCAGTTATCTGAAGAATTCAACGCCACATCTTCTAGTTCCGGAGAACATCAGGAAGAGCATTTAACAAACCCACCCGAAATAATTCAATCAGGAACTGATGTAAAGCACAGAAGAAAAAAGTATCCCTATTCCTAAATTAATAGCTGCCTTGGATAGATGCCAGTTAAGTGTAAGAGATTTATTTTAGTTCTACAAGTTACCGTTGAGTCACTTGAACTTAGTATTGACGATTTTTCTTTAAACAAGTCTTTTATTCAGTGAACGTTGACACAAACGAGGAAGGAATTAGCAGAAGCTATAATAACCGATTTTAAAATGACATGACCCAAGTCGAGATCATTCAGTGGGATGGCAAGTAGTTGCTTGGTCTGGGCGTAGGAAGTGCCAAAGAAAAATGACTGCCAAACTGTGTCATAATTACATTTCGTAATAGGAAAGATCTTCTTGTGATAAAGACCAAGGTGAAGATGTTATGAATGCTCCGAGTAAGTGATGAGCTGCGACAAAATAGCATCTAACATAGGTAATCTCGATGGTGCCTGGGCACTTCTGGAGCAAATTTTTCCAAAGAAAGTTGTTACTTTTTGCATGACGGCATCAAATTGAGATAAGCATTCAGAGTTCCCAGTTGACGGAAACACTGACGACGCCTTAGAATTCTTCAAAAGCGAAGTCAAAAATGTAACTACAGCTACGACACCAATGCAGACTCACCTTGCTTCTTCTCCACATCTCCCACCGCACCTGCTTGCTGCGATCCGACACAAAAACCGGATTGCCAAGGAGTGGAGGCTCACTAGAAACCCGGCAACCAGAACGTTGTTAAATCGCCTCCAGCGAGAGCTGAAGGTGTCTCTATCGGAGCATCGAAATCGGGAGTGGGAATCCCGCCTCTCGATGTTACGTCCGGTAGATGGAACACTCTTGTCGCAAACCTGTTGGTTCACCAAGAAACGGAATAGACTTCCATCTCTCCAAGGAGAGCGCGGCGTCATTTACCTCTCTGCAGACAAATCAAATGTCCTGGCGGATGTGTTCGAAAGAAATTTTCAACCATCTCAAGGAGAGATCGAACAGGTGGTCATCGTGAACTGTCGTCTAAGTGCTCTCCTTGAGGCAGGGGATGATGAAGTGCACGATATCGAGCTTGTTACTCCTCAGGAGATCCTCAGCTGTGTAGCCAGACTGCATCCGCATAAAGCCACGGGTCGTGATCAGATTGGAAATATGTGCCTCAAGAACCTTCCACCGGTAGCTGCAGACTATCTTGCTAAGCTTTTCAGCATCATAATTCAGACGAAGACATACCCACGTCGGTGGAAACACGCGGAGGTGGTTCCAGTTCATAAGAGCGGGAAGGATCCAAGCTTGCCGCAAAATTATCGCCCTATCAGCTTGCTGCCAGCAGTCAGCAAGGTGTTTGAGCGTCTCCTGCTCAAGCGCCTAAATCATCACATCGAACGATTCGGCATTATTCCCCGCCACCAACTAGGGTTCCGTCGTGGCCACTCGACCATCCAACAGCTGATGAGAGTTACAGAGGCTGCGACGCATGCATTCAACTACGAGGAATATTGTGCCTGGTTCCTTTATACATATCACGAGCCTTTGATTCAGTCTGTCACTCTGGACTCCTGATGAAATTATATGACCAGGGATTCTCACGTCATTTAATCAAGTTGCTGTGGTGGTATCTCGAGGGACGGACTTTCTGCGTACGAGTTGGCGCAGAATTTTCATCTCGACCACTAATCATGACAGGTGTTCCTCAAGGCTCGGTGTTAGGACCGACCTTATACTCACTCTATACTGCTGACGTGCTAACTCAGCCAACAGTCCATACTGCCACCTACGCTGATGATACGGCGTTCTTCACCAGTAGCCACAGCAGGACAGTAACCACCCTCCGCTTGCAGGAAGTCCTGCAGAAGACAGTAGCTTGGGTGAGGCGGTGGCGGATTGAAATCAACTCCGCCAAAACTCGAGCAGTTATGCTCACCAGACCTCGTCAGCGAATTCAACCTGACCTTCAGCTTCAGTTAAATGGGAAAAGCATACCATGGGCCAGAACAGCCCGCTATCTCGGTGTGACACTCGACAGTAGACTGACGTGGCGTGCACACATTGAAGATGTTCGGGAAAGAGCTAGTGCCAGACTACAAGCCCTGTATCCAATTTTGAACAGGGACAGCAATCTCGCAGCTCATTGGTCAAGCCGATACTCGAGTACGCCTGTCCAGTGTGGGGATACGCGGTCGCGACACATCATCGCCGCCTGCAAACAATACAAAACAGAGCTCTGAAGAGAGCCTTACATCTTGACACAAAGTTTCCTAGCTCTGCCCTGCATGAAGCTGCAAATCTACCAAATCTTGAAAGATCGGTTCCGCGAGTTTGCGAAAAAGTTCTACAAACAATGTTATAAATCTAAAAATCCATTGGTTAACGAGCTTGGCAATTATCCGATGGATGTTGGACAACATAACCGACCACTGAAGATTTTTCATCAATAATAAAAAAACGCCTATATGAAGACATACCATATGAGAAGACGTGCAAGATCTACCACAAATAGGAGGAAATGTCAACCAGCAAAACCTCCTTCATACCCTGCCTGTTACAATAAGGCAGTGAAGGCGTATGCTGCTGTGTTTTTTTCCAGAGTATGGAGCTTTTCGGGTATTTTCGTTTCTGTCAGGAAATATTTCATCAATAGTTTACTGATGATCATATTTTCACGATAAATATTGTGTACAAAGAGGTCTTGTAATGTAAATATTATGTAACTTAAATATTTTAATGTAAATATTTTGTGACATCATGTACAGTACATGTAAATTATAATTGAAGTTATTTTGTTTTGTTTTGTAAATTATCACGAGTTTGTGTCTGTCATCCGTATGTTTAACGTGTCCAAAATTGTATTCCAATAGTTTCGTAAGATGTTCTGATTTGCTACGTATATTTTTTTTTTTTTTTTAAAAAAGCTACAAATCGGTTTTTCTTTCATTTTTCTACAAAACACCAAGCTCACTATTCATCGAATATCATTCGCGAAATTTTCCCATGGTCCAATTAGTCACTGTCCAAATTACACCTGAAATTTTATGTTAAACAGCAAATAACTTTCTGGAATGTGCTGCGGTCGTTTCTTGGTAATAAGTTTAGCTGAATTCAAATGTGTCACTGTGTGAGCCACAGTAAAAAAAGTGCGTTGAAATCTTTGTTAGAGCATCTAAAGGCTCTACAACACAGGGAATAGTACTTTACAGAGTGTTTGCAAAAGTTGGTTTGTGACACAAATCAATTGTCCAGCTCGGAAAGGATTAACCGGGTACGAGGAATGAACTTGAAAAACGAAATAATAGTGCTTTTAAGAGTCGTATAGCAGTAAGTTTTTTTTTGAATTTATAGGTTTACGCCTCGTCGACGTCGGGGGCATTAGAGGCAGAGTGTGGTTGTTGGTTGGGCTAGCTGAAATTTGTAAGGACTAGAAGCAATAAAAGTCGTTGGTTGCCTCATCTGTAATACCTCGCTCAGATTCAGGGTAGTATCTGTTACCGAAAAGTGGTCGCAGCATTTTACCTGACTAATTCGATGGTGTACAGCCACAATAGTTATGCATCCTGCCTCACAAATAACTTCTGTATCTAGCGTAAGTTGTGACTGTTGCAGCTAACAACAATTTGGCGCCAAAGTAATCGCGCAGTGTAGAAAATCCTGACTCTTATCATCTGTGGATGAGAAATTTAAGATTGATAATGTGATCCTAAAAATCTCTTGATTTCTTGTATATCCTTTAGAACTGTGAACCTGTTGTTTCTCAATAGAAAAATGTTGTTTATGAAAGTGTCTAGTGTATGAAGCATTAACACTTCGTAATTTTTCCCCCGAAATTTCTGAAATCGCTCAAGACAAAAACCCAAATCGTTCCAACTGAAGTCGATATGCTCTCTGTGCATTACTACCGTCCTGCTTCTTTAGACCTCTCCACAGACAGTAGAAAAAGCCAATAGGGGGAGGAAAGCATTACTTCCCCGCGTGAGCCCTTCGACCTGCGCCTGACTGTTCAACAACTGTGACGACTTCCAAGTTGATTTTCAGGACTACCTTCCCCGGAACACGTTCTCTGATCTGGGCGACAATGTTATAAACTTATTGACAAATCGACTTATGTATTCATTCTAGCAGAGTACCTGGTGTTTATGAAAGTTTTGATGTTTTATCCCATTTTGTTTGATGGTCGTAAACATTCTCCATCTTCGTGCATTTTGGCCGATTCCTCTACCGTTTCCGAGACATAGGGTATACAAAATACTGAACCGTTACACGTGTAAAATTTTCTTAATGAGGGTGATGGGGTCAGTTTTTGTAAACCAAATTTAGATAGAATTTTTCTCTCTGTTTTAAAGTAGGCCTACACGTGTGCAAAGTTTCATAGAAATGGGACATAAATTCTGGATTTGTGTAAAGAACACGCAAACATACAGACACATATAGACGTATAGATAACATCGCGAGTTAAATTGGTAGAGTGACTAAGTTCTAGTTGGTTGACCGGAATGTAATTATGCTGGAGATAACTCCAAATTGAAAACTCGGAACGCCTACCTATGTTCAATGAGTCTGATTGAAATCTTGAGCATAGCTGAGTGTCAGCAACGGTAATTTTTTTATATATATTAGCATAAAGCCACGAAAACGCCACCAGTTGCTTAAAAGCGCTTCGTACAGATGTTGTCTAGTAGACGGAAGGAAGAATCGTGACGTTGTGCAACTTTCGCACGAAAGTGACTGAAATGTGACAATACTTCCGCCTATGTAATTTTAACGTGTCATACTTCTGAAGAAGACAAACCAGTATTTGTCGAAACTGCAGTAAAATTTTAAAGAATAAAAACTTTTAAGCAACTGATGGCGTATACTAATATATATATATATATATATATATATATATATATATATATATATATATATAAAAGAGTCTGATTGACTTTTATTACTTATGGCTTTATGCCTCGTCGAGGTCGAGGCGGGATGGGACTGGGGACAAGGAATGGATAGGAATTCGGCCATGGTCTTTTGAAGCATGCATCCCGGCATTCGCCTGGAGTGATTTGGGGAAACCATGGAAAACCCAAATCTGGATCCTTGCACGGGGATTAGAACCGCCGTCCTCCCGAATGCGAGGCCAGAACGTTAACCGCTCACCCATCTAGACTTGCGCGTTATAGTTCGCGAAGAAGAGCGCTCAGTTTAGTTCGCAGCTCCCTCGCGAACTAGTTCGCTCTTTTAGTTCGTTAGTTCGCGTCTCGAATTCAGAGAAACAGATCGTTCGCTCGCCTTGCTACAGCTACTGCACGCGCTATTTTTTTTGTTATGTCAGTTTTATTAGGACATAATCATTTTTTTGTCGTTTCTAAATGGAATTTAATATGATTTTCTTAACAAAAGTTATTGCTTAATAATAGACCTTTCAAATGACATTAGCATGATCAATGGCCACCGATAAACCAAAGTGCTCATTGTTCTTTGCACAAATGAGTGAACTGAATAACTGTGCTGTTTTTACTATTTACTTTACATGCATTCGTAGAATATTAATTTTTTAAATGGATTTATTTATTAGTTCATGGAAGAAACATTACTTATAAAAGGCGCTAATGACCCCGCCGTCGATGGGCCCTTAAACCCCAACAACAACACAACATTACTTATAAAATATTGTAAATGCGTTTATTTTGATGAATTAAAATACCCGTTTATAAGTAATCGGATTTTTTAATTTAAATATAGTTTTGGAAATCATGAAAAAAATATAATTCTACTATTGGCTACAAGTTAAGTACTATATGACAGAAACAATATTACCTATATTATTAAGAAAAGTAACAGTAACACTTCCAATGTGATACCTAACAATTAGACATATAAAAATGACAGTGACCCTTTAATGTGAAAGTGGTAACAGTAACGAAAGTGCGTAAATTTCCAATAAATTGGAAGCCATTGAGCTATTTTTTTTATTAGTGTAGGGGAGGATAATCCAACACACATTCACAATATTTTGGCGACGAATGAAACAGATGAAGACACAAAAGTTAAAATCTTTTTGAATTTCGCAAGTCATTTCTTTACATAACTTTCACAAATCTGTTAACCAACAGACTGAGATAAGTATTATATTATGTCAGCTTTAAAATCAGCGCTATAAAAATGTAAAAGATACTGTTTCTTTGGTTAAGAAAACAAGAAAAAGCCTTTAGAAGACAAATTCTCCACAGAAAGTGATAATATTAAAAATAATGCTCTAGCATTCGTTGATAAAAGTCTGGAGTATCTTAGTAAGTAGTTAGATTTTAATTAAAGCAATTGGCTATAGAAAATCCAAAAATTAAATTTAAAACACGAGGTTTCATTTGATGGCTGAGAGACAATATTAGAGGTTCTAAATTTATGAGAAAAAATTAGTATCAAAGTGAATGAACTTAACTCTGAAATAACAATATTATACGAAATCTAGGTAAAAGTAAGAGCAGTATTTCATTAGTAAAAATGAGATTTTAATAGACATTAATTTAACAACTGAAAGCGATAAAGTATATTACAATTTTACTGTAGACAGAAAATTGTTAAAGATGCAAGAAGTGAAAAAAAATATAGCTTAAAAAATAAAATAGTTTTCTACTCTTTCGTAAAATATTATATTTTTGAAGTGTACTATATTTTTTATAGGTTGTTCTAAAAAAAATTCTACCATTAACCGAAAAAATGTTGGTAATCCTAGCGGCGAATGGTGATAGTTCGCGACCGGGAATGCTCAGTTTAGTTCGCAAACGGTAGCGCTCAATTTAGTCCGCGAACGGTACCGCTCAGTTTAGTTCGCGAGCGGTAGCGCTGTGTTTAGTTCGCGACCGGTAGCGATGTGTTTAGTTCGCGAACTAGGGCGCTCCGCTCTGGAATTCCAGAAAGACAGCTCGTTCGCTCGCTTTGCTAGCGCTACTTCACGCGCTCTCTTCTTTGTTATAATAGTTGTGGTTACTGGTAGTTGTCTTTTAAGTGTTAATGGGATCAAAGTGTGTTTTGTTTTCACATTCCATTTTAAATTTCCGTTTTTGACTTCTGCAAAAATTATTAATGTTTAACAGTTACATTTTTTAAATTTTATTTTTATATCTGTCTCTTCAGTGAAATGTGTCCACAGCGAACTGTATTACCTTTTAGATAATAAACTAAGTTGGTCTTCGGGAAAGGATCGAACGAACTAACGAACTAAGGAGCGAGAGATCTGGGAACTAGTTCGCGTAGTTCGCTCTTGGGAGCGCTCTTCCGAACTATTTCGTTCGCGAACTACACAAGACTACACCCAAAACGCTCGGTCTGATTCAATTAATTGCCACGTAGTTAGTGAGCATTAGGTAAGTAAAGAGGCCAACAACATGGAACTGACCACATTAAATTTATTCTGGTACCTTCAAGATTGCGTTCAAAATTTCCCCCCCCCCCCTCCCAAGACACCTGTAAATAGATTTCTTATGTATCGAAAAATTATCCTATTATATTTAGACATATGAAGGACATTAAAAATTTCATGCAGAAAGACTCAGTTTTTTAATGTGAAATGTGGTAGCAGTAACATTTTATTTTGCATCACATAAATACTGGAATCAGTTAGGCTCTCCAGAATTAACAGACGAAAATTTTTAAGATGTACACTAAGATATTGTAATACGGATCATCGGTGTAAGATCAATTCGGCAATGTTTATTTGTTATTAATTGCATGATACCTGAATTGTACAAAACAAGGTTTAAGTAATTAGTACAAGGAATTTGAAAATAAAAAAATAACACGTAATAAACGAAGCATTGTTACAACTTTAGCGCTGAATTCTTTCGGCCTGTACTCACCACATTAGCCTAGCAAAACTTAAAAACGTTGTTAAAAGATCTAGGAGTGTACCGATGACTTGGAGATTTATCAAAGAAGTAAAAAAATAAATAAAAAAATATGGAATTATCGGAATACAACTGACCTGAAAAACTGTCGCAGCTGATAAGCGTTCATAATTTAATCTGACACGATTGAAAACGAATAACTACATTTATCTGTAAGTTAAATGGGCGTGTGAACTAGCACATATAAAGACGTAATCGAAGGTTTTCACGGCGAATCTGTTGTTCGAAGATCTCTCGGGTATGCGGCAGGATCAATTGATGGTCCTTTAACGAATTTTCAACAGCGTATCGTGCCGTCATCTTCAGATTGCAACCTGAAGATGATGACACATTACGCTGTCGAAAATTTGTTGAACGACGATCAATATGATCCGGCCGCACACCTGAGATATCTCCAAGCAACATACAGAGTGTCCGGGAATCAAAGGATAATCCTGCAACCGCAGATAGGTCACATCATGTCCTACTATATAACAAAATTTTATTTAGCAAAAGTCTCACTATTTTTCGAGATACTGATTTCTTTATGTTTTTTCGAAACATGTGACATTGTTCAGTTTATTCCATGCCATTTCTACAAATTAAGACTTTTTGAATCCTGTTTCTTTTTTTAAATTTACTCAAAGATGTTTGAGTCATCTGAAACAATGTTCTTTTTTTTTTAAAAAAACCTTTAAAAAATCTTATGCAAAAAGTATATACTTTGAAATAGTGTGGAGTAAAAAAAAATAATGAAAATGTACTAAGCGGATCGTGCGAATTACATTAAAAAATTGCTTAGTTATTGTCAATTTTAAAATGGCATAATTGTTTAACATTCCTTTCAAAATTATGTGGATCGGGCGCCTCGCCCTATTGTATGGCCATCAAGATCACCGGACCTGAATTCCTCGGTTTTTTTTTTTTTTTTTTAAATTTATTGGGGCTGCCTAAAAGATTTAGTCTACGCGACGGGGGTAACTTCGATTACACAGCTCTGTGAGAAAATAAAAACAGCTGCGGAACATATTAACCACAAAGCTTATGCTCACCGAATAAAAAGATCATGTATCAAAAGATTTACGGCACGAATAAGAGCAAATGGCGGTAATTTTGAACAATTTTTATAATTAACGAAATAAAATAATATTACTTGCATTTATTCTGTCTATTATTTGTATGTGTTACGGTGAAACACCGAAATCTGGAGAATGTCGACATTCACCGGTGAATGTCAACATTCACATAGTCGCTTGGTGTATGTCCGAAATATTTACTAAATACCCTTATTTCTTACTTTCACCATGCACTAATGGTGAATGTTGAACATGTCCGAGATTTATATTTTTTTTCTCCGTAATTCAGTCGCGATAAATTTTTCGCCTCTCTTTCTGAGAGGAATAACTAAGAACTTAAAACACACAGTACTTTCAAAATGAGAAAGGAAAATTATAGAAGTTAAAAACTTACTTAATTATACAGTACGTTCTAAATGAGAAAATAAAATAATAGTAATAAAAAACTTACTAAATTATGTGAATCAAATCTTATTTATTGCAACAACTTAAACTATTATGACACTTTGAATTGCACAAGAGGCCCTTGCTTTTCCAAATGCATTTATTTGTGGGTCACTTCCTTTTGCAATGAATTAGCTGCAGCTGCTTCTCTCAGCGAAATTTCTTGAAAAGAAATCTTATCTATGGAAAGGAGCTTTTCTTTACAAATTTCGAACTGATTACGTGTGTAAAGCTGCTTGAGGGTACCATTTTCATTCGCAAGTTCATAGAAGTCCGAGTCTTCTATTCCAACAACAACCGCTAACACATTTCGGTTATCTGTAGGACCACGGTCGACATCAGGGACTTGTATTCGTACAGTATCACCAATTTGAGCAGGAGGAAATTGATTTTGTGAGGTTCGCAACATTTTTGTTGCTTGCAGTAGAATATTCTCTTTCGCGGCCGCTCTTTTTATAGAAATTAACTCGTGTATTTCATTCAGAACTTGATGTGAAGACGTGGTAGATTGCAAGTCCTCTTCAATATTTTTCTTTGGAATTTGGTTTTCGGTTTGACCACCGCTCAAATTTTTTTCAGAAGTATTACCAGTTTCTTCAAGCTGTTCTTCGGTTTCAAAAGTATTGGCGATTTCTTCAAGTTGTTCCTCAGTTTCGATACTTGCGATTTGTTCGCTAGACAAAAAAGACGATGCTATGCCTCTTTTCGCTTTAATGCCAAACATGGCTTCATAAGGACTTTGGCGTATTCCTTCGTGGTACGTAGTGTTCTTGGCAAATTGACCATTTATTTGTATTGTTATCGTTCATCCATGCAGTTAGCATAACCTGTATATCCAGATTAGCCCTTTCAACTGAGCCTTGTGTTTGACTGTGACGAGGCTTTCCATGAACTATCTTAACATCTTTCCACATAGCGCATATTTCGGATATGACTTGATTACTGAATTCTCTACCATTATCTGATTGCAATATTGCTGGAGCACCAAATGTTAAAAATATTGTGAGAACGTGATACGCTACTTCTTCAGCCCTCTTAGTTTTCAAAGGTCGTAGCTGGACAAACTTAGTTAAATCATCTTGATACACCATTATGAACTTGTATTCACCATCTGAGTTTGACTGCAGATCTATCAGATCAACTTGACATCTTGAGTTTAACTCAGAACTGATCATTGGTTTCACAACAATACCTTTTTAGGTGCACCGTGTTTCATTTGACACTGTTTGCATAGATTTAAATACAACATTACAACTTCATATGTAATATTTTTGTATTTATTTTGCAACTCTTTAAGAATACGTGTTCTTCCTCCATGGCCTATCCTGGTGTGAGCTTCATATAGTATACTGAACAATTCGTCATTGGTAACATAATACTGTATATTCATTTCTCCTGGTTTTAATGATACAATTAACTTCCCTTCATCATTAATTTTTAAAACGTCAAAACGTCTTAATCGTCTGTAATCCAAAGGTGTGTTGCACTTAGTTTTAGCAGAAACCACTTCAGAAAGTTTTTTAGAGTACTTTTCTCGAGAAAAATAAAAGCAATTGTCTTCTCGTTTACCCGCAATTAATACATTTAACTTTTCAAGAAAAAGATCACGATTCACTGCAGTATCCATTCTGTATAAATCAGGAAATTAGGGAAAAAAAATTAAGAAAACTTTGCTCTCACCATCGAACCTTGCATATGCCTAAGACTGACAAATCTGACTGACTCCACCAGCACAAATAATTTGGCTGGAAACAGCCAGTCGCCAGGATTTGGCGGGAGACTCCACCAGAACAAAGGATTTGGCGGATTTGGCGAGAAACAGCCAGTCGCCTCTTTGTCGGCTCCTCTCTTTTCGACCTCCACCAGAGCATATCTGTGATTGTCCACATACACCGGTGAGGGTCCGAATGTACAAGAATGTAATGAAATATTCGATCTTTCACCAACGTATTTGGTGTTTGTTGACATTCACCGGTGAATGTCGACATTCTCAGATTTCGGTCTTTCACGGTAACAGGTATATATCCTGCAGCAGCCGAGCCAATACATATTATATAGACTCCTTACCATCACCGTAAAGTAAAACTCGGGATCACTTCACTATAATTACGTCATCTTGTATGACTACTGTCTACTGAAGTATCAGTGACCACTGACTCCTGAGTTTCCTCCCGTTTATCTGTGGTATAGGATCATTTAGGCACTCTTGATTTCGTTCCGGTTTTGTTCTCTCTGTTACGTTGCTACTGAGATGCCCATTTACTCAGCTGTGGTTGCGGTCTGCACATACGTGTTCTTTTATCCTGTTTAATGGGACCAATAAATCCCTGTATTAAGGCCCATTCACACTAGCGGTCAGCTCAGCTCAGGTAAAAAATCGCTATACACGTAATCCAATGGGAGCATTCACACTACGCGGTTCGCTCAGGTGAGGGCAAGGCAAGTCAAACTGAAGATCGCGCCGCCACCGATCAACAACGGTCAAGACCTGAGCTGACCGCTAATGTGAACATACGACGGACAGGTCAGGTCAGATCAAATGGGTGACGAACGTCTGAAAACTATGCTCGTAAGCAATAAAAAAGAGTAATAAATAAATATTTTAACGGTATGTTATTTCTGTTTATTATAAAGTCGAAAAACTTTAATATAAATTCACATATTAATACACATTTTAATACTGCCAACATACAGATCCTGTTTCCGAATTTAAAATTGTTAATTTATTTTTTGAATCAAAGACTTTTGTATTAACGTTAGCACACAAACAAAGAATATTTTTAAAATAGAGTTTCTCTCGCTCATCCTGAAATTCACATGGCATGAAATTTTATCCTTCCGTAAATAATTGTGCAAAATACATGTTGCTAAAATTATGTTATCAATTAATCCTGAAGCAGAATTAATTTTTCTAAAATAAATTCGAATCTTTGAGCCCTAAAATATCAAAAGCATTTCCCGCCACTAGTCTCGCACGGCATAGCCGGTAGTTAACATTCTTTTTTTCTCTTGATCTGTTTGCGCTTGAAACTATCCCAGAACCATCCTCTTTTTGATCTCGAAGTACGTTTAGGCTCTTGCTCCAAAATCATTGGGATGTAATTGACTTTGGGGTAGAAAACGGCATTGTTCACTATGAGCGACTGCATTTTTTTTTTTATCTGCTTAACGTCTCTTAACAGCGAGGTCTTTAGAGACGGAAAAGGATGGGGGGCAAGGAATGGGAAGAAATTCAGCCATAGCCTTTAGAAGGAAGCGTCCCTGCATTTGCCTGGACTGATTTGAGAAACCATGAAAAAACCAAATCTGGATGCCCGAACGGGGATTCGAACCGCCGTCCTTCCGAATGCGAGGCCAGAACGCTAACCGTTACACCACCACTCTCGGTACAACTGAAATGAAATGGCCTCGTCTACGACTTGATCTGACCTGAACTGAACTGACCTGAACTGACCTGACCGCTAGTGTGAATGCTATCCTGGATCTTGAGCTGAGCTGAGCTGACCTGACCGATAGTGTGGCCTTTGTTTCGTGGGGCCGGTGCTAGGATTCTCGGGCCCGGGGTAAGCGTTCTTAGCAGTCAGGTAACCGGTTGGGGCCCGTGGCGAATTCATCAGTCGGGACTCTCCCTCAGGTCAGATGGGCGATCTTCTTAGCTCTCAACTGGCAGGGCGACAATGGAAGGATTCTTGGCTTGGGGGGCCCTTACAGCCGGTGATCGAGCCCCCCTTCAACAGGAGGGCCCGGGGTACATTTTAGCCACTTACCCCCTCCCCCCTCTGTTGTGAATTTAGCTCACTGTAAGGCGCATCAAGACGATGCTCAGAAATCTAATCTGAGACTATGCTGTGATAACAGGTCAGCAGTTCCCAAGTGCTGCTGCCACAGGCAGTCGCTAGGGGACTCGCGTAGAAAGAGTATATGGACGTAATTCGCAATTTACTACCAATCGTACCACTTTACATCCCATTGTCGGCATTTTTTCTCTAAATTCAAGGTATCGGGGATAGTATCTAACAGTGTTGCATTGATCAGAAGCTACATTCTGCGCTGTGTGCCCGTCAGTTTGGAATATACTGCAGTAAACCAGAACTATACTAGTAGCAACTATTTTCATTGTGCAAAACCAACTGATCCGTATCAGACCAACACTCAGGTCACGAAGAACTCAACGCAGCATACTTTCAATACCTATTAAAAGGACTATGGTTGCCATGAACAGCTAATCTCCAGTACAGTTTGGTAATCCTGCACTATTTAATGATTACCCGGTGTCAGCGACAGAAGATCGTCATCCTGATAGAAGAAACATCAAGAAGAAGTCAAAATCGGGGCCGGTCGGTAAACATACGATTCGATAGACAATCAACCAATAACCACTCGGCCACCCAACAGACTCTTGTGTAATCTGAGGGGTTCAAAACCATAACCACACGCACCATAGAGTTCCATGCACATCTATCAACTTAAGTACATTATAGCTTCTTTACGCGTTCCGTATTCAAGGAACAATTTATTGTTGAAGACATAAAGTGTAAATATCCTAGTAGGACATTTGATGGAAAACTTAGTTAGGCAGAGCACATTGGACAAGTGGAAGGGAGATGTTACAAAGTTCCACATTTACAAAGTGCATGATCAAGGGATGTACAGTACCTAGAGAAGTCAGGTAATTGTGATTCAAAAGAGTGGTCAGACCACTGTATGTGTATTGTGGGATAGTATGGGACACACACTATAGTTATCAAATGGAACAGTTGGATGGAGGGCAGCTAGATTTGTTTACCACAGAATACAATCAGTAACTGATATGATAAAGGAGCTCAGTTGGGAGTCATGGGAAGACAGGGGAAGGGCGAAGAGGGCGCTGGCAGTGTACAATGTATATATTAGACTATGCCTGGATGTGTACTGGTGGAAGAATTAGGAATAACACTTGAAAGATAAAATATAAATGACCCAAAACCAGCACTTTGTATAGGCGAGTAGGAAATTTTTCTTTTGTAGGTAAAGGAGTCACGTACTGGAATAAATTACTCGAGGAAACGCTGAACAATTTACGAGACACAGTGAAAGAATTTAAATCATATGAAGAGTTAAATGAAAATATGTGACGATATGAAACCTAGTGAAGTGAATATAAGGTAAGTGAACGTATGTACGATGTGAATACAGCCGAGCAGAACGGACGTGTGGTGTGCACAGTGGCCGCGACACATGCCCCACATGTCTGGCTCACGTGGCGAAAAATAGCAGCACGCTCGCGGCGGGCTGCCTCGCTGCTTCCCGGTATGCGAGCAAAATTGCATTTCGACTTAGTATTGCTCACCTCTGATATAAACTATGTTGCTGCGTAGAGAAAATCATTAACGTGAGACGACTAACAGACATCGACATTTTTTATATACCGTTTCGAAGAACGAACGTATTTAGGTAATTAGCTGATGCCAGAAACTTGGTTCATGAATACCAAACTCTGTCTTAAACGGATTATGTCATAGTTAATACATAACCAGCGAGACTTTTTCGTAACTAATTTATGGACTCTTTTATCTTTTCACATCAACACAAAACATACCTTATTCTACTCTACATGGGACGTATGTTGTTTGAAGCGCCATTAAAAATTCAACGTGTTTTTTTTTTTTTATGAAACCGCATTCAGCAAAAAGTAGATGCTAATTTCTTAATATTTTTATCTTACCTTTTCAGTGCTTCTATATCACATCAAAATGAAACGTATCCTATTTTACTCCTGCGACTATGGACTGTACATTATTAGACATTCCATCAGAATCAAACCAGTATTTTTTACAGATACAAATTTTAAAAACAGTTGATACCTTTGGGGGCGTCCATAAGTTACGTGAGGTGAAATAGGGGGAGGGGATACGGCGAAATCACACAAACGGGGAGGGGGTCAACGGAAATCACACGTGAGGATTTCGAAATTTTTTTGGACTGAAGAGCTAAAAAAAAAAGGTCGAAAGTCGATTTTAAGGGGGTATTTCATCGAAAAGTGGGGGTGTAACCGGCTTTGGAAGGTCTCAAAAAGTTGCGAGGACGATTTCTATGGGGGGGGGGGTGTCTCACGGACCAACTCTCACCAGAGGGGGGGGGGGGTCGGACCCCAGAGGGAGGGGAGGGGGATCCGGAAATCCGGAAAAACACCTCACGTAATTTATGGATGCCCCCTTTTCTGTAAGTTATTAACAGTGCCCTAAACTCATTTTTTCCCCAAAATAACACAGAATTTCTTCCAGTTAAAGTTATTATTATATTTACTAGCTTCTAAGCCTGTCAATAATGATGGGTTGAACGCAGTGTTCCCGTAATTCATTTCTTCTAACTTACTATAACAGTGACAGAGAATACAGTGACAACATTGACATCGCATATAAATTGCTTCTTAGCCAGTCATTAATAACTGGTTGAAAGCGATGTTTCGACGGTACATTTCCTCGCAGTTGCTAGACAAAAAACAATTGTTATTAAACAATCATAATCTTAAAAGTGATGTTATATGGCACATATTTCTTAATTTACTATAACAGTAATATCTCTGGACAGAGAGTAAAAGAAAACATCTACATCGACTGAATGTAAACAAACAAAAAGCAACTAATAATTAATATGTTAATTTAATTGCAACACATACTTTTCTTTTTGTGTTCTGACAATTAATTTCTTCGCAGTTGCTAAATTAAACAGATTTTTTTACTAAATAACATCCTGACTTCTGTTTCCAGTAATATCTCTGGTCGCAATTATTTTGGTAACGAGGGCCGGGCGTGTGATGTCAGCGTTACGGACACGATGATACAGCGGCTCAGTGACCAAAGTAGCCTTTTATATAACCGAGCGAGTTGGGTGTGTGGTAGCGCTCGGGCCTCGAATTTGGAAAGACGCGGGTTCGAATCCCCATCCGGATTTGGATTTTCGGTAGTTTTCCTTTAAAAGGCCATGGCCAATTTCTTCCCATTCCTTGCTTCCAGTCCTTTCTCGCCTCCAATAACCTCGACGTCAACGAGGAGTAAAGCCATAAAAAAAGGCTTTTAAAAGGAAAAATATGTAGACTACGATTCCATATATGCTGCCAGTCTGCAGTTAAATTTGGTTTCTTTCCTCTCATAAATTTCATCAATGTAATTTTGTTCTCTCCAGATATTTATTAACGAAACACAAGTTGAATTTTTTGACCATGAAGGCCTGCTGGTTTTTTGTTTCCTGTGTCAGTACCTATATTTAGAATTTACTAAATATTTATTAAATTGCGTGACATTATGTGAACAGGGAAACGAGAAAAAGATTTTATCAGAACTATTCTAAGCCGGACTCGATACAACGACTCGCACGGTATCGAGGGAACCAATACTAAGTTCTGAAATATAAAATGTATCTTTTCTTTTTGAAAAATTACCGCGCCGTTTGTTTTGTAATTAATTAATTATTTCGTTATTCTTAGATTCTTTCTTGCTGTATAAGCGATTTAGGTCTTTTTAAGTAGTGATGAAAAACACTCTATTCCACCCACAGTTCTTTGTGAATTTCAGAGTATCAGTAAAGATGCAAATAGTTGTCGATCGTAATCAAACACGAATTTAGATACACCACAGGTTTTCAGATTGTATGAGGAGTTTTTATAGAACATTTGTTAACTTTTACTCAAAAGAAATTCTTAACTGGCACACTGATGTGAACATTACGTGTTATAAAAACTAAAATAACTTATTATTATTTTGTTGTTGTTTCGACTCTCATTTTTAAATATCCTTGTATAGGAAATGGAGAGATGGAATTTGCCCAGTTTTGAACCTGTTTATTAGTGTTGGCCATATCGATTACGAGTTTTACACAGTTTTCGATTATCATCTAAGCCAAGTGAGTTGATAATTCTGCCTAAAAATTACACATTTCGCAAAAAATAGTAATCATTTCACCCACAAATCAAAACCTACATGTTTAGCAGACACATGACTTAACCTCTCCTTCCTCAAGCTCTCCAATAAACCCTCTCGTAACAGACCTGTCGCATCAAAATGAAAACATGGATCCTACGGGAAAACGTCAATAAGTAAACGGCGATAGTACGAAATTTGTTGAAAATTTCGAAGGGTCCTTCTTCGCAGCAAATTATGGTTATTCTGTGGGAAACCTTAAGTCGTTTATAGTCCCATATCAATCCTAAGCGAGCCTCATTGTTTCACTTTGTGACAACATGATGGTGTTCGGCGCCTGCTATAGTGTTAGCTGGTTCAAAGTCCTTCTGCTGAAAAAAATTTTCGCCATTCTTGACTTGGCCTGAGGAGCAGAAGAGGTTGTACAGCACAATTCCTAATCAGCAAACCTCTTTTCACACTGCGTATGAATTATCGACACTGTTGAGATTCGTCCATCAGATGGGAACGGTTAACTGGGCTTCTAGTAAGATGTCTTTCACAAAAACACACATTACACTTACACCATTCACCATAATCTCCCCATTTTCACACACTGATGAAAGGAACTGGCCCTCTTACCTCTGACACAATGTCTGGTACACCCTATACGAGATGGTCCGACCAGCCTTGTAACCAGACTTATAAGACAAGTATTTCATCATGTGTTCTTTTTATTTCTGTCAACACTGCCCCAGTGTTTTGAAGCAATACTTCTCGTCGTTTCTGATCCAATCTCATCCTTTTAACATCCACATCAGACCCTACATCCTCAATTATCTGCTTCTTAAATATTATTCTTTCCCTTCGTCTACATTTCTTTGTTCCAATTGTTCCAACTAACAACTAAGCCTTCACCATAGGCCTTAAAGTATGACTTGCCACTCTGTCTGTTCTTTCTGTGAGAATCTGTTACAATTTTCTTTCTGCAGTCGTCATTTCTAAATCACTTTCATCTCGCATTTTACACCGAGCGTGGTGGTGTAACGGCTAGCGTTCTGGCCTCGCATTCGGAAGAACGGCGGTTCGAATCCCCGTCCGGGCATCCAGATTGGAGATTTCCATGGTTTCCCAAATCACTTCAGGCAAATGCCGGGATGCTTCCTCCAAAAGGCCATGGCCCCATTCCTTGCCCCCCATCCTTTCCCGTCTCTAAAGACCTCGCCGTTAGAGAGACGTTAAGCAGATAAAAAAAATCTTATTTTACCTGCCCTCTTAATTTTCAGTAGCTTTCTACAGCGTTGCATTAATGTTGATTATTTCACCGAATGAGAATTCGATAATTTGGCTTAACTCCAACAAACCCAAATTAGTGTTTAAAAACATAAAATTGTTTGTTTGGTAGTGTCAGAATGAATAATAATGATAGTTAGAATATGTAATGAATTGCTGTGTAGCTCAGGTGAATACGGCCCATACGAAGTAGAGGATTTTTCTTCGAAGCTGAACTTCCGAAACGGCTCCCCAGACCCACTCAGCTTGTATCCAATAAGTACCGTGGCGGAAACTCCACAATGAAAGCGTGGCGCTGACCCTGTCATATCTTTCTTTAGCCAATGACTGTGAGTGGGGATGACGAGCTCTACCTCCGGGAATCCTAAGGAATTCGTAAATTAGCTACAGAACACCATGATATTTACGTTCAATGTGTGAGCCGTGCTCGGCTCGCATTGTTTATTTCCCCGCCCTCGATTGTCTTCTGATGCTGGTTCCTGCAGAGCCCGCGTGCTAGTTTCACCCGGGAGAGCGCGCTGTGGCTCTGGTGGTGCCCTCTACCGGCTGATGGAGTTGATTTTCGGGGACACGAAACCGGGAAGTCAGTCGGTCGGCAGCAGCGGATTAGTTCGTTGGGTCTAATATTTTCCTTAATTGACTGCGACGTTAGAGGTCTGCTGGTATAAGCGAGGACTTGTAATTTGACACGGCGGCCTGGAAGTACCGCATGATGTGGATTTGTGACCCTACCGAGACCGTTCCTCGCTCGCATTAATCGAGGGAATTCCTCCGCTGCGCTCTATGTTCGCGAACGGTTTTCCGCCGATTGGGGAGCACGGCAGCGGGTGGTGCTGGCGGTGGCTTCGAGGTGATAAATCGCCATTTTCTAGCACTGTCGGGTATTTGAGGTAGTATACCTGATGATCCCAACTACAAAGTGCGTCGCTTACTGCATTCTTGTTAATTGTGGTTAGTAATTTTGTTGTGGGAACGGACAAATTCCCTGATATGTGGTGCTAATCGTTCCCGCTACCTTATCAGTGTGTGTGTGTGTGTGGGTGGTAACAACTTATGCGCCGGCGTGTACACACTATAGTGTGTTAGAACCTTTTGGTAAGAACTTGATTCTTAAGGTTAAACTCAAGGACGCTAAGGTAAACTGATTCCTGTTTGTTTAAAATAATTGCTGTATTTTGCCTCCTGTGTTTGGTACTAGCTGTAAATTTGTTATATGATGGTAAATTGGTAAGAGCCTGCCCTGTTATATTGCGTTTCCAAGCACATAAGGATTTTCTATTTGCATGTTTAATACAAGTGGAGATATTGTGATTAGGGATATTCTCATGGCTTAACAAGGTTTTCATCGCATTAACATATATTTGTATTGGTACAGGATTTATTAAGATCATAATCTGCAAGATCGAAGTTTTCTTGTGTATTGTATTGAATTATATTATTTGTGATATTCTATATAAGTTTAATCGTTGACCATGATTCTTGTAATAAAATGTTTGAACAAGGTTTGCACTTTATAAACATGCTCCCACATGCTTCCCACTGAGTCCTTAGTTGAAACCACACATATCAATGTGTGATTTGTATAACGATTAAAAATGGGGACAATTTCTTTAGTCCAGTCAGTGCTAACACATTTCGCAAAACGTTGGTGGGTGAACGGCTAACGTTCTGGCCTCGTATTCAAATCCCCTTTCGGCCATACAGATTTGGTTTTTCTATGGTTTCTTCAAATCACTTCAGGCGAATGCCGGAATGGTTCATTGAAAAGGACATGGCCTAATTCTTTCCCGTTCCTTGCCCCCAGTCCTTTCCCGCCTCTAATGACCTCGAGGTCGACGAGGTGTAAAGCCATCGACTATATAATTTCGTAAGCTCATTCACTCAGCTCGATAGCTATTGGCTGAAGAACGGTGTCACGTGTCAGCCTTCGCTCGCAAAACAGCGACCAGAGATACCATTAGTAGAAATTCGTGGCTATGTTCACAATTTAATAGCTAAGCAACTGGTACTAAATTAATTGCCATAATACATTGATTAAGTTTGATTTTCGTAGCGTTTCATGGTTAAAAAATACTGATGAATTTTGCGACTGAAAAAACGTTGATCTGCGTTTCAGTAACATGTTGATAATGAAAGCAACTTAAAAAAAAAAAAAAAACTTTTAAAAATTAAACTACTCATGGACTCTACTGTTACCATGAATGCCAATTGTCATTCCGGCTTGGAAAAATTTAAATCTAATTAAAATTTTGACTAATGTTGTTGCTTGACCAAAGTTTATGGATTACAGTTTATTTGCTATTTAGGGATTTTACTGGCCACTTTCGTTAATAGCTTTTGTTCATGTTCGCTGTACGTGAGTTATTAGGTTATTTTTAGTGAACATGAGACCAAATGTGTTGCCGAATCGAGTATTAAGGAAATTCATCTTCGGAGCAGCTCAACTGTTTAATTATATGGAATGTGTTTTAAGTTCTCTGGCCTTTACAGATACTATGACCTATGATTACATTATGAATGTTTGCCCAGTCTCAAGAAAAACAACGTAATGCTTTCGAAGCAAAGAGAGTTAACTTTAAGGGTCAAATACAAATAAGTTTCTATTAAAGGAATTATACGATTGCGCTATTAATTCCTACCTCTATTAATGCTTCTGAGCTCTTCAAGCTCAGACATTTTATTCACCCTGAAACACAGGTCAAGTTTATATTTGGTCAAATCAGGTCAACCTATCGTAATCTTTCATCCTAAAAACTGGAACTATTCTAGACCCGTGACGATATGAAAAAAAAAGTCACGGGCTTAGACTAGTAACGACAATAAAAGATTTGTAGCTATTATAGTGGATCGTAGCAATTAGCAGTTCGTGTCGTATGCCTAGTGTACTTATGAATGTTGGCAGCTGGAGTAGTATCGTTGGATTATTGACCTGTTGATCGCCAACATCAGACGCCAGAGTTGGAATTGCGTAATTGGAATCGAAGCTGGTCAGCCCGCTCGATACGCACTGTGCGTGTTTGAGACTGCGTGCGCCAGGTGCGGTCGACGCCGCTGGCGCCTGGCCGACGGCCGCCGCCGCGACGCCGCTGGCCCTGGCGCCGGTGCGTGACGTGGCGCGGCGCCCGCCGTCGGTGGCACACGGCGCGGCACGAATACTCTACACATCACCGGGCGTCACCGCGTCTGGCGCCGCGACGCTCGGCAGGTGCGGGGGCGCCGCCAGCTACCCCACCCCCAGACGACGCGACGCGACGCGCGGCTCGTGTTACACAGCGGGCAGCGCAGGAACCAGAGCCAGTCAAACAGCGCAACTTACCTAGCACCAAGGGTCTTTAATAATATGAAGAGTTGAAAGAAGAGATTATCGTTTGAAATGTTAGCTGAGCGTGGTCTTCAAACCGAAGATTTGTTATAACCTCAAGAAGGATGGATACTAGGCATGGTATCAGAGGTAGGACGGCCAATTCCTTTCCTCCTATCGGGAAAAGGGAGCCTAGAGTTTAAGGTGGAACCACGGAGTACTTCATATTTCACAGCAATTATCTCCGTATGTAATTTACAGTTTACAATAGTCTGACAGCAGAAAAGAGTACAAAATGTCCTCAGGGAAAAAAGCTACGTGGTACGTGGAGGTGGGGGTGTGGGGGTGGGAGGGAGGTTTCCAGGAGGCCAAAATGGTGCCACGTGGATTATGGACGTTCCCTTAACCAGTGAACCACCAGATCGATCGTTTGAAATGTAGCGAATGGAAACTCTATCCCTGCCGACCAGAAAACAGGTCGACATCTGGCCAGTAATGCCATACGTATTTACTTCATAGAATACCTGAGAAAATAATACACGTGGAAAGTTTTTTGGCATCGGGGAAATTTTGATGATATATTCCTGTGTCTTATTACACAAAGATCTCACATTCATTTCCACTATCCAATTATACTTGCAGTTGGCCCACAATTGTTGCTGTATCTCCAGTTTTTTGACTATATTAATGTTTTCAGGTGGTATAATATCAAATAATATAAAGGACGAAAGTGAGGGTTATTCCTGAAGATGGCAATCATCGTGCAACATTAAAAAAAGTGGAGGTAGTAGTCGGAGCTAACAGCACAAGTGTTAATATGAACACGTCTTTCTTCATCCAAATAGCCAGTGAAACAGCACTTATTGTTAATAAAATTTAGTTAGGTACACAAGAGATACTACTAGTTACTTAACTGCTAAAAATTTTACTATAGCAAATAAGACGAATTACTACTCAGTATTAAAAAGCTTCAACACGTGTTTCATAAGTCACAAGATTACTTCTATCGATCTTCAAACGGTCTTAAATTGTCCGCCGTGGTGTATTTCGAATATAATAAGTCACGCGACGAACGAGCGACCATCGTTCTCGACACTTTTTTCTCACCGACGCGACGTCTGGGCCAACTTCGTGGCCCCCATACGTTATCTCCCGCTCCGCTTTCTTGATCAATCGGTAGAACCGCAATTACAAGAGTGTTTGTTTGAATTCTATCTATGTTCCACTGTTTTGTGCTTCCACTTTCTCACTATGTATTTTGATAATTTTACCTTCAAGAACGCCATTTATCGAAATACACTTCTACTGATATTGAAATAGTCTTAAATTGTCCTCTATTGTTTAGTTCATACGAAATGCTATTAAAGATCCTAACAAAAAAGTGAAGCACCCAGATAGGGAGGAGGAAACAAAATGAAACCTGACGGGTTGAGAGGGTATGTGACGTTGTTTCAGTGATTACAAAATCGAGTCAAATTTAAGAAGATTGTGACATAACTAGCATAGTAATAATTAGGTGCAAAGTTATTGGTGTAACATGGTGAAACGGCTTCAGCATTAATAAGTGCATAAGTAAATTAGGTTGGCTAGCCTGTAAGAAGCATCGGAATGTAATGATTATCGCTGAGATTAGTCAAAAAAATGTTTTGTGCATAAGTTGTTATGGAAAAAGTGTGTTGAGTCTGAGGAGTAAAGTTTTTTTATGAAATGAGTAACAGAATGTAGTTATAAACTGTTAAATGTAGAGCTGAAAATAAATGTATTTTAAGTTGATAAACGTGAGAAGAATTGGTTACTGTGAAGCAGATAATTTATGAGCAGCGAGGCAGCTTTCGTATGCCATTTTTGTTCTGAATCCAAAATGCATTACGGGCTACATCTAATAAAAAAATTAAAAAAGTAAACATGCAAGATCTTTGCATTATAAGCCCACTTATCATTATAACTTTTCACTCCCTCTGGCCTGGATGCATCTACTGATTCGGTAGAGAAGTGTGTCTGTCATAAGGCTGTTGTATCGTCTCCTGAGGCAAGCTGGCACACAACAGTTGATATTCTGGATACTGGCACTGGGACGGAGTTGACGTCCGAGCTGATCCCACACATGTTCTATCTGAGACAGATCTGGGGATCTTCCTGGCCTCGAGAGAACCTCAACATCACACAGACACTTCATACAGACACATGCCTTGTGTGGACGAGTATTGCCCTGTCGAAAAATGTCAGCACGATACTGTCACATGAAAGGAAACACACGAGGGCGCAGGATGGCCGTGACGCATCGTTGTGCCGTTAGAGTTCCCTCAGCCACTAGCGGCCGTGACCTGAAGTCATATGCGATGGATTGCCACACCATGACGCCCGGAGTAACACCGCTGTGTTTCTCAAAAACGTCGGAAGAATGGGACCTCTTCCCAGGTCTCCGCCATATTCGCCGACGATGGTCATCCGATGTAGTGCAGAACAGTGACTCATCGCCGAACACAGTGCAACGCTATTCGTTGTGTTCAGTGATTTATACCATCATTTATGGTGACGCTGACGAACTGTAACACTTGCTGATGTGGTTTATGAATGGCATATTTTGTTACATTATGTCTTAACCACTAATTCCGATTATTGATTTTAAAACAATGTGTCCTGGCACCAGGGCCGGATTTAAACTTTTTTTTAGTGTAGGCTGTTCATTTTGTGCCGCCCTTTTCTCCTTCATACTTATACTAATCACTAATTTGTATTACCTTTGTTATGTATCAAACGATTATATGTATATGTGAATGAATATAGATTAAGTGTGACTTCGTTACTTGAAAGTATTCAGATTTAGTTATAAATTAGAAACAAGAAAAATCAATATTTATTGTGAAACAAGAATACAAACAAGAAAATAAAAAAAATGTAATACATTATTATAGTTTTCTACGGGATTTTTGATTGGCGAACATAGAGGAACAACTTTCTCACTGACAGTTTTCCATAAGACAAACTTCGTAATACACTTTTTATCGGAAAAGAACAGAAAACACCTTAAGACGTACGCTCTGATTAGTAATCAATTATTATTAAACGATTATAATCTATATTAATTTCAATCAGAATACCGGTTTCGGCATAGTTCAATGCATGTTCCTTAAAAATTTCAAAGAATTTATTTTATTATTAGCTGAGAAATGACGAGTTAACTTTCAAAAAATCATTGTTTTTTCAAAATTAGGACTTCGAGGGCTCGGGGACTTTCAACATCCAGATACTCAATCAATGAAATCTTAGATCATACTTAAGTATTTTTTATTATAGAAATCAAGAAATGTAAGTCTGTCAGCAGAAACTTACCTCTGTCTATAGAGTCTTCCATTGGAAATATACGACGGGCTACAGACTGCGTTGAACAAGATACAAAGTCAAGAAACTAATAACTTAGCTAATTGTTTTCTCACCACTTACCTAAATGAAAATTGATAGTAAACGTATTTTTCTTTTCTATTAATTGTTCTGAGTTTGTCACTTCACTACTAGATGTCACCACTTAAATGAAAATTTATAGTAGACGTTTTTCTATTATGTTTATAATCACACACAAATTTGACGGCTTACTAATGCGGGCACCCTAGGAAATTTGCCGCCCCTAAAACGCTGCCACCCCTAGGCTGGAGCCTATACAGCCTAATGGGAAATCCAGCACTGCCTGGCACCAAATGTAATCTGAGACCCTTACCGATAATTTTTTTATTTTTTTTTTTTTTTGTAGAGTCGTTTGATTACAATAGCTACTATTTTGTGCAAGCTTCGTTTTTGATTGTTGAATTTTACCAACGTTTAGAACAGAAAAGAAATATATGTTAGAACTTTCATAGCAAGAAAACGATCTGATGATTACATTATCTCAATATTGTTACACCGAGCATGGTGGATGGGTGGTAATGCTCTGGCCTCACATTCGGGAGGACGTGCATTCGAATCCCCACCCGAGCATTCAGAATTTGGTTTTCAAAGGTTTCCCTAGATCACTCCAGGCGAAAGCCGGGATACTTCCTTCAAAAGGCCACGGCAGAATTCTTTTCCGTTCTTTGTCCCCATTGTTTTCCAGCTTCTAATGACCCCGACATAGACGAGGCTTAAAGCCACAAAAATAGTGTTACATGGTATAAGTTTTAGTATCATGTTATTTATCCATCCACTTCTCGTCTATTTTGAATAGCGGTAATATTCATCATTGGCTGACAATTTTGATGTTCATGGAGTGTATGTTGCAGGTGTTTTTTTTTAATGGCATTCGGCTACATAGACCATACAGCCAGCTCATCGTGATTACCGACATTTCTAGTGTTTCAATTTCTCCGGTACAATGTAGACACTAAGTATGGACACATGGACACTACAGGATGGAGACGACATTCACATACACCCAACACTTAACACCCATGCCCTCGACCGGACTCGAAACGGCGACCTTCGGCACGAGGTAGCCCCTACGCTACCGAGGCCGGCTTTAAGTTTGTTAGTGTTAGTGTGAGTGAAGCAGTGAAGGATGAGGACATTTCGATCTGCGCATTTGCGTGGGTCATTAGCACTGCTTGGTGATTATGCAACATCAGTTTTGAAGACATGGCCTGGGTAACACCCATGAGTAAAGCTCATTCTAATAATATTAGTATCGCTTCCATCGCGCAGTTTAATAACAACAGCTTTAACGGAACTTGCTGCAGCATTATCACTTAATTTATTCTTTTTCGTTCACATTTATCTTCCTGTTCGTTTTAAACTATATTTCGTACTGCAGTTTTAACCTTCTGAAGCTGAAATTCTTCCATCTTTCCTTGAACCTGACCTAATATTTCATTTAAATGCCCTCTGTATCATGTTTCAGCTTGGCATTGCCATTTTTACCCTAATTGTCTTTATCTTAAATTTATTGTATCTGAGATATCACTGTGGTAAGTGACAGCTACAGGATTCTAATTTTGATGTTCTTGAGCCTGTTGGTTTCAACAAGTTATTATAGTGTCTTATATCGTAATCTACTGCTGATTTTGTTTGTTGGTATTTGTGCTGCATAGATGGTTTTGTGAGACCATGTATGGTATTGTACAGTAAATGCGAAGAGCAACTGTTTCCCTTGCTCATCTTTCGTCTAGACTCTGTGGGTATGACCGGAGTCTGTTAGTTGCACCATCTGGTTTTTAAGAAGCCTTCTATAATGTTCTACAGATTGTTAATACAGTTCAATTGTGTGGTTACAAAAAACTGCATAAAACATATAAAAGTTGTAAAGGCAGAGTAAAAATAGCAATAGCTAGAACGCGAGTTCGATTCCCGAGTCGGTCAGATTTGATTTACAGAAATCACTCCAGGGAAATGCCTGGGGGTTCATTCATGAACGATTTGGCTGAATTCTTTCCCGTTCCTCGTCATCAACGAGCTGTAAGTTCCCAACAAAAATAAAACAATAGATTGTTGTGTACCGAAGGGGAAGGGATAACATGTATTGATATTGTATAGAACATATTGTTAACTCAGTCTGAGCAACAGGTCATGCATTCACATTTATTAGTTTCTTTCATTGTAAATTGTGAAGATACATATTGCAATTAATCGCCTTAGGAATATAACTTAGCTAGTGGCTCCTTACGCCCAAGGAAACTCTTTTGCTTCGATTAACAATGTATTAATAGGACAGTACTTCGTTGGATCAATAAATAACGTTGTGATTCTGAATGGTATTATGGCGAGTTTTTGGAGAACTTACAAAGATTAATTATCGAAAGGATATTTCAGTAATCCAGGTACTAATTGAAGTAGTTTACATAGTGGAACGACCTGAAGTCCTTAAAGATAAACGGCTACCTGACAGTGATTATAGACGCAATTAACTTGTTGGCTTAATATAGGGAATTATATTTCTAGGCGAGATGTTCTCACTGAACAACGTTAGGCGCAGAGACAATCAATAAATATAGATTAATTTTTGTTTATGATTACCTTTACCAGCAAAACAAGAGAAGCATTTATCCTACAAATTTCATGTATTATCTTTGCTAATGTTGTGGAAAGTGCTGTCGTTTATTACCATCTACCACACTGTCATCCATGTTGTCTGGTGTTGATAACGGCACTGTATCAGCAGCTTGTGTCTGCACATTATCGCCCTCCTGCGATCTTGTTGTTGACTTGTGTTTCCTTTGTCGGTGTATGTTGTTGCCTCCAGGCTTCGGCTACAGTTGATTCACCTCGTCGACTACCACAGCCTTGGGGGATGTCTTAATAACAGTGATGCAGGCCAAAATATGTTATATATGCTGTACCAGAATCATCATTGCTCCATTATTTACACTTCATAACATGAACAAAGAATTTTAATTGTTCCTTCACTGCACAAGACAAATGCATAGATTGTCAGGAAATCTGTATCGCTTTCTCCGCCATCCCGGCGGAAAAGTAAAATCATATTTATCATATCTGCTGCAGGGGAGAAAGTTGTATAGGTGCCACATTACGATATAATAAAAGAATCTTATTCCTAGAGTTTGTAGCCAAGTATCGTTTTTGAGACAATATTTTCCTCTTTATGATGGGCTAATGATACCAGAATATTTTGGGTGGTACAGATTGTTAAAACAACATCGCCATCTTTATCGGTGCTTCATGGTCACCATCATCATTACACTTTCTAGCTTGGATTTCCAGAAGATGTGGGTTCAAAATCCCGTCTGGCCATCTTGATTTCGGTTTTCCATGGTTTCCTGAAACCACTTCAGGCGGATGCCAAGATGGTCCCTACAAAATGCCACAGTCAATTTTTTTCGCCTTTCTTGCCCCTTCCTCTCCTGGTTCTCTCTATCAATCCCTATATCGAAGAGCTGTAAAACCCGAAAAAAAAATCTGTATCCAGCATCTATCTTCAACATCAAGGTCCCAGTGCAAGTTATGTAATATGTATGTCGAACCTATCGCTTACCAGAGTTCGTGGAGACGTCATGATGGATTGAATAGGACGCAGGTTTGATTCCTAGCCCCTTCATCTAGATACCGAGTGTGTTGGGTGAGTGGTAGCGTTCTGGCCTTATATGCGGAAGGATGTTTCGAATCCCCGTCGGGGCATCCAGATTTGGATTTTCCATGGTTTCCTCAAATCACTCCAGGCGAATGCCGGAATGCTTCCTTCAAAAGGCCATGGTCGAAATCTTTCCCGTTCCTTTACAGCCTCCTGCCTCTAATGACCTCGACGTCAACGAAGCGTAAAAACATAGGCAAAAAGAAATTAATAATAATAATAAAAAAAATTTGCCCTTCCATTCGGTATTCCTAATTTTTGACTATACAGATGGATACGATAACACCCGTAGTCAGGAAAAACTGAGTTAATTTTGCTATGAACTTTATACTAAAAGATTAATACGGGGCAAGAGATTTATTTTCACACATATTGTATGTATAACCTGTTTCCTTCAAATGTCTTTTGGCACATTAAAAACAGTACGCTCACTAATGAAGTGTTTACTCTTAAATTGGGGTATTTTCTTTTTGTATGATGTCCGAGAGCGTGGAAAGATTTTTCTGTCTCTTGTTAGTAACGATTCTTAAATGCGTCATTGGTACCCATAAAGTGCTGCGCTGCAAGAGAGCTGCCAACTGTCCTATACGTCACTGGGCTGCCGCATACTCTTCCATTTGGCTTCTGCGCCCGCCTCTCCAAGGCTACCACAGAAGTGTGTCGTTTGGCGGTCTTTGAACTTGCACCGATATTTTACACACAACCTTACCAGACTTCTCAGTCTTAATTCCCACAGTCGGAATGGCGATAATTGAATGATTCTTCATCATCTAAATGAACCTTGGATAGTGCCTGGTTTTAGCGTCATTAATAAACCTTTATCAAGGACAATAACACAGCCAACACCATCACAAAACTTACACTACCTCTGTAGTGTGGTGACATTGGGCTGCGTTCATTAGCACAGATAACTGCTTAGAAAGCAGAACCCACAGTGTCAAATGATTTCTTCTTCCTTAACTCCACGCATCTTCTCGTAAAGCAATGTTAATAGAATGAATGTACGTACAATCCTTACTAGACACTATATAGGTGTTGTTCAGGAAATAAGTTCCGTTTGAGAATAGTCTTGTTTTTTGTTTTACTTATTACTTTACGTCTAGTCGACGGCTAAGGTCATTAGAGGCGGGATAGGACTGGGGACAAGGAACGGGAAGGTATTAAGCCATGGCCTTTTTTAAGGAAGCAACCCGGCATTCGCCTGGAGTGATTTGGGGAAACCATGGAAAACCCAAATCTGGATGCCCGGACGGGGATTCGAGCCCGCGTCCTCCCGAATGTGAGGCTAGAACGTTAACCGTTCACCCACCACGATCGGTGAGAATTGTCTTACACAAGCAGGCAAGTAGAATTTTGCACAAGCGCAGAATGAGCATTTATTCACTGTGAAGCGACAGATAATCATACTTTTTCTTCTGGCTTACGCCTCGTCGATGTCGAGGTCTTTAGAGGCGATAAAAAACTTGGGAAAGGAAGGGGGAAGGTATTCTCTCATGGCTTTTTTTTGAAAGAACGAGACCGGCATTCGCCTGAAGAGGTTTGGGAAAATTATGGAAAACCGAGAACTAGATGGTCGGACGGGGACTCGACTACACGTCCTCCTGAATGCGAAGCCAGAGCATTAACGCTCACCCACCACGCTCGGTGATAGATACCACTCCAATGATTTTTTTATGTTCATACATATTACTGAACGTTAGAAATTAGTAAGTCAATCAAACTGGCAACTGATACTAAAAAAAGATTAGTGAATCGTTTATTAAATGCAAGGGATACGTGGTGTTTAAAATTCAAAGACAGATTTGTGAAGTGAAAAAATTATCATCCAGTACATCTTACTCCCAAAATCTCATTAAATCATTTTAACGGGACCATTTGGCTCATCCTCCTATATTCCTGACCTGCACCTCATCCTACACCTTATGAAGTTTCTCGGTAACCGGTGCATTAGGGGGCATCCATAAATTGCGTGAGGTGAAATAGGGGGGGGGTGCGATTTCTCACCAGTGGGGTGGGGGAGGGTCTACGGAAATCTCACGTGAGGGTTTTTTTTTAATTTTGAACTGAAGAGTTAAAATAAAAGGTCTAAAAATTGTGGGAAAGTCGATTTTAGGGGGGTATTTCGTTGAAACGTGGGGGTGTAACCGATTTTGGAGGGTGAGACCTAAAAAAAAGTCTCCAGTCAGAAAGTTTCGAGGGCGATTTGTAGGGGGGGGGGGGGGGGAACAGGGTTATCGCGGACCAGATCTCGCCAGAGGGCGGGCGGTGGGGGGGGGTCCGGAAACCCGGAAAAACAACTCACGTAATTTATTGATACCCCTTTAATGGCGATGACGATCTGCAAAATGTATTTACTAAATAGCACAGACTTTGACTGTATTGCTCTATTTATGATATGTACTTGTAAATAATACACTGTTTGTATTCATTTTATCAGCCACAAAGGTTCCACAGGCTTAGTAGTACGTTAGTTTAGTAGCGTTTGTAGAATTAAAGTAGCAGGAGTTGGCGCGCCGTCGTTGTCGGTGGCGGCAGGAGAGAAGTAGTAGGCAAGTTTAACGTAGTTCGAGACAATGTAAAGACTGAACTACACGGAAAATTGACTGTGAGAATAGCCAAGGAATTGATATATTTTGGGAGAATCTAACAAACGACGGTATTAATTCATTCGGATTTATGTAATGTTTGTAATGTGCTACGGGAATTATGAACATTTTGTTATAATGAATAGTGTCTGCAGTATATGCTCCATTGAGGGCGCGGCAAAAGTACGAACATCCAGTAGTCTTTATAGTGACTTATTATTTCAACGTTGCAATGTGAGGACCACTAGAACATCTGAACATTCCCTGCTCACGAAGTGCTTAATTAAAATTTTATACCGCTAGTTGGTTTCCTGATTTGCTATGCCATATGGTCAGCTATGTATTGCCTCACTGGGCAGAGCTATCCCAATAAACACCTCACAAGAGGGAGCTGATATCTACGATCATGCACTACACACGCTTGTGTCGCACAATAAGAGTCACAAAAATCGTTGGAAAAAATAGTATAAGCTTTACAAAATTTCCGAAAGCTGTATATTACACACGGTATTCTACTCTCTTTCTTATCTACTTGATGGAATTTATTTTTCGAGCATTTCTCGTATAACCAATACTAATAAAAGGCAGCTCTGGTGATTGTGCGGCACGTGCCGAATCTTCTTTGGTGGTCACAGAAGTTTTCACTGTCTGTCTAACAATGTCGCTATTATAGTAAGCTAATGATTTGTGTTATATTTGTTTATTTATATTCTATTGATGTAAAACGATATATATATATATAGCACACGCTCCAGTGTAAGTTTCCCTACACACCATTTTCCTCCTTTATTTTATCCGCCTACGAAGTTTCATTTTAAGTTCTTTCGGCGTTTTTGGCAAATTATTCATGAATTCCCTTCGTAATTTATTCCAATCCCTGAATCCCTTACCTACAGAAGAAAATTTTCCTATTTCCTTATGCCTGACATCGAGTGCCAGCAGGCGGCGATGGTTATCTTTTCCCTTCCATGCACCACTCAATTCTTCCACCAGTATCTCCACGCCTCATAATTAATAAACATCTTGTACACTCCCTGCACTCTCTTCACCCTCCTCCCTTCTTCCAATGAATCATATTCCTGTTCCTTTATCATATCAATTACTGTGTTCTACAGTAATTTCCAGAGACAAATCGAGCAATCCTTCTCTGCACCCCGCCTCCAACTCTTGTATTTGACAGTCAAAATGTTGGTTTCTTACTACACCACTATATTCGAGCAATGATCTGACCAAAGTTTTGTAACCCCGTTCACTGACTTCTATGCTATATCCCCTTATTACTCTCTCCAGTAAATGAGGGATTTTGTAACCTTATCCTGCCACCTGCCCATTTGAGAAAACCAAGATATTTACGCCTCAAATCTTCAACAAGCAATTTCTTCCCAACCCCTTAATCACAGTCAACCTTATCTGTGTACCTAATAAGGTGGCTGGCTCTTCCTTGCATTTATCTTCACGCCGTGTTGATCTACCCAGCTAGATATCCTGTCCAGGTCACCCTGCAGACTCTTCCCCCGTTTTTATCCTATTATATAACATTATGTCGGGGTGTAAGGGTTTGGGAGAGACTATATTAGCCTTTTCCAACCAAATGTCATCCTCTCCTTCACGTGGTGCACCCTGTTTGCACGGACGAGGCTCTGGCGACTGAAAGATTCCCGGTATAAGGAATCACCCACTGCTTGCCAACGGCCTCTGAAAGGAGGGCGGAAGAGCGGGGAGCGGTTCAGGGCACCCTCTTGCCCTTGGGGTTGGAAACGGCCCCTAAAGGCGGATGAATCAGAAATGATCAATGGCATGGGGATGCAGAAGGCAACGGGAAACCACTGCATTAAAGAACCAAAGGGTATCCCGAGGACATGTAATCCTCTCAAATTACATATATCATGATGGCTTCTTCCTGGGTAAAATATTCCGGAGGTAAAATAGTCCCCCAATAGGATCTCCGGGTGGGGACTGCTCAGGGAGGAGTCATCAGAATGGATAGAAACATTCTACGAGTCGGAGCGTGGAATGTAAGAAGTCTGAATAAGGCAGGTAGGTTAGAAAACTTAAAAAGGGAGATGGAACAACTGAAGTTAGATGTTGTTGGGATTAGTGAGATTAAATGGAAGGACGCACAGGATTTCTGGTCTGGGGAACACAGGATAATTAGCACACAAGCTGTCAATGGAGTCACTGGTGAAGGATTTGTAATGAACAAGAAAGTAGGGAAACGGGTGAGTTATTATGAAAAGTTTAGTGACAGGATTATTTTGATGAGGTTAGAAACTAAGCCCGTCCCAACCACATTAGTACAAGTATATATGCCAACGTCACAGGAAGATGACGAAGAAATAGAAAAAATGTACGCTGAAATTGAAGAATTAATCCAATATGTGAAAGGGGATGAAAATCTAATAATCATGGGTGATTGGAATGCAATAGTGGGAGAAGGAAAAGAGGGGAATACTGTAGGAAGTTTTGGTCTAGGAGAAAGAAATGAGCGAGGAGGCAGGTTGCTAGAATTTTGTGAAAGTAGTGGCAAACACACTGTTTAAGAACCATGCAAGAAGAATATACACCTGGAAACGTCCTGGGGATACAGGCAGATATCAGCTAATTGTATAATGAAAACACAGCCAAACCTGTTGCAAATATTCAATGAATTTATTGACCGGTTTCGACCCGCCTTAAGGGGGTCTTCTTCAGAAACTAGTTAAAATATATTACATGAATCTAAAACACTTTTCAATAAAATAGTACACTTTCGTACTAAAGTCACACATTAAAATTTAATGTGTTATTTTAACTAGTTTCTGAAGAAGACCCCCTTAAGGCGGGTCGAAACCGGTCAATAAATTCATTGAATATTTGCAACAGGTTTGGCTGTGTTTTCATTATACAATTGAAGAAATACCGTTGCTGTTGATGCTGCCATGTTCAAGATATCAGCTAGATTATATCATGGTCAAACAGAGATTCAGGAATCAAGTTCTAGACTGTAAAGCGTACCCAGGAGCAGACATAGACTCTGACCATAATTTGATAATAATGGAGTGCAGGCTGAAATTTAAGTGAATAAGGAAGCAGTATAAGCAGAACAGACTGGAAGTGAATAAACTGAAACAATCAAGCACGAGAGAAAAATTTGCAGAAATGATAGACTTGGGTCTAAGAAATAACTCTGAAAGGAGTTCAACTGAGGACGAATGGAATGCATTAAAGACCGAAATAATGAAAGCTGGTAAAGAAACATTAGGCTTTAGGGAACAAGCTGCCCGAAAACCTTGGATAACAGAAGAAATTTTGAAGCTGATGGATCAGAGGAGAAGGTACAAAAATGGTCAGGATGAAGCAGGAAGAGAGCAGTACAGGCAATTTAGAAATCAAATAAATAGGGAATGCAAAATAGCAAAAGAAAAATGGCTACAAGCAAAGTGTGAAGAAGTAGAAAGGGAAATGGTCGCAGGTAAAGTAGATGTTGCCTACAGAAAGATCAAACAGAATTTTGGAGAAATGAAGAAAAGAGGTATGAATATTAATGCTGCCGATGGGAAACCTCTTTTAAGCTCAGAGGATAGAGCTAACCGATGGAAAGAATACATTGAGAAACTGTATGTTGGGGACGATTTGAACAAAAGTGTAATGGAAAAGGAAGGTGTTGTCGACATTGATGACTTAGGAGATCCTGTTTTGAGGACAGAATTTAATAAAGCTCTGAATGACTTGAAAGCAAATAAGGCAGTTGGAATTGATGAGATCCCTGCAGAACTTCTTAAATCCCTAGGAGAGGAAGGAATCGGAAGATTATTCAAGCTGATATCAAAAAGTTATGAAACAGGAGAAATTCCAACTGATTTTAATAAAAATATCATCTTCACACTTCCAAAGAAAGCACAAGCCGACAAATGTGAGAATTATCGCACCATTAGTCTAACATCACATGCTTCAAAATTACTGACCAGAATAATATACAGAAGGATGGAAAGAGTAGTAGAAGACATAGTAGGTGAAGATAAGTTTGGGTTTAGGAAAAATCGTGGTACAAGGGAAGCAATTCTGTCTTTCAGATTAATACTAGAAGGGCGAATGAAGAAAAACAAAGATACTTTTATGGCATTTGTTGATTTAGAAAAAGCTTTTGATAATGTTAGGTGGGACAACATGTTCAAAATTTTAACGAAGTCAGGTCTAAAGTATCGAGATAGAAGAATACTTTATAAACTATATAAGAATCAAGTGGCTATAATAAAAGTAGAGAATCACGAGAGATATGCGTCAGTTAAAAAGGGTGTGAGACAAGGTTGTAGTCTATCCCCGTTAATATTCAACTTGTTCGTAGAAGAAGCAATGAATAAAGTCAAAGCAGAATTTCCATGTGGCATAAGTTTTCAGGGAGAAAAAATCAGTACGCTACGATTTGCTGATGACATTGTCTTGTTAGCAGAGAGGGCTGAGGATATTGAGAAGTTACTGAATGGCATGAACAAAATACCGAAGGAAGATTTTGGACTGAATATAAATCAAAGAAAGACAAAAGTGATGAAATGTAGTAGAAATGATACCAATACTAGTAGATTAAATATAAAAATAGGATCGGATGCAGTAGGAGAAATAAGTGAATTCTGTTTCTTGAGAAGTAAAATTACAACCGATGGACGAAGTAGGAATGATGTTAAAAGCAGAATAGCACTAGCGAAAAGAGCCTTCATGATCTAGGAATTAGAAAGAACTTTTTAAAACTCTTTGTGTGGAGCACAGCACTTTATGGTAGCGAAACATGGACTTTAGAAATACCGGAAAGAAAGAAAATTGAAGCATTTGAAATGTGGTGCTTCAGAAGAATGCTGAAAATTAAGTGGACAGACAAAGTAAGAAATGAACGAGTTTTGGAAATGATGGGTGAGAAAAGAAGTTTGTTGAAGAAGCTTACGGAAAGAAGAGACAGGCTGGTAGGTCATATTTTGAGATATGCTGGATTTGTTAGTGGAGGGAACAGTTGAAGGTAAGAACTGTAGAGGAAGACAGAGATTAGAATATATGAAACAGATAATTGAGGACGTGGGCTGTAAGGGGTATGTAGAAATGAAGAGGTTAGCACAGGATGGGAAAGGATGCATCAACAAACAACCTAACTACTGACTGAAAAACTTTAATACAAACATTTATTAGGATAATGGATAGCAATGGTCCCAGTACATCACCATGTGGCACTCTCATTTTAACTTCAATTTCTTTGGTATTACATTTCTTACCATAACGTTTTGCTTCCAACCTTTGAAGAATTCTTCTACCTAGAAAATCACTTTTTCATCCACTGCAACTAGTATTACCTTATTTAGCACAAATTTATGGCTCACTATGTTGAAAGCTTTTGAAAGATCTAATGCTACACTATCACTTTGAGCTCCCTCGTCCATTTCACCAGAAATTTCCTGATAACCTTATAACTGAAATTTTCTTTAATATCCTTGCATAAACTAATTTACCTACCACTGACGTCAAACTAATTTTCCTGTAATTTGATACACTAATTGGCACCCCTCCTTCATGAACCGGTACTACTGTATCACATTTCCAGTTCTCTTGTAGCAGCAGAATCAATTAAATAGCGTTTCAAGATAAGATACAGTGTTACATCCTGCTATCTTTCCATATATATATATGGCTTTACGCCTCGTTGACGTCGAGCAAATTAGAGGCGGAAAGGATTGGGGGTGGGGGGAGTAAGGAACAGGAAGGAATTCGGCCATGGGATTTTTTTGAAGGAAGCATCCCAGCATTCGGTGATTTGGGGAAACCATAGAAAACCCAAATCTGGATACCCGAACGGGGATACGAACCTTCGTCGTCTCGAATATTTTTTTAAAAATTTGCTCATTTCTAACTGTGTGGATAAGCTCGTTCTCCGATATACACCCTCCCATTCCTGAACGAAACAAATGCAAAGAAACAAACTGCGATCAGCCCGCAATTTTTGCCGGGATAGAAATTAATGAACAGCGTCTTGGGAGGGTTTGCAGTGCTGCCTAGAGTTTGTTCCATCTGCTTAGTGGCAGCAGTGGAACGTCTTAAAGCTGAGAGGATGCTGTGCCCTGGCTGCCGTCCAACCGTGGACTGCCATTTGTCACTGAAATGGGAGAGCGTGGGCGTTCAGTTCTGGGTAGTGCTGCTCTGCTTCGAGTCTATCACGGATTACACAGCGCAGGACGCTAATTGATTCGTTGTGCTCTCTTGCTTCCGTGAAGTCTCTACTCCGCAAGAGACTCTGTTGTCAACCTTGACACCGGATAGTTAACTAGTAGTTATCTCTTTCCCATCTAATCGACGACCATTGCAGAAAATTTTTGATAGTTAATATGAGCAGTGTCTAAACAGCAAGAACTATGATCCTCGGACAGTTCATATTCTCCTATCTGAAGAGGTGGGGATTTAGGAAATGTTTGTTACATAAATCATACAAGAACAATTAGAGAATCATGAACGACATACATCAACTGAAAAGAGGGTGAGACAAGGTAGTGGGGTATCCCCAACTGCTGTAGATCGCCAGTTCAAGTCCGGTAGAGGCATGGGAGTTTAGGTTAAGTGTTGTGTTGGGTGTGTCCTGTGTTGTCCTACAATTGAATGTTCACATAAAATAAGGAAAGATTCATTAATATAAAACTGACGATATACAAATTCATAGAGTGATTACTGAATGGCTGTAATACTGACTGGCAAAGATAAGGGGAAAAAGAAAAAAAACTGTATGTGAGGAAGCAGTATAGGCAGTAAAAAACAAAAAAACTGAATGTGGCATAAGTGTTTAAGGAGAATAAAATCAGGATATTACTATTTTATGATGACATTGTCCTGTTTCCAAAACAGATTGAGTTCCTTAAAAAGTTAATGAATTGCATGAACAAAATAGTGAAGTAATTTGGACTAAATATAAACCAAAGCAAGACAAAAGTGATGAAATATGGCAGAAAAGATAGCAATAATAGTAGACTAAATGTAAAAATAGGGTCGAATCCAATAGGAAAAGTAAGTGAATTTTGCTGCTTAGGAAGTAAAATTACTGATGCTCGAAGCAGGAATGATGTTAAAAACAGAGTAAGCGAAAACAACCTTTTTGAAAAAAGAAATCATTTAGTTTCAAATATTAATCTAGTACTTAGGAATAAATTCGTAAATTCTACGTCTCGAGCATGGCGCTTTATGGTAGCGAAGTATGAACTTTAGGAATACCAGAAAGAAGGAAAGTTGAAGCATCATAGCCTACCTCATATGAACATAGCATAGACCATATAAGTTCCTGGCAGCGTTGTGATTCTAACCCTAGACCCTTAATTTTGAAGTAAAAACGGCGAGTGCCTTATACTCTGAGCTCATGGGAAATTAGAAAACTGAAATTCGATGGACGGTTAGAGATTTTAAAGAAAGCGTCTTTGAACAAAACAACCGATCTATCTCAATATTATGGCCAACAATTTTTTCTGGCACTCCACCGAGCGTGGTGGGTGAGCTGTAGAACACTGATCTCGCATTCGGGAGGACGCGAGTTCGAATCCCAATGCGACCACCTGATATGGGTTTTCCATGGTTTCCTTAAACCACACCAGGCGAATGCCTGGATGGTTCCCTCAAAAAAGACGATAGTTGAATTCCTTCCTGTTCCATGAATCCGCCTTTAGTCACCTCGACGTCGACAAGGCGGAAAAAAAAAAAATCGGGCACAACACATGACATTTACCTCTCACAAATCTAGCTTCCGTGAATGTCAAGTACGCTTTAAACGTTCCGTCAATCTGATTCCATGTTAAATTTAGCCACGACAGAAGCAGAACGCGCGGCATGTTGAAACTCTGTCTTCTGATCGTAAGACCGTACAGGTTTAGCTTTCGAATAAGAACACATAACGTTGTTTTTGATCCATAGAGATAACTTAAATGTGATACACACAGTTTGTCAAACACACTTCTGTCAAGAACTAGATACATTTTTTTTTATTATGTCTTTATGCTTCGTCGACGAAGATATCATTAGAAGAGGGGAAGGTCTGGACCATCCAGAAATTTGAGAAACCATGGAAACCGAAGTCTGGATGCCTATACGGGGATTCGACCCTGTGTCTGCAATCACGCTCGGTAACTAAATACGGAAGTAACGCATGATCAAAGAAAAAAGTGAACGCTTATACGTTTTGCGCAAGCAAAATAATGAATTTGATAATTTCGTTGATGGTGTAAGTTTGCGGTTTATAGAGCGACTGTTCAATTTAGTGAAGCTGCTCAGACGTCACTGCTATTTTAGCAGAGCACGCAATTCGTACAGTAACAAGTTGATTGATCGGATAGACAATGGACGAATTTTTGTAACTGGTACAGCTCTGACAGAAGGTTCGCAAATATTGCAAAACAATTAGTTAGTTATATTGCAGCTCAGTTAAAAGAAACGGGTCTGGTATTCGTCTATTCTAGTCGCTCGCCACATAGGAACGTCTTAAGTTAGATTTTGCGTGCATATTGTGATTTCTCTTTTTTTATGCACTAATAAAAACTAGTCGTGTATGTGAACACATAGGTGACAAAGAAAATGAATTTAACAAGGTTGCCTAAACTCGTATGTTATGGCTAAAGGTACCACGGTTTTCTTCGTTGTTTGCGTGCCTACTTTCCGTAAATAATCAATTGTGTTGGCAGGGGAGGGTTGGAAGAATATTGATTTATGAATCGTTAAGCAATATGCTCTTCGGTAACTAAAGAAACCATGGTAAACTAAATTCGTTTAAATATTCTGCCGTAATTATTAAGCTGATTAATACTTCAATATGACATGTCAACAGAAACTTAATACTTCAACCTGACATGATACAGAGCTTCAATGTGTTGTTGCTATAGTGCAAACAACAAAATTTCGTCAATAAATTTTTTTAAAAAAATTTCTTTCCCTGCAAGGTTCTAATTACTAACACTAATGATTTTTTTTCTGAAATAGATACGAAATATGTAAATCATAGAGTCAATTTTTTTTTAAAGAAATAGTTTCCGGATTTGTTAAATAATTGTATATTAGATCACGGTATGATTATGAAAATGGTTATCAGTTCTACTTCCAGTAATTTTAGAGCAATTTAAATCTAAGTTGACTGATGGATGCTATACCATTTGGAATTCGGTCTCAAGCACGTTCATTGCTGTGAACAAAAAAATTGAAACTGTAATTTAATAATAATAATAATAATTCCGTGTGGCCATAATGACCTGAAGATATAACTTCTAAAGAATGCTTCCGCCCTTGGCAATTTTCCTACGAACCTATGTTTTAATTTCACGAATTTTTACTTAATATTCTTTAAGTGTTTAAAATAAACTGCTCACTTTATTCCAGTCCTGGAGACCTTAAAGTACAACCTTGTTAAGCAAGAAACTTAATGCTAGTTTGTGGTGATAGTAATCTCGTCCCTTTCAAGTACTACTCCTACAAGTGCTTCTAACTACATGCATCCAGGTCCCATCTACACATATAACAAAAATTTAACCGCTATAAAGTCTGTACATTTAAAGATATATCTTTATGGAGAGTGTCGGGCACTATTATTAAGCTAAAAAGAAGGAATTCAGCGACCTTTTTTAATTGTTTCTGTCTGTCTCCAAGTTGGAATGAATGGGATTCGCGCAAAAACTACTTTTCGGATTTTTACGAGTTCGATTAATGTGCAGCGGGTAAAACAGCGTATATTTAATTCTGATGTGATGTAGGAAAGCAGATATTAAGATCATAACGGGGAAATTTTCTGCATATTTAACTTTTTTTTTAATAAAATGAGTTTGAAGTGCTGTTCATAAGATCGTGGAAGGGATCAACGATTTTATTGTTTGTGTTTGTCTGCTTGTGTGTGTGGATGAACGTGAATCAGTCAAAAATAACTGTAGAATTTTGACGGGGTTTCGAGCTATGTACAGTACTACCCATGGCACCATGAGTAGAACAAGGTATGTTTTATTTGAATGTGAAGACGAAAAAATTAAAAATGAAGAAAAAGTGTCCTCAAATTAGTATCCATTTAAGGTTGAGTTAGTTCGCGCAGTCAAAATATTTATCTTGATTTCAGTATACGGTCGCCATCGTACTGAGTTACAGTTTTTTGTGAGACCCTTCACACGAAGTCAGTGGTTCGAAGTGGCAATGGATCATGTAGCTTTTGAAGGTAGCTTAAGAGAGAGGACTAAATATGAACAAGTATAGAGAAAGTACAGAGAAGAGCCGCTCGATTCGTGACCGCTTGCTACAGTCCTTTTGAAAGCGTCACAGAACTGATTAGTAGACTAGGCTGGGAGTCTCTGGTAGATAGACGACGCACGTTTCGTTTAAACTTATTGGTAAACATGTGTACTCCCACTTTCACTTACGAGTGCAGTGAAATACTTCGTCCACCAACCTATTTGACCCGGAATGAAAGGAAAGATAAGATTAGAGAAATAAAGTGCCGCAATGATTCTTATATGAATTATTTTTTTCCCTCGTACCATTAGGGATTGGAATGCACAACAAAGAAATTAGCTTTGGTGCTGAGCACCCTCTGCCACCCACAATTTTGTGAATTGCAGAGTATATATGTAGATGTACAACAGTACACACGAAGTTGAGAGGAACAGCTTTTGTTAATATACGCCTCCTACACTCCCAACACTTTGTTCACCCTCCTCGTATCTTCATTGACTTCTAAATCATTATCGCTGCTAAAATCTCAAACTCTTCCGTACCTCTCTAACAATAAGAATGCCGCAAAACAGGTTTGTGCACTTATTTAAATGATTATGGACGAGCTAGACTATTCGAAGCAAGCAGAGTGCCATGCATGACCTATTTCGCTGTTTAACTGCTAGTGATACCTACCGTACGAGATTATTATTGCGAAAACTGGCGTAAATATCTTCTTTTAGCTTGTAGGTGAGATTGATGTGACTCCGCGCTTGTTGACAGAAAGATCTAGCTTAGCTGCTATTCATAACAAGGTTGCTTTCATGAGCTGGCACTTTACGATAAATTATTACATCCTCTATAGCATCTCTGTTATCGCCGTTGCTATGAGCTTTGTAACACTTTTTAAAGTCTTCTTTGTTTTAAGCAAGGAGCGCCACACGTAAGACTCTCTGAAAGAAGTTTTGTGCGTTCTTTAAGAACTACAGTGATATTCAATGTCTGTCGAAAATCTTTAGCCAGCAACGTATATTATGCGCCAGGCACACGGATCCATCAAATTATTTGCTCAAGTCCAACCGTCCTTATACAGGGTGGTCAGAAATTCACTCATCGACGGGTAAGGGCAGTGTTCGGGACGTTGCATTAACGAAATAAATACAAAAAAATTCTAGTAAAAGTCGTACCGTTTTTGAGTTATTCGCAGCTAAAGTTGGCCAATAAGAGCGCTGCGCGGGCGAATTCAAACAGCCTTCCTCCGGCGGTGTTGCCAAGCGTACTCGAGGCATGAGACCGCCACAGAAAACGAAAATAAAAGTTCTCTTCGGAAGGGGGATCGAACCCGCAACCTTCAGATTGAGAGTTTGTCGTCTTACCGACTACGCTGCCAAAGCACTAGAATTTCCTTGTTTTTAGAAGCCACTAGGGCGGGAATTCGGTGGTGGGGCTAAAGGACCATGCCAGAAGAAGTCTCGCAGTCGAACGCAACTTACTGATAAAGACACTGTCATCATGCAACGTCATCAATTTTCGTTTGAAGAGTACGCCGATATGCATTTGGCGTAAGGCGCTTCTGGACAAAACAGGGCCGAAGCAGTTAAGATTTACACGACTCGATTTCCTAACTGTGTGATTCCATCGGCCAACACTTTTGTGTTGGTTGACAGAAGGTTGAGGGAGACGGGAAGTATTGTTGTCCACAGGCCCGACGCCGGACGAAATCGGTTCAGGCGGAGTGTAGGATTTGAAGACAATGTCCTGGAAATGATTGCTGATAATCCGAGGACAAGCTCTAGGGTCATTGCCAACGCATTGCAGATACGTCCAGTCTAAGTGATCCCTCAAATTCTCCGTTTAAATGCAGCCTTTCAATAGGGTCATTTTTGTTGTTTTTTAATTACCAGGCCTCACATGCCACTGTTTTGGACGTCCTTCACGACGAAGGGTTACATCCCTTTCACTTTCAAAAGTTTCAAGATTTGGAGGAAGACGATTTTCCACTTCGAGTTCAGTTTTCACAGTGGTACCTGCAGCAATGTAACGATTATCCAAACTTTGAAAGGAAGGTGCTGTGGACGGATGAGGCGTGCTATACCAGGGAGAAGTGTTTTAATAGCCAAAACAGCCATATCTGGGATGTCGAAAATCCGCATGCAATTTTTGTCAAGTCATACCAACACAAATTTAGTGTTAACATTTGGGCGGGTATTTTGGGCGAGTTTATACTAGGCCCTGTTCTACTTCCGCAACGTTTAAATGGCGTTTCTTATTTAGCATTTCATGAAAACGTCCTTCTGTTGTACTTAGAAGACGTTCCTTTGGCAATTCGTAATGACATGTGGTTTCAACATGACGGCGCGCCGCCGCATTTTGCAGTACCGGTACGTCAACACTTCGATGCATTGTATCCTAACAGGTGGATTGGTCGAGGAGGCCCAATTCACTGGCCAGCTCGATCACCATACAACAACCCATTGGATTTTTATCTCTGGGGAGCTGTCAAGGCCATTGTTTATGAGACTGAAGTAGAAACAGAGGAAGAACTTTTGGCTAGGATAATTCTAGCTTTTGATGAAATTAGAGAAAGTTACAATTTTGAAAGACTCGTAAATTCAGTAACTCAGCGTTGTCGTTCCGGTATTGCAGTTGAGGGAGGACATTTTGAGCAGTTGCTGTAAAATGTAAGGACCCGTATTTTTTTTTTTATTGTTGTTTATTGGAATACATTTTTACTACGTTTACTGTTGCGGGTTGACGCTTATTATAAGTAAATCCCTGTTGGCTTTCAATGTTGCGACTGATAACGTCAAGTTGGAATGAAACTACTGTACAGTAATTTTGTTTTGTATCAGTGACAAAAGGGCTTTCAATGAGTAACTTGTTTACCTTTTGCGGCTTGCCGCGCGTTAGCGAGTTGATACACGTTACCAAAGTGTACAACTTGTTTGAATAAGAACAGACTTTTTGCAGCAGAGAAAGTTACGTTACAAACTATAGAATGGGTTTAATGTTCTTTTTTACAAAAGTTTATTGTTTTTTGTTGCAAAATAGTCGCAAGAATATTCACGTTAATCAATAAAAATGTTGTGATCGAAATCTAGTTAAATACGATTACATGGAATAAAAGAAGCTTCTTTGCAACGAATAAATTAAGTTTGCAAAAAAAAATTTTTTTTTGTGCCAGTACTTAACTATTTTTGTACAAAAATTAAAGATTAATCTAGCAAGCAGATCAACTAATTAAAAAACAATTTCCATAAAAAAGAATCCTCTAGCCCCACCACCGACTTCCCGAAAAATGTCGCGGATTACCGATCAATTCCGATTACGAACAAACAGTCCGCCCTAGTGACTTCTAAAAACAATGAAATTCTAGTGCTTTGGCAGCGTAGTCAGTAAGACTGCAAACTATCAATTTGAGGGTTCGAGCCCCACTTCCGGAGAGAGTTTTTCTTTTCGTTTTCTTAGGCGGTCGCATGCCTCGAGTACGCTTGGCAACACCGCCGGAGGAAGGCTGTTTGAATTCGCCCGCGCAGCGGTCTTATTGGCCAACTTTAGCTGCGAATAACTCAAAAACGGTACGACTTTTACTAGATTTTTTTTGTATTTATTTCGTTAGTGCAACGTCCCGAACACTGCCCTTACCCGTCGATGAGTGAATTTCTGACCACCCTGTATAGCGGCATACCGTTACTACAGTTATTCTTTTTTATGATTTTTCTATTTTTTATAGATTTTAAAGCAAGCAGTTCCGCAGGATTAAACAGAGATTACGCAAAAAGTAGTAGGAGAGGAATGGGTGATTCTTCTGACATATTTCTAATTCATAAGATATGAGGGCGGCAATCTGGAATAATGAGATTTCTGTCGGCACCCCCTTCTCGCCCGAGTCAAGCCCCCCCCCCCCCCAAACCAAATCCTAGCCTCCCCAAACCAAAATCCTGGATCCACCACTGTGAAGGTCTATGTACCGACTGCGCTAATCTCTGACCTCCCTTTCCACATAGCTTATATGTCGTCTCTTGATTCTTCCTGGGGATTACCTGGAGGCTCGACTATTTCGTCACAGTCTGTGGGTCTGTGACCTGTACATCTGAATATATTTCAAAACTATTGGTTCCAAGTTACTATTGTCTCATTTTAACGCTAGGAATGGCCATCATCAATTTATTTATACTTGATGACCAAAGGTGCAAAATGTTTCGTTGTAGCGGTGGTGTATAAACATCCTAGCGCTTGCAGTCCAAACTTAGTTTATGCCCCAATGTCCTTATTTGTTACTGACGATGAAGGCGTTATAGCTTGCCAAAACACTGATCGGTTAGGAAATCAACGCACCATATAATCTAACGCATTTCCTTGCAAACACGTATTAATAACAGATTAATAGAACTTGAAGCATTTGAAATGTGGTGCTACAGAAGAATGCTAAAAATTAGGTGGACAGACAAAGTAAGAAATGAACGAGTTTTGGAAATGATGGGTGAGAAAAGAAGTTTATGGAAGAAGCTTACAGGAAGAAGAGACAGGCTTTTAGGTCATATTTTGAGACATGCTGGATTGGTTAATTTGTTAGTAGAGGGAACAGTCGAAGGTAAGAACTGTAGAGGTAGACAGAGATTAGAATATATGAAGCAGATAATTGAGGACGTGGGTTGTAAGGGGTTTGTAGAAACGAAAAGGTTAGCACAAGATAGGAAGGGATGGAAGATTGCATCAAACCAGTCTAAAAACTGACGACAGCAAAAAAAAAAAAAAAAAAGACCTTATTATGGTTATGATTATAACTATACAGAAATAAAAAAATCAGTGGATAAGAGTACAATTCGCGTAATTAGATCACATTTTTTCTTTACAAACCCTGAATATTGTGAGAAACTAAAAACCTATAGCAATTTCATAACAAATAACTTTGCTGCACAGTTAATGGACGTGTTCATTTTTGGCCAAAAAAATAAAAGAAGTAAAAATAAAATATATCATTCAAATTTACGTATGTTTAGAGTTCCGTTCACAAATTGTGTAGGCCTACTAAATAGAATTCACTAACTTTCTGTAATTTTTCTTTTCTGTATTTTTTTTTTTTTTTTTTTAAAATCGTCTCTAAAAGTGGCATTTAAATCAAGTTCATTGCCCGTCTTGCGAAACTTTATTTCAAATTAAAATTGTAAATGATTAAAACACTAAAAATACTTCATTTGAAAAAAATAAGTATATTTTTTAAGGCTCGCTACATTCTTACAGTTGTAGGTTGCAAACCCGCATTTGTTAATGTTGTGAATTATTTATTCCGAATATGCAATTTTTATATCAATGAGCGTTACCAACCTGTTTTCTGCGCTGCCTCTTAGGATTTAAGCTGCATCTAAGTTTTGGCGGTTGTTTACGCGACACTCAACAGTAATACCTGTTTCACCTCTAAATCTACACATCGAGCCTGGTGGGTGAGTGGTAACGTTTTGGCCTCACATTCGGGCGGATGTGCGTTCACATCCCCGCCCGGCCATCCAGATTTAGGTTTTCCATGGTTTCTCCAAATCACTCCAGGTGAATGCTCTGATGGTTCCTTCAATAAGCGTGGCCGAATTACTTCTCGTTTCTTTTACCCGGTCCTTTCCCGCCACTAATGACCACGACGTCGACGAGGCGTAAAGCCATAAACAGAAAAAATCTAATCTTCTGAGTATCTTTCGTGGTACTTATTGTTTTATAAAAATTTGTATACCTGACTATCCCAGGTAGCTGGTAGTATCAGAACGACGAGACATAATAAAAAAAATGGTATTTGATTAAATAGCGGTACAGGCAGCTTCAATGTTATTGTATTCTCCTACTAATTGAATTTCCGTAGTACATTTTTCCACTAAGAATGGGTGACACAGGACGGACATAACATTTAACTAAAACCATCCATGCCCTGGAGCAAGAGTCGAACCGGCGACCTCAACAACACGAGTTCAGCGTGTAAACTCCAGCTCTACAGGGGCCAGCTTGTGAGCTATTTCTATAGTCGCCTGTAGTTTCCCTTTAAGTAAATCACAGGTTTCTTACGTAACGAATATGTTTAAACTGAATTAGTATTGGTTAGTAGGATGCTTCTTATTAGTAGTTTGTAAAAAGTAACAAACTATTATTATCTTAACTTTATCCATAACAAAATGGATTAGTGAAAGTCTGCAACTGTTTCAAATTGAGGGTAAACAAATGAAAATCTGCGACACAGTTACTTTTGTTGCTTTAACAGCAGAATTTGAAAAAGAAAAAAGTATAAATTTCCTGGACCTATGCATCTCAAACTTCAACAATAAACACAACTTCACTATCTATAGAAAAAATACAATGACTGATTGCACCATACCATCAGCATCTTGCCACCCCAATGCACATAAACAGGCAGCCTACAGGTCCATGGTGCACAGGGCCAATAATATCCCCTTAAACAAAGCCAACCATGATTACGAGCTTGATATAATAAAACAAATTGCTGTAGCTAATCAATACCCCAGCCAGATGATAGACAAAATTGAAATGAAAATAAACAAAAATAAGAATACCAATTTCATTAAAGATGCAAAACAACCAGAAAAATTTGTTTCCAGCATCCCTTATGTAGGCAAAATATCCCAAACAATTGCTAATGTGCTTAAATCACACAAAATTAAAATAGGTTTCAGAACCAAAAACAAATTACAACAAAAATTAAGACACAATATTAACACTAACGCAGACCCAATGCTAGAATCAGGCATTTACAAAATAACATGTAACCAATGCTCAAAATTCTATATAGGTCAAACTGGCAGAAATTTCCATACAAGATACTTAGAGCACATCAATGCCTTCAAAAAGGGACAACACACAAAATCAGCAATAGCCACACATATACACAACACCAGCCACCCCTTCAATGACATTAACAAAGATTTGAAGGTACTCCACCACATAAATAAAAGCCACCATATGGACTTAATGGAAGAATTCGAAATTTATTTAAATCATAAATCATCTAAGGATACAATATTAAATGAAAAGTTAGATAGTGAATCTGTAACCTTTTTTAAATGTTTTGACGCCTTATTATAAATTATGTATCATCCGCTAAATCCTAACTCTTATGTAATTATTAATATTAAGCACATTTCTAAATCATATAAAAAACTCTTTTATGTAATAATAATATCCTTTATTATGTCTAGGCTTCAAGCATATCATCTTTGAATTGTATAAATGTTAATTCTTTAAATCATCTTTGCCTTGTGTACAATACACAAACTTTCAATCTGTGTTCATCATCCATAACGTTTGTGTAATTTAAGGATGTATTTGTGTGTGTTTCTGTGTTGCCATTTTCGTCAGAAACCTTCAAAAACGTAAGTGATAAGAAAAATGTTTCAATTCATGTTTTATTACATAGTCTTTATACCATAGTACAGCATCCCAAAATTCTTTTCCAGAAATCACATGAAAACTGTACAAACGCCCAGCAGAAACAAACACAACGACTCCTCATATTTCTATAACTAAAAAAACATGTAAACCTACTTATAGTGCGTTTGAAAATGGGAATAAATTCCCGAAACGCGTCATGCACAAAATAAACTAAAGCAACAAAAGTAACTGTGTCGCAGATTTTCATTTGTTTACCCTCAACTATTATTATGACCATATTTTCTTTATCTGAAAATTTTGTGTGATAAAAGTTTGGAAATGGATTCCGGATTAAAGCCATTACTGAAATAAAATGTTAAGTTATAGTCGTTGCGCTGCTGATAACACAATCTTTTGAAACTAGCATCCAAAAAATTCAGTTCAGTTCAGTTGGGTTTTTCGCCATGGTATATGATGCACTGAAAACAAAGAGTTCAGATAAAACTAATGTAAAACTGTCAGATGGAACAGCAACCGGATCCAAGTGGCTGAAATCAATTTTCTTTGGTCTAACAACGAGATGACGGTAGAGAATCAGAAATCAGTAAGAGCTATTAGATGCTTTATTAATTATAATACTTTTGGTTTACTGCGTCTAGATTCTAGAGCAACCAAAATAGACCTACTACGGTGTGGTATACGTGTTTCGATTTATTAAATAATCGTCAGTGCCCTAAAACGAGTTGCTACTTTAAAGCTTTCTAGACATCTGAGGCGAAAATTGATTTGGCCACATGGTGAGTATTTTCGCATATGGGCTACACAATATCTATTTAAAAAAAAATCAGTAACTGGAAAAAGACTAAGAAGCAGATTGAGAGATGACTGGATGAAGCAAATATAAAACGGTCTAAGTAGTCTCTCTCGAGAGTGGGGAAAGATACTAGAGAGAAGTAGTTAGAAAGAGATTTTTTATTGTTCTCGGATCTCACGACCGCGAAGTTATTAGAGGTGGCAGAGAAGTGAGGACATGAAAATAAAAGAGATTTGGCCACGGACGTTTGGAGTAACCATCCGGCATTCCCCTGAAGTGATTATGGAAACTATGGAAAACCGAAATCTGGATGGTCGGAAGGGGATTCGAACCCTCTTTCTCCCGATTGCCAAGCCTGAGTGTTACCAGGCACCCCACAGGCTCAGTACAAGACGGGAGATAATGGAAAAGGCTTATTTGTTACCATACACCAGTGGTTCCTTATTAGTTTATCCAGAGTACCATTTTAAGAACAAGCTCAACCTTGCGTACCCCTTATAACTGAAATGATAAACAAAAAATAACCCCTTTTTTTCGAGATTTATTAAATTTTAATCTAATAAGAAACGTCATAAAAAATTAAAAAATGTCCAAAAGTGTTGTATTTACTATACTAATAATAATGAAAATCACAAATGATTATTTAAGTTTAATGGGACAGATGTGCACGATTGTCGTTGCACAGATCTAAGAACTTCGGTTGTTGTTTCCTGAGCTTCATCCTTAAATCATCTTCGAGTTGAAGTCTGTGGCGATGTTTGATTTTTATGTGTGTCATAGCCAAAAATTCGCCCTCGCATAGGTAGGTCATAAACAAAGCAAAAATGTTATTGCTGCTTTGCTAGTATGATAAACGTCTTTTAGTTCAAGCCAAAAATGTAATTCATACACACACACACACACACACACAAAGCTTGTCATAAAATATATTTTGGCGATACTAATATCTGCGAAATTTTTTGTAATTAACTTAGTGATTATTATTTCACCCACGAGATAACCGCGCGTACTCCTTGAAGCAACTTCACGTATCGCTGGGAGTAGGTGTAACAAACACTAATTGGGAACCACTGCCACACACGGTTCGGTGGAGTGGAAAATGGATGCTGATTATTTCGTCAAGTTGAACTGTTTCAACCAGATACCAACGGCTCGCAGTTTACTTCATCGAAGATGAGAAATACTTCTGAGAAAATGGAGAGCAGTTTGCTTCGACAGATAACCGCTCCTCCATCTACGAGTCTCACTACATGACCCCCTGAACATCCGTGTATGTGCGATAACGAACGAGATATCTTGGAAATGAGCTAGCTACTGGCAAGTTATCGCCAATTTCTAATAACATGAATCAGAGTCATCAGCAAAGCTATGACTCATCATAATCAAGCAATCGAGGCATCTGCCTTGCCCTCTCAACTCGCCGAAGGAATTAGTTTCGCTGTAGCTACTGTCTAGGGTTCTAAGAATGATGTTACTGCTGTCACAGAATAATTATTCTAATTCCACAAAAAAACTCGAGATACAATGACACACTACACAAGCACACATTTCTGTATGTAACCACTCACGGAACTTCTGACATAATATGCAAATATTATTGCCAGTGATTAAAATCTTGTAACGAATCGTCAGCAGTGTTTCAAATGGTTCTGTGGAATTTACTAGTGTTATACGTTTTATATTATTTTTCAATTACTGCTATGAAGTGTAACAGAGACAGTTTTATTATCGTATGTACAGTACTTTCTGTATAACTTGTGTTTGGTGATCTTAAACCTTATTCATAACAAAAACCAAATAAACTCTAAACAGAATAATAAAGGAGCAAAGTAAATTAAACACATTGCAACGCTACACTATAACACTGACTGACAGAAAACATGGGGCTGACGGTGGGTGAAGTAACGCAGGCAGTGTGACCTTGAGTGGACTGTTTTGGTGTAGGCGGCAATGGTCGCAAAGAAATAAAACCGGATATGGAACACTTCCACTTAAACCAACCGGTATAATCACGCAGAATAGGATTACAATGGAACTACAAAACTGGAGATACTTCAAGAACTAGTTATGAGCTCATTCAGATTTTATGTTGAAATTCTACGACTGAGGAGTATTTTCAGTGGCAGGGAATTCTCTTCCACCGAAGAATAGCATACATTAAGAAAGACAGTTCCTGCAGGTTCTGTCCGTCAGCTACCCACAGTAATCAAGCTAGAGGTCAGAAACCGAAAATTTAGGGATGTACAGTTCTTTCACATTAAGAAAAAAGAAGCTATTCATCGAAGACTAGGTATTTATGGGACATAATGACTTTCCAGCGAGGAATGCATAGAGTAGACGGGTGCAGGTAAGGGAGCGTCCATAAACTACGTAGCTCCATTTTGGCCTTCCTTGAACCCCTCCTACCCCCACGTATCCTGACGTGGCTTCAGCCTCAACAATCACAACCGCTCCCCACACCTCATCCCCTCGTGTTGCACGTAGCTTATTTCCCAGTTGATTCTAGAAGACATTTTGTACCGTTTTCTCTTATCTGGTTATCGTTAAAACAATTAAAAACGCTGAAAGAATTTAAAGTTTAAATTAGTAGAGGGCAAAGGTAGGTGGGAAGAGGAAAGGAGAAGGATGGGTGTGTAGGGAGACTGCCACTGGAGCTTGCGCTCCATCGCAATTATGTCAAATTATAATTATAGTTGTGATATTGTGATATTTGCGCAATTATAAATATTCTGAAAGAAATGTTGACACTAGCTACTCCTCAAATGAGCAATCATTGAAAACCCTCTTTCTCAGGTGCAGTCAGGGATCCTTTACTTCTTGAGGTGTTACTATAAACATTCATCTTATCTCGTTCATCATTCTTCATTAATTGATAAAATAGAACAAACTATATATACCTGCCGCATAAAAGAAAATCCAAAGTAGAACTGCATTTTTGTTGTCTTAAGCTGCCTTCTTTCTACCTCACCAGGCAATGATTCTTTGAGCTGCTTAAAAAAATTCTGTAACCCCTTGTATAACGAAAACCAGTTATAAAAACATTTTATTGTTCAGCCCCACGTCTCACCACACTTTGAACTTGAAATAACAGTTTAGCGAGCATTATAATTCAAGTTGCACTGAAATTCATTTGACAGAACAAAATCGGAATTATTTTCTGAACAACCTGGTGTGGTCACACGCGGATGATCCTAATCAAAACAGCTTTAATTGAAACCATCAAAACAATACGTACTATCACTGCCTTGATCTGTAAGCGAATTTTTGTCTGGGTACGGAATGTCAAATGCTTTTCGAATCATAATGCACCTTTTCGTATCGGTTACTTCAAATGCGTCGACCGCGTGCAAACCAACGCTATGACTTCAAGTCAAACGGATGCGCAACACTGTTAGTATTTAGGATACCTAAATTACATACGGAGATAATTAAATGAGAGAAATAAATATCCACGCGCTATTGTGTGTGTTCTGTACATTATTTCAACTGTGACAAATAGCATAAATGAAAATCTACCTGAGTAGACTCGTAATCTTCCCATCCCCCGTCGTATCTCAGCGTAGCTTTCTACACAACCCTGCCCCCCCCTAGACCAACCACATCACAGGTTATGGACGCTTCCTAAAGAAACGATTATAAGGACGTAAGGCATTTAGTAACTCGCCCCTATGGCTCAGCACATTCCGGTACCATGATGATCTCTGGAGCTTGGCATGCGTTAGCTGGACGAATTTCTAACCATCGTGACTTGGCTGGCAGGGTAGAGGAGGTAGTGGTGCACGATTCATGATCACCTGATTGTACACCAAATTCCTCAGTTAAACCCTTAACCTCTTCACCGTACGTATGAAGAGGCGGAATACGACGTCGTTGATGGTGATTCGTCCAACAGGTGGGGCCGTAAAACTCGGCTGAACCTTCGGTATCATTCGGAAGAATTATCTTCAATGGAACGACTGCGGTCTTCACTTTCGTTCATCTCTGCAATGGGTGATACCCTACGTCGTAAACGCCTACGCCCGGAGACCTTGTATGGCTTAGCACGCTGTTTGACTTTGAAGGTACTTAGAAAAATAGGAAAAATGAAAGACGGCTGGTGGCACAAGACGATATGTAAGCCGGCCACACTACTTCATTTGGAAATAAACCAGCGATTGCGAAAGAAAATAAATGGTACTAGAAAAACTGAACTGTCAACACAATATTAGCGGAGATAAGATTGTAAGACTAGATTACGCAAAGAAACGTACTATAAAGAAGACAGCTGATACCAATAGGTTAAGCACGTCACACAACATGGCCTCGCACCTCAAGGAGGAAACCATATGAGTTACTGAACTAAGGACAAAACGTCAGCCATTTACAAATCAATACGTCACCACCTTCTGCTCCATGGAGACAGGAATCTCTATCTTTAAAATTTTTCTGTTTATGAATGTGCCCTACGTTCTAACAAGGACGGAAATTTACCAAGCCTGATGGGTGAACAAAAAAGTTGCACTCTGTCTTTATGAAGGACAACGGTTCGAATCCTGGTCTGGTGATCCAAATTTCGATTTTGAATCATGTTTCGTAGCATCCCCAAGTGATTCTGTCGTTAGAGCTCAAGTCAAAATTCCTTCACCATCATTCTTCACCATCCTCTCCTTGCTGTAATGATTTGAAGTCTCAAATATTGAGCAGAGCGCAAAGAAAATAAAATACCGTAATTTATCTGTCTAATTCTTTATCTGGATCACGCCTGATTACCAAGGGCACTAAAACGTAATATTAAGCTTGCTTTTCTTCAATAAGTTGAGTGATTCGGAACCCTGAGTACGCTAAATGGCTTAGGCCTTCGTTAATTGTATCTCATTGGTCTTTTTATTCCGACCCTTGACTACGTAGAGAATAATACTATTTTACGCCCTGGATAATTCGATCACAGTAGCAGTGAAATCAGTTTTGTAACCTTCGCTTCCAGATAAAAATACAGTACTAATGTTTCGGGGCAAAGAAACTTTCCTCCTTCCTTTTGGCACTGATTTCCAGTTCATGTAACGGGTCAATGATTTATCAGCGTAAATATTCGTGTTTTGAAAAAAACATTTATTTAATACATTCAGCTGTGAGATTTTATAGAAACAGCTGGCCTATATGATAGCCTGCTGGAATGTTCTCTTCACTGTCAACAGCAGTTAATCGACCAATTCTGTAATCCAAAACACATCAAAATTTTCTCTCTCATAATTACTATTTGAGCCTGCCTTTATTTAGTGATACAGTTCTGATACCGTACACTTAAATCCACGGGTTGTACTCCGAGCGTAGTGCGTGAACGGTAATGCTCTGACCTCGCATTCGGGAGGACGCGGGTACAAATCCACGTCCGGCCATCAAGATTTCAGTATTCCATTGTTTCCAGAAATCACTCCAGGTGAATTTCGGGATGGTACTGTCGAAAGTCCAAGATCGAATTCCTTTCAGTTCCTTGCCTCCAGTCGACGATCGTAATGAACCTACTAGCACTGCTCCGTCCTGTGATGTTTCTATTACATCTAAAACACGACTGTACCATTTTGTCACTGTATTTCCGCGTTTATCAGAGATGAAAAGTTATTTCTTTTATAAATAAGGAAACAACTACAGGCTTGAAGATACTTGACGGAAGAACAGAGGTTGAAGGAGTCTTAATTTTATGCAGCGGTTAGAACTAGATACAAACACTGAATCTGCAAGCATTGACTGATGCATGGAAACAAGTGAATTCTTTCGAGGTTGAATCTTATGCACTTTGCCACCACCTCGTTTTCAGTAAAGTATCACTTTAGGAAACTGATGGAAGTAGTCCTTTTACTTCCGTTATTTTTATGCTTCTGAACGGGTTCAAAATAGATTATCTTCAGCCACCGTTAAGAGCTTTCATATAACTGCTAAAGGTAATTCTGTAATTTAAATCTATTAAGCATACGGTGATGCAAATTTATGAGGTTTCTTGCGAAGAAATCGTACGCAATAAGGAAGGAGCAAGCAAGAGAGTTAAAAAACTGAATCACAAAAAATGATCAACACGTTAAACCTTAACTACAAATCTTATAAAACCGGACCCGTTGTGTTTGAGTTGGCGAGTTGTCAATAATCTGTAGCAGATAACAGCAAAGGCGAAAATACCTGAGGAGAAATCTAAGACGTGAGAAACAGCTCGAATCCAGAAAAAATAAGACTGCAAAGGGCTTTATAAGAAACTGTATGAAGATAAAGTGCGACGTCATTTATTCTAACTTTCCATTTGTGCCGGTGTTTATAATTCGAACCATGAAGATTGTTGATTGCCTTTTATTTTGTTACAATATTTGGATTTAAATTTCCTCAGAAATATTGATGAATATGCAAAATTGTTAACATAATAACAATTTGATGTTCGTGTTTATTAATGGTTATTCCAGACATTGATTTTAAATCCGAAAAGATAGGTTAGAATGATGTATTCATTCCACACAGTTCCCATTTTTGATAACACAACTTTTGTATTTTTTTAAATCAAATTTTTAACTAGAAATTTCTAAAACAAAACTTTCAAAAGAACTTCTCCGGAATGAAATGTGGTCGTGGTGTTTGACATTTTTTGCAGTAGTACTGATTGTTGCAAAATCGTCTGACGACAAATTTATTGGTGTTTCATAGTGTTATTAATATTTATCTATTGTTTGTTTGTTGTTACCGAGCTTGGTGGGTGAGCGGTTAACGCTCTGCTCTCGCATTCGGGAGGATGCATGTTCGAATCCCCGTTCGGGCATCCAGATTTGGGTTTTCCATGGTTTCCCCAAATCACTTCAGGCGAATGCCGGGATGCTTCCTTAAAAAGGCTATGGACGATTTATTTCCCGTTCCTTGTCCTCAGTCCCATCCCGCATTTAATGACCCCGACGTCGACGAGGCGTAAAACCATATGTAAAAAAAAAAATAAAAAAAAAAATTGTTTGTTGTTAATAAAAGAAGAGCATTTTGGTTGAAGGTTTGTCCTTGTATATGCTAAAGCATTATCGTTTATTGATAGAAGACCAAAATACAATCGGAAAAACAAAACAGTTACTGAATAAGCCTCATCATTTTTTTTCCAAGATAAGATTCATATTCCTGTAGCTGGGCGTTTGTGTACAAGGTATAATGTCGCATTAATACGCGTTTTTGCAGTGTTTCTCTGCACAATTATGTCAGTTGCTTTGATTCAGGTCATTGTGGTACCGTGATGGTGTCCGGCGCCTGCCACGGGTTCGGGCTTCGTAGGTTCAATCCCCGGTCGGGAAGAAGAAATTTTCATCATAGATATTTTGTCAACAGAGTACAAGAGGTGGAGGTGCGCAATTCCTAACACCACATTGCGTAGCAGAACAAATGAATTAAATCAACTTTACCACCATGCGTATGGAGCTGAGCATACGACACAGTTGATTATGATTGGTTCGTAGGATGGGAACGTCAAACTCCGCTGTCCATTTCGTGTATTTCAGAAGTCTTCCTGAATGGGCTAGCGCTAAATTTCATATTCCCCTTTCTTTTATCTTCATATACACAACACACGCTACTCGTAACAACAATCACCATGGATTATCAACAAATAATAGAAGAACATTCGGGGTCCCAAGTCTCCGCATCGCAAATTACATATTTCAGAACAAACCTATTTAGTATACAAAAAACGATTACACATCCCCAACAAGGACAGAATCTGTGATAAGCCGGCAGGTAAGCAAGAGCTATACTATTCATGTATAAAGTGCGAGTCCTCCGAACAGCGATAAAACGCCAGGAAAAACTCCCAGCAAAAATATCGATTCTTTTTCACATAACAAGGAACTCATAAACATCACTGTTCGATCAATACCAATAGTGAAATTCACAACGCTTAACTAGTTTCATTGCTACGGAAGTTAGGTTTTTACAACAAATTTTTATTAGGACATAATGAAAACAGATACCATAGGTAGTTTCCGAGGCGAACCTGCAACATCGTGTTAGTTGGGTTGCCTGACGACGAGGCTCCGCTGCATGTTTTAGACTACATATTGAGAGCTTGCGAGCCGAATGCCGTCCTGTGATACATTTGATTCGTCCTGATTTAATTCAGCGAATTTTACCAGATTGCTGCTGAGAGAAAGCACACATTAAGCTGAAGTCATATGGCTTGCACAAAACACATCGTCTTTTCTCCCAACAAGGTCTCTCTCATTTTGACTGCGGCATGTGGTGACGTGTAACATTGTTGGATTCTGTTGAGCGCCTTCGGCATAGAAGTTAGTGTTGCTTGACAGTTCCGAATATCGAATGTAAATTTTTAACAGCGGCAATGTCAAAATAAACAAATAAATCAATAAAAGGATTTAGAGAATCGTTAGCTACAGGAAAATTATTATTTTGTTCCTAGTGAAGGAATTATTTTAGCTGTGCAACGAATCTGTATCCGTCGAGAAACAATACAACTGGAAGAGACACTTTACTTCGAGACATATGGATTACCAAACCCTTTATAGACAATTGCGAATAGATGAAATAAAGAAGTGGAAGGAGACCTTTGATACCCAGCAGCAAAAGTTACCGAGCATACAACGCAGCTCCATAGCATTGTCAAAACAAACTTTATGGTACTACGTGAAAAATTCGCTAACTGTTCTGTCGTTTGGTGAAGCAGAATTAATAAAAGAATTTATAAAAGAATGTCTGCTGGATGTTGTAAATATAATAAATATGTCCTGTTGTTGATAAAATGTTGAAAAGACAAGGTTACTAGATTGGGAACAGCATTTTTAATGCATTTGATTACAGCACCGCTACAATATTTAATCGACAAGTTGACGCAGATTTCAACACAGAGGAAATATTAATGTCAATTTGATATATAGTCTTGCAGTTCAAGTAATCTATAAGGTTTTTCTTCACATTAAATTGTTACGTGATTCATTACACAGTAATTTAAAAACTTTGTCGAGCTTTATACCAAATCATTGTTTTAATTCGTTTAATATTAATTTACTTAAGTTTTAAAAAATGGTCCAGGCCTTGATACCAAGTATGATAATTTGGCCTCCGAACTAAAAAGGCTACCCATAATTGTTTATGAAGGCGTTTATGAATATGAGCCTTCCATTTAGAACTGGTAGTTGTTATCTACATGTTTGGACAGAATGGTTTTGCCGTTCATTTTCTTTTGCACAAAATTCGTGTGAAGGAGTCTAGGGTCGTCATGATACTATCATTTTTTTGTGAAACAATACCAAAGGAATTTTTGGACATTTATTGATTAGGTAACGATCGATTTTATTTTTGTTCGAAATGAAACATACCAAGAGAGTATGGTGAAGAAAATAAGCTATTTCAGTGCTTCAGATAGCCTGTCTGTTACTCGTTAAATGGTGCTTGGGAGTGACAATTCAGAATGTTAAGTAAATCAAGTGCTTCTATTTAAAAAATGCATTTGAAATTATGATCATAGTTGATATAATTGTAATTATGCAACCAGAAATATTCAGAGTTAGGATAAGCGTTGAGAGCAGCATTAAAGTGCTCATGGAGGCAATACGGGTGACGGGTGAAAACTCTCACTTACATGACGGCTTGTTTCATTATGTTTTTTGGTCGGTTTTCCGCAATCATGTGAGACCATTACCATATGGTCCACATTTAAACCCGAAAAATAATGGGATAAATTTACAAGCTTCGTTAAGATATGTTGGCAATTGCCGTCTTCAGTTCACATTCCCATCCGGCCAATCTGATTGCGGTTTTCTGTGGTTTCCCGAAATCACTTCAGCCGAATGCCGGGATGGTTCCTTCAAAAATCCATCGCCGAATTCCTTCCCTATCTTGATCTCTATGGCCTTGCCGTCAACGAGACGTAAAGCCGTAAGGAAAAAATTTCCTTTAATACATGATGAGACGAATCTGTGAATGATCTTCGTCGTCGAAACGTTGAGGGATATTCTGTGTTATAGCAACAAAGACTTATTAAGGAGATTTCTATTTGTTTAACCTTTTAAGTCATATGCTCTCTTAATAACCTTTTTAGTCGACAAGTTGAGGGTCTTACAGTAAGAACATGTTAATAAGAAAGTTCTATTTGTTTAACTAGTTCCTTGATAGCAAATTAAATGAAGAGTAAAACTCACCTGACAACCCATCTAACCTTCAATTAACAAACTAGTTGGATTTCCTAAAATGTAAACTCATTCTCATGAAAATTCTTTTACATGGTGATCGTGACAGTGCTATTGTGAAGATGTGCCATGTAGTTTAAAATCTTCGTAATTCATCTCTTATTTTACTGTTATCCGACAATGAGTGATGCTGAAAGTAATGTTAAGAAACAAGCGCTCTAGCCATTACAATAGTCGTAAAGAGGTGCGGTAATATCTCTCATCCTGGTTTCTAGGCTTTTCGGCCGTTAAACAGGATGAACGGGCATGGTGGGTGAGCGGTAACACTCTGGCCTCGTATTCGGGAGGACACGGGTTCGAATTCCCGTCCAGCTATCCAGATTTCGGTTTCCATGGTTTCCAAAAATAACTCCAGGTTATTCCTGGATGGTTCCTTCAAAACGTCATCTGAATTCCTTCTCGTTCCTTGCTTCCACCATTTCCTGTCCTAAAGACCTCGCCATCGACGAGGCATAAAGCAATAAGTAAAAAAAAAAAAATAAGAAATAAAAAAAAAGTTAAAGGATAGATCTACTATTGCTCATGCTTCTTCAAAGTCTCTCTGTAAGTTTAATCAAGGAAAAAAAATGAAAAAACCTGCTAAAGATAACAAAGTGGGTATCGGATATAGTGATGATTTTGCATTATTCATTCCATTTTCTTTACTTTCGTAGGATGAAAAAATACACTCATGTTCCGATGATAACCCTTCGCTGAGGAGCAACCTTCACTTAGTCATTAACCTGTGGGAAATAAAGATACGTTTTTTGCAACAGCTGAACGGCATGTGATAATGTTGGAGCACTTGTGAGTTGTTTCGCAATAAAATATATTGAAAAAAGAAATAAAACTTGTGAAGCCCCATGCGTCATAAATTCGTGTCTCGGACTATTAAGAGAGTTTTCGAGTACTCTTGCGAACAGAGCACAGCTACTGTTCACACACTCTCAAGTGTTCTCATGCAACCACTTTGATAATGTTTTAATATTCAGACTTAAGCACTGAAAGTAAATTCATATGCTCTTGCTATCTGTTTACGGAGTTTCATTTTGCAGTGCATTACGCGTCTGTCGTCCATTAATTACATGAGGTTTTTTTTCTTAAATTAGGACCCACTCTTCCCCTTGGTGAAACCTGGTGTGAACCCCCCCCCCCTCCCCTCTCGATCCCCTATTTTGGTACTGACCTCGGAATTTTGAAGACCTTCTTTTTTCTTAGCTCTACTGCTGCTTGAAGGGCTTCAATCTGAAATAGAAAGTTGACATGAGATTTTTACTGACCCCCTCCTTTTGAATGAGATTTGATGAGATTTACCCTGACCCCCTCCCCCTATTACAGCCCATATAATTAATGGTCGTCCCCTAATACAAACACAGTACATAATACATTAATTAATTTTCTGCTCGATTATGATCCTATTACATCATCGCAGGCATAACAAAATTAGTGATTACGCAGTGAAGAGCCCTAAATCCTCCACACAAAACAAATAAGTGACATATTTATGGAGCTGTACAGCTTAAACGATATATTTGAATAATTTGCATTTATACCTTTTGTGCTTTTTCCTAAAACTTAAAGGGGCCTATTATTTAGATTTTTTTTTTTTTTTTGCTGTATGGGAATGGGAAAGAGTTTGACGTGGTCTTTTAAAGGAAGCATCCCGGCAGTCACCTGGAGTGATTTGGGGAAACCATGGAAAACCCAAATCTGGATGCCCGGACTGCGATACGAACCGGCGTCCTCCGGAATGCGAGGCCAGAGCCTTAACCGCTCACTCAGCATGTTCGGTAAAGGGGCCTATACGTCCAGTTTAACTGCGCAGCTTACAATGAGTGACGTCATGTCTGTGCGATAAACGGACGTATCTGCAAGCAGGTTTCTGCTCAGTCCGCTCGTCTGCGAGGGATACTCATCTTTTGCGACGGTAAACTGTGCAGTTCCATCCGCTAATCGTACAGTTCGCTCGATCTTGTAGTAGCTAGTCACCTTAACCTCAATCTGTTGTATTCATGATTTTCATTAAAAAACGGTTTTTGCTTTTGTTGAAGGCCATAGGAATGGGATTTATAATGTGATTTATAGTCTAATAGTGTACAAAAAGCCGCTGCGAAAAATGTAGAAAAATTGAAACTTCTCGAGTCTGACTTTCGATTCGCTTTTCGGAAAGAATTAAAGGAGATTAACAGTTTAAAGAGATAGGGAGCAAGTAGTGATGATGTTTATTTTCCAAACCTCTCGTATTTCAACGAACTGATGTTTTGTTGGACCAGGAAACTCTCTAACGCAATTTGAACTCAAAGGTATACAGCCACTGCCTGAAGGTTCTGCAAAAGTTGAAATATAATTCACAGTTAACGTTGACGGCATATTGACTGTCATTGCGAGAGAAAAAACTACGGCAATCGAGCGAACAGTTGAAGTAAATTCATGTTTTGGCTTAAGTGAAACCGATGTTCAAGATATGGTTAATCAGTCAATAAACAACTTTGATGAAGATATGAAGACTCGTTCCCTTGCAGAAGCTAAAATTAATGACAACATGCTCTTACATCTTATTGAAGGCGATAAAATGTTAAAAAATTTCCTGCAAAACGCAAAAAAAGCTTTACAAGGAAATGATTTGAGTGAAATCAATAGTGCTATCGCTATCGCGAAGTTAAGAAATTTCTTCTTAGAGTTGTGTGAATTGACAAACAAGTAGAATTTACACAGCCATGTACAATATCCTGTCAAATCTCAGAGCAACAGGTACTCTGAAACTAAATGGCAACCAATCAATCTTCTCCAATTTAAATGATAAACCAGCTACGCTCACGCGTTCAACTATGTTTTCCATTGGTAAAATATTAATTTTAGGAAATCTACTGTCAAAAGAATTATTTCTATTGTCTCCGATGGCAAAAAAAAAACAACAAACAAACAAACAAACAAACAAAAAACAAAATTTGATCGTGATGTACATAATAAACCGGATTGTTATATGATAGATTACTGGAAAATGTATCTATCAAAATCTCATTTTCTTCTTCCATCTCGGAGTGTTTCTATGTACCTTAGTTTACTGCGACTATATACATAATCAAAAACACTTTCAGGTTGCCTTCTTTCTGCCTTCTGATTATTTAGGTATAAATCTCCCGCTATCATTTGCGCTTTATCACCTGATATTCCTTTTAAGCGTTTAACAAATCTGATGTTATCGTTTTTCGTAGTTTTAAAAAGGATTATGTCACAATGCTCTGGAGGAGTATAAAAGATCCTGCCGCTAAAGATGTTTGGAGAGAATGGAAAGGAATGTATACTGTAACTATATGAATATTTACTGGTAAAAATATTATCTTCAAGCAGATCGCTTTAAATCGAACCAGAAGGGATATGAAATAGCTCAAATAAAAAACTTCGTATCGACAGCGCAATCAGTAGTAAAAAAAAAACAATGAAGATAAAAATCTTCCCGTTCTTGCTACTCAGTTTCCTCATAACTCCTGCAACTTTTCTAACTTTGTTTTTCTTATAAATTAGGCTTGTTGTTAAGGAGAAAGAAATGAATTCATCACGTCGTTATAAAACTAGCTAAAAGCATGGTTTTGTGGTGGATTGCGAAGCTTCGTTATAAAAAATATTACATACAATTAAAAACATTAAATAATAATCATAAGGATTTAAATATTTAAACTTCAGAAACTATTATCAAAATCCGTGGTTTTAGTTTGTTGAAAAAAAATTAGGCACGTTTATAATAAGACGCAATCTTTAAATATTTAAAATATCAATTTATTTATTTTGATTTTAATCAGATACAAAATTTATTATTCAAATTTCTTCCTGTTTTGTACATTTTAACTTACTTCAATTTTTAATATTACTACTTCTGTTGTAAGAAAATTTAATGCTAGGCTTTCTAAAGTTTACTGTCTCTATAACCCAACATATATTAAACCAACAGAAGTTTCTCTTTTTCCAATATCTATAGCAACTTTATCCAATGTTAAATCTTGAGCTTTATGAATTGTGATTGCGGAAGCTAATTGTAATGGAAACTGTTTTCTTGAACAAGTAATATTCCGTATTCTACAAAATTTAAGTGTCGGTCGATTCGGAACACAAACACTATTTTCATAAGTTGAATGAAAATAATTTTCAAAACAAGCCATTATCACTCATGGCATTACATATAAATGCTAATAAAAATAATAAAAATTATTAGATTTTTTTGCAAAAATAATGATTGATGACATATTTAGGGATGACTTTGAATTATTAGGGTTAGCTAATTTATGTTGAATTTCACGTCTAAACGTACAGTAGTTTTTTCAAAACGTTTACCACAAAAATCTAAAAATTGTCGCTAATCTCGCTCGGCATAATAATATCAGTGAAAGATTCTGACTTACAATTTGTGGACACATACGTCCTGATCGTAAAAATTTTGATGGGACATAATTGTTGGATGATATATCGGTTTTCGAGTACAGGATTAATAATAAAAGAACGTAAATGTCAGCATTGTACGCGCTTTCATTAGGTATGAATTCATTGGGAGAAATATTTCTTCGTTTTTACGGTCCAAAAAGGAAAGTTTGAATTAATATTTGAGGTAATTATGTAAAGTCTGTATTTGTCTCCATACCAACATTTTAGTACCTTGCCTCCATCTGAAAGGAAAATTCGATTGATCAAAAGAATTAATTTTTCTTTCTCAGAAAATCTTTATTTAGTTAACCCTGACAGTGAAAATATTGTTAGCCGTTTTAAACGCCTTTTAACTGGAGGATTAGGTAAGTTTATTACAGTATGGAGAACGTTTGCCTGAAAAAAAAAAAATCAAAAAATTTAATTCTGGACTGCGTACCGAACCCACGTCCTATGTAAGTGTAATATGAACCAGGAATACAAGGGAAAATGCACCAGATGATTGAAATGTCATCATACTAATTCAACTACTTACAAAAATTAAACTTCATTTCTGTTCAGAAATTTCCTTACGTTTTCAGTTGCTTTCACCTTCAAACATTTGTACACTAGATACGGAGCGTGTAACCTTATTGTAATGCATATTTACTGTTAGATAAACGAAATTCCCTACAATTTCTTGTAGGAAAATTATAGATACCACACAGACAACTGAACTGTGGGAGCCTATTATTTTTCTGTTTTCAGTAGACAAATTAAAGTTATGCTTTAAAGTTTCTCGATGCCGACTGCCTGAAGTGTGGTTAGGACAGGAATATACATGTATGTGCCTTGCGGCTCCTACGGTACAAATTTTTTTTCGTCAATTCCTCAAAAAATTATGAGCACAGGGGCAGATAAAGGTTACAGCCACAGTGCTTGCATTACAAGAAGTCAGTTAACTTGTCTGAAAGCTGAATAGTTATCAGCACATTGCACGCATATAACACAGAAACTGCTCCTGTTAAATAAAATCGACAAATAAAAATAATCCGCTGTTGTTACTTACCTCGACACGAATCGTTTTGTAAAACTCGAATATCTTGATCACAACTCGTCATTCCACTAAAACAAAAAGCTATGACAATTCTATAGCAATAACACAGAATAGCGCCCCTTCTTCCAAATTAAAGCACGCAGGTTGTAGAACATTTGTAAATAGTGGGACTCTAGCAAGGATTGGAGGCAAGGAACTGAAAGGAATTCTGCCAAGGCCCTTTTGAAGGAAGCATCCCGGCGTTCGCCTGGAGTGATTTGGCGAAACCTTGGAAAACCCAAATCTGGATGCCTGGACGGGGATTCGAACACGCGTCCTCCCGAATGCAAGTTCAGAGTGATAACCGACTGGGAATTCAAGGTGAGAGGGGAAAAATACAAAAAAATACGGAATAGTTTTATAAATATATGGTGATGAAAACAGCATTCGTTGAGTCACTTTACCTACAGAAATTAGTCGGTATTTTAATCAGTGACTCGGCGATCTTTGAAATGCAGACAGTGTTTTCGAGGCGGAGACCTCTCGTTTTAACAAATATTTTATGGTTCTTGTGTTTGTCTTCATTAAACTACCAACCTGCACGCATTTTTGGTTTGTTTCAGTTACGTGGAAACATATTTCACCTTTTAATCAGTTCTCAAAATCTCCATGTAATTTTGATTGTCATTAAGCTTTGCATAGTTTATCATTAAAATTATATAGTTATTTAAATAACTGATTAAGGGAGGCAGCGGGATTCCTTTGTATAATTACAAAACCACTGCATCTACATTTACACAAGTCACAGATTTATTTACAAAGAACATTCAGCAACCTTAGATCATCATTAATACAAAAAATAAATTAATATTTCTCTTTCTGGAGCATAAGCTCATTTTCTGTCAATAGTTTGGCTTGTGGCAACGTAATTTTCGATTAAAGTTTGATGCAAGATAGAATAGCATTAAAAAAATACAAACAGAAAAAAAATATATATAGCGGGTCGTGGGATCAAACTGAGGACCCCCAATGAAGAACAAACCACCTCATCACGCACGGCTAAACCGACGTTGTCAACAAGCTCTCTTGCGTAGCAGTATAACTCACTTAGGCACAATTTTTACACTCATTTTTTATTTATTTATTTTTGCAAAAATAATGATTGATGGCACATCTAGAATTGACTTTGAATTGGTATGTTCAATTTCATGTCTTGAGGTGCATTAGATTTTTTTTTCAAAAAGTGTACCACAAATGTTCACAAATCGTCGCCTAGTGTAAGGACTCGCTAGCCCTAATTATATCAAGAATTCTGTATGAAACGGTAGTTTTATCGAAACTGCACGTTAATAAGTCGGAAAGAAGGTCAGTACCAGTATCTAAAAAGTGCTGAAAGAATGTAATCGCAAACCAGCAGATAGTGACAGTTTGCCGCACGGCTTCTAAATCAGCTTTTTATTGCGGACTTAGAACTGTGTCAGTCGCAAAATGATTTCTGGCGCATCTCGCGGTGTCTCTATTACTGCCTGCGTTCTATACCCAAGATTTGAGTGCCCTGTGTGCTTTGTGTCTCTACACTGTGCTTAAATAACTCCAACTGCTTTCCGTCTGTACGCCGAGTGCCTAAGCAATATAGGTGCGAGCCAAAGTGGGAAATATTACCTACGATCTGTGATTTTCGGCCAGGCAGCCGCTAGTTAGGATGAGAAAGCAAAGAGTATACATCACGAATATAAGATACAAACTAATTGCACTGAAGATAATTATAGGATTGCAAGCTACAAATATTAATGTCATTGCCCTTGTCCAAACCAGTGTTTTAACATTATTCCGCAATGTGCAGTAGTCGGACTCAGTGTGATATGGACTACAGAGTGAAAAAATACATAGCGATATTTTTTTAAGACTTTGATTTTCAACGTCCTTTCAGGAGAAATAATTGTCTTATGTAGCTACAGCATATATGATTCAAACCATTAACTCCTTATGTTTGTCATCATCACATGAATAGATAATTTTCGATATTTAAAAATAAATAAATAAAAAGGCAAACTGTTTCTGCCTAACATTCACTGTAGACATTCTCCTCTTCTTTGTGTAGGCTTGTGATGTTCTTACACCAAGTTAATAGTTTACAACTAATAGCGGACGATTTTGTGTTTATTCAGTGAAATTGCTCTTTTACGATATTACCAGAATATGACGCCGTTATATAAATAATTTTGGTCGAAATAAATTCTAATTGCTACATAATTAAAAATAGACTCCGAAGATAGTAAGGGTTAACATTTCATGCTAGTGGTAAACGCTCTAGCGTCGCATTAGGAGGACGCTGGTTCGAATCCCCGTCCGGGCATCCAGATTTGGATTTTCCATGGTTTCCCGAAATCACTCCAGGCGAATGCCGAGATGCTTCCTTCAAAAAGGCCATGACCGAATTCCTTCCTGTTACTTGTCCCAGTCCCATCCCGCCTCTACTGACCTCGACGTTGGCGAAGCGTAAAGCCATAAGTAAAAAAAAAAAGGGAATTCATGCATATGAAATGATCGAACACTTAGTCAATAAGAATTAACTGTTTGATTCTTTCCATTCTAGTATCATGCCAATATCGTTGTTTTGTTGTTTTTTCTTCTTTTCTGCTGTTTATTGATTTTTTTGTTTTTTCTTATGCGTTAACGCCTCGTCGACGTCGAAGTCATTAGAGGTAGGAAAACAGTGGGGGGCAAGGAACAGAAAGGAATTCTGACATGACCTTTTGGGGGAACCATCCCCGCATTTGCCTGTAGTAAGTTGGGGAAACCTTGGAAAACTCAAATCTGGATGGCCGGACGGGGATTCAAACACGCGTCCTCCCGAATGCGAGGCCAGAGTGTTACCGCTCACCCATTACGCTCGGACGCTCGGTGCCGATATTTTATCTGTCTATAGCAAGCTTTAGTACCTGAAACGTGAGAATGAGGATTTTCCCAACGCTTTATGTGAACGAGATCTTATCAGATCTGTAGCATTACGAAATCATAACATTTCTAAATCAATATCTGATGTTCCAGTATACGTACATAAACTTGCAGCGTCAGTCTCTATGTTAACAACTTCGCTACATTAGCAGTTTCCTAATATTATTAAAACAGCTTTATTTTTCTAAATTTTCACTGGACGGTTAGCAAGATATTTCACTTTTATTCGACAAAAATAATTGAAAACAATCTTTTTGGGAAGGGGCAGTGACCGTCGACACCTGTCAGCCTAACGTATCGGCTTGGTTCTAATATTTCATGAGTAATTACAAGACTTACGACAATTCCACCATTCAGCTAAGTGATTATGGAAAAACGCCCAAAATTCGTAACTGGGCTGGCGACGAACTCTGAATCTAATCCGATTGTCACGTCTTACCTTGCTCGACGAATGGATGATAAATCATAAAAAGGCATCTTTAGATGCAACAGCAAATGAATGTGGTATAAATTGTAGTTCACGTTGTTTTCCGCAGTCGATGTCTACGACTTTATGGTTTAGTGGTAGCATCGGATCCCATTATTAACCTCTAACTTATCTTTCCCAGTTTCATAGCTTTTCACTTGATGTACTCCGTCACATCCGTATTGGTCACATCAAAATTCCATCATTTCTGAGTAAAGCGCCAAATGAGGAAGGTAATAGGATGCTAATTTCGTTTTTCTTATGGTTTTACGCCTCGTAGTCGTCGACATCATTATAAGTGGGAAAGGACTGTCGGCAAGTAGCGGGAAGGAATTTGGTCCCGCCCTTTTGAAGGAACCATCCAGGCAATCGCGTGGAGTGAGTTCTGTAAACCATGAACAAATGGAAATCTGGATGGCCCGACGGGATACGAACCCTTGTCCTCGCGATTACGAAGCGAGACACTAATAATTGTAAAAGGTGCTTCCGGGAAAGCCATAGTGACATTGTGCCTAGTTGTCTAAATGAAAACTGCGGAAAGTTGTGACAGGTAAAATATTTCAAGCTTGCTCTGTATATCTTTATGTAAGATAACGAGTTTTGAAGTATCACGGGTACGCCGTTTAACTTATCTTGCACCACTTCAGTCACTTATCCCATTATCGTGTCAGCAAATAAGAGAGACGACTGACGTTTCTAAAATTGGGTGACTCTGTGGTGGGGGCTTCAGATATAATACGAATAGCTGTTCGTTCCACGTTAATGGTGCTGCAAACGATGTTATAGAGGTTATCAGTTTTCGGTTACACGTAATTTGATCGGATGACTTTGTAGACCTCCATTTTATCCGCTACATGTAGGATTTTTTCGTTAGAGGATTCGGGGCCAACAAATCGCAATTGGTTATCACGAAGAGCAGTTGGTGGGGACCGAGCGTGGTGGTGTAACGGCTAGCTTTCTGGCCTCGCATTCGGGAGGACGGCGGTTCGAATCCCCGTCCGAGCATCCAGATTTGGGTTTTCCATGGTTTCCCAAATCACTCCAGGCAAATGCCGGGATGCTTCCTTCAAAAGGCCATGGCCGAATTCCTTCCAATTCTTTCCCCCCCCCCATCCTTTCCCGTCTCTAAAGACCTCGTTGTTGAGAGACATTAAGCAATTAAAAAAAAAAAAAAGTTGGTGGGGGGGATTTATGCTGAACGTTTTACATGATGCCTTTGTTTGATTCGTTTACAAATTTGGAAAGAACCGTGTCAGAAACAGCAGCTGTAATATTTTTGGTTAGATATGAAATACAGAACAGCTTTAAAACAAATATTTTATGAACATAGTGTTCTCGGGTATCTAGCCTGGCAAACAAGGCATGTTAACTACCATGGAACACTATATTAATTCCCAACGTCGAAATACTTTGTTCTTCAATATTTCACGATAAAACTGTACGTCATGAAGTGATCAAAGGTGTAACGCTAAGCTAAGCGTGGTTCCAAACCCGAAGGTTGGTTGGACCCTCGCGAAGTAGGGATACTAAACCTGGTACCAGAGGTAGGGCGGGCACTTCCTGTCCTTATCTAACCTAACCCGGTAAAGTAGACCTACGGTTTAACGTGGAATTCGAACCATGGAAGCGTTCTGGCGTACTTCACATTACATAGCAAACCGTGCCAGAGGTGAAGGGAAGTAGATGGGGGAGGAATTTAACACTCAAATTATATAAGATAATTAAAAAATGAACATAAAAAAGGGATGATTAGATGACTAAGGGAATTGCCACCGGAGCGTGTGTTCCATCGCAATTAAATTAAAGGTCAGCTTAAGGGCCTATGAAAATACCCACCGAGACAGAGATTCAAACCGTTGAGTCACTAGATCACTAATTTAAAAGCTGGTAACAGTCTGCGTTTTAATGTGGATTTTTTAAACTTAATGTATATGCTCAAACAAATGGCGTACTACATGGTAAGGTAATTGAGATATATTCTAAAGTAAGAGCACATTTATCAGTTTAAAGATGTATGCTAGGCCACATCAAGTTCATGAGACAGCAAATATACGCTGTATTTTGAACCATCATACCTTTGTTACTATACGACGACTAGAGACGATATATAGTAATCTTTGTAGATACAATTAGTTATGCGTTAAAAAACAATGCAAATGTTCGGATATCACAGATCGCGTTATGTTAATGTATCTTTGTGATCGTATTTGTTAATATAATTGATTCCCCGTTTCTGACTGGGTACGTGATTTAAATTTACTTTTGAATTTTTGTTTGGTGCTTTGTTTACAATCAGGTGATTTCGAACATGACGCTGGTGGATATCTAAGGAGAAAAGTCATTGATGTATAATAGGAACGGATGCGTTCTTAGAGTTCTTGCGTTAAGACATTTGCATTTTCTCGCATTTTCGCATCTTCATCGAGTTTCGAATCGAAAGTGGAAACTTTTTGCATTTTGTTTAAAGTGTAAAAATTTATCAATTTACCTGCAGCTGTATGTATCCCTTTGTATTCGATATTATCGGAATTAACTCTTAATAGATGCAGTTAAATTACTTCGCAATATCACAGTAAACTCGTACATTGGTGTTATTATTAGCTTATTTCTGAAGTGTGTTATTTAAGAAAGAATGTATAATCATGTCTGTAGATGTCCCTTCCTAGATTCCAAGATGTAAAACAGTCAGAATATTACAATGTGTGACCGGTAGTACTTAACTTTTTAAAATCCTTCCGGATAACTTAATACATTGGTATCTATCCATGAACGTCGCTTATCCTTAATTTATTTATTTATTTTTATAACAGCGTACTTAATCTCTCTAGAAATGTATCTTGCAGTTAAGATTCATTGCAAATGTGGTATATTATGAACATTTTTAAGTAATTCACTTGAACTGTTATAATTGGTACATAAATTTGTGGGTTTTATTTGATTCGCGGTTGTACTTATTTCTAAAAGTATTTAGTGGTGTCAACTGCGTCTTCATAATTCTGTTTGACAGAACATTAGGGCTCGAGCTGAAGAAACTTTTTCTACTTCTAATTTATCAGGTCTACAATTTTTGTTAAATTTTTAACAAATTTCCTTTACTTTCCACAAAAACTCTTTTTGTATTTTTTTCTCAATTTTTAGATTTTTCTTTATGATATTATATTATAATTTGAAAAAGTATTCATTTTGTTACTTGCGTTCATAGTTTTCTCTGTTGAATATATGCTCTTGGCTTTCCTGATTACATTTATTACTATTGTAGATTAAAACATATACTGACTGCTGACAATTTACATCGACGAACAGAATTTTATTTCTGTCTTTTGTTGATCTCTACATAAGTTCCTCCTTCCTACACATAATTCAGCAATGGAGACCTCTTTTACCTCTTTATGTCCTTTACCATCTTCTCTCATCACTTTTTTTTACAAATATTTTCTACTTACACACTGCTCAATCCAATTAAATGTTTTCCTTCTTGTTCTTTGATAACATCCTCAATTCTTCATATACCCTCAAACCCTATTCTTCCATTACTTTCTTCATATTCTTCTTCATATCCATATTTCTAGTGACATCATCCATCGTTCATCTTATTTAGCTAATCCCACTTTCTGACGCCATACAAATAAAAATAATTTAGCCCCATTTTTAGTTACGTTATCTTATATTCGCTTGGAACCTCCACCCTCTTTTTATTTTTAGTGAATGATATATCTCAGTGATATTACTTTAATAATTTACTGCAACCATTCTGTCTCTTCTTCTTCGAATATTATGTCTTTCTCCTTCAGCTCTTGCGTTCATGAATTTTCTTTATCTCTTATTCTCATTCGATATGCTTTCACGCTTGATGGTAGGGTATTTCATTATCTCCGCTACTTTGTGTTATGCTCATCCAGCAATATCATGTCATTTGCAAATCTTACAAATTTCACCATTATTCCTTACCAGCTACCAACTATTTCTTTTTTATCAAAAGTTCCGCAGTCACTTCTTCCACATAAAAAATGATGCTTCTTGGCAGCATCCCTGCCTCTCGTATCAGTTATTCTATCTCTTACTATCATCTTTCCCGTTTTCTTGACTTTTAGTTTCCTCTCTCTCCCTTTTTCTGTTTTTTTTTTTTTTTTTTTTTTTTTTTTTGCAGCAAGGAAAGGCAAAAAAAAAAAAATTCATACAGAAAACTTTCAATGTACAGTTACACACTTATTTTTACATAGATGGTTTCTTTTTTTGTCGTCAGAGATGGTAATATCTTTTGTAATCCAGCCCCACTGTTAGGTATTTGAGCATTTTTTCCCTCTCTAGTTTAGAGCTCTCCTGGAAGCTGTACAAAGTATATGGGTTTGAAATGCCGTTTATTTCTGGACGTATGCTATAATTACTACGATGAGGGATGTGAAGTAAAATTCTATTGCTGAACTGTTTTACCATCTAAATTCTTGTAGCGAAGTTTACAGTACCAATTAAAGTGAAATATATCATCAAGGCTGCCGTATCTAATCTCTCACTGCTGTGGTTGAGAAAGTAAACAGTTGACACATAACTTCACTTGATAGTTATTTGCACAATTTACAAACAGTGGCTGTAACTGCAACAAAAACATTAAAATTCTCAATGACGATCGTTACTACGAGTTCCTCTTTACCGTGTTACCATTTTGTAAAATAGCGTTCAAGGTAATGTTGTGTGAAATACTTTCAACATCAGTCATCAACTCTTTCCTTTTTCTTTACTACATGTACGGTATTAAGAGTTCAGTTTATATTACAGGATGGTCAGCTAAGTAATTGTATAAATAGCTTCACGCTACGTCAAAATGCTCCTCCTTCTTCTTCCCGACGTTTCGACCAGGACTTCCTCGGGGGACTTAACCACTTTCTGAGTCTGCTGTAGATTGGCTAAGTTCTCTGAGAAAGAGCCTGGTCGAAAATTCTGGAAGAAGGAGGAGGAGCATTTAGACGAGCGTGAAACTCGTGAAGCTATTTATATAATACTAGCTCGTACCCGCTACTTCGTACGCGTGGATTAAGATTTTTTTTGCCAGAATTAAATATAGAAAGTTGTTGGTAACGAAGGATTGGTCCCAAACAATATCGATTCTGAATAATATGACAGGAAAGCTATCACTATATCATTGTACCGCCGAAACTGTCTCTTGAAGAGAATCAATTTCCAACATATTTCTGTCACCATTTGATAAGGTCTCAAAATTTCGTGACTACAACTGTTAATCATACTGGAAAAAATATCCTGTGCCCTTCATACAGATTTCCTTATAAAATTCCATCACAACGATATAGCCATTTAGTCGTCAAAACGTAACAAAAAGACAGAGACTTACTTCCGTATTTATAACAATATTACTGTGGTTCACACTCACACACTGACTGCGAACGACACCTGAGGGATCATTATAACGTAAAAAAGTGTACACCTGCAACATTGCAAGACTACCTACTATTTGCCTCGCATTGCACCCCTAACTTTCTAACATTCAATCCGAATAACCTACGGCCCAGGCCTGACTCTTACGATGAAAAACAACTTTTAAAAATCTTAGCCTCCACGGAGATTTGAACTGGAGACCACGACGTTCGTAAGAAAGCGCTTTAACCACTGAGCTGCCAGTCCACTACACGGAAACACGGTACGGAGACGTCCACATCCAACGTGTCTGTCTATTGCCGTATTTCGAAGTTATGAGACAACATGTGTTATTTATATAGATAATTTTTCAACCAAGTGTAGACAGTATTTTTCTCCTTGTTTCAAAGGATAAGTGTGCAAAGTTTCATCGAGATCGGATGAAAACTGTGGATTTGTATGAAAAACAAACAAACAAACATACATACATTCATCTTTATATATAAAGAGGTCGGCTGCGAAAACGGCAAAATATTTTACTAGGAAGTAATCGTTCGTGAATTCAACATTCCTCGAAATATGGTATCGAGAATGTGGCGTGAATGTGTAATTTCCGACATTATCACCCGTCATGGACACTGACGTAACCGACCACCTCTGCTTAGTGACCTGTACGTCGAGGTGTCAATGTTGGCAGGTCACACTGCGTCAGAGAAGAGCAACACTCAATGTGGAAGGTACGACACGCGTATCTGTGTGAACAGTACAACGATTTCTGCCGTTGCTGGGATATGGCAGCAGAAGGACAGGAGTGCCTTCAGTAACAAAAAGCCATTGGCTGCAGCGCCTCTCCTGGACTCATGAAAAGTTCGGTTGGACGGTAGTCTATATGAACGATAAAAAGTTGCATGATCAGTTGGTAAGAGCTTATGGTAGAATTCCACCCCACGAACCCATGAACTCATGTTTTGTCCGGAAGGTACTGTTCAAGCAGGTGGTGACTCCTTCCTGGTATGGGCTGTGCTTACATTGCGTGCACTGAGACCTCTGGTCAAACTGAACGGACTATTGACTTGAAATGGTTATGTTTAACTATTTGGAGACCATTTTCAGGCATTCATGGCCTTCATATTCCTAAATAACGATGGACTTTTCTAGGACAACAGTGAGTCCTGTCACAGGGGCAGTCTGTCGTTCACGATTGGTTCGAGAACATTCTGGACAACTCAGTTTGATTTTCACTTACCGAGCTTGGTGGGGGAGCGTTTAACGCTCTGGCCTCGCATTTGGGAGGATAGCGTTTCGAATCCCCGTGCAGGCATTCAGATTTGGGTTTTCCCCAAATCACTCGAGGCGAATGCCTTCAAAAAGGCCATAGCCGAATTCCTTCCCGTTCCTTGTCTCCAGTCGTTTGCCGCCTCTAATGACATCGACGTCAATGACACGTAAAGTCATAAATAAAAAAAATCACCTAAATCGCCAGATATGAGTCGAATCGAACATATCTGGGACATGATCGTGAGGCCAGTTCCTGGACAACGTCCTCCACCGGCAACATTTTCGCAGTTATGGACGGATGTAGGGGAAGCATGGCTGAATATTTCTTCGGGGGAATTTTGAGGATTTGTAGAGTCAAAGCCAAGTCGGGTTTCTGCATTTTACCGGGAAAAGGGGGGTCGCACTCGATATTAGGAGGTAACCCATGACTTAAGGTACATCAGTGCATTTATAAGGGTCAAATAACTGTTTTGTACGTCTGTTTGTAGAACCACTGATATGGTCTCTCGTATCAGTTTTTCCGTTCAGTCAGCTCACGCCGTATCTCCTTGTGCTTATTTCGAGGTCGCTCGCTGTAAGCTCGCATTATGCAACGCATCTGATATGACCGTCGATACCCTTGATGACCGACGCCTTGCATGGGAGGTTTCATTTCCGAGAGGCGATGGAGCCGGTTGTTTTTGTGATATTCCGGTTTACCGTTAATACGGTAAAAATATAGTGACTGGAAATCAGTAGAGCTCGGAATATTCTGGGTATTCCTTCTGTCAATCTGTGTGCCTTGCGAGCAGCTCCTCCCGCATTTAATCCTGGCAGTAGTAGCCAAATGAGAGCTGTCAATTAGTTAATTAATACAGCAAGCCGAAGCGGCATATAACTAATACCATGCTAACAACCGAGCGTTGTGGGTGAGCGGTTAACGCTCTGGCTTCGCATTCAGGAGGACGCCGGTTCGAATCCCCGTCCGGGCATCCAGATTTGTGTTTTTCATAGTTTCCCGAAATCATTCCAGGCGAATGCCTGGATGCTACCTTCAAAAGGTCATGGCCGAATTCCTTTCCGTTCCTTGACCCCAGTCCCATCCCGCCTCTAATGACCTCAACAAGGTGTAAAGTCAAAAAAAAAACAGATGCTGTCGCACTCACTATATTAAGGATTTCTTAATATGGTTTTAAGAAATCATTACACAGCTCCAAAAATTTATACAATTTGTTTAACAATCTTTAACTTCTGTCTCAAAATTACACTCATTATACTTTCAACAAATATAATTCGCGGAGCTCATACGCGAGAATTCCCGCGCTGGCACGCGACCACAACACCGCCCAGACAAACAGTGCATTATTGCAGGACTTACCAACTAAGATTCTATTGCTACCCCGCTCACTACACAAGCTACAATCTGTGGAACTCTACTTACAGTTTATTACAATTAATTATATTAATTGTAAATCAGAGGTGTATTAAACACATATTGTTAATATAAAATTAATTATTTACGAAGAAGAAAAACGGAAAAACAATAAACTACTGTACAAAAAAGGTCTGACATAAATGTTACAGCCTCCCTGTGTGGACCTTAGGATAATAAGAGTTAACTTAAGGAAGCATCTTATAATTGCTAATTCAATCAGATATCGGGCCTAAGGTTGCACGATAATAATATTGGAATGAGAGGGAGTTGGGAACAGCTGCAGAAGAATCTAGCAGGTGTAGAGTCTCTTGCCCAGATTAGTAAATTATCTCCCGAAACATCATCGGGGAACAAGATGATATTATGATTGAAATAAATGAATACGGATGTGAATATAAGATTTACATAAAATACTTTGAATTGAAGTAATCCAGGACTTTACATATTGATTTCAAAACAATATAAAGCAATTCAAATAATTAAAATTGAAATTCCTAATGTTAGGATTTCAGATCAGCAACTGAGTCATGAGTTGTTAAGTTCTTTATCTCGAAGGCCGTTTCACTAGATGAAGGTGTTAATTGAGAGAAAATGCATTTGTCTCAACAGATCGAAGATTTAGTTTTATTTAATTGCGATGGAGCGCATACTCCGGTGGCAATTTTCCTACACACCTCATTTTACCTGTTTTCTTGCTTACTTTTACCCTTTACGGTCGATATTACCGATCTGTAGTAGGCGATGTTAACGGATAGACCAGGTGTCGTCCCAAGGATGCGGCATGGTCTCTGTGGTAGATAAGACTTCGTTCAGTTGCTGCGTTATGAATCGTGGATTTGTACGAAATGTAGTCGCCTGAGCGCAGACAGGAACGATCGGCAGATGTCAGCAGCAAGACTCTCATTGTCCCGTCAAGCCTTCGGGACTCGTGTTTCTGCACATTAAATCTCTTGTCTAAACCTCGGTTCCACAATAAGTGGAATGAGAAAACTCTTCCTAATTCGACGTCACTTCCCCCGTTAGTGATGATCGCGAAAAGAGAAGTCGGGCACTATTCTCCCAGTACAGCAAAACTCGGCTGCACCCCCACAGATCTAAGGCCGATCATTTTGTAGTGGGTTGTTGCGCGCGGAAATTATCTTGTTTTTCAGCTGGATCTGCAGTCCCGTATACCACTACAGCAGGTCAGAAATTACCATCGGGGCGTATAATACATCGTAATTAATTAATAATATTAATACTGCATTTTTTAAATAGTTAACAGCAGACTTCGTTTTAAATGTTGTCAAAGACCGAACGCGCGTGTAATACCCTCATTTAGCGTATTTTGTCTTTAGTGATCTTCATTGTGCACAATACGTTTAGTCTGCAAAAGAGGATGGATATCGGTATGGCCACATTACGTGAATACCCAGTCGTATTTCTGAACTAGTTTCAGGGAACACTGGATATATGGGTGGCAGTTCTGGAACTGGAATCGGTGGTTCCCATCTCGAGCCCAGTTAGATAGCAGTTTCACGAACAAATATCATTGTGAACGGAAGATGCAAAAAACGTAGACAATGAGAGATAAAGAAATCAGACAATGGTTTTGAAAATAAGAAATGGATTGAGAAAGAAACTTGAGTATCCATTTCAAATATTATCCTTGTACAATATTATCCTTATGTTTGAATCATATTCATCACCCTCAGCTTACACCCACTTGCTGAGTGATTTGAAGACTGACCTCTGCAATTTCCTCTCTCTTCCAACCAAATCAGCGTCGTCACCTTAGTCCAGTAATCTCGTTTGTTCTGTCATTGCTTTCACTCCACTCCTCCTCTCAGTCGTTTTTTATATATATTTTTCAAATATCTTTCTTTGTGTTATGATAATCTCAATATTTCTACAAGTCTATTACACTTAAGCTTTGACTTCTCAATTGTCTTCGCAGTGTTCCTATCGTACCCCTTCCTTGATCTATACATTATGGGAATCAATACAGCAAAGAGAAAGAGTATGGTGATTGGTAAAGAAAGAAAACTGATGAATTTTAACATACGTCAAGTTAATACCAGCCAAGTAGGAGCCTTCAAATATCTTGGAAGTATAATCACCGAGGACTTGAGATGGCACCAGGAGGTGAAAACTATATTGCTGTAGCGAAGGAAGCGTTTAATAATATGAGGAGATTACTAACCGGAAAAATAGATAAAGCACCGAGTAAAAGACTTGCAAATGTTTCGTAAGGAGTGTAGGCAGAGACGTGGACACTGAGACGGGAGGATGAAAAACGGATAGAAGCGTTTGAGATGTGGAGAATGGAGAGTGGAGAATAGAAGCTGTATAGAAAAAGAGAGTAATGTTGAAGTGTTCGAAAGGGTTGGTAAAGCAGGGAACTACCGGAATTCATAGAAAGAAGAACTGGATGGAACACTTGTTGAGAGAAGGATGTTTGGTAATAGCCATTTGGAAGGACTAGTTTCTGGAAGGAGAGAGAGAGAAAGAAGGAGATGCAAAATCATAGATAACAACGAGAGATGATGATGATAAATCTATACATGCTTTCGCCTTCTTCTCTGTCAATCAGTGAAAGGCTCAGCGTGAAATTATTACGTTTTTTCTTTTTCTCATTTGTACGATTTATTCGCACATAAAACGAAAAACCTGTGAACAATTGAACGCATGTGGTAAATGATGAAAAGAGAAACTTAGGAGTTATGTCGTGAACATAAAAATTTTCAATGACTAAAAAAAAAAACTCAAAATCTAAAGCACACATTCTATTACTCGCCCGGGAGCCAGTGCATATCGTTAATTATTAAATAATCGCTTAAATGTGGGCTTTATTTCCTTTTTCACGTTCATCTGGTTTGTTGTATTAAGAGCTCTGATGAATCATCTGAGTAAACTTTGTTGGTAATCTTTTTTTTTTCTTCGACCATTCAACCAACCTCACAACAATTTGCGTAACATGCAGCTGTGCACGATAACATTACTGACCTCGCATAAATCACAATAATATTTGTCACATACCGCTAAATTCCCAGATCAGTTGTTTATCTGACTACAGAAGCCACTTGTCTCCGTCTTGTAAACAGGATATTTATGTTTGTGTAATGGAGGCGGGGAAGTAGTACAAATTTCTTCTTACCGTGTGAAGTTGGAAATATAAACTTCTGGACACCGTAAATGTTAAAGTATTGAAAGATGTTTAATAATATTACTTGACAATTGTAGGTGACAGCACAGTGGGGACTGTGAATCATAATAAAGTGTAGGAGCAATTTGTCTAAAACAGACAGAAATTTTTTACGAGGGGTGTGGAATGTTTGTTTGAATACGACAAAGCGGTTAGAGAATTTAAAGAGGGAAATATAATTGTAATAATTTGATGTTGGAGGGACTACTTAGGTTATGTGGAGTTCATGTCTAGGTTATATGGAATGATTAATACATAAACTGCCGGATGCCTTACAAGAGCGGATTTCATAGTGAACAACGGGACAGGAATACAGGATAGCTAATTTGATTAGCTTAGTGACCAGAGAGTATTGATAGAGATGGAAACTAATGTTGCACCAATATACACTAGTACAAGTATACCCGTCACCTCGCAATGCAAATCTCTCTTGAGTAAATGATTACGGTCTGGATTACCGGAATTCTGTAGCAGGTAAATCCTAGCATTTGACGGGAAAATGTCTTCCTTATACATGCTAAGTGTGGGGATACCATAGATCCCAGATGAGCGACGGTTTCCATTGAAGTAATTTCAAACTTTAATAACCCAGCTAAAAATAAAGATATCACTGTGTAAGAAATTCGTGCGTTTTTCCATAAGCTTCTCAATAAAACTCGAAAATCTTACTGGAGTTGTTTCAGTCTTCTTTTTACTATAAATTCTTTTACAAACTGATTAATGAAACAATAAACTTTATTTAAATAGTATTTCAACTTTCTTTTACATTAAATTCAATAATTACTTCTTCTATTTTTCACAACCTGTCATAATCAGACTTTCTCCGTTCTAATTCTCCATTGTTCCTCTCTTCATTTTTCACGTTTCTTGCCAACATAAACACTTATTAAGATGTAATATTAAAAATTACGGTATCATATTTCACGGGAGGCAAGTCTGTTACCTTACAACTCCCATACTTGTCTGTTTTACAGAGGAAGGATGAAAGTTTGTGCAGTACCGCTCCATCATTCGTGGTAGCGGGGCGTCCCGAAATGCGCGCGCAAAATAAACAAACGATATTTTTTTTTTTTTGCTTATGGCTTATGCTTCGTTGACCTTGAGGTCATGAAAGGCAGATAAAGACTGGGAACAAGAAACGGGAAAGAATACGGCCATGGCCTTTTTAAGGCATCATCCCGGCAATGCCTGGAGTGATTTGGGGAAACCATGGAAACCCCAAATCTGGATGCTCGGACGGGGATCGAACACACTTCCTTTCGAATGCAGGACCAGAGTGTTACCGCTCACCCACCACGCTTTCCAACTTTTTTGGATTCTACTCGTTACATAAACGGGATCGTATCTCAACGACTAACAATCCGATCCGAGTGAACCTAGTGTCGTTTCGAAGAGGATCGTATATGTTTCAACTCATTCTGGGCTCCATGCGTCTACCTCGAAAACTTAAAAAGACACCGAGCTATGTAGATCGAAAAAGTTTTAAGATTTCCGGTTATCTTAAAATTTCATATTATGCGGGGGTAAGGTACAACCATAATTATAAAAAGCGGGCACAAATGCGTAGAGCACAATAATTCCAAAGAGAATGACACCGAAAATGTCGGGTTCAAATTCAAAACCGATGCTCAGTTTCCTTTTTTTTAAATTTACTTATTGCTTTACGCCTCGTCGACGTCGAGGTCATTAGAGGCGGGATGGGACTGGGGACAAGGAACTGGAAGGATTTCGGCCATGGCCTTGTGAAGGAAGGTTCCCGGCATTCTCATGGAGTGATCTGGGGAAACCATGGAAAACCAAAATCTTGATGTCCGGACGGGGATTCAAACCGGTGTCCTCCCGAATACGAGGCCAGAACGTTAACCACTCACTCACCACTCTCGGTTCCCTCTTCTTCTTCAATGCCACAGTTACATTTGTTTAAACTTTCTGTGGAGTGGGTAATTTTTCATGGCGCGAGTGTTCACGTAAATACTGGTCCGCAGACTGTCATAGGATCTATTGAAATTCAGTTTAAGTGACAGGCCACTGCCTTCTAGAATAATATCCTACGTCTTTTTGATCCATTGCAAACATTCTTAGGATTACGCTCTACGATAAATACAATTGAATTGGCGACTAAGCGTTTAAGAGGCCATTGCAAATGACAGAGATTATGAGCAGCACATAATGTCACACATCATATAAAATGGTTGGTGTTTTCTTGTTCTGTTTTTGTTTATTTAGTTGTGTGAGAGATATCTAAAAAGTTATCCTCCTTGTCCGTTGATGTCGATACCATAGAGAAACTACGGCATTCGAGTCTTCATGGAACTACAGTGATCACCCTTCTCTACAAACAAACATAAATAGATGTATTTTATGTATTTGTTTATTACAAAGGATAATCTGCACTGCCAAATTTTGTTGTTTTCGCTGCCGTCATACTAATATAAATTGCTTACAAGATTAACGCTTCGTCGAAATGCTCCTTCTTCTTCCTCTTCCCGACGTTTCGACCTGGTCTTACGTCGTCTACAGGGGACTAGCCGCCTACTGAATCTGCTAGGTCTCTAGCAGATTCAGTAGGCGGCTAGTCCCCTGAAGGCGACCTAAGCCCAGGTAGAAACTTCGGGAAGAAGAAGGAGGAGGATCATTTCAACGTAGCGTTAATCTCGTAAGCAATTTTACCGAGAGTGGTGGTGTAACGGCTAGCGTTCTGGGCTCGCATTCAGGAGGACGGCGGTTCGAATCCCCGTCCGGGCATCCAGGTTTGGGTTTTCCATGGTTTCCAAAATCGCTCCAAGCAAATGCCGGGATGCTTCCTTCAAAAGGCCATGGCCGAATTCCTTCCCATTCCTTGCCCCCCATCCTTTCCCGTCTCTAAAGACCTCGCTAATAGTGTTAGGGAGACGTTAAGCAGATTAAAAAATAATAATAATAAAAAAATCGTAAGCAATTTATATTAGCATCGCCAAATGTTTTGGGACCTAGAACTTTTATGAAACCCTTGTGCAATAAGGTTTCAAAGTATTTCCGTGAAGACATTCCGAAATCGATGAAACTGGAAGTTTAGAAACTTATTTACTTTATCCGATATCGTTCATGGAAAGAAACAACTACGTGACTCGAGAAGTACTGTACTGGCCTCTAAAATTATTCAAGTGTTGACGTCAGGCATTCAATTCTTATTTTGTCCACATAAATGTAAAAGGGTTTTGTAGCATGCGTGGTCGTTTGACAAAAGAAATTTTCTGCAAGAAACACTGAACTCTGAAGATGCTTTTAAATCTCAGAGCAAACATTTTGCACGATTATCAGAATTTCTGTAGTGCGTAACCAGTAAATAAAAACAGGTAGTAGGTGTTTCGAGCTTTGTCGGTTGAGGAAAGAAGCCTGTTAAGAATAAAGGAGAAGTGTGAGTTATTTGGTGATATTTAGAAAGTCGTGTGTAATTAGAATGATATATACAGGTATTCTCCCTCATGTATATAATTTAATCTACCATTTCGTAAGGCTTGTCAAAAAAATTATTCGCAATCGGTGTTCATATGGCAGATCGGTGCCAACAGCCGACAATCTGACTGATCTGCGGCCAACAAACTATCAGAGCGGATGTTGATGGCTGCCCTCTGTTTGTCTGTTAACTGCGGAGAGATCTGGATTCAGACGAACGTCGAACAGAGTGCGGGGAACTCAGAAAACGGGCACAGATTAGCGCGTATTCCTCACTTATTGTTGTTTTTGCCAACTACTTCGTTTACGTGAACGGTTAATATAAGGAATAAAACGATCGTTCCAGCGAGAAAAAAAGCAACCTAATTACTCCGAATAATACGAAAAGTATGACGACTGAGAGAATTAACAAAATCCGCCCAATAATTCTTGCGTGAATCATGTTCAACGAAAAATGGACTCTAACTTGTGGACACTTTTATCTTAAATTTCACAGCTTTCCGATCTTGTATCAGAATAAAAATAGTCTATGTAATCTTAGATACCAGGGGCTGTATATTATTCAGAACACCATTAAAATTCTATTAGTATTTTTGTACGAAACCCGTTAATCCAATCAGACAGAGATTACAGATACACACAAATTTTAAAATCAGTCGATTTCTTTTCTATAGGTCGCTAACAATGACTCAAACTCGTTTTTCAAAAAGTCTAAAATGTATAGACTTTCTTCCGATTAAAAATCTTGTTATATTTATGGATAGCCATCCAAATCAATTTTCTTTGAAGGTCCTATTTATGTGCCATCATCAGATTTTTCAGCCAAATAATTGTAAAATTAGGAGACGGAGGGGAAGGGCATATAGTTAATTACTTTGGGAACTCACATATCACTAAATGCAGGCCTAAACAAAAATGTGTTTCAATACACGTTTAACGGTACCATGTGAAAAAAATCACTCTACCACATTAATGGGGATGTATTGTTAAGAGATGCTAGTACTGTATTTGTCTACGGATCTATTTTACGATCATATGACTAGTCTTTTCCAACCAAATGTCGACCTCTCCTTCACGTGGTGCACCCTGTTTGCACGGACGAGGCTCTTGCGACTGAAAGATTACCGGTATAAGGAATCACCCACTGCTTGCCAACGGCCTCTGAAAGAAGAGCGGAAGAGCGGGGACCGGTTAAGGGTACCCTCTTACCCTTGGGGTTGGAAACGGCCCCTAAAGGCGGATGAATCAGAAATGATCAACGGCATGGGGATGCAGAAGGCAACGAGAAACCACTGCATTAAAGACCCAAAGGGTATCCCGAGGACATGTAATCCTCTCAAATTACATTTATCATGATGGCTTCTTCCTGGGTAAAATATTCCGGAGGTAAAATAGTCTGCCAATCGGATCTCCGGGTGGGGACTACTCAGGGAGGAGGCATCAGAATGGATAGAAACATTCTACGAGTCGGAGCGTGGAATGTTAGAAGTCTGAATAGGGCAGGTAGGTTAGAAAACTTAAAAAGGGAGATGGAACAACTAAAGTTAGGTGTTCTTGGGATTAGTGAAATTAAGTGGAAGGACGCACAGGACTTCTGGTCTGGGGAACACAGGATAATTAGCTCACAAGCTGTCAATGGAGTCACTGGTGAAGGATTTGTAATGAACAAGAAAGTAGGGAAACGGGTGAGTTATTATGAACAGTTTAGTGACAAGATTATTTTGATGAGGTTAGAAACTAAGCCCGTCCCAACCACATTAGTACAAGTGTATATGCTAACGTCACAGGAAGATGACGAAGAAATAGAAAAAATATACGCCGAAATTGAAGAATTAATCCAATATGTGAAGGGGGAGGAAAATCTAATAATCATGGGTGATTGGAATGCAATAGTGGCAGAAGGAAAACAAGGGAATACTGTAGGAAGTTTTGGTCTAGGAGTAAGAAATGAGCGAGGAAGCAGGTTGCTAGAATTTTGTGAAAGATATAAGCTAGTAGTGGAAAACACACTGTTTAACAACCATGCAAGAAGAATATACACATGGAAACGTCTGGGGATACAGGCAGATATCAGCTAGATTATATCATGGTCAAACAGAGATTCAGGAATCAAGTTCTAGACTGTAAATCGTACCCAGGAGCAGATATAGACTCTGCCCATAATTTGATAATAATGAAGTGCAGGTTGAAATTTAAGCGAATAAGGAAGCAGTATAAGCAGAACAGACTGGAAGTGAATAAACTCAAACAATCTAGCACAAGAGCAACATTTGCAGAAATGGTAGACTTAGGTCTAAGAAGTAACTCTGAAAGGACCTCAACCGAGGACGAATGGAATGCATTAAAGGCCGAAATAATGAAAGCTGGTAAAGAAACACTAGGCTTTTGGGAACAAGCTGCCCGAAAACCTTGGATCACAGAAGAAATTTTGGAGCTGATGGATCAGAGGAGAAGGTACAAAAATGCTCAGGATGAAGCAGGAAAAGAGCAGTACAGGCAATTTAGAAATCAAATAAATAGGAAATGCAAAATATCAAAAGAAAAGTGTGAAGAAGTAGAAAAGGAAATGGTCGTAGGTAAAGTAGATGTTGCATATAGAAAGATCAAACAGAATTTTGGAGAAATGAAGAAAAGCGGTATGAACATTAAAGATGCCGATGGGAAACCTATTTTAAGCTCAGAAGATAGAGCTAACCGATGGAAGGAATACCTTGAGAAACTTTCTGTTGGGGACGACTTGAACAATAGTGTAATAGAAAAGGAAGGCGATGTCGACATTGATGACTTAGGAGATCCTGTTTTGAGGACAGAATTAAATAAAGCTCTGAATTACTTGAAAGCAAATAAGGCAGTTGGTTTTGATGAGTTCCCTGCAGAACTTCTTAAATCCCTAGGAAAGGAATGAATCGAAAGATTATTCAAGCTGATATCAAAAAGTTATGAAACAGGAGAAATTCCAACAGATATAAATATCATCTTCACACTTCCAAAGAAAGCACTAACCGGCAAATGTGAGAATTATCGCACCATTAGTATAACAACACATGCTTCAAAATTACTGACCAGAATAATATACAGACGGATGGAAAGGGTAGTAGAAGAGATTGTAGGTGAAGATCAGTTCGGGTTTAGGAAAAATCGCGGTGCAAGGGAAGCAATTCCGACTTTAAGATTAATAGTTGAAGGGCGGATCAAGAAAGACAAAGATACTTATATGGCATTTGTTAATTTAGAAAAAGCGTTTGATAATGTTAGGTGGGATTTTTTTTTTTTTTTTTTTGCTGTCGTCAGTCTTTAGACTGGTTTGATGCAATCCTCCATCCCTTCCTATCCTGTGCTAACCTCTTCATTTCTACATACCCGTTACAACCCACGTCCCCAATTATCTGCTTCATATATTCTAATCTCTGTCTACCTCTACAGTTCTTACCTTCAACTGTTTCCTCCACTAACAAATTAACCAATCCAGCATGTCTCAAAATATGACCTACCAGCCTGTCTCTTCTTTCCGTAAGCTTCTTCCATAAACTTCTTTTCTCACCCATCATTTCCAAAACTCTTTCATTTCTTACTTTGTCTGTCCACCTAATTTTCAGCATTCTTCTGTAACACCACATTTCAAATGCTTCAAGTTTCTTTCTTTCCGGTATTCCTAAAGTCCATGTTTCGCTACCGTAAAGTGCGGTGCTCCACACATAAGTTTTAAGAAGTTCTTTCTAATTCCTAGATCAATATTTGAAACTAAAAGGTTTCTCTTTTTCATGAAGGCTCTTTTTGCTAGTGCTATTCTGCTTTTATAGGTGGGATAAGATGTTCAAAATTTTAAAGAAATAAGGTTTAAAGTATCGAGATAGAAGAATACTCTATAAACTATATAAGAATCAAGTGGCTATAATAAAAGTAGAGAATTACGAAAGACATGCATCAGTTAAAAAGGGTGTGAGACAAGGCTGCAGTCTATCCCCTTTAATATTCAACTTGTATGTAGAAGAAGCAATGAAGAAAGTAAAAAAAAAATATATTTCCATGTGGCATAAGTTTTCAGGGAGAAAAAATCAGTATGCTACGATTTGCTGATGACAATGTCTTGTTAGCAGAGAGGGCTGAGGATATTGAGAAGTTATTGAATGGCATGAACAAAATACTGATGGAAGATTTTGGACTGAATATAAATCAAAACAAGACAAAAGTGATGAAATGTAGCAGAAATTATATGAATACTAGTAGATTAAATATAAAAATAGGATCGGATGCAGTAGGAGAAGTAAGTGAATTCTGTTATTTGGGAAGTAAAATTACAACCGATGGACGAAGCAGGAATGATGTTACAAGCAGAATAGCACTTGCAAAAAGAGCCATCATGAAAAAGAGAAATCTTTTAGTTTCAAATATTGATCTAGCAATTAGAAAGAACTTTTTAAAACTCTTTGTGTGGAGCACTGCACTTTATGGTAGCGAAACATGGACTTTAGGAATACCGGAAAGAAAGAAAATTGAAGCATTTGAAATGTGGTGCTACAGAAGAATGCTGAAAATTAAGTAGACAGACAAAGTAAGAAATGAACGAGTTTTGGAAATGATGGGTGAGGAAAGAAGTTTGTGGAAGAAGCTTAGAGAAAGGCTGGTAGGTCATATTTTGAGACATGCAGGATTGGTTAATTTGTTAGTGGAGGGAACAGTCGAAGGTAAGAACTGTAGAGGAAGACAGAGATTAGAATATATGAAGCAGATAATTGGGGACGTGGGTTGTAAGGGGTATGATTAGGGGTAAGGATAGGAAGGGATGGAGGATTGCATCAAACCAGTCTAAAGACTGACGACAGCAAAAAAAAAAAAAAAGACACATTTTCCCTCAGTGTTTCATCACAAAGGCGGCGAGTCTGGGACATATGTACGGACATAATGAAATTATATTTGTCATTTTGTCTTTTGAAAAATCGAATATGGAAGAAAATAATGAATGGATTATTTAGATATAAAATCCACAATATTTACTGTCTGGGATGTCCAGGTAACTAACATAAATAGCAAGTACTTCATGTTATGTCAAGATATTACTAATCTGTTCTTTCCTTCATCACGCTGTTGGTGCGAGGAACTTTAAAGAAGTAGATACCGTTTTTAAAAGGGAAATTTTTCGTCGCCTACAAATTCACTAAAACTGTTGAACTGAGTGGGGAAGAACTCGAAAATCGTGTAATAAAGTGCTTTCGATAACCAGAAACGAATCCGATCCAATGGTGTCCAGTTCAACTTAAAAATTGTGCCACATATTCCTTAAGCATAAATAGTGTTTCTGCGTACTGAGCGTTGTTTCTTTTCTAAAGTTATGTTTATCGATGATGTTATTACGATTGTGTTACCCAATTGTGCTATCTAAATGTTGCGTCCATTAAGTGGGACATCTCAAACTGAAGACAGTAACAATCAGGTGATGTAAACAAACGAATTGCGAAGAACGTAATGTTAGGTGCAGTAATCTCATTGAGCTAGTGCTGCGAATTCAGAGGCATTGAACTATTAACGATTGGTAATTTTCGTCAACGTTTCCTGGTAAAACAAACCAGTCGAGATACTAGTGACGGCAAAATAAGAAAAAAAGCATAGTTCCGTCTTGAAGCAAACATGATAACTGCTGACTCTCGGCAGTGGCTTCCCTTGATAAACAGATCATTTTCCTTCTTTCAGCTACAAACATCAGTTGAATTCTAATGTTACTCATTTTTTACTGAGTACTAGTGAGTGTAGTTAATCATTTTAAACGTATAAATATGTTGATTCCAATGAGTAGATTTCCTGTAACTCAGATGTACAAATGTTATTATTTACATCTTCTATATAAATAAAAATTAAATGTTGTTCTTGGTAACCACATCACCCGAGAACGGCTAATTTTTTTTTAAACGTTCCTAATAGTCCGAAAAAGGTTGATTGAGAAAGAAAAATTGGAAAAGTTTCCCAGATAATTGGAAAATTCAGGAAAATATTGGAAACCTTTTTTCTGTGTACCGATTTCGCTATTTTTTAAATATTCTTTATAGTCTGTAAAGTAAAAGAAAAAATGGAAAAGCCGCCCAGAAAATTGGAAAATTCGGGAAAAACTGAAAGTTCTATTTATATGAACCGAATTGGCTTATTTTTTTTAAAAAAATGTTCATAACAGTCCGAATAAGGTTTTTAGATAAAGAAAAATTGGAAAAGTTTTTAGGTAGATTCGAAAATTGGGGAAATACAGAAAGTTTTTTTTTGTATGAACTGAAGACCATAGTTCACTCTTCGAACGATGGATATGAGTAATTCTTTTTTTGTTTTGTTTCTTATGACCCCTGGATGGTAATAACTATATTGAATTTTTTCTGTTAAAAAACTTCATTCCAGCATAAGTTAAAATAAAATTACCTTCGTTTTTATTTTTGCATTGTTTCGCGATCTGTGCTACAAATGTAGTTATTTTCTTTCTATTCCACTGATTTTAAGTGAGGACATGTTGATGATATCCATCAAGATATTAGTTCAGTTAGGCATAAAAACATCCAATAGTTCGATGCACGGTGTATTTAATCAAGAGCTGAAACGCGAAAAACAGTACTATTGTGATGAATCGAGAGAATCAGTTCGAAAGAACGTCTCACTGTTGAATTGGCAGCAAAAATATGCACTCTTATGAAAGTTATGAACAATGGAACTAGAGGGATTTTCTTCTTGGATGCACCAGGTGGAACTTTTTATCTCATTGATTGTGGCAAAGATTGGCTCGCAGAATGAAATTGCAGTTGCACTTGCTTCATCAGGAATTGCAGTTACGTTGTTGGAAAGGGGTCAAACAACTCAATCAGCATTCTGTTGCAGTTGAATGTCCAAATCAATGAAACTCCAACGTGCAACTTTTCGAAGATCTATGCGATGGCCAAAGTTTTGCATCAATGCAAATTGATCGTTTGGGGTGAATCTAGGATGGCACTTAAAACGTCTTGAGGCATTAGACGGAACTACACTAGATCTAAGAAACAGTCAAAACCGGATTGGTGGTGCAATGATCGAAATGTAAATAAAATACCTTGGGATTAAGTGGGATTTCAAATTTAATGGAAGAATATAAAACATTTGTTTAACATCAAATTCTGACTTAATTCAATTCTGGAACCGAATAGTTCCAAGTCACAGACAAATTACACATTTCCAGAATTTCAGAGGTGTAATGCCGATAGAATTTTTCTCGCATGTAAAATTTCCCGTTGGCGTACTACTGGAAGTACTGCTCCTCAAAAAACATAACAACCATGGTCACAATCGTTAACAAATACAATGATCACTAAGAAACACGTGTTTTTATCATTTTTATTTTGTTTATACATTTTCAACGGCTTTTCACAAATTCACAAAACTATCACAAACAAATTGATTGAAATTTGGACAGAACAACCAACGTCTGTAGCGTCAGCTAGTATTGTTATAATTATTGATTCCAATAGCAATTTTTCAATTTCTCTAGACATCTACGCGTGCTCTGAGAGCATTATGGAAGAGCCATCAATAAAACATGGGGGGAAAAGAGATCCAGAGGGTGATAAGAGATAAGTTGGAAAGACTAAAGCTAAGAAGAACCTCTTGAACCAAGGGTTGAAAGAAGACACAGTCGGCCGGGAGGTGGAGGAAACTCGTCAGGGCAGCGGACCCTTAATGTTGGAAAATGTGATTTAAAAGAATAATAATAGAAACGTCTGTTCACCCATTGTGATAATAAGGGAACAAATTACCATAGAAACAAGAGTGTAACATGCCAACGAACTCCTACCAGATACGCACTTATGTCACATTAATGAAATTTAAACTATCCTGAACATTTATCTCTCGTTTTTATACGTTGTGGTCAGCCTTCATACCTAAACTTACTTAGACGTGATAAATTCTTGTCAGATTCTCTCCTCTTGCTCTTATCAACTTGCTACATTCTTTATCAAGTATAACCCAGTTTCGTGACATCAACAAAAGATTTTACCTTCGGTGACCCTTAATACGCAATCGTTCTTTTGAACTTATTATTTAATCCAACATTAGCTTCAGGAGAAGGTTCGTCCAATGCATATGATGACTGGAAAAGGTTATCAGAATCCAACTGTTGTGAAGTTCAAGGGCTAACGATATCTATGAAGTGCTATTTGCTGTCACCAAGTCTCTGAAATAAATAAAAATATTTTATTTAGTCATGATAGCTCGTAGATTACTACAAAGCTAAGTTAATCATATCCATTAGCGGTCCACGGTATTCCATGGAAATATTGTGTCAGTCATCTAGCACTCCGTCCACTTGCTGGTGATAAAACACAAACACTGAGTGCACCGATAATGTTTTCAGTTATTTATGTACACAACGACTTCTTTGGAGAGAAATAAACTATCTTTTATCTAGAATATGATCTTCATGTTTACGGAAATGAACTGGTCGAGTGAAGCTTTTATCACACTAGTCAGAGGTGTGTCCCTCTCAACACGATCATGTAGCAATCGGCGGTAGGATGAAGTAGTTGGTGGAGTAATTAATTTCACTTTCAAACCCTACACGATTATCTACTGGCCCCGTCTAAAGTGACTGATTCTATCGTGAATAGTCAATTAAAGCGCTAGGTGCTGATGCGACAAATTCGCCATTTAATAATGGTGATGCATTCTTCCGTCCATAATAAACCGGTTGAAGTTGAATTAGACACAACTAATTTTGTTATATAGTACCGGTATAAACAGTATAGATCGGTGCCATCTGTTGCACGAATCAGTGCAGTTCCTGTTTTACGTTTGCTAGCAGCCTTCTGAAGTCTTCAAAGAACCCTAAAATGCTCATTGGCTTATCAACACGAAAACAACAGTCCCACCGACAAGCATCGTAACATCACAGCATAGACGTCTTCTCCCAATCACACCCAGACACCAAAGTTAGGCACAGGTACACCCGTCACATACGGAAATTATCGCGCAAGCATCCAAACATCAAGACATAGTAACCTGGCAACCGCACATAGATATGCACTAGCCCCTCCTGTTACACGTTGGTGAAACATCCATGTTACTTGAACTTGTCCTACGTTATTGAATTACTTTATATCCATTTCGTATAAAACTGGAGTGAAAATCTTGAAATTTGCTCTTAATGTAATGTTTTCACTTGAAATAACGTAGCTGAAAAATAATCAAACACAAGTTCGATAAAGGAAAGAGATAGTTTCGCACGGCTACGCAAATAAGGATTGCATCAACTAAACCATAAGACAGATATTTCACTGGTAACGACCGATATAAGTCTATGCTCCACCCGCTATGTCCATAGAAAAATTCTTTGGGGAGCTCGTGTAACGAGCGAAGCTGGTTCTATACATTGAAAATCTCATAAAAATGTTCGTCAGGTATCAGATTCGAACCCAATCTCCCCCTTCAGGAGAGTTGCATCAAATACATAGTAAGACAGATATTTCACCGTTAACGACTGATTTAACTGTCTACCTCCACCCGCTCTGTCGAAAGAATATTCCTTGAGGAGCTTGTATAAGGAGTGAAGCTGGTTATGTATGTGGAAATCTCATTTAAAATGTTTGTCAGCTATCAGATTCGAACCCAATTTCACCCTCAGGATCCACGGCTGAAATATAGACGTCTTAACCACTCAGCAAAATTGAATATTGATGGTTAATTGTCTGTCGGATGGAGTTGTTAAACTTTATGGATACCTTTTAGTTTTTCGGAAGAATATACCTGGATGCCGACATCAATATGATTAATGTTGTTTTTCATCAAAGAGATAAAACTTTCATATATATGCCTTAATTTATAGTTTCAAGTATGTGTAGTCGATCGTTGAACTGGAATGATATAATAATACGTAAATGTGTATCAAATAATTTGCCCATCGGAGCACGAGAAATCTCTGGGTACACTTTAAGAGACAACGTATTCATCAATGCATCGTACTACTTCAAAGCTTCATGAAGTCATGCGTTTTTTAGATCTGATGTCGGATACTACCCTCTGCGTCCAGAAGGTTCAGCCATGTTGATCCATTAAAAAGCACTCCACTAGCAGAAACACCCACACAGTTTTCGTACCAGAGACAACGCTTGACGAGACAGTATGAACACCAAGTGGGATGCTCGTTCTTATACAGACACGATGATTAAAGAAATCGTAAAATAGCCAGTTACCGCACTGCACAAATGAGAACGATTTTATTACACTGTAGTTTGCGAGGATGACGGAAGGAACGAATTCGTGATTGTAAGACAGTCCAATGGTAATACGCTTTGTATCGTTGTTGTTTAGCTTATAGGATGATAAAATAAAAGTTCTTCAACATTCACTCTGGTAGACTGAATTATTACGAGTAGCTATGGTGCAGTGTGGGTTTGCGTAAGGGGGAAAACGGCATCGAACGTGTGTCTTGTCAACTAGGAATATCTCAGTGCGTGAGGGAGATCGCGTCAGGTTTCTAGTCACATGTTCCCCATTCGACAAGGCCTCGATCTTCTTACTGCAAAACTTGACAGTTTACAAACAGTCAACACAGCTGTCACATTCCTTTCTTGACTCAGGTTTCCTAAGATGACAAAATGCGGCAGATGATGGTGACCTTACCTACGGACTGATTATAGGACCAACTCTAACTTAAATATCAAGGAAAACCAAGAACTATGGCGACCAAGTTACCAGTATGGAACGTCCCGTCAATTTACAAACGTAGGGGATTATTTCTTCTCTTGTCTTCTTACAAATGTTCCAGCTCTGCGCTCGATGAAAACACAGTAAACGGACAATTATCAGATTTTTTTTCTTTCTTTCTTCATAAGCTTGTCAAGCAGCTTTTCTATACAACGATGCTTGCTGCGTTCAAGATATTTCAGTTCAAAGTTTTTTCGCTTGTTCGTTCTTTCAAACTTAAGTTTGAAGTTGCAGATCACTTGTCCCGCCTAGAGCGTTGGTGGTTGTGATTACATTACGTTTATCTTCCGTTGTACTTGCTACTCTCTGCATTCATCGGATATAAAAAGTACTGAATACAGTGAAATTAATTGGTGCCGACGGAATAAGAGTAAATGCAGAATGGCATGAAATAAATATCAAATTCCCACGTAGAGAGCATTAGTTCGATATTTATACTGGTAAAACCAAATACTTCGGACCAATAATTGAAGTGATGACCATCTCAGTACTTTAGGAACCGGTATTCAAATTTTCATTTTATCCCGCTGGAAATGTGTATCAGTAAAAAACAAATCAAGAAAAAAAATGTCTATAGCAAACACACTAAAAACAATTTTAATGACCATGAGACCAACAAACGACGTGTTATCGGGAAATGACCTTGGCCTCTGCAACGATAAACCTCACTTTCCTTCGATTCCTGCTTAGTTCTTATCTGCTTTAAGGGGAATTCCAAGTCCAAATAATTGTTTTCTGTACACTCCTTACCTTTCCGCAAATGAGATAACTAATCGATTTCAGACAGAAATAGGTTTGCTCTATTTTCCACTTCCATTGATTTTGCTCTTCGTATCCTAACTAATTGTTTCCTACCTCCCAATAATTTACCGATCCAGCAATTGACATCGCTTTTCACTCGATATTCTTAATATTATTCACTATTAGAAAACTGTTTGCCGTATACATACATTTATTGATTATGAGGTCTGGACGGATATTGGTAGAGCTAGGAGAAAGTACTGTACATAGAACGGAAGAGGTCATAAATAGCACCGTTTTAGGGTCAAGGAAGCGGAAATTCTCTTCTGTGTGTATGTTTGGGAGGGAGTCGTAGATGAATAAATCATCTCAAATATTTAAAGAATCTACAGTAAAAATTAGTAAGATGCAGGTGTGTAAGCAAATTGCCATAGGGGTGAGTGCTAAATGGAAATTTATCAATAACAATAATTACTTCTAAACAGAAGGCATTTGGTTTCCAGCGATTATGACAAATAAATCCCCTTGAGTAATAGTTGTGTAGGAAAACTCACAAAAAAATAAAAAAAAATAAAAAAAAAAAGAAGAAGAAGAAGAAGAAAGAAAAAGAAAAAAAGTAAAGAAAGACATATTGAGTCGAGAAACTAGATTATATAATTTTACATTAACTAATTTTCTTTCTGCACTTCTGTTTGCGTCAACCAGAATGCTAGTCTGCAATTTTCAGAACTGAGAACGAATTGAGCGTTTGTTACCTGCTACTGATAGCATTTTCTTGAGAAGGGTGTAGTCGTTGGACATTTCCTTCAATCTTTACAGGTTTTGTCACGTTTGTTTAGGTATGTCTCTATTCTTGCTATTGATTTTTACGTATTTGTCAATATTGACAGCGGCCTTTTACATTTGTTGAAGACAAGCTCTAAGACAGGGGTCCCCAAAGTGGTCGATACCGACCCCTTGGAGTCGATAAGAGATCTCCCGGGGGTCGATTAATACAGAGGGGTTGAAAGGGGGTCGATTAATACTAAAGATGATCAATTAAACTGTACAGGAAAAAATAGGAATGTTCTACTAAAAATCAGGTCAATAAATAAAATTAAAGCTCATCCTCTCAATTCTCGTCTGTTTGCGAAGTCATGTAAAGTAAATGATGAAATAGGTGACAAGTTAAAACAGTACAACAACAATCTGTTCTTTTTGGCAGGTGTTTTTATTTCAAATTTATTCCATCTATCCATAGTTTTTTTTTCCTATTTTTTGAGATTATAATAATAGTGGAAAGTATCTCGTTTTTCTGTTAATTTTATTGGGTGGATTTTATAAATAATTTCGTTGAGTTGTTATGCAGGCTTCCTTATTGCCTAGCATCAGAAATGCTAAAAATGATTTAATGTTTTATTAAATACTTGTGGGGGTCCATAAGAAGGCTTATATCGTATCAAGGGGTCGACGGGGTAAAAAGTTTGGGGACCCCTGCTCTAGGAGGATTTGTTGAATTTCTCGCTGCCCTGTTGAAAGATTTGGTTATCGGTTGTAGCTATTCTTTCTTTGAGCAGTGGAACACCTGCGTCTGTGTGCTGCTTGCTGTAGTGAATCGAGTGTGCACGCCAAGTGCTCTGTTTTGCGTGATCTGAAGTCTATTCAGGCCAGTCTTGGATGCATATACCCACACCGGACACGCATACTCCGTTACAGGGCGGATAAGGCTGCTGTGTTTGTTGATGTCTGCAAATTTTAGAATCGGTGAAGCCACAGATACTAGGCGAACACACGGTGTTAGTTTTATACCACAGATGCGGTATTCCGCTGTTTAACCCATGGAGGAAGGAATATATGGAGACGACGCAAGGGACCTTCACCACGCACTGGAGTGAAGCAGGGTAGAGAGAAGTGTGTAGGGAAATTGGCACCGGGGGGAGGGGGGGGGAAAGGGGGTTTGGGTGGGTAGGTCGCCATATTGGTCGGCCGTAGAAACACGGGGAATAGGCACAAAAACCTCAAGGGAATCATACGACAACCGTGGCAACGCAATTTGATGATGGATTGTTATGTAACTCGACGAAACAGACCAAAAATGAAGAATATATTTTCTTTTGATATTCTGCTTAGTTCTCGAGATATACTGTCTCAAAATTGAGGTGTTTTGGGTTGATATTCAGAAGAAACATTTTCCCCAAGGTCAAATTTGGTGTTAGATTCTTATGTAACACGACGAGAAAAATCGAAAATAAAGAATAAAATTTATCGAAATATCGCTTAGTTCTCGAAATATACTGTCTCAAAAGTGAGGTGTTTTGGGTTGAAATTCAGAAGAAAAATGTAAGTCAAATTTTATAATAGATTCTTATGTAATACGACTAGAGAAATTGAAAGTAATCAATAAAAATTTTCGATATCTCGTTTAGTTCTCGAGATATGCTGTCTCCAAAAGTCAGAAGCTTAAATGGGAGTAGTATACATTGCAATACCCGATAAACATTGTGTCACTAACGTGGTGCTTATGAAATTACTAACAACTAATAATAAATTGTTTGTCGCTTCTGGTACAGGCTGCATTTCAACTTCCACATTTTCATTAATATTGTCGCTATAAAATCAAAATATGTAGACACGCCAAAACACACGAAATACATCGCGAACTAAATTTCGGGTGACAACAACGTTTGCTTCATCACGTTTCATAGTTCACACAGCACAAATTATCACAATTAATTCCATCGTACACTTTCAGTGTAATCTGAACTGGACTAAAGCATGCAGAATACCATATTCATTGTATCGCGATGTAAACTTGATCCGCTTAAATTAGACTTCCAACACTTGTTTACAATAAGGCTAGCCTTTTATGTGCAAAGTAGTAACATATGCTGATTGTCTACAGAACACCAAAAAATATTTGAGAACGTCACTATCCTATTGAGAGCAATGAATGAATTTATAACAATAGGCCCTAATGTTGCAGTTACCTATCAGACACTTCAAGAACAATAATTACAATGTGACTTATTATTAAACGTTATTCCAGGTTGTTTTCTATCTTGTCTGTTTGTGCAACCATATACAACACAACTTGCCATTATAGTAAACTTTGAATATTAGAAAATGAAATATTCTCAACAGCAGACACAGTGCAAACAGCCCAATATTTTGGGGTTATTCATATGGCCGCCGCGCATGCGCAGTAGGAGACGAGTTTTTATATGAGTTACACAGATTTAGCGTTATTTCGTCTTCTCTACCTTCCTTCTTCCATGGTTTAATCCTACTGTGTCTTTGCTAGCTTTCAAACTCAGAGATGACCTTAATGTTACGTTTAGTTATAATAGATAATGGCAGTCGTATTGGCCTATTTCAACTATAAATTATATTGTCGTAAGAAATTGTTCAGTACTGGATGACATCTATACAGTAAATGATTTTATAAACCTTATGATTTTGGATTTAGAATTTTTAGTTAGCTACTATCACTGTCTCTTATTTCACGCAGTCTATACGAATATTTCTTCAATTAACAGTACCTAACAGAGTGCTATTCAATTAGATTGTGTGTTGTAAACAAAATTCAGTAGTTGTTGGTAAGTACTGTTTTGACATGTATTTTTAGGCTTATGTGCTTCTGATTTGTCTGTCTGTCACCCACAAAACGTTTGGACTCCTTATCTTAGAAACTTGTGTTGCTCATTACTTTAGTTCTTATTAACCTTTACACGATTATAAAGTAAAATTTCGAAAAATCGTAGTGGATGAAACTAATTATAGCTTGCTTATTGGGGGAGGGGATTATAATGATGGGTGTAAACTGAAAGCTGTCATACTGCTGACTCCCAAAATGTTTCGATTTGCGGAAGCTTTCGCTGAAGAACCTTTATCTAAATGCCATTCCCCACTCTTTATTTTCGAGATTACTGATCCGAAATTTCTTTAAAAATTTACAGTGATAATAAACCTGTTAAACTTTACAAGAAATCTTTCTGGAGTCTATGATTTTCGTAAATTAGCTAAATCAGAGATTTTGAAATAATGACTATTTCAGGCGACCATGTTTTTGAACCATTCAATGGGGAATTTCATGAATCCGATAATAAAGATTTAGTGTAAAAACTCCCCCCCAAAAAAAAAATCTTATTTATTTTTTTCACAGACCACAATAATATAACAAACTCTATTAACGGAAATTGTTATCGATTTCTGTGGAAAAAGTTTTTTTTGTTTTTGTTTTCGTAAACTCCAATATAATACACACACTGTACAGAACGTTCAGTGCGTGAAAGTAGCTGAAACTTCTAGTTTTATCTTACAATTGTAATTGCACTGTAATACATAATCTTTTGCTTAATATTGTATCAAATATGAAGACTCCGTTGCGTTTAAAAGTCTACCGTAACCGTACTTAGTAAATATTTTGAGTTTGGCTCTTCTGATCAGTCTGTAACATACTGATGAGTCATATCAGTATAGTATTCGCTCTGTGAGCCTCTTGTGAACAAGTACAGTCCCGCCAAGCAAAGGGATGGTGGTGTGATGCCGGGAAGGGTTGTGGATGAGTCACTACGGCCTGTATCGACTGCGATTCGAAGCTGACTCACTGAGTGGGCGGAGCGTACGCGCGCGCGCACTTCGGCCGACAGCGGACGGGCAGCCTGCGAATGTCACGCACGGCACTTCAGAAATCGCTGGGAGCTTGTATTCGCAACAGTCGAACGTTGACGAGCATCGTAGAGCAGTATCGGTAGAACCATACCTCTAAGGCGAGAATCGATTATTTGGAGTTACGATTAGTTCGCTAATAGTGTTATTTGTTAATAAAATTGTGAACTTTTCTTACAATCTTCTCAGCGATTTTAAACCAATGTAACTGTTTGATAAGTATCGTTCTGTTCTCTCAGTGACATCATCTTAGTCAGTGTTTCCAGCTACCTTCGAAGAATTTAGGTAGAACACCTGAAATAATGAAAATCGGAGGTAACGTAATTAATTAATGCTTACCAGTATATAGTTATGATCCCTAGGATAAACGGCAAACAAGTAGTTTTATAATTTTCTAGAAGTAATTTCGTTTTGGGAATTATTTCAAACAATAAGAACAGTATTTCAGGTTAACATTAGAGAAACACTTAAGCTATGACCATTACATTGAGAAAAAAGGTAAAAAGTTTATGAAAGACCTATATGAAATTGTGTTTTTACATTGCTTACTTCGCATTTCGCGCCCTAAAGCTTTGGCGCTCGGCATTTGTCGCGTGGTTGTGTGACTGGTAGATCATGTGATGGCTTCCGCCAATGAAATTTCAGTTCTATTATAATTCCTGGAAGGAGTTGTGGTCATCTTTTCCTAAAATACTTTCTACAAGCAGTAGTCCCTGAACCAGGATTTGGCGTGTGTGTTGTGAAAGTGATAATGTTACGTTGTGCTTTGTGGTGTACGATGACAGTATTATAAAACTTGCGATAGGCTGTGACTTCTTGGTTTGCAGTTAGTAAGGTCGTTCAAAAACAGGAATTTTTTCTTGTAAGACCTTGACAACTTTTTGCTGTGATCGTGAGCATAATTTTTTTAGTGTTTTCGTTTCATCATAATTGTTTGAGGTATGTCGTTATCTTTATTTGTTTATGTTTAAGATCAAAACAAAAATACCTATGTTTCTTATTGTAGTCAATATTTTAAACATATGCATCAATCCTGAGAAGCAGTGGGAGTGCGGAAGCGTCGTATTTTAGGTTATATTTCGATTTTCTAGATTTTGGAGGTGAAATTATCTTGATCTGAACTACCTTCTTCTTGTTTCTTTGAGGTCAGCTTGATATTGGACAGTTTTGAGGAACTGATATGGAACACTTAGGTGTGTAAGTTTAAGCTATGAGTGTGAGATAGTTTGCATGAACTCTTAACAACTACCTACCATGATTTGATACTTATCCCCCAGTTTGATTTTTTTTTTTTTTTGCTCTGTTGTTTTATTTAGATTTAGCTTATTTGCTGTTAACACTATTAAATTGTGGCCTAATATACACAGAGGTTACAATAAAAAGTTCACAATTGGTTTTTTCTTACATTAAAAAGCATGTATGATTATTAAACAGGTGTGTGTTAAAGAAAAATTGTAACTGTGCTGGTAGACATTACAATGTAGCTACAGAAATACCATTTTTTAACTTGGCATCTGTCATCAGAACAGGCAGTTGTTGAGTGAATTGTGCATTTGTTTTATACTACTGATAGTTTAACCTTCTGGCTAACTTGGTGTTAGGTAGTTTAACCACTTCACTGACATTTGTTCTCATGGTTCAACTTGTTTGTTTTATTTTGAGCCTGGTGATAGCGCAATCACTGGGACTCATCAAGGAATTGTCATTTTGGTGTGTAAACTGTTGCACACGTTCCATTGCGTATATTATTTAATATATGTTGCTCTTAGAGCTGTAAAATATATCCATCCTCTCAAATTTCACTCGTAAAGTGCCGTAACGTAAGGTGGCGAGTGACTGGGAGAAGGCACAAAGCAATTTATAGTAATAACGCTATCGTTCCTTTGAGTATATTATTTAGTAATATGTTTCTATTACACCAATCAAGATAGTGTATAATGAACCAACTTCATGCAAAATAATAATAAAAAAAACTGCTGTGAAATTACACACCAAGCGATGAGAGAACGCTATTTGTTGTCATATGCAACTTCCAGCGATGTTAATATGCATCAGTGGTCAACAATGACGAAAATTAAACCAAGTTATCTTTATTAGAGATTTTTTTTTTTCCAAGCCCATTAAGCTACAAAAGGAAGCGTCTATGTCCATTTTGGTCCACGCTACATTCCAACCTATCCACTGGTGGTGCTAATGATACTGACTAAAAATCATGAAAACTTAAATGTTTAATAAATCCAAATTTCTAGTGAATCATGCTTTAACAACAAAAGCCATTTTGGACAGTCTGCATGTCAACTATAAGAACTGAATTCCTTCGACCTAATGCTGAAACAAGGATATTGCCGCACTTTAAACATAAGCTACGTTAATATTGCCACAACCTACTTTGATAAATGCCGGAGAATATTAACATCTCCAACATAACATCAGGCTGGATATGTTTCTTGACAATGTAATACCTATTATCGTTGGATGTAGCATGTGTTTACGTAAATGAGGCAACTAACATTCACTTACGGTTCGAAGTTGTCTTTTTTCAGTGTGTAGGCCTAATTTTTTTTCCATATTTATTTTTTTGATAGCAACATATTTCCAAATAATATCATCCAAAGAATATGTGCATGATCATTATACTTTGCTATAACGTTGCTCCCAGTCGCTTGCGGTATAGCGTTGCGGCACATTTTGAGTGAAGTTTTTGAGGTATGTATATATTTTACAGCTCTAAGAGCAACATACATTAAATAGTATCACCAAACGAACATTTTCAACAGATTTTAGACCAGAACGACAATTCCTTGATGAGTCCCACTGATTGCGCTTGAGCCGCGAGCCTAATTTTGCTTCAAAAATAATTCTTGCTTTTAGTTTTGTGTTCAGCGAAGATGATTGTCAGTAGCATTATCTATATTGTTATTGTTTTACATGAATATTTTGAAGTTAGCATTATGGTTATAAAATCATTACTGAATATTCTTGTGTGCACATTATTGTTGCTTGAAATGAATTTTTGGGTCTACTGGAGATCGCTGTCCCACTACAAAAATATTGATTAATGATGTCATAATACTGCTGTAGTGAGTCACAAGAGGTATTATCTTCAAGCAGTATTTCCATTGTAATACAACCTGGTCCAGCATGACACCACTAAATGTACTTCAGCAAGTATTTCTAGCACTGTCTAGTGTTTGACTACTGCAGTATTATAATGCTAATTCCTTGCAGATTCACGATCTCGAGTAATCCTACACTTTGTTCCAGAATTGTTTTTTGTTACTTTAAGTTTTGGACATTTAAACTTTCTGTATTGATTTGTTATGAATTCTGTAAATTAACTACAAATGGTAGTATTTAATATTTAATCTTACTTGATCAATATTCAGTTTTAGCTTAGAATTATTTGTTTTTATAGATGTGGCTGGGTCACTTGGAGGAGTAGGCGGAGGCATGGACAATGAGCACCTTACTCATGGAAGTCTTAACATAAGTGATGTCAGTAAGTGCCATGACAAGCGAGTAGCCTGCATGTATTGCTTTATGAAAAATGGACAGCATTCTTCACCCAATAGGGTGAGTCATTGGAGGAGGACTGGTAAGAATTTGTTCTGAACAAAAAAAAAAAAAAAAAAAATGCAACAACCACACAACTCGTGCTGTCGCCTTTGGTGATCTTCAGCTTCAATGTGAGGAATGTACACACACCTGCTGCTCCTATGCTATATTGTTTTTAAAGGTAATCATGGAGATTAGTTGCAGAAAAGATAGTGCGTAAACTGATGTGACTGGCATTAGATGTTGCTCGTATCCAGGTTCACTATCTTGTTACAGAAGCAACAGCTATATTCTTTACCTCAGTAAATAGAAAGTAAATGAGAGAGATTGATTTAAAATGTGTAACAGGGTTCACGAGTCATCTGTAATGTTTTCTGTGGCTAGCTGTATAATATTGCCTGCGACTTTCTCTCATTGTCTTGCTTGGAAGTGGAGTATGCAATTCAGATTGTGCCCTTTCATTCAAGTAAGTTAGATTTTGTTCAGAGGTACAAAATAATTCTAATTAAGTTTTGTGTTCATAAAAAATGTTTCTATAGTTACATTTCATTTAAGTTCCTTTTTTCTTCATTTAACATTGTTTTGGGGAATAAATTGAAGGTAGTATGACAGCATTTAAAAAGGGGAAGTAGCATGGAGAAAGTATGCATTTGCTTTTAGAATTTATTATTATTTGATTCTGACATAGATTTTCATACAGCAGGCTGTAGGATATAGTTCTGGTATGTGTGCTACTATTGAACTTTAATATTCTAGCAGTGATTACTAATTTCAATCTCTGTATTTGACACTTGCACTTTAAATGTGCTTCTAGTCTGATATTAGCTAAACAATGGCCTTGTAAGCAGTGTACGAGTTATTAGTGAATTTTCAGTTATGTTAATTATCAGGGCATAAGTATTCTTAATTTTACTGTGCAGTATATTCTAACCACTCTTTACCTTAAGCAATAGTCAAGTTTTACAGCGTTAATGATTTTTTTAGAGGTTGGGAAAGGGGGATGGTGCATTAAATTAATATGAGCTCTGGACCAGTAACATGAATTATATTCTTCGCACTTCAGAAATTAGTAGTATGACTCTTTGCTAATAGTCATTGTTAATATTTAAGGCAGTATTTATTCGGTGCATTATCTATGTCATTGGCAAACAGCAGTCACAATAGAACAAAATAATTTCAGTTAATCTTTCTGTTCATTGTTTGTGTGTTAAATAGATTAGTTTGAAATTCTCTAGATAAAATTTAAAGTATGTGTAACATATTAATGTTTTATAAATAGACACCATTGCTTAGTACTGATTGTATAGCTAGCTATCAAATCAGTATTTTTGTCTCCCATTCTACTTTCTTTCATTGGAGCCATCTAAATAAAACAATAGTAAATCATTCCTATTGAAAACAGCATATGTGAAAATTATTTTAAGAAAAAAAAGATGATTTCAAGGTGGGAATTGTTTTTTAAAATCTGAAATCATTGAACGTCCGAAAATGACTGCATAATCACCTGTACATGGTTGGTTTAAGTGAGTCATGAACTTTATACCAAGGTTTATTGACCAATGTGTTACATTGTTGGTTTAATGGCTATGGCATTTCTGCATTTTCTCCGTAAACATAATTGTTAGATATCAGTATCATAAGATCTGAGAATCTTTACAGTTTACTTTCAGGCATTTCTTCAGTAGTTGGCACATAATTCCTTTCATCTCCCATACTATAGGTTCTCTGTATATGTAATCTATTGGGTCAATAATTATGGAGGTACTTAAGTGGTGTTATCTGTTCTTTAGTTGTGATGGTTCCTATTGCTGTCCAGAAAAGTGATCATGGATTTGTGTAACATCTAATGTTGGCCAGTGTAAGCCACACAAGCACTATATTTTTGGAACTAAACTACAAGTTTACTCCTTTTTTTTTACCTGAATGTTAAATAAATTTTTGTGGATAAGCAATTAAAAACTGCATGTTATGTGTGGTGACGGTACAAATGGTGTTTGTTCTGTACTCCTTTTAATAAATGGTTAAACTATTTGGCTTTTCTCCAGATCACATTACTGCTAGAATTACTTTCAACATAATAATGTCATAATACTGCATTTCTCAATTACAGTAGACATTATTTTCAGGTAGTAATAAATTGTAATGATACTGCACCAGCATCACACCGGCAGAACTACTTTCTGAAGCAGCATCACGTTGCTAGCACTATATCAGAAAGAAGTTCCAGCGTGTTATACTGGTCTAGGAGGTATCACAACGTAATTTCAATTTGAAAATATAAATTTTGCAATTGTCTACCACAGTATTATGCTGTCATTATGTTGCATAGCTGAAAGTAATTTTAGTGGTCTCTCAGTTGCTAGAAATCACATCTAATTTTAGTGTGCTAACACCTTTGGATGACCATGTCCTGTATATGTATTAAGTGGTCCATTTGCTTTTCAAAATTGTTTTGTTTGGTTTTCCAGATCTGAATCTGATAAGGTTTGGCTAGATGGGTAACAAGTGTAAGCGAATTTGTATTACCACTTACCACAGATGAAACAAAGTGGTATTTAAAAAAAATATAAAGGATCGAACTTGGAACTATTGTTGAACTATTTGTTAACAGTTAAGCATAAGGTGAATGGGATCTGTCAATCATTCTACTATTGATGAAGGGTTAAAATTCAATGGTTGCAGAACAGTTTTTTTGTGTTTCTGTGCTTTTCTGCCATTGGCTGTAATAAGTGATTGTTTCTTCTTATTAACACTGCAGGTATTTTAAAAATGGATGATTACAGAATTTGTATTTTCTAAACACCAAAATCTGTAATAGGATGGATGCAAGCACATCAGAAAAGTCTATGAGGAACATTAGTTGTTTCCAAGTCGACAGCATGACTTTAGGCAAAGATATGTGAATTCAATTAGGAGGTTATTTGGAAGATATTTTGGATGAAGTCTACAAGGGAGGCAAATTGACAGTGTAGCACTAGATCTTAAAGGTGATTGACAGAATGAGTCATGAAATGGTACTTTATAGTAAAAGCTATAGGAATGGATGAAAAAGTAATTTGCTTCGTAGAAGAATTCTTAATAGGTAGAAAGCAAAATGTTAGGGTTGGAAATGTGGTATTGGAAGAAAGTGGAAGTGAAAATGGGAATGACACAGGGTAACTATTGGGACCATTGCTATTCGTTATTCTAATGATTGATTGTGTTGGTAGTTTACTATCATAAGTTAGGTCATTTGCAGATTACACAATTGTATATAATAGGATCAGTATGGTAGAAAACTGTGAACAGTTATAGGGTGATCTGGACAGGATATTTAGCTGGAAAGGGATTCATTGAAAGACAAGAGAAGGAATAAGAGAGTCATGGTGATGAGGCATGGAAAGATGTCGGTGGAAGAATTAAGATACCTGCATGGAAGGGAACAGATGACCAGAGTGTTACTGTTCACCCACCATGTTCGGTATAAGAATAATCTATTGTACATAGTATGTTCATATTGTACTGTACGGTTCTCAAACTTGCATAGTGAAGAAGTGGGACATTAGCAGGATAGAAAGTAGTTAAATGAAATTTCTCAGAGTCAGAACAGATGTTACGAGAATGGAAAGAGTAAGGAATGAAATGATTAGGCACATAGGAAAAGAGGAACCCCTACAGTAAATGATAGAGAAGGCCAGACTAAGGTGAGATGGATGTGTAAAGAGAATAGATGAGCAAAGAATCCCAAATAAAATACATGAAATGAAGATATATAGTAAACGACCTCGAGAAAGTCAAGGGGACGGTTGGCTGAGGGCAGTGGAGGGGTGTGTGTGGAAGAAGACTAGACCAAGGTGGTGGAAAGAAAATAGAAAAGCCTGTGCACAAAAGAGACCGGCCAGTAGCTGAAAACTTTTGATTAGGGATTTTCCATAAACTACGTGTCTCCACTTTCGCCTCCCTTGAACTCCTCCTATGTAGCCTGGTAGCCTGATGTGGCTTTAGCTCGCCCCTCCCCCCTTTTTCCAATGTGGCATGTAGCTTATTTTCTTATTAATTCCAGAAGACATTTAGTACTGTTTTCTCTGAGCAGACTCTCATTAAAACTATTGCGTACATAATGAACACAACTGATATATGAAGTGTGTTCTTTTCTGTAATTATAAATATTTCGAATTAAGTGTTGTTACTAGACACTCTTGCAAATGATTAGTTATTGGGAAAAACCACTTCTCAGGTACAGTCAGGGATCCTTTTCTTCTTGAGGTGTTACTAAAAACATTATTTTCTCATTCTTCATTAATTCATAAAATAGAAGTATATCTGCCCCACAAAAATACTTAAGAATAGCTACATGTTCTGTTTTCTTTTGCTGCAGTTCTGTCTCCTTTCTTTCTACGTTACCAGGGAATGGTTCTTTCATCTGCTTAAATGATTTCTGTAACTCATTGAACAGTAAAAACACATTGGAAAGTGTTCGATAAGCCTGAGAAGTTTATTGTATAGTGCTACTTCACTCCACACTTTGTTCTTGAAACAACACTTCTGCGAGCACTATAATTAAAGTTGCACTGAAATTCACTTGATAGAACAAAATTAAAATTATTTTATCAATGAACGGAGTGACCACACACAGGGGATCCTAATCAAAACAGTTTTATTCTAAACCTTCAAAACAATACGAACTGCCATTGCCTTGAAAAATCCCTGCTGACATATGTAAGTGAATTTGAATCTAGGTTCGGCATATTTAATGTTTTTAGAATTGTAATGCACCATGATATGTTGGTTAGTTTAAATTCGCTGGCCGTACACAATCCAACGCTGTGACTTCAATAGTCAGCTTTTTCCAAAATACATGGCAAAGTGAATGCCAGTAATAACATCATTTCAACCTGTATCTTAGCAACAATGTAGCAGGAAGAAATGTCGTAAGGCATTATTAATATGAAAAGGAAAGATAAAAAATAGGTCCATCACTTACTAAGGTGAAGGGGGGAGGAAAATAGTGAAGAAAAACACTGCAAAAACGCAGGGGACAAAAACAATATATCAGTCAATGCCCTTACTGGTGAAAATAAAACCATGTGATTGAGCTCAGATTGGCACCTGACATTAACTCAGCCACATAAAGCCTGTGGAAACTGCAGGTGCCTGCGTGAGCTCAGTCATGTGTTTCTGTTTGCGTGAATAATGGCATAGCTTAAAATATTGTCTTCCTGGAGGTTTTTTCTTGCTACTCCCTCCTCCCTTCACCTTGGGTCAATTTTATTTTTCCTTTCCATACTGAACATGGTTAGTTGGTAACAGTTACTGTGTAGGCTGACATCTTTTAACTGACCGGTTGTTGAAAGGCAACTTTTATGAGACTTTGCAGAAGAATATTCTTAACCATTCTGTGAGATCAAATCAGAGATAAACACAATACTTAGTCTGCACATGTTATAGTCCCTGTCGTCACAATAGTCCTCCGTAGGTCGTGCAGTCTTTACTCCATTCCCTGCCCGCTCTACTCCTCTGTTCTAAAGTGGTATTGACAGGATTGTAAGATGTCTGCTGGCCAGGCAACATATAGCTTTGGGTATGGTCGGTTTGTGTTAATGACGAGTGATGCTGTGAAAAAAAATCCTTGTTGAAGTTCGCTACCAGAAAGGTAGTGATATCTGCATCAATACAGTTCATTTCTTTCCTTTTTATTAAGATGACAATATTTTACAGGAAATCATTTTTATACGTGCATTCTGTCATGTAATTTGCTGTTATAATAAAAATTCTTTTGTGAAATACAAACTGAATATTCTGTGAAGGTACAGAAAAGATCTTGCTCGTCGTTAAAGAAGGAAGCTATTAGCCAATATTGAAGAGCAATACGACAACATTTACTCAAAGAAATTGTTAAACAAACCAGAAATGGAGATGCTTTTGCGTTGCCTAAAATTAATTTCAATATTTTCTCATAAACTTTCTCACCGGAAGTTATCATGTGAACAAATAGGATGGAAGTTAGTCAGCGACAACTTTTTATGTTATACAACAGCAACAAGAAAGCGATTCATGTAACTTTTGTTTTTTTTATAGAAATGTGCTCCTCTATATAAAGAATAAACTCTGCACTAATTTGTCAACTTTCAGAAAGTTATATGATTTTTTTGTTATTTTTTTGGCTTTTTCTGTTGGTTGAATGAGGAAATTTTATTCATAACTTTCATCGAAGCTAGTTTTTATTTGTTTTAAAAATAGTCACAAATAGTTCACAAGACATTTATTAGAATTTTTTCACTCTTATTGACGAATTTTTTTGATGATTTGCAACACTGTATGGAGATGCCATGATCTTTATTTCAGCAATGGGGACTATAGGCATAACATCATGAATTAATTGTAGCGGTGAACATGTTACCAATAAATGACACTGAAAGAAGAGTTATCTTTGAGATTTAACACAATTCTAAAGATATTTGTGGTCCACTGTTTGACAGTTGTGCACAAGGAAGTAGTATTAATAGTGTAGCAGTTCTTAAGGGGCAACATAATCCACTTTACCCATAAATACCCCAGGGTTGTTGGATCTTAAAGCTTCAGGAGGGAGGACAGTTATGTGTTTGCATTAGTTGTGCCAAATCCACTGTTAGCTTTTGCATGTTGGCATTGTTTACCTATAAACTGTGTATGTTTATATGATGTGTGTTGAAACTTTTCTCTTTTTCTTATTTTATGTTTAAGATGATTAAAATTTTATGTTTTTGAAACATTATATTTCTGATACTATTCCTGACGGAATAGTTGTAGAAAAGGGGGAGGGTGTAAGGTAGATATCTTTTAGTTTTGCTGTGCTCAAGTCTAAATGTGTAATAAAATTTCAGGTACATGATTTAGAAAGTTATGCATAGTCTCTAAAGTCTAAACTAATGACTTCCTAAACCACTTTCAACTAGTTTTCCTATTCAGTGCTTAAATATGATTTTTTAGAGATAAATTTTCAATTAAGTTATACATTATGCAATGAACATATAAGGCTAATATGAGTGATGTTCAGTATACAGAGGTTTCTTTGTCTGTTGAATAGGTGTAAATGGGTATTTTAAGATACTGCATCTTTGTTTTGAGCATCTTTGCACAATAATCAGTTCAAATTTCCCTTTCGTAACAGTTGACGTCATCAATACAACCGACCCGGAGTTTGCGGACGGTGGTGGCAGAATGTATGGAGGTGGTGGTGGACAAGTGCTGGCAGGCAATGTGGAGGATGCACGAAAAGCAGCAGCCTTTGTTAGGATTGTGGAGCAGCCTGCCCCCAAGGCTCTGCGTTTCCGGTACGAGTGTGAGGGCCGTTCAGCTGGGAGTATCCCAGGTGCAAGCAGCACGCCTGAAAACAAAACCTTTCCAACCATAAAGGTAACTGAAAGTTACTTGCAGAATCTAGAAATATAATTGTTATTACATGATTGGAAATAATCCAGCTCTGATATTAGATCTCATTTGGAAGTTTCACTATTTACCTATAAATTAGTTAGCTCTTGAGTTCTGTAAGACATAGTTAAACCTTTTTTTATTTTTTAAAAATAAATATATTTTCTGAATGTTGAACCATAGTTTTGGTGCCTGCTTATTTGTTCTGTTTAACATACCAAGTTTTCTGGATGGTGAACTTTTATTTAAGAAGCCAAATTTACGTTGAGATGATTAAATGTATAGCAGAGTTAACTAAAATTGTAATACCATAAAGCAATACTTATAAATTACAGTGGATTCGATGACTTACCCCTGTTTATCTTCTTTTTTTTTTTGTCTTATATAATTTGAGTGTTAAATTCCTACCCCTTCTACTTTTGTGATTCACAAATTACTTGGTTTTTACATTTTTTATTTGTCGAAACATGTGGCTTATAAAATTGATTTTTGAGACAAATGTTAGCATGCCAAAACAGTATCATCAATTATTCATTATGTGTAAAGTTTCAAAAATTAAAAAGATATAGGTTTTGGGTAGATTCAGCACATAAGTCGGTACGGCAAGCTCTTGCATGAATTACATACTGCCATTTTTGCTTCCACTGTTGTTATCCTTTTATCATTCCTTTAATCTTGACATTGTTTTCCATGTAGCTCTCAGCAAAGCAGCTTTGTTATTCCTCATTGCTAAAGAAGTGTTTTTATGACAAAACAGTCTTTTTATTGGTTTTATGATGTAATTAATATTTTAACTATGTTATTAATGTGGTAAAACTCTGTCATTAATTTAAGTATAAAAAATTGTTTTCCATGCCACAAAAATGTATTTAAAGTAAACAGATTTTTACCTTATAAATAATTTTTCTATTTAGATACTAATATATTTCTCTTGACTGAACATATAACATTTAAATTCTGAGAATTTTAGTTTTTAGATAGGGATTTATCTAGTGTTTTTAACTTGTTTTTGGTCTTATATGTTGTTTTATTGGAAATCTCAAAACTTTCCAAGTTTTCTAACAGCAGAAAATAAAGATGGTCATTTGCATGTTCTTAGGTGGAAGGCTATACAGGGCGTGCTGTTGTTGTTGTTTCTTGTGTAACGAAGGATCCTCCTTACCGACCACATCCTCACAATCTTGTTGGAAAAGAGGGTTGCAAGCGTGGTGTGTGTACTCTTGAGATTTCAGCCGACAACATGACAGCGTCTTTTTCAAACCTTGGCATCCAGTGTGTCAAGAAGAAGGATATTGATGAAGCACTGAAAGTGCGTGAGGAGATCCGTGTTGACCCATTTCGCAGTAAGTTACATATGCTGAATTGTATATATACATTATGCCAGTTGTTAAAATTCACTGCTTTCAAGTGCTTAGTACAATTAATTAAAATTTCTTGATAAAAGTAACAATGGCACTGCTGTTAGATAATGAAGAGACCTGGAGTGGGATTCATTGGAAGACAGGAGAAGGATGAAGTGAGTCATGGGAGTATAAAACGGGGCCTATTGATGATGAGGTGTAGAAAGATATTGGTGTAAGAATTAAGAGTAACGCATGGAAGGGAAAAGATGATCATGGCCACTAGCTGGCACTTGATTTCAGGCACAAGGATGTGGGAAGATATTCTTTCATAGCTAAGGAGGTCAGGGATTGGAATAAGTTACCGAAAGAAATGATCAATAATTTACTAAAAACATTGAAAGAATTTAAAGTTGAAATTTGTAGAGGGCAAAAGTATATGGTTCAGGAAAGGAGAAAAATGGGAGTGTAGGGAAATTGCCACCAAAACATGTGCTCCATCGCAGTTAAACAATTAAAATATCTGAACTATGCTGTGGTATACTACTTCATAATTCAATGAATGGGAGACAGAAGGTGTTAATTACTAATGGAAAAGAAAGCAAACTGTTGTCTTTGGATTTGTGTTGTCATGGTGGTCATTACATTGATGGGACCGAGCGTGGTGGGTGAATGGTTAACATTCTGGCCTTGCATTCGGGAGGACGTGGGTTCGAATCCCCATCCAGGCATCCAGATTTGGGTTTTCCATGGTTTCCCAAATCACTCTAGGCGAATGCTGGGATGCTTCCTTTAAAAAGGCCGTGGCCGATTTCCTTCCCGTCCCTTGTCCCCTGTCCCATCCCGCCTCTAATGACCTTAGCCATCGACGCAAAAAAACCATTGTTGGACAGCAAATATTTGTTGGCTAATCCCATATGTTATGAACATCAACATGAGCAGGAAATGTATAGAGTTAAAACTTATACTTGAGATAAGCAGGCTATTATTGTTACTAGTCAAATTATCAGGAGCCTTAAGAGTCCTTCAGACAACAAATCAGGCTTAACACAACATTCAGCTGACAGTGGGCATGCTATTTTATTCAGTGAGTCTAGTGTACTGGTTCAGGAAAACAGATGTTGGCCCAGACATGTCAGAGAAGTGTTGGAAATCAGAGAAAATGAATGCGGACACTGATCAAATATGAGCATGCCTGATCAGAAAAAAACTTGAGACGCAAGTTCCTTTTAGACTGGCCATGTTGGTGGCAGGAACTCTAGTGATGTCAGTACAAATGGTTAGCATGTGGCAGTGATCCAAGGCATAGTAGTCCTCTGATGAAAGTCTGAATGATTGCTGAAATGTAAGTTAAAAAAACATGATGAATTTACATCTGGACATCCAAAATAACATATTTCATTTTGTTTGCCTTAATGTTAAGGATAGAGAGGGGATGCCGTTGCTTAACATCACAGAATATGGAGTGATGTATAAAAAATAAGACACACACACAGATTTTTTTTTTGGGGAAACTCGTGTTTCAGAAAGAGGTTGTTAACAAGGTGTGATGTACCATACATCCTCCTTACTGAAGAAAGGCCTAGCCCAAAAATTTTATTTCTTGGGTGAAAGGGGGGAACAAGTATGTTTGTGCACACATGTATGTTTGTTTCCATACTGTCGTGGCTTTTGCTGTGATAACATTAATGCATTTACAAGCATCCTATACAACTTATGTAACAATTTTTTTAAAAAAAATTAAATTACCTATGCTATCCCCTTATAGCAAACGCTAACGTGGAGTCTGGATGCGTCGTCTATAGCTGCTACTGCTATTGGCTAGAGAACGGCCAATCATCAACCATCATATTACATTCGTACCATCATCTTGCTTTTCGTTTATTTACAGCTAGACGCAGACGTTCATATACGGAGAAGGAGATTCAATATTTACGCTATTTTATCCGTATCAGGTAGACGCAGAAATTCATGTAAGGAGAAGGGGATTCAATATTTACGCTATTTTATCTGTATCAGTTATCAAAACTAGGTTAAACCATAACCTAAGAATTTTTTTGGCAGACGATAAGAACAATGAAACTCAGAGAAGCGTACGTAATCACGCAATGTATCAGTCAAATAAATAACAGTCATCCGTTTTCGAAATTATAAAAACTCATTTATTTAAATAAAATGTAACCAAATATTCTGATAATCTAACCAGAATATGTTACTCATATCAAGAAAGATATAGTTAAAAATGATTTCAATTTATAATTCGCAATTTGACAACGATATTCTTGCATCCAAATAGCGGCGAGCAGAGATAGAAAATTAATGCGAGGCAATCATACGTTACAAAGTTGTTCGTTGAAATTTACATGTTGCTTTTTGTTTATTTATGACAGCTAGATGCAAAAATTAATGCAAGGAGAAGAGTATTCCATGTTTGCATTATTTTATCTGTACCAGTTATAAGAACGAGGTAAAAACATAACCTAAGAATGTTTTTGGCAGATGATACGAAACAATGAAGTTAATTAAAAACTCGAAGAAAGTTCACACCAAATCACCGAGATAAATGACCGTTATCCGTTTTTGATATTATGCTTTCCGTCATTAAAGTAAAATGTATTTATTTAAATAAATCATAGTCAAATACTCCGATAATCTAACCACAGTATGGTACTCATATCACGAAGATTTCATTAAAAATGGTTGATATTCGCTTTTTCATGCAATCTTTTCCAGAATAAATTCAGACTACCACCATAGGTGCTGCCTGTCGTTATTCATATCAGGGTAATAAAAGCTATGATTTTTGAATGCAATGTTAATGGAGGTTGGGGCTAAGTTGACCAGAATCGCAACTGACACATTTTGTTACAGCATAATTCTCTCTGAAATGAGTTTTACAAACCATTTAAACTGCTTTCAAAAGCGCCATGTTACTGAAAGTATTATTTATTGCGGGGGAAAGAAGTTTACTATTTATCGTGCTGAATTGTGCCTGGACCAGGAATAAAACTGATATTACATTGGCAGCAAAAGTTTTTGTGGGATTCCTAATTTGTTTTTAATTTTATTGGTTCTATACTTCCATCGTCGTTAATTCAGTAGAAGTTACTACTGTATCACTATGTGAACTGCAAATGAAATATATAGAACATTACAAAATCCAGGCCATTAGCATTATGTAATAACAATTCCATATAATTAACCAATTGAAAAAAAAAATGAACTGCCAGGATATTGCATTCAAACCTTCATTTTTGACGGGCTGGAAGCTAGTGAGGAAAATAATATGATGACTACAATGTGCTGAATCTATGCTGTGTTTAATGATGCTACTTTTGGTGAGAAAGAAAGCTGTATTGTTATTACTGAATTTCAATTCCCTTCCCCCTCCTATTTTTATATTGCAGTATAAAGCATGGATATATGTTATGATAAACTACTTCTTTTGGTGGGTTGTATGATAATGCAACCTTGCCTTGTTCTTCACTTTTTATTCATGGTACTTTTGATTTGAATGTTACTACATAGTCTGACAGTTACTCAACTAGACTGAATTTTATAAATATAATAATAATAATAATGAAGTCAATTGGTATTTTACACCATAGCAATCGGTAGAACACTGTTTGATATCTGATGGTGCAAACAATCTGTCTAATGCAATTACTGTGCAGGAAATTAACTGTATCTGTATCTGAAAGTGGTCTTAATTTTTACAGCGGGTTTCACGCACCGGAGTCAACCAACGAGCATAGACTTGAATGCAGTCAGACTTTGCTTCCAGGTGTTCCTAGAAGGTAATGAGCCAGGGAAGTTCACATATCAACTGCAGCCAGTGGTATCAGACCCAATATATGACAAGAGTGAGTTCAGTTTTACAGGCCTGTGAACTTACCTAGAGTTAAAAAACAATTCTTCAAATAATTTTTTATTTGTATTATTTTCAGAGGCCATGTCAGATCTTGTAATTTGTAAACTCAGTGATTGTGCTGCCAGTGTAGCAGGAGGCAAGGAAATAATTCTTCTCTGTGAAAAAGTTGCCAAAGGTATGTTTCAGTTTTTTGTAGCACCATTGTTTAAATCATTTAAAAATTGTTCATTGTCATGAGTTTCTATTTTCACTCTCCTTTGCAATTTGTCGTTTTACTTTGATCATAAATAATAATATTTCCTTTGCAGAATTCCTGTCAATGGCACCAGACTTTTATTTTCTCTTATAGAGGCATCGTCTTGTTCTCTTTATTGTTCACCACACTTAAAGGCACAACAGAGACATAGAAAGATAAATGAAATTTTTGTGTATACAGAAAAACAGCGAATATCGTTTAGTGCCATGGTTCAAATTTCATGTTAAATTGTAGAGCTCAGAGAAAAGGAACTAGCCATATTATCTCCGATACAATAGCTTAGTAGGTCTTTTTGGGAAGATCCAGTCAATCTTTTTTTGTGGGATAAGTTAGTTTTATGGTTTAGTACTCACTGCCAGCAAATTTCAAAGCAGTTATTAGTTGGGTAGCTGTGGAGTTCATATTGGGAACAATAATGTAAATGATAGGAAATTAGGTAAGATCAACAACTGAGGAAAATATATCCAAGCTGTGTCAAAGACAAATATAATTAACATTGATGATATCATTGGAACTGGGAGGGGATTATTGACAAGATGTGATTTTTGTGTTGTAACTGTCCTAGTCCTGGAGTGATCTTGGGAAATTATGTTAAATTGAAACCTAGGTGGCCAGACCATAGATTGAACCTGCATCTTCTCATACAAGCATGACATTTTGAAGAATGCGGGACAGTTCCCTCTTCAGCCTTCCAGATTTTGATTTTCTGTGGTTTTCCAACAACCAAATAAATGCCTTGGCTGATTTCATTCCAGTTTTTCTCCAGTAGTGTTGCAAGTTTGTTTTAAATTCAGTTCTTTCTGATACAACACCTGGTTTCCCACTGACTTTTTTTATCTCATGTCTCAGATATTTTAGCATGACATTTTCCCCAATAAGTTCTGCCTTTACTACTGCACTCTGATGTACAAAAGTTTATGATTTTGGGTATTAATACTTAATGGATGGATTTGGCAGGCAAAGTGGGTACTGTTTGTCTAATATGAACAAGTAAAAAGGCAACGACCTCTTACCACAGATGACAGTATGATTTGTGCTGATATGCGAGAAGCATAAACACAGTATTAAAACTTTGATGAAATACAATCTTCACAGGTTAGCTGCCAGATGATGTTGCAGAAAGACAAGCTTTCAACAATGTTTACTACTGTCATCTTGAAGTACTACACACCAGCCTTTACAATCAGAACTGCTATGCCATTCTCAGCTGTCTACATAGCTATATAGTATCACGCTACTCTTCCTTCCCTCCACTTCTCCATCATTTGCGCTTTGTCACAGCTCATGCATAGGACCCAAAGGTGATGGGATAGAATGCAATTAGAAACTTGTCTTTCCACATCATCATCCGGCAGTGAACCTGTGAAGATTACGTTTCAGCAACATGCTTTCTTTCATAGAACTTTGATGATGTTTTCAGATTTTAACCCTTTTGTCAGGTTTAGAGCATGGCACATATAGATTTTGAATCAAAGGACACTGGAAATTTGTCCAAAAGAATAAATAGAAAAATCTGGGATTCTTTTTTTTAATTGCAGATCAAAGTAAAAATTACTAAAATTCTTCAAAATAGCACTCTTCTACTTTAACACACCATTGCCAGGGCCTATGCCACTAGCGTTATGCTTCCTGGAAGGCCTCTTTGACATTATCCAGGGTTCAAATGGTTTCATTTTTTGGGAGCAAAAAGACGTCCGGCTCTGCCACATCGTGGCTTTTGGGCGGATGAGTTAGCGTTGCCACCTTGTGCTTGGCCAGTTACTCTGTTACCAGGAAGATGGTGTGGGATGGCACATACAGGGGCGGCCCTAGGGCGGTGCGAGCGGTGCGACCGCACCGGGCGCCGTCATATGGGGGGCGCCAAAAATGCATGCAGTGACAGATCGTCTGCGCAAAAAATGAAAAATAAATTCTATAATATCCCAACTTGCTATTCATATATTATTTTAACACGCATCATCCAGAAGAGTTTATAAAAGTAAGAGTTTCTGCTTAATGCATAGTCGTATGTAATCATAGAATAGAGTCAATTCGAGTTGGTACTCGAGTCAATTCGAGTTACTAGAATCGTGAAAATCGCAACTCTTTCCAAATTTAGCTCTCTCCCGTGCCGCATCGCGCCTCCCGCACCTGTTTCCTGCCATTTCGTCTATAGTCTTGTAGTTAATGCATGCGGGTTCGTGTATATGGGGCGAGATTCAACCTATTTATCTCGTTCTACCATAAATCCTCACCCAATTAACGTTGGTATCGTAAATATTTACAAATCTTATCTGTCTTTTGCAGAAAAGACATGTCGCTAAAAAAAAAAAAAAATAACTGTATGGCGCAAAATACTTGAAAACAAAACAAAACCAAGGCGAAACTGAGAAGGCTTCAAAATCGCTGACAATTTTTTTTAGAAGTCACCTGAATCGTCGTCACCAGAACTAGTTCAACACGAGACGGAAGAAAGATTTTAATGGAAGTTATTCAAACGAGGCTCATTATAAAGAGCAGCATGTGTGACAAGATTTATTTATGGCTGGAACGTCGTCTGCTGTTCAACAAATAACAAATGGGTATACAAGTCGACTCTTCAAAGTACAAATTATAACGATATTTCAAAATTGTCGCTCATTGACTGCTGGCACAGATGAAATAATTATTCGAGGAACGTATAAATCCAAGGAAAAAAAAATGATGGACTTCATTTTTTAAACACCAAATGAAGAAACATATAAAAGTACATAGCTTGTTTATTCTAAATCTTCAGGTAAAGTATATTGCTTATATGTTGTTTATTCATCAGAAGGTCTCATTTTTATTTGGGAAAAGAAGGATTCGATGACTGAATTTACTTATCAGAGCGTCTCAAAACTCACATTTGTAAATACAGACTGAAGACGAAAAATCACAGTGGGTTGCTATCCTCTAATGAATGATGTCTTGTTCAGAGGAAGCTTTGGACCTGAAATACTAAATACTTCTAATGATGGTAACTTCCTGGGTATATTGCAACTGCTAGGAAAATATGATCCTGTGATGACTAATGTCTTATTATGTTGGCAAATGTATACAAAACGAATGAAGTACGTAATAAAATTTTAACTATTGTTGGGTCATCTAAATATTTTTCAATCATATTGAATTTAACTTCTGATTTCAGACTCGTAGAACAATTATCTTTGACGTTACTTTTGTTGACACAAATGCAGACGAAGTCTAAGTGCGTGAGTATTTCGCTGTGCTTACAATCAGGAAAGTGACTCTTTGGGACCTGGAAGCTGGCCTCGTTGCACTGTTTATTATTGATACTTTGCAAAAGTTCGATTTGGATATGAACGATTGTTGAGGCCAAAGATATGACAATGGATCCAATTTGGTAGGAGGAAACAAATGCGTCCATGCCAAAATTCTGAATCAGTATCTTCCAGCATTTTTTAATCCATGTAACTGTCATTAAATTTGGTAATAGCAAGTACCACCAAAACATTAGTTAAATCAGTTTCCTTGTCCGGATTTCTTTGAAGAATATTTGTTTTATTCTCTCGATCAAAAAGCGATGGGAAGCGATATTCAATCACTTAGAAGGACTATCGCCAAAAAATTTGCGAACCTCGTTTTGGAAATAGTTTCTAGCATCGCTACAGTTCGTTATCACTTCTCTTCAGTTCGTGACGCCCTTCTGAAAATAATTATTCAGTTGCAGCAACAGTAGACTTGTCACTTAGCCAGATCATGGAGCAATTTGAGTTCATAATTACAATGGTGACTTGGTATAATGCATTGTTTCAAGTAAACATTGTAAGCAAAGGTTATGCAGACAAAGTGGATTTATGAAACCTTTATAGTTGCTGAAAAACAGTTCGGAATTTGAGAAAGAGTACCGGCTCTGATTACAGACAGCTAGAGAAATTTATTCTCAGACTGGAACATTTGCTATTATTAACCCAGTCAGATGCCAAAGAAAGTAAAGATTTTGTGAGTATGAGCCGTAAATGAGATAGCAATAGATCCGGAAGAATTGTTTACAGTGAACGTGTTTTAGTATATGATCGATACAATTGAGAATGCGTTGGTCACTCTATTTGCACAATTTTCCAAGGGCGTTGCCAGGATTAGCTTCAAAGTGGGGCGAAAACAGTGAATAATACTTGTTGAAAATGGTTTTACCTGATGGAAAAAATGCATGCATTTAACCTGTATATGCCCCTAAGCATTAGTCTGCGAGGGTTCTGTAAAAATTTTGGTAAAGTTTATTTTTCGGTATTAAAAGTGGGAATTTTTATTTTCATATGTTTTCTATTTTTGTATATTTTAAAAATTATTAAAAACTGTGAATTTGACGTGTAAGTGAAGTGAGCATTGTGTTCGCCACAGTAGCTTAAAATCAACCTTTTCTAACATATAGTATTCCCTTTTACTGTTGTTTCTGATTCATACCGCTGTTATCCTATACTAATCTTTCCGAGGTTTGAGCTATTATCATTTATAAAGACTATACTTTGCCCGCGGCTTTGCTCGAGTGGAATTCATAAAGCATTCATATACAAATTCATATCCGAATCCCACGGCAACTGTTACTTGAGATAAAAGTAGGTGGCCAATACATTATTCCAAATTTATCCTAAACAGTTCAGTCGTTTCGACGTAAAACAGTAAAAACATCCAAGCAAATAAACTTTTACATTTATGATATTAGTAGAAGCTGTATGTTATCTTCAGTCTATCTATATCTTAACCACGAATAACCGATTGCTCATTTGGGGCGCCACAATGAGATCTCGCACCACCTGAAAAACTTGCCAGGGCCGCCCCTGGGCACATATTCATGGTGCAGTCTTTAGTTGGCTAAAATTTCCTTCCTGATACATCATACTCTTTTCTGCAGCCTTTTGAGGACTTCCACGTGAAATTTACTGTTCACTGTCTGTCCCGGTGGCATAAACTCTTTGAGATTAGTGTCTTTTGAGTTGAAAAAGATGAGGAGTATCACCTTCATCCAGGAGATGCTCTCCTCACTTTTTTTTTAGGGAGAGGGAAAGCTTTTGTGTGTCACTCTACACTTTGTATTTTTAATTGGCGGTCATACTCAAAAACCCATGTCTCATCTCCAGTAACCATATTAGCTTAAAACTCAGTTCACTTTCACAGTGGCACAAGAGATCTCTTCTCGCATTCGGGGGGAGGAGGTTCGAATCCCTGTCCGGGCATCCAGATTTGGGTTTTCGATGGTGTCCCCAAATTACTCCAGGTGAATGGCAGGATGCTTCCTTCAATTTCTTCCCGTTAGGTTTGGTATATTGCACTCTTCAGCTAACATTCTGACACTCAGACATCAATTTTGTGCATTTTCATCTCACTGTGCCCTTTATGTACATGCAGGGTGTTTTTCATCATCAGTCTCCTCTCTACCCTCCTGGAACCATTCCTTGGGATGCTGCTTCATCTCTGTAAGCACTGCTGCTCAGTAATTTTACTTGGACAGTAGCTATCCCTTCCACCAAACGTTTCCAATCCTAAAGCACAGCCATCTGTGACAAACACATTTGTTTGATGCTAAATTCTCTTCCAAGTACCCCCACAACTTGTCATCTCCTGCTGTCACCCTTCTGATATGTAAAAAAAATAATAAAAAAATAAAATAATAATAATCTCTTGTCACAGTCCATCTCACATTCCAGAACTCCCACTCCACAGCACCAGAAACTAACCAAATCTTCTGTATTTTATCACCTCATTCTCTCCTGGCCTCATGTTCATTTACCAAATCCATCAATATAGCAATTTACTATGCCTCTTTCCTGAAATTTACATCCCTCCAGAAGCCTCCTCACTGCCTTTACTGTCTTTCTTCTTCTTCTTATTATTATTTTTTTTTTTAGCAGATCAACCAACCCTAAAATTGTAATGGTCCATAAATACTAACCTACTGACCAAATTGATCTTATCTCTATAATAGACGGTTTTACAAAACCTGTTGCTTGCATCCATATTTTACCAAATACTTCAGTCCTACCACTGGTGAAACCTTAAGCATTATTGCCTATACTAAGTATCTCGTATATTTATTTGTTTTCGGTGTTGGTTAGGTCCATTTATAGGCCTCACTGTTAAGGTGATCATAAAATTTAATGTCCACAAACAAATGACTTACACCATTGAAACAGACATCCAATGGCTGCCCATGCCAGTTCCCACAACCCCAACAGCTTCAGTAAATTCAGCTAAGTCCTCCCAGAATCTACCACTTGTTGTTTTCCATAGATCAGAACTATCTTGCCAAAATATCTTTGATGCCAGACGTCTTCCTTTCCCCCTACTTTGATAATATACTATGTTTGGTAAAGAAATTCCTTATAGCTATGTGTCTTTTGTTTTTGTATTTTTATTATCATTCCATTTATTATTTCCAGTGACATTACAGTCTCATAACTATTCTTTTTGTGCCTCCATTTACTGTTATCCTCACTTTGTTACCTACAGTCATTTTTTGCTCTTTTCGTGGCTATCTTTGATGTGTGTACGCATCAGCTTGCCTCACAATTAATTAAGCTCTTATATGAATAAGGGCTTTTTCAAAATATTGTAAAGTTTATCATCTTTTTGTGTGTTGTTTTAATAAGTGATGAGTTTACTTCCCCAACTCCCCCACTCCTTTTTTTCTGTTTGTATTGCATAATAAAAATTTTAATCTGTTAATTTTTGACATTATTTTGCTGTGATTAAGATTTTGGTGTTATTGAAACCAACAGGAAACAATTCACAGAGTAAACATTCAGATTATAATATGAGAACGGTGGTTTGATAGACAGTGGAAGGAAGTTGGTGGAGTGTCGGGGTCGCATTTAGGTTTTGTGGGCCCCTAGGCTATACATGTGGGCGGGGCTCCGAGGCTACAGTCTAGGTAGCCTATACTTAAATGCTTCCCTTGGGAATGTGCTCTCAATGTTGCGTGTGCTGTTGCTGTATACATAAACAATAGATCAGCCATGTAAGAAAAGTGATGTTTTAGTTAAGGTATCAGTAAGGTTCTTTCTATGTCAGTGCCTATTTGCTATATGTTCCTTTAACATATTTCATAATAATACTTTGCCATTTTTGCCCTTTCTGGTATTGTTGAATGCTCAATAAACTATTAATTTCCATCTTCTGTAATAGAAAATTAATGTTGATTTATAAATGAAACATGGTTAGCCTAAATGATTTATCGGGTTTCAAAACGGTATGTATCGAAAAGTGTATGACCTACAAAAACATGTGTTATATGAAAAGATGCATAAACTCAGAGTTTAAAAACCCGCTTGGTGTCTGGCTTCCATGCTATATGGTGGCAGTGGACAAGATGGTGGAAAAGCAGGAGAATTTTTGTGTGTTTGAATATGTGAAGTGTTCTTTGGTTATAAATGTGCATTTGTTCAAAAATACAGAAAAGCTGCACCTAACTACTAGAGAATTTTACATTGGTTTTCTGTGTAAACATATCAGCATGGGGTGACTACGTGTCTCAGAGGAAACCATGAAGACAGACAGACCTGTGTGTAGTCCACAAAAATAAACTGTTCATTCCAGCCGTGAACTGGACATTCCGCAGAAAACAGTGTGGAATGTTTTGCATTGGCTTTTGTATTTCAAACACTACCGTGTGTAATTGTTATAACACCTGAGTCTAGATGATTATTTTAGCCATTTTGATTTTTATACCTGAATGCTGGAAACTATGGACTTGGTGGGCAACTTTGTATTCAACGATGAGGCGACTTTTCATCTGTCTGGAAAGATGAATCATCACAATGTGAGAGTGTGGAGTACTGAATTTTTGTATACCTTTGTGGAGCTGGAAAGCGATTCACCAAAAGTGAATATCTTCTGTGCCATATCAGAGAGCTGTTTGGGCCCTTTTTCTTCATTGAACAGATGCTGACAGGATCTGTGTTTCTGCATATGTTGCATGTCTGGTTGTTTCCAAAACTGACTACTGACTCCTCCACTTTCATCCTACAACAGGACGGTGCTCCATCTCACTGGAGTGCAAATGTCCGTGACATTCTCTACAGAGAACTGCCCCATCACTGCGTAGGGCATTCTGATTGGGGTGACGTTCCCCTGTTGTCGTGGCCCTCCATGTCACCAGATCTAATCCCATGTGATTTTTTCTTGTGAAGGACAAAGTTTATAAACTCCCAACACCATCAACACTGAATTAATTATAGGAATGGATCACTTCTGCTGTGACGGACATTGATAGAAACATGGCACTGAACATATGGACTGATCTGAATTACCATTTGGATGTGTGCTGGGTGAATAAGAGAGCACACATTGAACATTTATAGTATGTACCAGAAACTTGATGAGTTTGTGTATCACTCGTCTTTGTAAGTCATATACTTTTCAATATACGGTATTTTGAAACCCGATGAATCTTTTAGGCTAACCCTGTACTTGCTTGGAATTTTATGTGACATTTTACTTTTTTTCAATTAATGAAACAAAATTGCATGTATGTTCACTAACTTTGTAGAAATGTGACCTCTTCAATTAAAAGCTATTTCTTCCATGTTAAATGTTGATTTGCTTGAAGTTCCTTTACTTGTTCATTAATTATATAATTACATTTTTAAATTATAAATGACCTGTTTCTAAGAAAATTAAGTTGAATATCTCTTTCAGAGGATATTCAGGTACGCTTCTATGAGGAACATGGTGCTGGACAGATCGTTTGGGAAGGCCTGGGCGAGTTCCAGCCGACACAGGTGCACAAGCAAGTAGCTATCTGTCTGCGGACACCTCGCTACCGGACTCTTGAAGTAGACCGACCTGTTCGAGCTAACATACAGTTACGTCGACCAAGTGATGGTGCTACCTCTGAGCCATTACCATTCGAGTTCATCCCGTTGGAATCAGGTAGGCCTTCCTTCTGGGCCTTGCGGCGCTCGTTGCGCCAAGGCAAGGCAGACTATCGTGTCTTCTCTGAAGTGTTAGCAGCTGGGGCTAGCCTCATGACTGGCGGTAGTGCTTCTGTGGCACCTCCCCCTGCTTCCAATGTTGGTGTAAAAGTTGAAGTTTCACTTGCGCCTTCTCTTCCTGTGAGACCAGCTGTGGCTGTAACTGATCCTGTCCCAACACCAAAATCTGCTGAGCTCGAGTCATCACAGCGTGAAACAACTGTGGATGTAAAGCCTATCAAGAGGGACGTAGAACCTGAGCCAGAATCTGAGTCTAGCCGCTCACTTAAAGAACTGCTTTCTCAGGTTGCTGAACTGGATGAGATATATTCTGATACTCGTGCACGTCTTCTTGCCCCTGGAGGTACTGGTGATGTGGTAGTGGGTTCTGGACAGGATGAGCCTATGGATGTAACTGAGGCTGAACTGGCAGCAGTTGTTGCGGCTGCTCAGGACATAACAGATGAGGATGCGCAAACTTATTCTTCTCTTCAAATGGCCATGAAAAACCCAGTGGTTGACCTACTGGAGGCAGTTAGCGACCGAGATAGATATGAAGATGTGGCTGTGCCTGTTCCTGTTGTTCCACCAATAATTGCTGTAGCCCCTTTACCACCCCCACACGGTATTGGCATTAAGCGAGACGTACCAATTCCTTCTAGTCCAGACTCGCCAATTGCAAATCAGGACCGTCTGCCACCATTACCACCCAAGCGTAGTCGTAAGTCACCACCGGGAAGGCCTGACCACCCACCACCTCCACAACTCCAGCAACAGCAGCAGCTGCAACAGCAAACTGCTGTTTTGCCCACCCCATCTCCTGAACCTCCTTTACCAGCTGAGCCACGTTCATCTGCTAAGCCCTCCCTCTTTCAGAAACTGTTCTCAAAGAGGAAGGGTCGCAAGGACAGTGGGCGCTCTTCTCGTGAGGGCTCAGCTCAACGTCAGGCTTCCCCTTCTCCCTCTTCCCGTAATGAGCAAGATGTGTATATCCCCTTGACTGGGCCACCGGAACTGACGGAAGCTGAGCATTATGCATTATACACAGATGTGGCACCTCATGCCACTGCTTCAGAATTTGATGAAATGTCCTTCTACTATAGCCCTGTGGAAGGGGGTAGAATCTTAACCCAACAGCAAAGTCAGCAACTGGAAACTCGACCACGAGATATCTTTGCCTAAGTATTCTAATAATATTTATAATTAAAGTTTTATTGTAATTTTATTTGCTGACATTTTGATACTTGTTTTTGCTAAGTGCAGCTATTTTTATCTGCAGACAGTTTTTTTAAAAAAAATATAAACAGTGAAATTAGATTTTAAAATATTACCATCTTGTTAATCATTTTTCTCCATTTTTCTTCCCCGTTTGTCTGTTTATGTATTAGTTCTTGATTCACATTTACCTCTAGTTATGGCAGATATTGCTGAATGCATCCCAGACTTGCATAAACTTTTTTGTCCCAAATGTTTTAATATCCATGACCTTGTGTGACATTTAATGAAAATTGTCAGTTTGCGATCATCTTGAAAGAAACCATATGCTTTATCTCTATGTTTGTGTTATCTCTTGATATAGAACCTGACAGGAAAGTAAAGAAATTTCTAAAAAATTATTGTTATAGTTCAAGAAACTGATTTTCATGTCTGGACATAATATGTTGTTGCAAATGCAACAATTTAAGAAAAAATTCATTTAATGTGGAGTACATTTTAATTTTCTTTTTCTTTCTTCTGTGTTATTTATGCCTTGTTGCCTTCTAGTTCATTAGAGGCATGAGAGGATGGGGGACAAGTAATGGGAATTTGGTCATTTGGCCATGGCCTTTTGAAGGAATCATCTCAATATTTGCCCGAAGTGATTTCGAGAAACTATGGTAAACAGACATCATGGATATTTGAATCCACATCTTCCAGCCATGCCAGGCCAAACATTTTATATTTATTTTACTCGGTTGTGCCCATATTATTTTGCAATCACTATGTGTATCATAATCCTTTCAACCTGTGATCTTTTGTTAAAGTACATTTTTGATTAATTATTTTGTTTTCCTATTGATAGAATTAGTCAAAATTGGCATTGGGGTCATGATATTTAGTTTACTGTCTTGCTTAATTTTTCCTGTTATTTTCTATGTGTTATGATCATAAATAGTCATTATGGGAAAGCTTTTACAATATTTTGTGTGTGGTTTGGTAAAGATAATGAATTCAATTGCTGTTGCATATGGATGTATTATCCATTGTCTTACATAGACACCCATTTTTGTCTTGCTTATATTTGCCATCCTTTCTGATAAAAAATGAATAGCCTGAAAACTTTCATCTTATTTTAAGGCATTAGTGTATTTCTGCTGACAGTTCTCTTCATTCTAACATGGAAGTACGCCTGAGAATTGTAGAGTAACTAATTCATAGGGAACTAATGAGCTCTGTACACCCAAGATAATGTGATTTTTGTTTTGTTGGTTTTGTACCCTTAGGGAGATTTTTTCTTTAATAGAGATCAAAAAATTTTGGTAATGCCATACAATGAGAAAGTCATTTATCGTTTTGTCACTTGTAAAATTACTGTGATGAAATTTTTGGGTCTGTGGATAATGTAATTGGATGAATTTGTTATACATCAAATGTGGATGGTCTAATAGTTTCCATGGTGTAATGTTAATGTTATTACCATTTGATGGAGTTGGTTGGGTGGGAATAGGAGTTCCTCTTTCATGTAAAAGGGGTGGACGGGAATTGTTCAATCCTTGACCCCGTAAGGATTTAGTATTTCCAGCACACTTCCGAATGCCTTGGATAGTTCCAAAATAATAAAAGGTCGATTAGAACCATCTCCAAATATAACATGAAAATTTGTATCAGAATCCAGAATAGATTACTTAAGAGTGGTTTGTAGACAACCACATCCGTGATTCGGATTTCACGTTAAACTGTAGGTCCCAGAGGAAAGGAACTGGCCGTCCTACCTCTGACACGATGGCTTAGTATGCCTCCTTCGGGTGGATCCAACCAACTTTCGGGTTGTGGACTAAGTTAAGTTATACACCCACAATGCATTTGAATATTTACGAAACTTTACTTAAAAAAAAAAAAATACATTCCTGGATGTATTTTAAATTGCATACAGTATGTGGTGAAGGAAAATGCTCAAAATTTCTGTTTTCACTTGATAGCATGAAACAGAACTTTATTTTTAATGTGATGTGATTTTTGTAATGAATTTAGTATTTTATACACTGTTGTTTACTTAGCAGTACATTTTATATCACAAAGATTTAAAACTATTTTAATGAACATTGTTAAAGTGATATTATTTATTTTTTTTTAGAAGATGCTATGTAATGTTGAATTGGAGGACAGAATTCACAATAAGTAAAGTTAATTACAACTTCATCTTAGCATTGAAGGAAAGTAGATGTAACAGTGAGAAAATACAAGAAAGCAGGAGTAGTAATTTTTGATGCCACTTTTTAACAGCAAGCAGTTGCAATGGCCATTTGTAAAGTGCTTTGTAGTAGCTTGGTTTCCTGGTTGATGGCATATAATGTGACATCACCCAGAAAACCGTAGGATTACAGAGTATTTTGTTATGTGTGAGGAAAAAATCTATGAATGTGCAAATAAGGTATTTGTCTTCATAAGTTGTTGAAATATATTAGTTCATAAAAATACAAAACATTAAAATTATTTCACTTAAAGGATTCAATTTTTTTTTGTCTGGTGTGATACGGTGTCTTACCATAGTGGATTCATATGCTGAATACTGATTGTTCCCCCCACACTTTGAACTGAACAATATGCTGCTACTCTGAAAGGTATTTCATAAGACCAACGTAGAAATTGAAAAGAAAGATATGCGGGATCAAGACGATAGTAGCTTAAGGCATTTACTCAGATATGGAAGAAAAATAGTCTAAATGCTACGAAGTCAGCTGTTGATGGGACTCATGTTGCTTCTTTCTTTGGTGCATTTTAAATTGCAAAATACTTAGATTAGTTCTTTTTTCCCACTCTCGAAGTTGTTTTACAGTTGACAGTGGTTAGTTGTCTATCTAGTGATGTAATAAACCAAAGCAGCATGGCGGCTAGCATTTTTGTGTGAAGTTAAAATGCAAGATTTAAAGGCTCTTTTGAGGTACTTATTTGATTTCATAAAATTGAAATAAAAATTGTAGTGGCTTATTATTACCAAAGGATAAAATTAAGGAACATTTGAAAAAATGATGTAATGGTCTATTGTTAACAAATATGGCAATGAAACTTAAACTTCAATTTGCTTGACACTTGTACACAATGTATCAATGCCAGTTGCTTATTACTTATGCATTTTTGGCATACTAATATATTCAAAGACTCTGGTTTGTCTGTGCTGTGTCATTAGGTTGTGATTCACCCTAGGCAACATTTTAATTAAATTGACAGGAACGTGTGTTTGAAGTAATTAGAAGCAGTAGAAAATGTAGTTTGACCTTAAATGTCTCTGGTTATGTTGTTGTGGCTCCTAGACAAGATAGATATTAACTGTTCCTTTCTTGGTGTGTTGTGAATTCTGATTTTTCCTACATAATTTCAACCCAACACTAAGTATATATAAAAAGTAATGGAACCGTCATCTTCAACACATATCAGGAAATTAAGATGAAAGCAGTAGAGTTGCCTAAGGTGCTGCTCCAAATTATGTATATGAAATGGTAAAAAATGACAGTCAGTTAATGTCAAAAGCATTATAAAATATTTGTTGTCTGTGGTTAGGTCGTAATGTCCCACAGGACCCTAATACAAATTTGTGTTAGTCATTTTCTCTGTGGTAAATTTCAATTTTTTATGACTACATTTCTGTAGCGTGAAAATTTGCACTTCTGTGTATTAAAAGAGCTGTAGATAAATTTGAATGCTGCTTCCATGCAACTGGTGTTGGTTGTTTTAAGTTTACTTCAAAAATTGTCGTAAATAAGAGTTTGGCATTAATATGTTGCAGCCGAGTGTCAAGCACTTTCCAAGTGGGTGTTGACAACCATTGTAACTCTGTGCTGGTAAATAGTGTCAGCAAAAATTGGTGGATCATTCATTAAAAAATTGCAGAGACTTTCTTTCCATGATATCTATTTTCTAACTCTGTCAATATGAAGTCGAATTTCTTTCTATCTGTTGTAAACCCTCACTGAATCATGTATTTAAATACTGCTATCATCTGGTAGGCAGCTTGGTGAGGGATTTATTTTTGTCTCCATGAAATTTTTGTTTTTTTTTCCAAATATAGTTAGCTGCGCTTTCACTTTAAAGTCTAACTGCCATTAAAGTTGTTTGAAATATGGACAACCATCTTTGAAATCAATATTGTGTAAGGACTTTGTAATTGATTATCTTGGAATGTTGAGCAAGAAGTGTCTTATAGAAATATATTTGTAGCAGTTTCTTTTATTTGTGTGTCACTTTGATGCTATTTCAAACTGTTTTATATTTAGTGTTGAATGAGATTATTATAAGAGTTTAATACATTTATATATGCCTTTATCATTCACCATATAGTTTTCTATAACCTTTTATTGCATTTTGTAAATAATTTTTATATCTGACATGATTATTACCATTCTTAATATGGAAACTGTATTTAATGCAGTTGTTAATATTGTGAATAATGTCTTTCCCCAATGTGCAATGTTAACATTTTAAACATAAAACTCTTTTACTTTGAATGATGATGAAGAGTGCCTTTTCAAAGTTACATTATTAACTAAACATTTTAAAAAAAATACTTGTTTTGTATATCATTCTTCAAAGCAAAAATGTCTTGCTCAAGCTATGAATTTGAAGATGTTTTGATTTTTTGGTATAACTCGGTGAATAAAATTTTACAATTTTTCTTTTTTTAGATCCAAAACGTAAAAGGCCAAAAGAGATGCGTTTACCAGAGGTGGAAAAGGCGAGTGAGTATCTTGAAATCAATTTATGTTTTCATTGGTTATGGGATACTTTGCCTTCTCACCTCTTCTGCAATAATTGTAACCAACAGGCCATCTTGTGCTTACCTGTAAATTATATTATTGTTATTGTTTTATGTAATGTGGCTGGTGATGATATATTTGAGTGAATGATTGAAAAAAATAAGTACATCCCATCAATTCATATTGCCTCATACGTCTGTTAATTACTTACAGTTCTCAACTGCACGCATATTTTTGATGCGGTACTGCCTACTTGAAGCTTTGAGAATTATCAATTGAATTTGAAAGCACAGATCTTACAAAAATTCTTCCCGGTTGCTCTGCCTGATGAGCTCTTCTGCCATACATAACATTTTGACAGCTTCCTCTGCTGTCTTCATCGGATGTACTGAAATTCGGAGATGCTACTGCGACGACCTGTCACCAACTGTGCAAGCCTCACAATTCTGGCTCATATAAATACCCGGCACCTGCCAGAATGTTGTCACAGTAGCATTTGTGATTTTCAGTTCACCTGATGAAGACAGCAGAGGAAGCTGACAAAACGTAGTGTATGGCAGAAGAACTTATCTGGCAGAACACCCAGGAAGAATTTTTATCAGTAGTATGCTGGAAAATAATCAATTCTCACAGCACAGATCATATTCAAGATTTTGTAATAATGAAAAGCTAGCTTCAGCAGGTAACGCATTAAGTTGACCTGTTTGGAATATATGTTGTTGTGCTTGTGTTGGGAAAAAGCAGCTGGGAGTCACATTTGCTGGAAGTTTGGTGGTGGTACTAATGCTACAACTCTCTTCTTTTCGCTAATAATGTTTCATAAACTGAATATTTCTGTCAGAGAGTTATAAACTTATAATGATAATATTTCTGTAAAGCATGATTTTGCTGGGTGAAATTTAGTAATATGTCAAATTTTTATTAATTAATCCTGATTAAAAATTATGGGCCATTCATACTGTTGCACTGGAGTATGTTTGTCACTCAAATTGGATCGAAAAGTATGTTGATGAACTGTTAAGGTCTATTGCAGATTTTATTGTATTAGTCAGCTTTTTATATTAAACCAGCTGGAGATGTTTCAATGATTTTTATTCCCCTTCCAGTTACATATGTTGTCTGATATGTTATGCTTGCATTTGTTAGGAAAATGTAGAGTTTATTTAAGCTGTTAAAACTGAAGCAAACTTTGAAATACAAATTAGCGTCATATAAAAATTCTGAGAACAGATGATGTACTTATTTCTGTTAGTATTTTACTACTGTAATTACAATGTTTTATGTGAATATTTTGTGTGGGACTGCAGTGAAATGTTGCCACAATAATAGAAATTATTTAAGCTGTTGGAAATGTTTTGTTTACATTTTGTATTCATCTGCTTTGTGCTTTATTGCTTTGGTGCAGATAAACCTACCGGTGACTGTGAGTGAAATTGTGATTTCCTCTTGGATTATTAAAGAATTGTACTTTTGTATTTGAAATGTACTTTATTATCCCTTTGTCCCTTTCAGACCAAGTGTGAACTTCTACTTCATCTATGATAGATGCACTGTTTTTATTTACTTACTACAATGATAGTTTTTTTTTATTTTCTTGGAAATAATGCAAGGAGAAATTCTTCTTTGTTCTGCCAAATTCTTTTTGGTATTAGTAGTGACGTGTGCTGTTCGCTGTGACTGTGGTCATGTGTTCTGGTCCAGCCTGGTGTAATATTTTTCTTTGATGGAGTTTCAAATGGGGATCCATCAGCAAATTGCATGTTTATAGAGGTCTCACAGGAAATCGAAAAAAAAGAAGGAAATGTTAGCCAGCAAGAGATTGGAAACATTGTTTTCCAAAGATGACACCATGATGTCATAGATATACCAAGACATAGAGAGGTTAATAACAATTTTCTGTGTGTATTTGTGAATCTTCATCATCTGGTTGTATTGGTGGTTAACAATGGCTAATTTTGCTTTCCTTAATTTATCTTTTTTAAACAAATGCATTTCCGGACATGTTATCAACATTTTATGAATCAAAATGAGTTTAGGAAAAAACAAACAAACAAATCTAATAACAAATTCTCCAGTAGTTTAAAATGGGTCTTTTAAAGGTGATGATTTACAGTTTCTTTAATGCATTAACAGTTGGTAAAAATTTTCCAAGGAAAGGTGTTAAAACAGTTACTCATGTAATCTGAGTTATTTTTAACAGTAACAGCATTAATTTTTATTAAAAAGGTGTCAAATGATGCAATTGAATAAATGAGTAAAAAAAATGAAGAAATGTAGTCATTATAATAGTAATTGACCTAGAAGTTTAAACAGATAATTGTTCATAATGGAGAAGTTGTCTTGCAACTTTGAAGAGCTGCTTGCTTCGTACAACTATTCAGGTACCAGCCAATCTTTTAAGCATGTGTGCACCTTGCATGCATATGTGGTAGTGTTTACACATTTTTTGGTATATGACAATTTTGTTTTCCTATAACACTTGTAGTTACCCAGTATTGTTATATAATTCACAAAGATTATTCGATATATAATGCCTCCTGTATTTTTTTTTAATGAAAGATGTCAGTACTTATGTACCTGTCTACCCATATTTTTTTTTTTTTTTTTTTTGTCTATATGAAATACACTGACAGAAATTAAAATCTCAACAACCAGACAGGATTGGTGGAATTTTAGGAACCTTTGTAGATATATCCAGGGTCATACCCAGAAGAAATGATAACAAACTGAAATGGATCAGGCTAAGTTTATTATCTTTAGATACAATTGGCAGTAAGAAGTGTGCCCACCTTGAGCACCAATACATTCGTGGGTCCTTGCCAGCATTTAATGAATAAGTGTTCGGATGTCTTCTTGGGGTATATTTCTTTTTGCCGCCTGCATGTCTTGCACAATCAGTTGTTGCACTGTTTGTGCTGGGTGACCTTGTGATTTATATGTGCCTACTTCTGTCATCCCAGACATGCTCTATTGGGGACCTTGCAGACCAAAATGTGATTGCAACCCCTTGCAAGGCTTTTGTGATGGCCACAGTATGAGGATGGGCATTATCCTCTTGGAAAATGTGATTTGGATGGTGGACATTAAGGATATCACAATAGGGTGCAGCACCCCATCCACATAGTGGTGGGCTGTCATTGTGCTTTCAACAACCACCAACTCAGTGCTGTTCTCGAAACTGATTGCTGCCAAACCATTAAACCGGAGGCTACACCTGTGTGACATTCTGAAATCACAGCACGGTTAGCCGTTTCTTCACAACGCCTGCAAACTTGTTCTTGATTATTACTTTGTCTCAGACAGAATCGAGACTTGTCTCTAAACACAAATGTATGCCATTCACATTTCCATTTATGTTTTGCATTATACCAAGTTAGACTTTGGTGGAAATGAAATCATGTTAATGGAACACATTGCATAGGGGTCAGAGTGTAATAAACTTCAAGCTGTTGGTTTACAATCATACGGGGAGGACTCACTTCGTAACCACTGCTTGTATCTAGCCTGCAGTCACCTGTCTGCCAGCAACAGCCACCCACACAATTTGGCAGTCTTCGTGTGCTGTTGTCCATCTGTATGGACCTGTGCCTGTGCTAAGAGTATTAGAGTCTTCTTTCATCCACTGTGTAAAAAGTCTGTATACTGACATTGCACTATTGGCCAATCCTTCAGGAGATTTTATGATATGATGCACCCAATTCAAACCCGCCAATTCTTCTACCTCTCTCACAGCTACACATTTGGGACAAAAAAGTGACATGTTACACCACACTGTTCACCATTTATACGCTAAAAAAAATAGCAATTTTTCATAATAAATAGCCCCGTAATTCTCATATTACTACATGTAAAACTTTCAATTTTTAATCATTTAATACTCTTTATGTGGGGATACTTGGGGTCAAATTTCATTCATTTACCACAACTCCTTCTTGGTGTTGGGATTTTAATTTTTGCCAGTATGTTGCAAGGTAGCAATCTCCAGCTCAGAAAAATCATACATCCACCACAGTTGAGAGCATAGCAACAAAATTGAATAAAATAGGATTTCAGCTACTTACAATTACATTTATGTATAATCATCATTCATTATACATTTTTTCCAGTGATTAACAAGAGTCTGTTGTTGCATTGAAGTTTGAACTAACAAAGGCAAGCCTTTTATTGTAGCTTCTTCTTTTCTGGTCAATGGCATCATCAGATACATTTGTCACTAGCTCTGACTGAGATACATTTATTCCGAGTTGTGGACATTACAACAAATATACCATAGTTTTGATATTGCCGCAGGAACATGTGAAACAGGTATCACCATGAAGCCACCAACTCTAAAATCACTTTAGTGACATCCATATGGGACCTGGTTGTTCAGATCCAGTTGATGTTGTTTCTTGCAGCTGTAATAACAGCATTATTGTCTGAAAAATGTTTCCTGTGAAGCCCATCTTTCATAGGTTCAAACATATTTGGCATTATTAAACCAGGGTTTTATGATGGATTTGGTAATACAGTTCAGCCTAATTTTGTAAAATGCACTGTGGTCACCAAACGGGTGTGGGGGTCATTTGTTATGTTGAAAGTGAAAGGTTGCTTGTTTCTCTCACTTAATTCTGGAAATGTGGTCTTTCAGTTTAGTTTGGAATTGATAGTTTTGCAAGACTGCAAAACCTTTCACAAAATCACATTCCACATATCCCTAAAGATCTAGTACTTCATTTTCCCTTTCGTGGATGTGTCTAGAATATCTTTTTTTCTCAAAGAACCAAAATATTACCATTTCCTTCTTTTGGATTCCATCTAACAGTAACTCATCTTTGGTGATGTTTCTATCCAGAAATATTGTGACCTGAAGCCTTGAAATGTTGCAACTAATGCTGACAAACTTCCATCCCATGACTTTTCGAGACCTACTATGTAAAGCATATATATGGCTCATGTGGTACAAATTTTCCAATAATCCATATTTCTTATAATTATTTCTATTATAGTATAGCCAGTATTTAATAATGCACATGCTTTCCTGGCCATTATCCACCAATTTATTAAGATGAACTGATCAAGGTGCTGTTCATTGTGAGTAGTGATAGCTGAGCAGTGATTCCCATGGCATGGTTTGTCATGCATTTCACTTTCCCACTGTCAGAAAGCATTACCAACCATATCAATGTTCTGAAATCCACTATTTTGTTTCTTCACATCTTTCGCTAGCACAGGTTGATGTGAATGGGTACAATTTGTTAGGAAGTGAGAATTTCACTAAACATCTATGTTTTATATGACACTTCTGTGTTTGACTATTTTGAAAGGTTATTCAGCTGTCTGTCACATGAGAGCTAAACTAACAATACATTGCTGGAAAGGTTTAACTTTTATGCCACCAACATATGTTATTGATCAACACTGAAGAAAATGGGCACCATGGTATACAGAAAGCCCCACATATGATAGGGTAATTTAATTAGTTATTTGTTTGGCGAATTGAGTGTAAATAAAGGCAGAGGTGTTTTTTTAAAAAATAATTTTTAAATGATTTTCAAATAACCTGACTAGCTTGTGTTAAACGTAAATTTTGTCTTTTTTTTTTTTTAAGTACTATAACACAAACAGTAGACCATAGATTGAAAACAGCATAATCTTGAATAAAGATTTTGATGAACAACAGAGGTTTGCATGGTATGTTAATTTAAAAATGTGTGTTGTGAAAGTGATTACTTTTTTTTTTTTTTTCTGTTTTGAAAATTTGTGAGTGGTAGTGATTTTCCCAAAAAATTTCTCAAATTTAATTTTGTGTTTAACTGTAGATATGCTCCTAAGACTGATTTAGAGCAAATTTCACTGTGCTTGCATTGTCGGTACCTATCATCTGTTTCATTTTAATCTTTATGCAACAAATAACAGTAACTTGTTTCAGCAATTTTAGTTATGGAGCTGAAAATTAAATTATTTGCACTGTGTTGATTTGTATATAAAGCTTTATTTCCAGTTAATAATTTTAATTGTGCTAACTGCTTGATTTCATATGCTTTGATATTGTAGAGCAATTCTGTTTCTGCAACATTTTATATTTGGTATGTTATTGATTACTAACTGCCTGCTGTTTTGTACCATGTTTATACATTTATGAATGTATGAATTTGATCAGCTTTTGTTATGAAACTGTTGAAGATGATTTCTGTTAGCTGTAGAGACATTTGCTCCTTTAAATCTTTTATCTAATTTGGCTCCTAATCCAACTCAGTTCGAAAGAAATGACAAAATGCTGTATTTCATGCAACCAATAAATAATTTCACCCAGATTAGTTCATTATTTCTCCAGTTAATGGTTGCTCGTGATTACATGCAAATTGTCCTGCTGTTCTGCATTGTGTTTGTAATCATGTGTACTTATATTACTTAAGGGAAGTTAGTGTAACTTTGCACCTTGCAAATGTATTGAGATTTTGGTTTTACATGATTTACTATAATCATTGCAGGTTCAAAAACCTAACTTAAATGTCACACCATTAAAAATCCATCACATACCCATAAAATATGGAAAACTTTAGGCCTTTCTGCCTCTATCAAAAATAACTACTTGTCTTTTTTAAACTAATTTTCTCATTTTTTAAAATTGTTTCCATCCTTTCAGCTGCTGTATGATATTGTCATTAGAGCTGTAGAACTGTTGAATGAATAAAGGTGAAAGTACAACAGAGTCCACCTAATTAAGCAAACATAATGAAACACAAATTTTTGTCTCCATCTTAATATATAACTGTATGTTTCCCAAATAATGGTCTGATAGTTTGACACCATACTGTCTTTAGAAACCTCATTTAATAAATGAGTTTTTGGACTTGGTAATTGTTGTTTTCACCCTCATGTCTCCTCAGTTCCACATTCATATTAAATAAATTAGAAATTTGTAATGTTTGGTCATGAAATGAATCTGTTTGAGAAGCATGTAGTGTATTATTTTGGGTTATTATTAACTTGAATCAACTAATCTAATTTGAAAAGTGCTTTTAGTTCACTGCTGAAATTTTTCAGATTATTGTAAATGGGATCATTTCTTAAACTAGGAGGTTGAAAGGTTGAAAGATGGGATATGTTTTGTATCAAGTAATTTTTTTTACTCTGCTCAAATAAGTTATTAGGAAGTCTAAGCTAATGATTGGGAGTCCTTAAAACAAAACAAGAAGTGTTAATAGGTTTTCTTTTTTAGTATTTGCTGGTATGAATTTTAGAAAAAGAGGGGAGGGGGAGGGAGGAAGCTAGAGTATGAATTTAAAGTGATCTAACAACTGGATGTTGTGGTTCATTTCCTCAATTGCAAGTTAATCAATTTTTTTTTATATAAAGGTTAATGACCTTTATAAAAATTGATAAAGTGATCTAATTTTTCATTTCACTGAGCATTTCTTGGGAATAAATGAACAAGAAGATTTCCATTTGTATTGTCAGATTCATTAATTTAGGTGGATAAAACCAGCTGTCTGGCTTCCTCTTGAATCTCTTCTGCACAGCTAAGGCATTCTGTTGATCACACACATATATTTAATTGAGACTAAGGAACAATTGCTTACATCTCCATGTAATTTTTTTCAGTCGCCGTTTTTAACTTGTGATAATGCTTGATGCAACATTGAAATCTAGTCAAATATCAAGTGCTCATGGAATTATTACATATAAGAATATTATAAACTGCTTCAGGAAAATGGATTATATATCTATATGACCAGTGTTTAGATACTATGTTTGCAACACAGTAGCTTATGACGGTAGTTCAAGATGTGCTGGGTACTTGCAGTGCTCCAGTTCACGAGTACCGGTTATGGACCTACAATGCACAACATGTCTCTGCCCACAACAGGACCTGGACCATCCCTTGACCAGAAACCAGTTCAGGCGCAACAGCTCCAGTTGCAAATGCCCCTTCTTCACCACCCTGCAATCAAGAGAGAGCCCGTCGGTGAGTGAATAGATTTTATTTTTCTTGTTTATCTGATATTTTAGTAACTTATACTGTTAGTAATTGTATACCTAAAAAGTGAACTAATATTCTTATTGTTGTTGTTATATCTATAAGGTTAGACAATAGCAAGAAGTTGTTGACACATGAAAAAAGATAAAGAAACATTTAAAACACTGAAATTTTGTTTCAAACCTTCTAACAGCAGAACAACATGGTGATACTACAGAAGGAACTGTGTTTACCTTTTCTGTGTACCAATACCATCCTGCTGTGATCTTTGGCTCCATCTGCTAGCCATATTTCTATTCCACACCTTTTGTATCCTTTGTTTCCTTTTTTTAAAAATAGAAACGTAGTTGTAAGTGTAGCAGTGTAAAGGAGACTGAAGAATCTGAAAGATATTTACTTGTTATAGTCAGCATGAGAAGATAAGAGGTTAAAATGTAAAACTTGAGGGAGTCTTTATCTCTTGTTCATTCATTGGGAATCTCTTTGGAAAGATCTATGTTTCTGCACCTTTTTTTTTCTGTTATATGTCTTTTGATGCAATCCCCCATCCCTTCCTACCTTGTGCTAACTTCTTCATGGCTACATATCCCTTAAACCCCCCCACGTTCTCAATTATCTGCTTCATATATTCTAATCTCTGGCTTTCTCTACAGTTCTTACCTTCGACTGTTCCCTCCACTAACAAATTAACCAATCCAGAATGTCTCAAAATATGACCTACCAGCATGTCTATTCTTTCTGTAATCTTCTTCCACAAACTTCTTTCTTCACCCATCATTTCCAAAACTTGTTTATTTCGTACTTTGTTTGTCCACATAATTTTCAGCATTCTTCTGCAGCACCACATTTCAAATGCTTCAATTTTCTTTGTTTTTTATATTCCTAAAGTCCATGTTTCACTACCAAAAAGTGCCGTGCTCTACACGTAGAGTTTTAAAAAGTTCTTTTTAATTCCTAGATCAGTGTTTGAAACTAAAAGATTTCTCTTTTTCATGAGTGCTCTTTTTGCTAATGCTATTCTGCTTTTAACATCATTCTTGCTTTGGCCACCGGTTGTAATTTTGCCTCCCAAATAGCAGAATTCACTTACTTTTCCTATTACATCCAATCCTATTTTTGTATTTAATCTACTGTGATTGGTATCATTTCTGCTACATTTCATCCCTTTTATCTTGCTTTGATTTATATTGATTCCAAAATCTTCCTTCAGTATTTTGTTCATGCCATTCAGTAACTTCTCAATATCCTCAGCCTGTTCTGCTTACAAGACAGTGTCATCAGCAAATTTTAGAATACCGATTTTTTTTCTCCTTGAACACTTATGCCACATGATTTTTTTTTTCTTAGGATATTACTTATTTTTGAAAGTGTCAATATCCTTCCTTATGCTCACCATCATTTTTAGTAATTGCTTTTGTTTTCTCATGCTTAAAAAATTATCTTTACTAACAAGGTGTTTTGACTGTACTGGCCACAAATTAATAGTACCTTCACCAAATGGTGAGTAAAATTAGTGTTTGGTCTACAGGCTGATCTGTTTGGAATAAATTTATTTTTTGCACGATATGCCTTTTAGGAAAAGTTGTTTTCCCTTGCAATAGTAGAGAAGATATACACTTACTCAGGATTTCATCAGCTGCTGACAAAAGTTTTAGAAGGTCATCAACATTTCAATAATTTCTCCTCATTTTACAAAATTAATTTTATGATATTATCAGCATAACATGAATAAAAAGAAAATATAAGGCAATTGGAATTCAAATGTTGGCATTAACTGTAGTAGGTCTCAGGCCTTGTCTTATATACTTTCTTACTTATAAAGGATAGCCTAAAATATTTCAAATTTGTATTCATCTCATGTTTTGTGTCATACCAGCTCTCCTGCCTTCAACTTTGTTTAGTGACGTCACTTTTAATACTATTGTCTGAATGTAAATTATTTTGAAATTAAGAAAGAATGCATTTTTATCATCTTTCTTCTGTGCTGGTAATCAGTGAAATCAGTGAAACATAACAATAGTTTTTTACATATAAAATAAATATAAATCAATAAACATTTGATTAAAAATGGTAAAAAAGAAGAAAAGTAGATATAGCTGAAGTTAATTACTAGAGAAAGGCTGCCCAGTCACAGGCTCATGGGCCACGAAATGGCCCATCAGCGCATTTGAATCAGCCCGCCAACAGCAGCGGTCTAAAATACGATAGCTCAGAAACCTCTGCAAAGGTTTCATTGTAGTTTTTTGCTTTTGATTATAACTAAAAAATCCTCTGCAGAGGTCTCATATATTAGCATAATGTTTGATAATAAACTCAACTGGCAGAGCACATTGCACAGGAGGTAGGAAAAGATTATAAAATCCTTCAGTTACTGGAGGGGATGATGAGAGGAGGTGCCATAGAAGTTGAACAATTGGGTTACAAAACATTGGTCATACCATTGGTTGAATGTGGTGGTTTACTTTTTGATTGTAATTAAACTTTGTTACTTGTACCTTTGTTATACAGTACTTAAATACTTACTGTAACTATATGCAAGTATTATGTGTCCCACAGGCTAACTTAGAATCGAAATTGTGGCCCATCTCCAAAATTGGTTGGACAGTCTTGTACTAGAGATTAAGGGTAGGTGTGATGGATATGTTGGTTAGGTGATTTCCATATATGAAGCCCATTGTCGATATGATTATTCAGTTATTTTCAATTGACGTATACATTAGAAAGAAACAGCTAATATAATTTCTTTTGCTGTACGAAACAATAATTGGGAAAAATAGAGAAAATATGTTTGCCAAGTGTGACTATTCTGAAATATTACAGGGTAATTGGTAGACCATAAGGTGTGAGGTCATTTTTCATTAATTTACTTGAGAATGATAATCAGGTTTTAATGATTCATGTAATAGATTATTATAGTGGTAAATTGGGAGGGCGTTCAGTCTTGTTTGGGCTTTTCCCATACATTTATTTAGTCTTATTGAGTGTGAGCGTAAGCTTTATTCTAGTATCTTCAATTCCCACTTGTGTACAGACCACCTATCAGTTAATGACATTGTAAATTAGTCTAAAGGATACAAGAATAATTAATAAGTTTTGTTAAATGTCAACTGTCAGATTTGTTATTTGAAATCTTGTACAAGTAGATTCAGAATTACTTTGGTTATTCAATATTAATTTTTATGAAACTTTAATTCTAGTAAGATTACCTTTTCGATAAAATACATATTATAGATTTTTTAAAATCTATTTGTAGATACTGTAACTCCTGGAGCGGGTACATACATGTTTACTGGATCACAATCTCCAATGTATGTACCCCCATCTGCTAGCCCTGCTCACAGTGTTGGTCGAACACCATCACCCATGGAATATGTCATTCAGCAGCAGCAACAACAGCAGCATCAGCAACAGCAACAGCAGTATCAGATAGAGGCTGCTAAGTTACACGAGCTATTGGCTGGAGGTCGAGTACCTCCTCCGCAACACTTCGGCCATCCTACCCAGCAGCCACAGCATCATCACCTTAATCCACAGCAGAATGTAAATATTATCTAAAAGCTTTTATTTACTTTTATTCATAACCCTAACACCTTAGTTTAAAAGTAAACATCTCTGTAAGTCATTAAATATCAAGATTCATGTTTGAAAACATATTCATGGTTTCAAATGGTGTGGTGTGTTAAAGTTAGCGGAAACAAAGGATGAACCTTTCACTTGAGATAAAAGTTTCTTTAATCAAATCTCTGGAACTGTTTCATCTTTCTATCTTTAAAACAGATGTGTCAGCTATAACGGAACCAAAAAACAATGTTAAAAGGAAGTAGCTCTTCAAACAAAAACTGAGAAAGTAAGCTTACAACATGCTAAGGTGGAACATGTGAAGGGGAATAAGCACACACAGATTCACAATATACCGGATAACCCCTCAATCATGTTATAAAGATATATGACAATCGGCGATTGTCATTTGAATCTGCGAAAAAGAAAACTGTATTGACATAACTAAACAATATAGAAATTGTGAGGAAATTATAAATATTGATGAAATTATGTTATTCTTTCCTGTGGATCTCATAAATCATAAACAGTTGGAAAGAAAGTTAAATTTTCTTTACATGAAATTGTTTTATGCCAGAAAGGTGTATTTAAGTAACTGTTGGTTATGTAATGGTTTTTTGATAGGTTTGCTTCATCCATTCCATTCCATGGGGGGCAGTGGAAAGAAAAAATACCTACATATGTCAGTTTGACTTTTAATTTGTAACAATTGATTCACCCTGTCATTCCTTCCAATGTTCGTAATTGAAATAGATATTTTGTTACATTCAGGTGATTGCATTCTTTATGCAAAGAGCTCTTGTGTTTTGTACCTTGTCCCCATTCCAAATTGTGCAGTCAGTATTTGATCTTCCATGGACTTTTTGTTTCATTTTCCTATTTTTTTTTATCATAACAGAGTTTACTGATTTTTCTCTTGCTGCGCTGTTTACACTGTTTTGACTAAGGCTGTCAGACATAAAAATGCATGTGGCAGCCTCTGTCAAAACAGTATTTGGGAAGCAATGAGAGAAAAATCAGTAAATGAGGAGACAGTGGAAAGAATGAAGCATATATATGAACATACTCAAAGATATATCAAAGTGGGAATGGAAAAGGCCAGACGGTTTCAGTTTTGAAAAATGGACTAAAACAAGGATGTGCCCTATGACCTCTATTATTTATAGCTGTAATGGATAAAATATTGAAGAAGGTGATGGAGAGCATTGGGTAAAGAAAAATGAAAGCAGTATTATTTACTGATGACCTACTAGTTTGGGGAGAAGATGAAAGAGAAGTGCAGGATCAGCTGGATGTCTGGAAGGGAATAGTTTCAATGTACGACTTGAAGTTATCTGCAAGAAAAAGTGATAATTACAACAAGAAATGAGAGCAGGATTACTCCAGACATGTCACTTGGGGGAGAGCAGACACAAGAAAATTGAATGTTTAAAATATTCGGGCAGCTTGATTGAAGAAAATATAGAGGGAATAAGACGGAAACAAATGAAAGAGAAAGATGTACAGAAGGATTTATTTATTTATTTTTAAAAGAAAAGATTGTTAGAGGCCTGATATGGATTGGTAATGTACTGCAAAAGTGTAAGGAGGTAATCTATAAGACCTCCTTTGTACCAGTTTTGACATATGGGTCAGTAACATCAGTGATGAAGGAGAGGGCAAGCTATGAAAATGACATTTCAGAGGAGCAGAAGTAACAAGAAGGGACAGAACGAAAAATGGAAAAATCAGGGAGATGATCAAGGAGAAACCATACAAAAATAACAGGGAAATCGAGGTTACAGTGGTATTTTCTCTATATTTATTGAATGGCAACCCAAACGTGAAACGTTCCGGTACATATTTACAGGTTAATTGCTTTGTTCTGGAGCAAGCTATATGCTCAAACCGTCAAACCTGTCTCATGAAGAGAATCAATTTCCAACATATTTAAAAACAAAAAAACAAAAGAAACTGTGGTGGTGTGTGTGTGTGTGTGAGAGAGAGAGAGAGAGAGAGAGAGAGAGAAAGAGAGAAGGGGGGGGGGAGGGGAGGTGTTTAACTAAGGGCAGCGTTAGTTCAGCTTGGTCTTTTCTTCGTTCTTTTTCTTTCTTTAGCACGACCATCCGATTCTTGGGTTCTAATAATTTTAGCTGCTCGTGCACTGCTAGAGCTACGGTTTAGGCCAGGTTTACGCCTGAAAGGCATGTCTAAAAGAAGACAAAATAACTAATATCTTAAATTTTAATTTGTATCTGTGCCTAGCTTGGAATTTACTAGTAATTTTGTTTATGGTGGTAGTGAAACCAACGGCAATTGCTCGGCTACGGTGCACACCCATTGTTTTCGGAGAGTGGTGCATTGTTGGTAATGTATATTAACGTCTTAAATTCTGAAATGCTGTTGCCCACCAATTTTCAAATAGAATAATTACATTTGAGGGGCGATTCAGAATGAGCGATAAACTTACAAAAAGAAATGAGATCCCACAAAAACACTTCTTGTAAAAATAGGCCAAGTATCGTGTTCATGTAGTAACAAAAAGTTATGAGATCTTCTTGTGAGCAAAGTCTACACGTTGCAGTGTGTATTCACTTCACTTTGTGAAACAGAATGGTTTCTCGAGGTGTCATAGAGCATTTATTTAGGATAAAAAAATCTGATGACTTGGCCATTATGCACGTCATAATTTTTTACTGAATTTGAGGGCATAATAAATACTTGTCAAATTCGAAAAAGAGTGACGGAAATCTTGGCTTTTATGTAATTATAAGTTAGATAAAGCAACACATTTAAGGTATTTATATAGGTTAACTAAAACATGGCCTGCTTAATGGCCAGGTCATCACATTTTTTTATCCTAAATAAACGATCCATGACACCGAGAGAATCCATTCTGTTTCACAAAGTGAAGTGTAGACTTGGCTCAGAAGAAGATCTCATATCTTTTTGTCACTACATGAACATGGTAATTGGCCTAGTTTTACAAGAATTGTTTTTATGGGATTGTAATATTCAGTACTTCTGTAATGCTATTTGGAATTTGATTTAAAAATCCTATAGTAATTTTTTCCTGCTGATTTAAATATTTCTAAAATTGCTGTTATCTGCAGAGATCTTGCCTCTTCTAACCTGATTGCCACTAAAATTCTTATTAAATACTAGAAAGAAAATATGTGTTATAAACTTTCCTTAGGAACTCAAGATATGCGGAAAATAGATATTTTTTCAGATACATCATTAATTTTATTGCTTATGGCTACTGCCATTCTTGATGATAAGCATTATTTTAATGATTTTTAGTAACTTTCCAAATTTTTATTTCAAAGCAAATGCTTAAAAATGGTTCTTGGAAATAACATGATTTTTCTGTATGTTCTGCAAGAACTATAGCGGTACTATGAGACAGGCTATGTGTTCAACACTATTCATTGTTTGTTATTCTTTCTTTATTACATATTTCAGTTTTACACATTTTCACACTGATACAGTGTAGACTTTTATATAGTAATCAAGCTGATGAACTACTTAATATGAAGTTAGTTTGATACATTCTTGCAGTAATTAAATACCATATTTATAATTTCAAAATTATATTTGAACATTAATTCCTTTTCTATTGGAATATAATTCCAGTTAAGGTCTGCAAAATTAATGTTTTAATAGCATCAACTACTTCTTGATGTGTTTAAAAATGCCAAATGGTGAGAAAAAATAAAATGAAGGGAGCAAATTCTATGGAGTAGTGTAAATGTACAAACAGTATTGTAATTCTAAAAAACCATAACCTTTCCATAGCAAAAGCTCTTAGGTTGGCAGTCATCAAGACGAGAATAACATCTTGTTCTCTCTCTCTCTCTTTTTTTAAAGAGAACCAATAAACAAAAACTATATAGCTTCCTCAATCATCTGTTTGGAAAACTTTCCTGCTGTTAGTATCTACTTTTTGTGGAACAACAGATTTCTTTTAAACATTTTAAATTTTATTTTATTTCTGTTGTCTAATGGCAAATTTCCCAAATCAGCTTTATTCTTTTTACAATGCTTCTGTGGTAGTGCTTTGCCAAGTTTTGAACCTATCTTGCATAATTCTTCTTAATTTGCCAAGTCTTCATGCTAAATGTTTGCTACATGTGATTTTGAAATAACAATCTCAGCCATTTCTATTTGCTGGTCATTTAACATACAGTAGTATCATTTATTTGCTCAACTTCTGCTGTTGTAGCACTTTTTAAATATCCTATATATTATTTTCTAGATTGATATGGCTGCATTTAAATTCATCAGCCTGTTTCTTTAATCACTGAAAATAGAGCCGAGATGTCCACATACTTATTTATGTGAACTTGGAATGAATGTTGTTTGGTGTTGGACTTTCTTTTTAAAGAATTTTATCATTGCATAAATATGTTTTATTCAGTGTAAGTAATACAGACAACATATCCAGTTCAGAAAGTTGGTGTAAAGGAATATATGTTAGAGTAACTTGTTCATTTAAGCATTTTGTCTGTATATAATCATAATATTCAGTAAAAGCTGTAAACTTCAATGTTGCATTATTACTAACCTCAAAGGAAGGAAATACTTTAAAACTCAATATAAATTCTGTATAATGTTTAGTTGCAACCATATACAAGTAATCACAAGTAACATTTTAAAGTATGGGAGTAAATTCAAGTAATTTGTAGCAAAGCATGTGTAATTGAATAATAGGCATTATAATCTCAAAATTTTAACGTTCTATCGTTCGGGAGTGATGTGTAAACAAGTTAGTAAGTTAATATTTCTCAACTTAAACTTAGTCAGTCGCTACCATCTGCCAACTCGTAGCAACAACGCATCTTTACTGAAGTAAACATTCTGGTTGCCATATATTCCATGTTGACCATATTTCATGGTTGCATTAACTTATGAATTATTCCATCTTAACAGTCACTCATTCTTCCAACATATTTCTATAGGTTGATTTTCATTTAGTGAGTTTACGAAATACCATCATTTATCTGATCTGCATGATTTCCTTCGCAAGTGTTTATGAATAAATAACCAATAGTTGTGTGTATTCCATGTGTTTCCTTGAAAGCAACCTGATAACTAAATAAATATGAGTGACTCCATATAAAATATGCCTGGATTCAGTCAGTGTGCCATCATACTAGCAAGAGAAAGCCTCTACTGCTTGCAATGCTCCTTTACTAACCCATACTTTACCCAATTTCTAGACATGAGGTCACAGACAAGTGATCGGTCTGATACTTGGTGATTTGTCGAGACGAACCCAAAATGTCTTGTTGTGTATGGTCTCTGCTCGGCTTACCACGTGACGGTTGTCCATAATAACAATGGTTATCAAAACTAACCAATGTGAATTCAGTTTGCTGTAAATTGGTTGTTTTGAGGTAACTATTCCTCAATTTGGATCCATTAGATTTTACATCCAATAATTGTCATGAACATCCTTTGTTTCTTGTTTGGTTTATGCTACTCACTTAATGAAAAATGTACACTTCCAGTTTCTAAATGAATGTAACACTAGTTGTGATTACTTTGTGACATCTGAGGATGAGTTTGCTGTGATTTTTAGAAAATGTTCTGCACAAAAATCATTATGTATTCCAGAAAGTAGGTAGGAAGGGTTACTACTATTTATACAAGTTGTTGCTGTTTACTGGTTGCATTTCTCTGCAGCCATGAAACAGTTTTAGTGTCTAGTAGTGCTTATGTTATACTACAACATTTGTGCTGATAAACAAACAACACAATATTTCGGCATATGCCTTGCTCACAAATAGAAAAAACGGGCCATTAGGCTTGGAACGTGTGTGCACACCGAACGTTACCATTAGATAACGTTCGGTGTGCACACACGTTCCGAGCCTAATGGCCCGTTTTTTCTATTTGTGAGCAAGGCATATGCCGAAATATTGTGTTGTTTGTTTGTCAGCATTAGTGTTCTCTCATCGCATCCGTCCACTTTGGTATGTGGTGGGTTAATTTCCCTTTCTTTTCTTATTTATATCGCCTAGAAGCCGCTTCCATTTTCCTTAGTTGCATTACTACAACATTTGTGTATCTTACCAATAATGATCCACTGCTTCTTCTCCACATTTAAAGTAATTTAGTTATTGTTTCTATCTTCTGATCCACTATTTATTTTATTTATTTATTTTATTTAATTGCAATGGAGCACAGGCTCCGGTGGAAATATCCCTACACACCCATCTTCCCCCTATCCTGCACCCACCTACATTTGCCCTCTACAAATTTTATCTTTAAATTCTTTCAAAGTTTTCAGTAAATTATTCATCATTTCTCTTGGTAACTCATTCCAATCCCTGACACCCTTACCTAAAAAAGAGAATCTTCCCACACCCTTGTGCCTGAAATCGAGTGCCAGCTTGTGGTCATTTTCATCTTTTCCCTTCCATGCACTACTTTTCATACCTATTGCAATATCTTTCCATGCCTCATCACCAGTATATGCCCTGTACACTCCCATGACCCTCCTCATCCTCCTCCTGTCTTGCAATGAATCCCATTCCAGCTCCTTTATCATATCCGTCACTGATTGCATTCTGCGATGATTTCCAGAAACAAATCTAGCAGCCCTTCTTTGCACCCTCTCCAACTTCTGTATTTGATACGTAAAATGAGGGTCCCATACTACACTACCATATTTGAGCAATGGTCTGACCAAAGTTTTGTAACCCAATTCCTTGACTTCTCTCGTACATCCCCTCATCACTCTATCCAACAAGTGCAGAACTTTGAAACCTTTTCCTACCACATTTTGTGGCTAAGGGAATTGTGGACCAGAGTAAATTACAAAGGGAATGCTGAACAGTTTATTTCAAACTTTGAAAGAATATGAAATTAAAATTAATTAAGGGGAAAAGTAGATGGAAGCTGAAATAAATTGAATAATAATAATGACAAATCCTTGAAATATAGAGGTACATCTATAGGAAAATTTCCTGCAGGGCATATGCCCAGTGCAATTAAATGTTTTATTGATGCCACAAAAATTGCCAATAATAATTGTCACAACCTTGTTGAAATGTGAGGTTTCTTGATATATCTCAATTTTAATAATTAATTTCACATTGTACGACTAAATACATCTTGTAGTATAATGTAAAAATACTTTCATTTCAATGTTTTCATACCATGTCGTACCATGGCATATTTATTTTTTGTACATTGATCTGTCAGTTTTTAGTCTTTTTACTGTAATTTATGTAAAATTTTGTATTGTTATGGTTTTATGTTGCTGGGCCTCTGAAGGAAACCCTGATAAATATTTGATGCCAGAAAATGTACTCTTAATTTCATATCTGACTGGAGGCTTCATTGATACTTTAAATGCCACTTTCTCTGAAGTAAGTAGTTGTTGAAATTTCTAGAGTGCAAAAGTTGGTGGGTGTGAATAGGGGAAAAATGGGTGTGTAGGGAAATTGCCACCAGAGCATGCACTCCATATCAAAATATTGAAACAACTTCGTGTTGGTAAGGAGCAGAAGAATGGACGACGTCATCACACTGGTTTGGCTTCTGTCTTCAGCCATTCCTGCAGCACCGCATAAACAAACAGTAGGTTGAGAATGAGGGTAGAGATAGATGGCTTCAAAACGTCCCAGAGTTGTGACATTTATACATGGCTGGAAACCTGAGAAGAGTTTATTAATTGCCATAATTATTATTATCAGGCTTTACAGTTTTTTAAATAGATAAATACAATGGGTTCCTGGCAGAGTGTAATGATTTCTTAATCTCTCTTCATCAGTGAGATATAAGACTCGAACAAACAAAATAAAAATTATTATAAAAATGGCATTATTTTAAATGTGCAAAATGTATCCTTATTATGTATCATGTGTATATTGCAGTTGGTGTGTTGGAATGTTGCAGCATCAACAGCAGCTTGCTCAGCAGAGACCTATCACAGGCAATGGTGGGGAACTGCTAGATCTAGATAGCCAGCAACTCAGTTTGGGAAACATAGACTCTGGTGACTTGGCACATTTTGGCCTGTTTGATGCTTCACTTTCTGAAAATCTGTCAAGCAATCTGACACTCGGTGATGGAGCTGGAACCACCAATGCAGAAGCTTCGGCAGTACAATCCAATATGTCCGACAGTTTGACCCGCCTCACCAACTCCACGATGGAGGATATTTGCAAGTTGAACAGCATGTACAAGGGCACTGGAAACTGAGGTAAAATATAACTGCCAAACATCAGGTTGATTTACAATTTACTGATTAAAGTAGTGCAGTCATGGGGTTGCTGAAATCATGTTATCTTTTGGTGTTAAGATAAATTTTTGAGTTCTGTTGTTTGCTTTTGGAACAAAAAAAATCTATACATTCTCCTAATGTCTTTTTTTGATTCGAAAGAAGTTTATTATTTTACAGAATTGTCACCAAGTTGGAAACCACAATCCCAATTAACAAGATAAGATGTGAGACAAATTTAATCTGCTCCTGTACATATTTTGCCAGGGGTATGTAAAATTATAAATTAGTTAATTTATTATTAAATGCAAAATAGTTTTTGATACAGTATAATGGCTCCTGTACTAACAATATCCCAAAAGTTTCTAGTATGCACCATCACCCTGATCAATTCAAACAAATAGCCCAAATCTGCAATGTTTCATGTTTTACATATTCTAAAAGCCATTATACTGTATCAAAAACTATTTTGCATTTAATAATAAATTAACTAATTTATAATTTTACATACCCCTGGAAAAATATGTGATTAAAGTGCTAAACATTGCATAAACAAATGGAACTGACTTACAACTGTTATATCTGAAGGCAGATTGCTGCTGACTCCTAAAGCAGCCAGCACTTGAAGTGTTACAATTCCACTCATAATTGTTTTCACTTTGTGGTTATAACAAATATTTAACATCAAAGCCAGTATCTGTTTGGTTATGGGGATACTGCGGTGATAATACAATAACAAATGATAAGTATAAGGACAGCTTTTAGAATATGTAACCCATGAAACATTGCAGCTTTGGGCTATTTGTTTGAATTGATCAGGGTGATGGTGCATACTAGAAACTTTTGGGATATTGTTAGTACAGGAGCAGATTAAATTTGTCTCACATCTTATCTTGTTAATTGGGATTGTGGTTTTCTACTTGGTGACAATTGGATCTTGGTTATTGAGGCTGCTCATCATCAGCATTCCTTGTTTTCCACACCGTGGGTTTTAAATGGTGTCTGAGACTGCTGCTAGGCAAAGTAACAATGCTCATTGTTTCCATTTCAATCAACTACATGCTTTTTGCATGCTGTAAACTTCAGATTTTCCAACTTGTTCACATTTCACCTGAAGATGACACTTAGCATTCTTATCTAGAGATGCCATGCTCGATTTCAGGCATTGGCAGCTCCATGGGAACTCTAATGGAAAGTTGAAATGGGGTGGTTTTCCGTTACCTTTCCCAGAATGTGTTTGTATGGGTAATTGTATTTGTGGATGACTGGGGTACTGCATCGTTAACATTGTATGAAGTAAGAGAAGAAGAATGGAAGGGTGAAACCCGGTGCCATCCTATTCAAGCATACTCTTCCTCTGTGGAATTAATTTTGGTTCCTTGTGTGTAGTGTCCTTATATAGAAATAAGTTTCATGTGTAATTTACTTGCAATCCAACAAAATCGGAATTGTTACATTTATCAATGGTGATGATGAAACTACTGTTAAGCACTGAAAATAAAATAGGGTAGGGAAAATCGCCCATCACTTACCACAGATACTGCTGTTCATGAATAGGTTTCCTCTGTTGTACTTCAGCTTAAATAAAAAATTTGAGGAGGGAAGAAACAGAGCAAGGTGCTACGAAAGAAGAGTTGGTATATTTGTATTTAATCTTCTTCAGTGAGCCTGGATGGAATTGTAAAATATCCTGAGGATGCGATTTACTCTTCATGGGTTTCCAGTGGGATGATATAAAACACAAAACTTGGGCAACATGCTATGTTCTCTTCTTCATGAATATATTTGTTGTTTTGAAAGACCAGAAGCAAATATGCTCCAATATAGACAGTAAAAAATGTAGTTGAAATATGTTTTTATAACATTGTCTGGCTGTAAACCTGTTAAGACACATTAGGAAAACCCAATTAATGTATCCAGAGGGTATATTTCCTTCCATTCCTAGTTCATATCTTTAATCATCTCTCTGTATGCAAGCTCCAGCCCAATAAGATAGGTTTTTGAAATCTTTTCCACCTGCCATTGTGCTCCACCCATCTGAGCTTACCAAATGATATGTCCAGATATTTACATTTAAGCCTTCAACCAACAATTCAATATTCACAATATAACTATACAAAACCTTTATTTTTCAGTCTATGTATGTAATAAGTTAATTGTATTGGCCTTTCTCATAAATCCCAAACCCAAACAGATATCCTATAATACATCATTATGACATCTGCAAATAACCTTACCGTTAAATTTTAGCCTAGCAGTAGAATAATTTGTTGAAATAATTAACAGCAGTAATTGCAGTTCATTACCCTGATTCCCATCTGTTCTCATTTCCACTTCCACGGGCCCTTTGCTTCATATCTTATAAGAATTCCTCCAGTCATCAAAACACATCCATATTCACCCTTATGGTTTTACTCACCATAATTCTATGAATTACTCTGTAAATTTAGCATAGAGAGACATTAACAGCTGCACTGTCAGTTTGGCATCCTGTGTCTGTTTAATCTGAAACATCTTTAATACAATCATTTTTTATCGATTTATAAATCAGTTTTTTCCTCTACATCTACATCCATACTCTGCAAATCACAAACATTGTGGGTGGCAGGGGGTGCTAAGCACCAATCCTAAACCCGCGCATTCCAATCCTGAATAGCACGAGGAAAGAAGGAATACATAAAAGCATCAGTATGGCATCTTATTTTTTGAATCTTATCCCTCCGGTCATTGCGACCTAAATAGGTTGGCGGAAGAACTATTTCATTGCACTTGTAATTTAAAGATTTTTGCATATTCTCAAATAAATTCAAACACAAACTACATCATCTGTCTTCCAAACTATCCCAGCCCAATCTATGTATCAATTCTGTGACACTTTCATAAGGGCTGTAGCAACCAGTCACGAATCAAGCGGCTCTCCTCTGCACCCTCTCCACTGAGTCGATCAGGCCCTTGCGATACGGATCCCAAACTCCACAACAGTAATCCAGATGTGGACGCACTAGTGTTTTATACACTATCTCCTTTGTACAAGCATTAAAGTTCCTCAAAATACAACCTATGAATCACAATTTAGAATTAGCTTTGCCTATGACGGAAGTTATGTGCAAGTCCCATTTCATGTTGCTTTGTACTATCACCCACAGATACTTCAGGGAATCAACTGTGGCAACAGCTGAATTGTTTATTTTGTACTTGTGAGCAAGCTGATTCTTTTTGTTACTTATTCGCATTGCCTTGCACTTTTTGCAGTTAAGTGTAAGCTGCCATTTACTGCACCAATCGGAAATAGCATCCAAATCACGGTGAACTTATAAGCAATCTTTGGAGTACCTATTTTCCCTATAGATAACTGCATCATCGGCAAACAATCGCAACCAGCATCTGACGTAGTCGCCGAGATCATTTATAAATATTAAGAAAAGAAGTGGCCCTATTACACTTCCTTGAGGAACATCCGAAGTAACATCTATCTTAGAAGAGGCTTCCCTGTCAACAACGACATAATGAGATGGACCGGTTAGAAAATTACATATCCATTCGCAAATCTGATCTGGTATACTGTATGCTCGAATCTTTGCTAAAAGTCGGTTTTGTGGTACAGAATCAAAAGCTTTCTAAAAATCCAAGAAAATTGCATCAACTTGTGAACCTGCATCGATAACATTCATTACATCATGTGAAAATAGGGTCAACTGTGTTTCACACGATCTCTTCTTCCAAAATCCATGTTGACACGGATTTAAGTAACTCTTTCTCATCTAGAAACTTCATAATGTTAGAGAACATAACATGCTCCAGAATTCTACTGCAGACAGATGTTAGAGATATGGGTCGATAATTCCTAGGATCACTCCGATCTCCTTTCTTGAAAACGGGAATTACCTGGGCTGTTTTCCAGTTAGAAGGTACCCAAATTGTTGTAACTGAATATTAGGTTGTTCATCAATTTTCCTGCCATTGATCAAACCAACTTGTATTTAGGCCTGAAATCAAACCATTTACTCACAATAAGTATCTTCCAATTTGAATATGTCATGCATGCAGTACATAAAAACGGCTAATTTGGATCAGAGTTATTCTGTGATAATATAATGGCTGTATTAGTATTGTTAAAATGATTTTATATTTATATAAATTTGCATTTTAATTTGATGTTGAAAAGATCTGCGAGCATATTGAGTTGATTTCTTGATCACAAATTGGACTTACGATACATAAATGTGTAATTTTGTAATTTATGTGTAGCTTGGTGGAGGAGAGCATATCAAACTTAAGAAGAGATTCTGTTTGGATTTTTCGCACTTTCTTAGATTCTCTTGTTGATTGAACAAGTACATAAATAGTTTACCTTCCTTGTTTGTATTACAGTACTAGAGTTGGGAGCACGTACCAAGGCGGGTGGGCTTCGCGTTCTGCGCAGAGAGAGAGGGGAGACGTGTTGCGACGCTGCCAATTTGCTTCTGTCACTTTACAGCGCGCTAGTAGGTTCAGCCGTCTGCTCTTGTCACTTGGCAACGGCGCGACTCGCACCACATGGTGGCTCGGACTCAGAAGAAGACTGCCTTTTCAAGTACTGATACACACGGAACACTATTCCTCTCGCTTGTTTATGCAACACTTGGCGTGATTCTTTACCATCACTCATAATGAACACTATGAGGGCAAAATAATCACTAAAAACGGAACACTATAAGAGAAATAAACTGTAAACTTGACGAACACAGCACGACGCGCACAGAACGAACACAGGAAAGCTACTGACACGCGATTGGCTGTGAGTCACGTGGTACAGCTCCACAGGCTACTGCGCATCCGCCCTTGACCCGCCTTCGTACTTGCTCCGAACTCTAATGAAATGACATTTTCTTACAGTGTATGGAGATGAACATAACATTTTTAATACGGTATTTAACACGGTATAAAAATTTGTATTGAGGATAAAATTTTAACTTTACAACATTTGTTAAAGTTATTAATTTGGGGGAAATATATAAGATTTGCAACAATGTAATACATATTACAATGATATTATTAAGTGAATATTCAGTAATTGGAAGAAATGTTGAAAAATACTTGTGAGATATGGTGGGCTGGGGAAATGAGCCAAAGTAGAGGTACAAAAGTAGTAAATATTAAAAAAATTATGTGAAGAATAGCATATCAAAAAAAGTTTTTCTTGGTTATTTGATAGAAAGTTTTATTAAAAGCCATTAGTAGGTTAATTAATATGGTGCATAAATTTGAAGATGCATAGTTGGCCATCAGGTTTTTTTTTCTTTGAATGTTCTAAAAATTACAGTTTATACTCTCAAGAGAAGAGATTTTGAATGTTTCCTCTAGTTACGTTTACAAGAGCTTAATCAGATCTGTCATTATTACTTTGCAGAACTATTTTTTTTCTCTTTATTCACATTTTCTGATGCTGTTGCAACACTTCTTTCCCCTAGACTACGTTTATAATTCTGAAATCTTAAAAAAATGTGCTGAAATGTGTTTATATTGCCTAAGAGTCTCACAACATTAAATTAATTTGCAGAATCTCTGTTCAGCTTTTCCAACTAAATGTGAGTGACACTTAATATAAGTTCTACAAGTTGTGAATTTCTACTTTTTTGCAGATCAGCTTTGGAAGCATGAAGCTTGTTCCTAGTATAAATGTTTAGCAGATCCAGAAGATGTAGCAGACATGCTGCTAAAAGAAGGTGAACAAAATCATTCAGTACAAGTATGTTTGGTCATTGTTGTGTGCAAATGTTGCAGCATATTGCTGTTAGCAGTCATCAGCAGGATACAGTTTGATTCCCAGAAGACTAATCATGTGAAAGGGTATAGGATTATTTCCATGAACTGTTAGCAGTGACTGCAGATAAGGGGGATGAACATTTTAAAAGGCACCTGAAATGACTCAGTTTTATGGAAGTGCATTTCAGGAATAGGTGCTTTACAACTGCTGTGCAATAATGTACAAAAATAAAAAGACAAGAAGTTAATTTTGTATAGTATTTTAAAATGATGTTGTTTTATGAGACTTTTATTTGTGTTTTACTTTGTTATTGTCCTTTTTTACACGAATGTTTGTGTATTTTATATGAAGAGTTTTATAGTGGTAGATAAACATCACAGTCTAAGATAATACTTTGTTATGGAAAGTCTGTTGTGAAACATTCTGTGTTATTTATTGCTGTGGCAGTCTTTTTCTTGTATAAAGTGTAGTCAACTCATCAACATTGTGTTAAATGGCCTCTTCGATCTCTTAACTCATTTGTTATAATTTTATGCCTTGTGGATTGTGACCAGATGATGACTTTCCAGTTTTTGTACAGTGCACAAAAATATTATTTATAACTAAGTGTTACATTTGTTGCACATAGTATTATATCAAGTGTTCCAAAATTGACCTTGGAGGACAGTGAAATAAAGTGATTAAGATTGTTTTATTTTTTGTTTCATTAACTATTCTTAAAATTCTTTGAATTATGAGAGTAAATAAATTCTCTCGTATTTTTTACCAGAAATTGAATTATTCATTATTATTAGGGTTCGAATTTTTATGACCTAAAAAATAGAAAAGTATGCTAGCAAATATAACCTTAGAAATGGGTAAATATCTTTTAAAATGACAAAATATGACCAAACACTTAAGTTTATTATATATTAAAACATGTTCAATTATATTTTTTTATGTAGTAGTGTCGCTTCCATGCGCCAGCATAACTTGCTTCCATGCACTCACTGCAATATTAGGAAATTAATTTTTTTAAACATTTATTTTCATAACTTATTAGTTTACTAGATTTTTACTTTTAAAAATTGGAACTTGCTGTGGATTAGTGTACATTGTTTATTCTTGTTTGATGCCAGCATTGCAGTATATAACCATATACATCTTCAAGTTCTCAAAGAAGAATATTCTCCAGTCGTCACTTTAAAACTGTCTTGTACTTTGAGAAGTTTTGTTAGATATTGCCAGACGTCACGGTAGCTTACTTAAATAGAGTCTAGTCACTGCAATTTAATTGTTGGTCATCTTCAGTCAAAACGGATTCACAACAATGTAAAATTTACAAAGTGTTTTTATCCAATATTTTCACTCAACACTTTATCAAGTTTGTTCTTTAGCAAACTAACCACATTGCCTCCTGCTCTCCACATTTTTTGCTGTATTGCCGAGATTAAGATGTGGGCAGAACGTTTATGTTTAGAGAGAGACAATAATGTTTAATTCTTGACTGTTGAATTCTGACCAATTCACTGACAATTAGTTTTGTTTTTTCTTCCAGTGTATAATAGGAGTACATTTCTATGAATAATTCTCTTAATTTCCTCTCATCTATAACTTCCAGTGAATTTCCGGTACTATTAAAATTACTAGATTTTTCCTCAAAATATGACAGTAAATATTTTTGTAATATGACCAAAACTAAGAAAATGGCCTGAATATGGATTTATATACTATATAAAATATATTTACATGGAAAAGAAAGGGAAAATACACCCAACACTCACCAAAGTTGAAGGGAGGAATACAGCATCAACACAGCACAAAACAACACATAAACAAAGAAAAAACAATATTTTGGGTGAAAATCCCTTTATCAAGTTAACAGAGAGGTGGCTGGTCTTGCGCTTGTTTTTTCTTTGTTTATGTGTTGTTTTGTGTTGCTGCTGCCCTCCGCCCTTCAACTTTGGTGAGTGGTGGGTGTATTTTCCCTTTCTTTTTCATGTAATTATTTCCTTGCAGCATTTCTTTCCTTTCATTGTTACCTGTAAAATATATTTAAATACAATTAGAAATGTACAATCAGTGTTTAATTCAGCATTACAGCTCATAAAGAAGCCGAGAGAAAAATATAATTTGTCATAAAGATCCAAACCCTAATTATTATTATTAAAACTACAGAAAAAATTGTGATAATTAGACAGGTATTTTTAATGGTGGCTAAATACTTTGTACAGGGGAACATGTAAAGATTGATTTACCAGATCTTGGAACCAATTCTTTACTCATATATTACTAAGCAGGGACATACTTCAGGTATTATACTGAAACCATTAAACCTTGTACCACAAAATTCCCATAACATTGTCAATAACTGTGGCCGAGCTGATATTTGGGCAAGGCAACTTGGAGTAGCCAAACTCAGAAGTTGATTATGAAATTTATTTGAAATTTTGGAGACCCATTCATATTTTCACCAATATTTTAAGTTCCAGTTCCATACATTATGATTAACTTTTCTCTTGCATTAGTTTTTGAGGTTATACTGATACTGTTATATGTATTTGATGTGGGAATACGTTTCTCTTAAGCAAGGTGAGTTTTAATCAGAACAATTTGTGTAAATGAGTGTTTTTATCAGGGATTTTTAGATTTGTTTCTGGAAATTGCTGCAGAACACAGTCACTAACAGATACGATACCAGAGCTGGAATGGGATTCATTGAGTGAAGAGGGCCATGGGAATGTAGGAGGCGCATGTAGGTGATGAGGCATGGAAAAATATTGGTGTAAGTATTAAAAGCAATCCATGGAAAGGAAAAGATGGCCATGACCACAAGCTGGCACTTAATTTCAGGCACAAGGCTGTAGTTAGATTCTCTTTTTTGAGATAAGGGGGTCAGGGATTGGAATAAGTTACTAAAAGAAATGATGAATAATTTACCAAGAATGTTGAAAGAATTTAAAGTTGAAATTTTGTAGAGGGCAAATACAGGTGGGTGCAGGAAAGGAGGAAAAGGTGTGTAGGGAAATTGCCACCGGAGCATGCACTCCATTGCAATTAAGTCAGTGTCAGCAAATAATTTAGATTGAGAACAAGAATACTTGATGGAAGTGGGCCATTTTGTTCAATTCTGTCCTGTAAGTTTACATATTACTCCCAATACATCATTTATGTGAGGTCAGCATTTCTCAGCCTGAGGACCAGTAAATTTTCAAATAATCCTATGGACCACTAATTTATGTGAGCCTAGTTTTTACCTATGTGTGTATTATTAACCAACCAAACCAATTGTTGTCAGAACATACCAGGGTCCCCTAAAACTTACACCTACAATAAGCTCCTCATAAAATGGTCATAAAATGGTCATTAACTTAATCCTCAAAGGAACGTCGCTCTCTTTGAAGCTAACTGGAAACATATTTAGTAAACAGACTATTATAGTAACAATGCAGTCATATCCTCATATCTGGAGGTACCAGTTTTTTTTTCTGATATTTTCCATGGCTTGTGTCCATATTTGATTTTAAAAATTTATCCTGTGAACCACCCATTCCATCTTTGCAGACCACAGGTTGAGAAACATTTGTACTAGTTTATTAATAGTTGTTTTCTGGGGATTCAGTCAAGTGGTTCAATGTGCGTTAGTTCTTTAGTGTACTTATGTATCTGGATGGTTAGTTGCTTAAAACTAATAAAGGGAGGGCACAGAGTTTTTCTAGTTTATAACTTTTGTTCTAATGTTGTTATTCTTTTAACTAAACAGTTTTGGCATGGTTTTTGTTTGTTGTCTGTATAAATATTAATGAGATTGTACTTTTTTTTTTTTTTGAAATTTCAATTGTGCAAGTGATTGCTGAGGTGGTTCCTTACAGAGGAGTGTTATTGAATAATGCTCATAAATTATGCTCTATATTCAGTTCTAATGAATTGTTTTGCTTTACTATGTTAGTAAATCTTAAATCAATTTCCAAGGAATCTGTTATGGTTTGGCTTGGCCTATTTATGAAGTCAGTCATAAATTTGACATAAATGTGAACTCTCTACCCTTAATAGTATGGCAGAACTTTGCTTTAGGTTTTTTTTGGACACGTTTTAAACCAAGTTATATACATGAAGGCTGTAAAAACAGTTAAGGTTAAAGCTAACTGAAAGGTTTGGTTGGACATGTTGCACCTTAAGAATCTATTCTTGGTCATCTGCTGTTATCAGCGTACATAAAAGCTTTGCCAAATTAAATATAACACTAAATTTCTTTAAAAGACGTATAGCATTTGAAAATGTCCTGCTTGTAAGATAGATGGTGACATGAGAAAAGTATATTGCTACTGGCTGCCTACTGCTAGATTTAATAACCATCAGTATAGTATTATTCAAAGAGACTTCATGGGTCTGATCAATATACTAAACTCGTGTTGTAATGGTTACTTCTTTGGGTCTAGCATGAGGCATGTCTGGAAACTAAATACAGAGAGAACTCTTACTTTAACAATTAGGTCCCCTCCTCCCCCCTCACTCAATGGCTGAAAAAAAAGATACATAGAAAAATGAAATGAAGAACGTTTCAAAATATACTTGCCAAGTGATCATAGCATTAGCTATCTCAATTTTTTTTAAAAAAATATCGACACAGCATTTTGAAATGGCTTGAACAACATAAGATGAATAGAAGAACATTGGCTGAATACTGAAACAAGTGGTTTATAAAAGCATTGGTATTAAAAAGAAAGTATTTCCATCGATTTTAATTTTTCATCCCATGACGATAAAAGTTTGTGTACTGTAATTATGTTGTGGACCATCGAAGCTATTACCTTCTTCATTGTTGTTGAGTAACTGGGTAGGTCAATACGGAATGAAGATAAATGCCAAGAAGTGCGAACTTATCAGGTACACAGATAATAAGCAAAAAGCTATTTGCTATAGATCACGCTGAGTGTCAGATATAAACAGTACAGCAGTGTGAATTAATTTGTGATTATCTGCCTCAATTCATAACATAAATAGTGACTTATTGGCTGAAGAGACAGGGGAACATCTGACAACTGAAATGTAACTAGAATTGGATTGCTGAAGACACCTCGACGAGAGGAGAAACGGGTCTGCAGATATATAAAACCCGAAAACAGTTGCATTTGTGTATTTATTAAACGATAATCATTATTTTAACAGGCATCTGAAGAACAAAAGACCAACAATAATAACATATTAAACTAAAGATTGTTTATGATTATTGGTTGTGGAAGGAGCTACTGGTCGAAGACTTGAAGTAAAAATATATTGGCATAACATTTGATAACAAAATTAATTGGGCAGGAAAAGGTTGCAGAATTCTTCATTTATTGGAGAGGACGATGAGGAGATGTACCTGAATTGTCTGGGAATTGGGTTGCAATATTTTGGTCAGATCATTGCTTGTATATGGTACTGTCACCCACATTTTGGGTATCAAATACAGGAGTTGGAGGTTGTGCAAAGCGGGGCAGTTAAGTATGTCTGTAGGAATTACTACAGAACAGTACCGGATGATACATGTAGCAGGAGTTAGTAAATACTATGGGCCCCGCGCCTTCTGGGGGGCCCTGTGTCTTTTGTAGCGGGGCCCCGCCTAGGATTCTGGGAGCCTCCCCATCAAGCCAGATGGGCAAACTTTTTTTTTTTTTTTTTTTTTTTTTTTTTTTTTTTTTTTTTTTTTTTTTTTTTTTTTTTTAGCTATTACCCCAACGGCCCCTTTGCTATGGGCTCCGTGCTGTTTTAATCTGGCCCTGCTACAGAACACAATCAGTAATTGATATGATAAAGGAGCTGGACTGAGATTGATTGGAAGACAGAATGGGGTCAAAAGAGTTGCTGGGATATGTTGGTTGGAGGTTGTGGAGAGGATGGAAGTAGGTTGTCTGGGGGAATTACTACAGAACGCAATCAGCAATTGATATGAAAAAGAACTGGATTGGGATCCATCGGAATACAGGAGGGGGTCAAGAGAGTGCTGGGAATGTATAGGTGTATATTGCTGTTGAAGCTTGGAAAGATATTTGTTAAAGAATTAAGAGCAGTGCATGGAAGGGAAAAGATTACCATGCCCACATGATGGCACTCGATTTCGGGCATAAAGGAGTGGGAAAATTTTCTTTTTTAGGTTAGGGATTGGAATAAAAAACCAAAATGAAGTCATGAATAATTTAGAAGAAACACTGAAAGAATTTAAAATTAAAATTCGTGAAGGAAAAAAGTTTATGGGTGGGAAAATTTACTCTCAATGGATTAAAGTTAATAAAAAGATATAATATGAAAAATATAAACAAGCAACTAGAGAAATTGACATCAGAGAATGCACTCCACCGTAATTAAACTAAAAAAAATGTATGTCAAGGTGTGGGAACATGAGATGGCAACAACCAGAGATGTCCACTTTAAATTGATTTATCCTAACATTGGATTGACACTGTGTACCGCAGCACTCCAGCTCATATAAAAGTAACAGCTACCATAGCTCACCTAAAGTTAAATAACGCCCGGGTCCCAGTTCTCCTACATAGACAGGTATACCATTGCCGGCGTGCATCACTTAATCCTGGGCTGCCAGAAAAAAACATCCAAGATGCTGAGCCTTTATTACAATCATTTAATACGTCCGTTCTAGACAATATAACTCGTAGTACACCAATTGGTGATATTAAGCTGTCGTTTATTTATTTATTTAGCTTATGGCTATTGCACAAAAATAATACAATTTAACATTAATTACAATTAAAATTCAAAATTAACATGGTGTAGCCATTCTAAAGCTGCATTTGATATGTTAATAAAATCTATCGATGATCCCCTGAAGGCTCGAAGTGGGCAGTCAAATGTCACGTGACGGATGGTTTGTTTTTCCTTACCACAGTCGCATCTCGGTGAATCTCTCATTCCCCATGTATACAATGATGAAGCAGATCTTCCAAGACCCGTCCTAACTCTGTTAAGAGCTGCCCAGGTCTTGCGAGGAAGGTTGAGTCTCTTTAGCGCCTGTTGACTGTCGAACAGGGAGAGCCATTCTGGTGGGGCTGAGGCTATCCACTCCAATTTCCAAGCTTCTCTCCCATTAAAATTATCAGATATAATCTGTTTTACTGTTTTTTACACTTGGATTTCTTGATTTAAGTCTCACAAACATATTATCCATGTCGTTATGGATGGGCAGATCCAAGTTATGACAGATCTTATTATATTGGGTGCCGTCTTATTGTAGGCGGTTCGATGTAACACAAAACGGGTAGCCAGTACAGTGGAGTGGTCTTAATACATCCGATAATTATCCGCATTGTCTGGTTTAAAACTGTCGATCTTTTGGACATGGGCGCTATTTATCCAGACAGATGAGCAATACTCAGCTGCAGAATACACTAGGCTCAGTGCTGATGTGCGGAGTGTAGAGGCAGATGCTCCCCAGGAGGTGCTAGTTAACTTCTGCAGAATATTATTCCTGGTTCTTAGTTTTGCTGCAAGGTTGTTTAGATGTTTATTGTACGACAAGGTGGGATCCATTACGACTCCCAAATACTTGGGGAAGGGGTTGTGTCAGATGGGAGTGCCATCAAGAAGAACGTCAAGTGAGAGATTCGCCGCCCGATTGTTAAGATGGAAGACACTAGTTTCCATCTTGCTGGTACTGGGTACGAGACGCCATTTCCGAAAATAGTTGCTCAGGGTTTTGAGGTCTGCTGTTAAACTATTTTCAATTTGCTGAAAGTTATCAGATTGTTGTACTACTGCCAGATCGTCAGCATAAGAGAACTGTCTGGAATCTGTTTGAGGAATGTCGGAAATGTAAACATTAAAAAGAACTGGGGCAAGAACTGACCCTTGAGGCAGACCATTATTCATTCTTATTACTTTGCTTATCTTATTGTCTGAGACAACCTGGAATATTCGGTTAGCTAGCATGGTATTGATCAGACAAGTGATTTTTTTGCACTTCAAAATGTTCAGCAGTTTATATACCAGGCCATCTCGCCACACTGTATCGTAGGCTGCGATAAGGTCAACAAATACAGCACCAGTCTTCAATCGTTTCTCGAATCCTGTTTCTATGTGAGTTGCCAATGCCAGGACCTGATCCTCGCAGTTTCTTGCAGGTCTGAAACCTGCCTGTTCAACTGGGAGGTTTGCGAAAATAATTGGACTGATTCTATTGTAGATGATCCTTTCCTCTTGGTATACCCTGGGCAACGTACTTGCACGGCTAAATAGTCTACACAGTCGGCCTGCCAGACAATCATACAGGATCTCCTGGCAACCAGAGCACAGTAATCCTCATGTCACCTAACGGTTCTTATCAGAACCAAAAGGCAAGAACCCATGGACCTTCACTAAGGGTTTGCCAACTTAACATGGAAGGAATTAGCCGATCAAAGCTGTCGTTAATGTACCGTAATATCCTTGACTAAGCAGGGGCTTAATACTGTACTTGATTTTGAATGTAAGTTATTAATGTCATTGTTTTTAACTGGCTTTATGGCGAAACCATGTGCCAATATATATATATATATATATATATATATATTAAAGAAAAGTGCAGGTCCGCAGCACTGATTAGTGTTTGTGCGGATTCATTTGATGCTGATGGAAGATTAGAAGCTGCTGAACAAAGAAAATGTCAGTATGAACTCAATAATAATCAATTTTCAAACGGGTTAATATTTAAACTTTAACGTGGACTTTAAAAAAAATCGTATAGAAATGGTGGCACTGGTATTTGTATTCATTAACAGATCTTACATCGGAGAAACGCAGTGGCAAAACGCTTTCTACCACATTTTCAGAAAAATATTAATGTTAGGTAAACTCTGACAACCGCCGGAAACCTCTCTAGTTTGGACTATTATTGAGGACTAGGGTGTCCCTTATTTTTCAAAGTCAATATTTTGTAACGCATAGGTCCTTCATTTTACCCTAAACATTCACAAATAAATTTTTATGCCATTCTGAGAATTGTAACCCGTGCCGACTTCCTCCAATTCATTTTTATATGTTACACAAGAGTAGTGGCGCGCGCCCACGGCCACGTTAATTGTTACTGTCATTACACATTGTTATGTTATGTTATGTTTTTATGTTCTAATAGATTGTTTTAGATTACGCAGTGCTAGAAAGAACTTTTATTAGGAGAGGCAAACAACCAATTTGCAGGAGTGCTATCAATTTCATTTTTAATATCCGCAAAAGGTAATTGATCGTATAAGTGAAAGCAGTAATGTTGCTGTACATGAGTGCATTATATTATGGAGAATATTATGGAAACAGTTCAAAAAGCATACAAGTAAATCTCTGGATGTTTATAAACGAAGGGAAGAGGATTTCAAACGAATTGGATAATGTTTATAGTACTGCACACGCTTACGCCCTCAAAAGGACGTAAACAAAGAAGGGTAAACTCTTCTTATAGTGACAGAGAGAGCCAGGGAAACCAAGTTGCTTCGTATGTGTGGAAAACTAGCTCAAAAAGAAGAAAGAGTAAAACAAAAGAAAATAAATAAAGAAAAAAAATACTTAAATATATGTTGTCCAGCTAGTAGTCAAGCTCTTCAGCGTCCTATGAATTGTTCCTGCTATCTGAAGAACTCGGCGACACATTTTTTATTTCCGGAGAACATCAGGAAGATAATTTAACAAACCTACCCGAAATAATACAATCACAAAATGCTGCAAAGCGCAAAAGAAATCCTTGAGAGACGACTGCAAGAACTAATTGAGCTATGAGTTATGGAGATAGTGGTAAAGAACTGAAAATAAGGTATCTTCTTGCAGTGTATCGAGCGTTATGCATGATAAGAACAATTTAGTCACTCAAGATACATTTAATAAATTTTCAACTTTAATTGTGTAAGAACCGCAAAATTATACGTGATTTAGAAAGGGAGAGTACATCTGACTTTGTAGAAAGGTACACTGCTTTGATGTTAGAAATATCCAGCTCTGTTTTGTATGGTAAGTAAAATTAGCTGTTTTGTATGCACATTGTACATTATTTTGTATGTTTTGCAACTTGATTAATGCTTACCTATATTTTGTTTTAGGAAAAACCACGATGAATTTGTACCCGTGAAGAGCAAACATTTGTTTTCTCAGTTGAAATTTAAAGCAGTATTCTTCAGGAAAGCGTTTCTTCATTGGAAGAAACTGCGGTTTATATACAGGCTAAAAGAAATCTACGAGGGTGAATCAAATATAAACAAGACTTTCGGCCGTTCGGGCGCAATAGTGGTGGGAGAACGTTCCCGCTTCGTTTGGCGATAGGTAGGTTTGTCAGGAGTGGGGGAAGACCGTTAGCCCACCCCCCCCTCGACTCGCTCAGTGCCAACCGTCACGATGTCGGAGCAAGAGGTACACTCGTCGATTGCGCAACGTGTTATAATCAAGTTTCTCGCTGCAGAAGGCGTAAAACCGGCAGAAATCTTGAGGAGATTGACTGCCCAGTTCGGGAAAGAGACACTGTCGCGAGCCAGAGTGTTTGCATGGCATAAACAGTTTGTGGATGGTCGTCATCATGTTGAAAATGAGAGCCATAATCGCAGACCCCGCACCAGCATTACAGAGAACAACATCAGCTGTGTTAGACGGCTTATTGAAGATGACAAGCGTCTTACCACTTCTGAAATTGCAAGTAAGGTCGGAATAAGTTATGGGAGCACTTACTCCATACTCACAGAGGAGCTTGGGTACCGTAAGGTGTGCGCCAGGTGGGTTCCTCGCCTTCTCACAGCAGAACAGAAATTGAATCGACTTCAGGTGTGTGAGCGTCTTCTGGCACGATTTCGGGAAGAAGGGGACCCATATCTGACTCACATCATCACCTGTGATGAAACTTGGGTGCACCACTACACCCCTGAGTCCAAACAAGCGAGTATGGAGTGGAGAAAAAAAGGAGAACCTGGACCAGTGAAAGCCAAGTCACGACTATCGGCTGGCAAGGTTTTGGCTACGGTTTTTTTTGACCAGCGTGGTTTGCTGCACCTCGATTTTTTGCATGAGTGCAGGACAATCAATGCGGCCTACTACTGCGACATTTTGAGTGAGGTCCGACTTGCATATCGCCGCAAAAGACGAGACCTACCGATGAGGAAAGTGGTTATTCTCCATGACAATGCTCGCCCCCACACAGCAGCCTTAACCAGGGAAAAATTGGAGAAACTGGGGTGGGAGACACTGGACCACCCTCCTTACAGTCCAGACCTGTCACCCTGTGACTTTCATGTGTTTGGTCCTCTCAAGGAAGCTTTGGGAGGCCAAAAATTCAACAGTGATGCTGAGGTGGAAGCCTACGTGCGCAATTGGCTGCAGACACGACCTGCATCTTTCTACATGGAAGGAATTGGGAAGCTGCCTATCCGCTGGGAAAAATGTGTTTCTAAAGCAGGAGATTACGTAAAAAAATAAGATATGTACTTTTTTGCACTTAAAATAAAAATAATATTTTAAAAAATAAAGTCTTGTTTATATTTGATTCACCCTCGTATTTTATGTGAACGACACAGCTTAAAGAACTGTTAAATTAATGCAGGAGTTTCACTGTTTAATTAGTTACAGCCGATGAAGAACAGAAACAATTTTCACGCAAAACACCAAAAATTGTACCCGCAGTATAAAAAAGAGATCCTTAAAAGTAAACACCCGTGATAATTTTAATACTCCTGTCTTACTAAAATATTATTTCTTGTTGTCTGGATTTCATTATTAACCCAGAATTCTACAAGAAAATTTTGATGATTTAGTCACATGTCAGGTGACAGTCGAAATAAGCATTTTTCGTAAGCTTTCGGGTCTACTCAGCACGTGTTAACATCATCGTAGGAGGATAAAATTTGTTATGTAAGTTATAGTAATTTAAAAAGAATTAGAGGGTAGGCCTATGCGTCTGAATATTTGAGTATTTTTTTGCTATTATAAGGATCACCATATTGAGGGTATATATATAATATATAAACAATGAAGAGAGGGAGTGATTCACGAGAACAGTTAGGAGCACACATAATCAAAAGTTATGTGATAGGGGGATAGATTAGTATGGTGCTAGCTATTCGCATACTTAATTATTCAATCTTCTTACCTCAGTTACCTTATGACCAAATAAAGGCATTCGAATTCTGTTTTCGCCGAGATAAGTAATAACAAATGGCTAATCAAAGTGCAAAAATTCAGTAACAATTCCTATTTTTTTATTGCTTCTTTGTCTCGGGAGATACCCTCGGGGATATTTCGGCCGCCTAGTGGCAGAGTTTTAAGTGGCTGCGGCTTCCGCCTTTCTGCCTTAAGCGCTGCTCTAGTGGAGGAAGTGAAGTATTGCCATCTGTCTGCGAAGCATGTAACTATGTCAGTGTGTGAAAAATGTATCTTTGTTTGTGAGATGTGTAACTTATGAGGTAGAGATTGGGAATCGCCCTAGCATTCTTCTAGGTGATTCCGGGTAACCGCCTAAAAACTGCAGTCAGGTCGATCGGTTTGCGGTTGTACTTTATCGATCCAGTACGAGGCATCTTAGCGCACTGGGCCACACAGGAAGATTCAGTAATATTGAGAAATCTCTATGGGTTTCGTTCTGAATGAAGTACTACCTCTCATTTAGCCTGTCAGTGTAATTAGGAAGTATCATCCTGTGATGGGAGGGAATGAATCAGAGGAGATTCTCCCTAAAAGTACAGGGTCCGGCAGTAAAACCTCCCACATTTCACGTAGCCGGTGTGCGGGTTGTATTGAGGATACTGATGTGGACTGTGTTTTGTTTTAAAGAGGTGTACTTGCCATTTTCAGTGTGCGCCATGTCATGGCTTGGTGAGCATCGTGCGTTTGTTGTGGACGAATTTATTTGTAACAGTTGCTCTGAGATTTTCGGAGACGATTCGAACTTGGCCTACATGATCGTGTCCCGGATAGAAAAAACTATTCAACTGTGGGTGTCAAACTTTATAAAGACAGGTTCAGCACTAGAAAGAAAACCTACAGGCCGTACTCGGACTGCAACAACGCCGGAAAATTTGGCGCGTGTGAGTGTGTCTATGCAACATTCACCAATCTTTGGGGACACTTGAAGCCTCTAGTGTACAAACATCGTCCCACAACACTACACGCACCTAAAGAGGCCATTACCCAGGAATTGGCAGCCATTCCAAGAGAAATGACACGAAAATGTATGAAGAACTTTCTGGATAGTCTTTGTCAATATGTCAACAATGGAAAGCAGATATAATTTTTAAAACCAAATAATTAAAAATGGCAAAGTATGTATTTTTCATAAATAAAAGTAATTATTCTCTATCATATTTAGTTTTTATGTGACAACACATTAAATTGAGGGAGGTTTTATTGCCGGACCCTGTATAAACGAGGAAACTACAAAATTTGAAATAAATTCTCAGGAAATTATGAAGGAACTGAAAAAGGTTAAAAAAAATAACCTAAAGGGGCTGGTGTAGATAATATTACTACAGATTTATTAAAGATCGTGGGAAACGATATTGTACCTTACCTTGAAATTTTATTTAAAATGAGTTTGGAGTCTTGCTGCTTACCAGAGGATTGGAAAAGTAGTATGGGTTCATGAAAGAGGGGTTACAAATAGGGTTGAAAATTACAGTTTGACATCAGTGAAGCTTTCGGCAACTAAGCCATTTAGCCAGCTCAATGTGCTTATGATATCTCATCCAGTGAATTAGTTTCTTCCAGTACGTTATGATTCGTAAGTATAGACGCCACAGGACGGACAGGACATTCACACAGACACACAACACTTAAACATCCATGCCCACGGCCGGATTCGAACCGGCGACCTTCGGCACGCGGAGAGGCAAAACGATGGAGAGATTGATATGCAACTATATCAGAAATTTCTGTGAGGAAAGAAACTTGTTTTCGCATCAACAACATGGCCATAGGCAAGGATATTCATGTGAATTTCAGATAGTGGGCTATATACAAGATATTTCAGAAGCATTGGACAAGGGACGCCAAGTTGATAGTGTGGCATTAGATCTTTCTAAGGCATTTGGCAGGGTGAGCCATAAAATGGTTTTAAATAAACTGAAATCTATTGGATTGGATGAAACAGTTACTTGCTGGATACAGGAATTCTTAAAAGCCAGAAATAAAAGTTTTTGAGTAGGAAATACATTATTAAAAGAGGTGGAAATAAATATGGGAGTGCCACGGGGTAGTATATTGGGACTGTTGCTGTTCATTATTCTAATGAAATGACTGTATTGATAGCTTACAGTCAGAATCTAGGTATTTTGCAGAAGATGTAATGGTATATAATAGGATCAAAACAGCTGAAGACTGTGAACAGCTCCAGGGTGACCTGGATAGAATATCCAAATAGTTAGGTCAGCATGGAATGAAGATAAATGCCAATAAGAGTCATCTTATTAGGTATGCAGATAAAAAAAACTAAAGGTTAATTATGATTATTGGGTGGGGTCAGAATTGCTTGTTGAAAGCTTGAAGTGTAAATATCTTGGTATAACGTTTGATAACAAACTCAGTTGGGCAAAGCACATTGTGAAGGTGGTAGGAAAAGATTACAAACTCCTTCATCTACTGGAGAAGTGATGAGATGATGAATCAGAGAAGTTAGGGAGTTGGGTTACAAAACTCTGGTCAGACCATTAGTTGAATATGGTGGTGTAGTTTAGGACCCACATTTTGGTTATCAATTACAGGAGTTGGAAGGTGTGCAAAGAAGAGCAGCTAGATTTGTTTGTGGAAATTATCGCAGTACCCAGTCGGCAACTGATATGATGAAGGAGTTGGATTGGTACTCATTGGAGGAAAGGAGGATGGTGAAGAGAGTGCTGGGAATGTACAGGCCATATGTTTGTGATGGGACTTGGAGAGATGTTGGTTAAAGAATTAGGAATAGTGCATGGAAGGGGAAAGGCGACGATGACCACATTGATTTCATGCACAAGGAAGTGGGAAAGTTTTCTTTTGTTGGTAAGGGTGCCAGGTCTCGGAACAAATTATCAAGTGAAGGTGATGAATAATTCACTAAAAAGCTTAAGGAATTTAAAATTGAAATTTGTAAATCGGAAAAGTAAAGGGGGGAGGAATTTAACATTCCAATTGTAATATATATATATATATACAAAGGGTTAATTAGTTGATTCAGGGAACTGCCATCGGATCGTTAGCTCTATGGCAATTAAAAATTAATAATAACAGTAATTACACTACGAATAGGATCTAAAAATTTCTAAGTCAAGAAGAAAATTAGAATATGAAGTATTTTTAAAAATCGACCTTTTTTTCAGAAAAATCTTGATTTTAGCGAACATTCTAGGCATACTGGCCAAACTGTTATTACGCTTGTAATCTAACCACTGAGCTACCACGCATCAAAGCGAGAACGAACATTTACTTTTTTCAAACCATCACTTCCCTTTCTTCCCGCTTTGTTACTGCTCACTCGGGAACCAGACAACGGTTGTCTTCAGAAGATACTTCGAATGGACGTATCTATAAGTGATGGACCTGGAAATCCTATATTCCGTGAAATAAATCACGTGACGATATGTTGATACACAATTCGACACGGTGTTACAGAGCAGGCTAGAAAATAATGAAACTGTTTTTATAAAGATATTCTCCAACATTTATTGTTGTACAGAAACGATACGAACAGCAGAACAATAGGAGTAGAGACACATAACAGGCATGTTATGCCTGAGTTAAAAAACGCAGTTTTCCACACAAATATAACTGATGCTTTAAAGGCCATCAGTCTGAATGTGATAAAACACCAGAGTGTGGACAGTTTTGATATTAACGATTGCGAAGGGCTCCATAGAAATATGATATACGTTATTTGTAGCTGTCAGTTTTGATTTATTTTTCATAAAGGGCAATCTGTCTGAATTTTATTTTCAGTGAACTTTGAATAGAGGTGGCTGTGATGTCAGATTGTGTGACACCACTCGAAACGTTGAATACGCAGCGACTGGAATTTTCCACTCCACATTAATCACAGGTCTAATTTCTCGCACTGCATTATTTTTCATGTCACGGTATGAGACAGTCGTGAACAAAGCCAATGGTCAAATATTAATAGAGAATAGTCACACGTGGTATACAATTAAAATAATGTATTATATAGACCTAATAATTTTCAGAATTCAGAATGGTCGATAAGTTATTCGTAAAAAAATTGACAATGTAGAACACTGAATATCTTTACACTAATTTATTTTCGACCTGCCCACAATCACCGTAGTACAAAAAGCTATATTCTATTGTGTTACCCACAACTTCCAAAAACGGAGTCATTTTTCTCTTAATTTTGTGGCGCGTTTGGCAGTCCTATTGTTTGATGTCAGTAGTATAGTGTCTCATATTATGTTTCGAAAGTTAAGAGTAAGATTCTACAAATATTTAGCTAGACTCGTCATTACTGTAATTTTATAATTTTATCAGGGAGTATGAACGTTACTTAGTAGAAAACTAATGTATTAAAAAAAAAAAAACTGTTTAATTTATAAATTTTTACTGGAACTCCAAGTTTTAAGTATTATATCAAAAAATGGATTGGAAGGAACTGAAAACAACCTTTATTGTGAACAAAAAGTTTGTGTTAGGGCTGGAAATGAAATATAGGATAAAGTAAAAACTGGCAGAGTAGTTAGACAAAGTTGTTATCTATCTCACCCATGATCCGAAACATGTAACTGGAAGAAATTATTAACAGATACTTTAATGGTAAAATAGGAGTGATGATTAGCGAAAAGAAGGTATAATGTATCAGATTCGCTGTTGACATGGTTTGATTGTCTGAGAGTAAAAATATTATCGCTGCAATAAAGAATACGGAATTAATATTCAGGAAACATAGTGGATGGTATTAAATATAGGAGGTAAAAACTGCACCTCCCGCTAGGAAATGAAGTAATAAAGTAGGTAAACTATGACACCGCCATGGAGGAAGTTGTCTTGAGAAATTTAACATGAAGTCTTTCGTTACCTCACCCAGTAATGGAAGATGTATGTAAGGTTTGGGATTTAACCTTGGACTTCGGTGCACCTCCACCACTTCTCTTAATCTGCGCGCCAAGTACTGATACTGAAAATTACTTCCATCAGGAATCCCAACTCACATCACACACCGGACACCATCACGGTGCCGCAACTACCGGAGCCAGTGGTTTCATAATGAAGGCAGACGAGCATTGTGGGCAGGAAATAAAATACAGAATTGCATTGGCTAAGAAGCTTGCAACAGGAAAGAAAGATTACTATGTGGCCTCCTGGTGAATAGGTTCAGAAAAATGGCGATTAAATGTTTTGTTCGCAGTGCGATGCTATATGATATATAGAACTGATCTCTTACGTAAGGAGATTAGAGACTTTTGAGATGTAGCTGTGACAGAGGATGGAAAAGATCAGTTGGATGGATAGAGTAAAGAATAAGGGGAGTCTAACGAGAGTTGGCGAGGGAAGAAATATTTTTAAGACTTTCGAAATAGGAAGAAAAATTGGTTAGGCCATTTAATGAGACATCAAAGTATTACTGTGGAAGGCACTTTAAATGGGAAAAAGACGTCAAAGATTACATCTGGTGGATTATATTAAAGTGAAGAACAGATAGACTAGAATGAAGATAATGGCGGAAAATAGGATTGGAGAAGACTTAGAGAAGAAAAGCAATATCAAGACCTGTTTTAAGCCAGAACAGATATTACTAATATATTATTATTTACTGGCATTGTGTTTCAATTATTTCTGAGCTGCTAGCCAGCATTTATTGACTAGATTTGATCGTGATCTGCATTTTTAATTTCATTTTAAATACCATACTTTTAAATCTTTAGTTTAATCATGCTGCGTGAGGTAATATTGGTTAATGATAATTCGGGGTCAAAATGGTTAAAATATGATTTTCGTAAGTGTGATGTCATATATGAAGATGAAAAATATGGAGGAACACTCGGCTTACTTCATTGAAAGCATAAGGTGGATCGCTACATTCAACATCCCATCCGACGAATATTGTTTGCAGAATACTTTGGCATGGAACACTGGTGTAGTAGCTTCCCAAATTGGGGCATTCAGAAGCAGATTTCTTTCACCACAATTCAAGTGCTGTCAAACTATTACTAGTTACTGAAAACAACGACTTAAGTTTTTTAAATGACAATTTGCTGGAAAGCAGAATTTAATAACAGACCATAGATTTCTTTAATTTTTCACCCCGTATTGCTCCCTTTCTATTTGTTATTGAAAAATCCAATTTGAATTTACATTTTTTAAAAAATATTAATATTATGATTAACGAAATTCAAAAACGTGGTTGAAACTTAGAATGAATTTAAAGTATGTATCTTTTTTTTATACGGGACGCACAAGACTTTTATTGTGTTCAAAATCGGCATGCACATTAATTTCTCAAGTCTGCGCCACTCAAATTCTTGTACAAAAACGAATACTTCCTATGTGTTAGATCTTGAAATAGCGAGATAAGTGATTCACAAAATGAATGGGCCGATATCAATTAGAACCTTATTCTAAGTCATTCATTGAGACTTCTGTACACTGAATACAAATGCAACTTGAATAGGAAATTGTATACTAGTGCACGGCTGTGATCCAACCATAAATCTAAATTATACATGCGGAACTGGAACTAAACCGTTGGTCACTGCTACGGTGCAATTGATAAACTGAACCATTATTACGAATGGTTTTAAATTTTCTGGTGATTCGCCTGGTCAACACGCTATTCCGAAGTGCTCCGTTCACCAAGCCCTACTTTGTCTGGAGGTTATTTCTAATCACCGAGCGTGGTGGGAGAGCGGTAACGCTTTGGCCTCGCTTTCGGAAGGACGCTGATTCGAATCCCCGTCCAGTGATCCAGATTTCGGTTTTCTATGGTTTCCCCAAATAACTGCAGACGAATGTCGGAATGGTTCCTTCGGAAGGTCATGACCGAATTCCTTTCCGTTCTTTGCTCCCAGTACTTTTCCGCCTCTAATGACTTCTACACCTACGAGGAGTTTTTTTTGAGCATTACGGGAAAAAAATTGCAGGTATAAAAAGTAGGATTAAGCCAGTTGGAAGCAGACTTTTCTACAGTTTGTATAGAAGCCACTTTGTTATCTACCAGAATTCTGGTTATCGGTACTGCCATTTCTCTAAATTTATACTGATTTTTTTCTCATGGATCTGTCGATTGCTTTGAAAAAGTCCGCACTGCAAAATTGTATTGGAAATCGCTACCCGCTGAGGGACCGCAACCAGAGCCTTGATGCGGAATCACACGATTTTAATTAATTTTCCTGCTGTCCACGACCTCACCTTCGACCTCACTGAGGACTTCGATAAACTGATCCATCTTTTACTCGATTTTCTATCTTGGAAACAAAATAACAAAACTAAAACAAATACATTTGTTTGAAGTTGCAAGTTAGAAAGCCTTACTTTCATTTTATTTCTGTTCCAAAAATTGTTTCCGCTTATACCTTAGTTAGAGTGATAATCAATTCAGGCTGGTTGTCTTGTTCGGTTGATAATCAGTTAAGCAGAGAGTAGTTTGGAGGACTTCGTTGTCCATCCAAAACAATTTATACTGAGTACAATTTACTGTTGTCAATTATGTAAAAATTAATATTTTTCACAGCAACTTAGGATCTATTCAACGGCTTCTGCACTATATTTCGAGATGTTACCCCTCAACGTTTCGCACACACTGATTCAAATTTTCCTTGTTTGTCCTTCTACACAGTCAGAGGTCATTGAGGGTAAGTTTGGAATATACAAAAGTTGAGGAACAACGTGCTTAACAACTTTGAAAAATTTAAACTAAATCTATTTGAAATATGTTTCCATATTTTCAAAAAACAAGTTTTGACCTTTCAGCCTTACCGGATACCTAAGGGAGATGTAAAGTCAAACTTCTTTGCCGCAACTTCAGATCATACCCGATCTATGAGCAAAATATCAAAGGAGTCTGTGAAGAACTTTTTGTTTATTGTTTCGTACAAAATAATAAAAGATGTAAATTCTCAATTACTTCTTCAAAATTATGTCGTTTTGGTAGAATTTAATTATAACATGCCCTAGAAAGTAATGTGAAATTAATTTTCATAAGACAGTACAGAACGGTCATATTTTCACTGTAGCTCGGAATTCGCAACGTCGCAGAAACGTTTATTCGTACATCCATGAGCAGCAGTCTCAGAAAATGTGTCTAAACCAAGAGCATAATGATTTACGTTTATGCTATGAGTTCGTTCATATGTATACATCATTTGTACTTTTATTCCACTTTGAAATGGGACGAGTGAGAGAAAAAAATCTCACTTTTTAAGTCATAAAGACTTTTTTCTTTTTCGTTATACCAGATCGTATTAATTTCGTTAAAATATCGATGCTGGAAGTACTTGAAATTATTTCGTCAATACGTCGCGATATTTTTTCCCTTAAATTCCAAAGTATTTGAATTGTATCTAAACCTTTTATAAACATTCACATACAGGGAAGCAAAATAATTTCTCACGTCACCATCGTCCATAACTACAAAATTCGTTAACCTTTTGTATGTTATGTTTAGTGATTAGTGTATTGAAGAAAGCCCTTTGTTTTAGCAACTATAAAGTCTCAAAAAAGCTACACTCACAAAAGTGAACACTAGTTGTGAAGAGATAGCTGATTGCCATCCTTCGCACGGACTGCTGCTTGGACAAAGAGCATCTGAGAAAGCACCTGCCGGAACCTGTTGTGCCTCTCATTATAGTCTGGGGGCGAGGTAATCACCTTACCAGCTCTAATTAATTGACGCACTTGGTGGTAATGGGAGCGCCTATGGCCCTATGCGTCAAGGACAAACCTGTTGTTTCAGAGCCTCTTTAGTAGGAGAGCTCCTTTAACACGAAATGAAGGAGTTCAAAGAGAAAATATACGTACAATTAGTGCAAGTATGCTGATAGACATACCGCATTTAAAGATTTTATTTGATAAACTTTGTAGAATATTGGCAATGATTTCCTCAGATTAAAATTTGTTTTAGTTTGTGAAATAAAACGGTGACGTGTACCCTCTTTGTACTTAATTTTGCTATCACTAAAATGATTGCTTTGCATAATTTATTATTAAGAGCATATAATTATCCAAATAACTGATGAAGGGAGATAATGGGATTTTTCTTTGCATAAAATACTAACACCACTGCATCTACGTTTTACATTAATTTTGTATTTATTCACAAACAAACTTCAACAATTTTAACTGTCACAGATACAAACAAATTTGACTAGGACGAACTCTTAGCACTTTTGTCAACAGTTCCTGGGGCTCTTTGATATCGTTTAACTTGAATAATGCTATCAGGACACTTTATCATTTACTTCATCGTCAACAACATGAGTTAAAAAGTTCTCAAGCCAAATTGTACATCAGTTAACTAATCGTTGGTAGCATGAGATTTCTCGGTTCGTTACCGACTACAGTTTACTGTGACCAGTTTACTCGTATTTATATAGCGTTACCGTAACAGTGAACAGATGACTGTAGCTCGAACTCGGTGGTGAGTTAACTGCGAATGAAGTCTTCTATCAAATGTTTGATTGACGCTGCCGATCGTATATACCACGACAGATACTTGTCAGAGTCCACACTCACACATGGACCGTAGAACGGCACCAGAATAAAAAACCTCACTCGATGGCTGGCTGACTGCGTCCTCCACCGTCGCACATAGATCAAAATAAAACACCCATATTAACCCTCAATCATGCTGAATGTTTATTGGTTGGCACCCCGTCGTTCCACTGACTGTCCTAAACACGTGATACGGCCGCCTCTAGATCCCGGTAATATCTCTTTGCACACACGCGAAGTTTTGTGAAAATTCCTCACTCAGCTCAAGACAGGACCCTGCTGAACGCTCGGTATGCAAAATTCAGAGCTGGCCGCTACTTATGCATTGTGTCATCTGTCATGTGGACAACTACACCTCTCATACTGAATTCTACTCGCATACCAATATGTGAATGTTAAAAGGAAAGTACCGGCACTTTATCGATACATTACAACGGGATAAGACATATTAGAAAATGTGCAAAGTATACTGAAAATTAATTTGGCCTTTGATTCTAGAGCGAAACTGAATAATAACAGGTTGCCTCCAGTGTGCTTTGTAGTGAAGGAGATACGCATCTGTATTCAGAGATCTGAAAAGTCGCTACTTCCCAACTGGATTCTGGAATGGAGCAGCGTGCAGTCGTATTTTGACTGGAGCTCGAAAGACGCAACGTTGTACTTTCGTGTAATTACGTTCTATCCTATGTTAAAAAAAAAAAAAAACGAATCTAACTTCTGGCTGCTACCAAACGCGTCCTTTTTTCTTTTTCTTTTGTTTTAAATCCCACTATAATTGACATATTTTTCGAGGTATAAGGTCTCAAGCAGTTATTTCATTGACCACTACTTTTGAGACAGCATCTGGGTTACGTGGTATACTTGACCGCTCGCAATATTTTTTATCATGAACACCGTCTCATGTAGAAGTACTATTAAATATGGCAAGCTAGACATCAGTGAACCCCTTCAGAGCATACCCAGTTATAAGTAATGAACACGGGGATCACTTGTGCAGTATTTGCAATCTCCATGTCGCAGAGTTCCAATTATCTCAGGTTCTTTGGTTCTGTAAATTTAACTAACATTACAAAACAAAATAGTGGATGGCAGATGTTGAGAACTTTTGATTTAGAAAGAGGACGAAGATTTTATCTCCCTGTTAATTAGTTGATCTGTTGATTGTAGAATAAAATTGATTGTAAGATAATTTTGACTCGTTAATATCACATGCAATGTTTTCTGGAGAAATTCAACTTACAGGGATTCATGGCTATAAAGTATTCAGAGCTCAGAAGCGAGTAATAAGAATTACTTTGTATATGTATGTGTGGGGTTAGCAGTAGAACTTGCTGCAGAAATCTTTGAAGAAGTTAAGAATTTTAACATTGGTGGTGGGGTACATATAAACATCGTTGTCTTTTGTAACTAACCATTGTGCTAAATTTGAAACAAAGATTAGTGTACACAGTTGTCACAATATACGTAAAATCACTCATCCGAAGAAATAAAAGTCATTGTCATTCGTTAAAAAAGAAACATATGTTCACTTACATACACCTTCAACAAGCTCCCAACGGATCTTAAATGTCTGGCAGGAAATAAGGTTAAATGCAGAAAAAATTCAAAAAGAATTTTTGCTTGACAATTCTTGCTACTGCAAAAGAGAATTTCTTTCGAAGGTATCTACAAAATGATTTCCGGTATCTTATATAAATAATTAATGCAAGTATTTATTATTATTATTATTATTAAGTAACAGTGTATTTTCTGTTGTATTCATCTGTTTTGTTATGCAATGATTTTGATGTAATTAATTACTTTAATAAAAATATTAACAATACTGGTTTTATCGTTCCCAGTTTGATCAACAAATGCATATTATGAAAAAAGTATTATTAATAGAGGGCTCATCTCGGTGTCATGTCATTAATTTTTCTATGTTTGACGTGTTATTCGTTATCAGCATAAATCACCGCGTACCTCTACTGACAATCTGCTTCTTTCTTAGCTAATAAAATTCCGACCACGCTAAATACTGTTTTTACCATAGGAATGCAATGAAAAACTTCTTTGATGCAGCCTTTAAAACCGGATATAATACTAGAAAGAAGGGGGTGCGGTTGGCCCTCAAAGCCCCATAAATTTTCCCTGGACCTTTGAGCTGTTCAATGCCCATCGGTGGGCGCTACCGACCCGAGGGAAACCACTCATTTAATTCAGCAGATAACGGCTCTTTATAAGGGGCTAAAACAGGCTCTATGGCCTCTCCATGAATATTAGTTGCACTTACTCTATTCACATAACTAGCTTAAGGGACGTGTTATCACTGACAGTGAGTCGGCAGGCGAAATGGAATCGGGTTATTGTTGGTGTGCTGCCTCCCTCTGCGTATCTTGCCCAGACGTGCAGCTTAGTAGAGGATGTTGTCGTGCATCAACAGATGTGACAGCATATGTTATCTCGCCTAAGCAGATCGCGTTTCACTTCGCTTTCCCACGAAGGGTGACGAAATTGCTAAAAACCCTCTGCATCGGCATATGTGAAATTATTCTCACTATTTTATTTACTATCCAGAAGGTCGTACATTTTTACCCAGATACTTCGGGACTTTCCATTAACCTCTTGCACCATTTATAAATGAATGTTTAATTAGCATTTTACATCTGCTTCGCTCGCGCAGATCTTGGTGTGCGTAATATTGCGTTTGCATTTTAAATTCTTCTTGTAGCATAGCATAAAAAGTTTGTAATGTAGTATCTTTGTAACCTTTACTGTAAATTAGATTCCAAAATTTATTTACCCTTATATTTGATGTAGTAATCTCATTAACGCTATCTGCATTTTCTAACGCACTGTATTTCAGAATATTGAAGAAATAAATAACCAAAATTGCGTTATCAAAAAACAATATTAACAGAATATAAAGCGTGGATTTGTTTATCTACATTCTAGCGTGATCTTTGATGAGTATCTCGTTGCGTCCGTCTCAGGCGAAGATCAATGGCGTATATTTATGCTGGGTGCGTACGTATTATCATTTCTTTCTCCATTCTCCGGTTATGTCTAGTCAAGAAATACCGCAAATTTTAAACTAGATCATAAGTTTCAAACTGTGAAAAACCCATCTGAATTGGTAGGGTATTTTTTGAGTGATGCCTGTACAAAGGAATAGACACACTGGGATTACAGATTTGTAATAGTAGGGCCTACTAGTGTTACCCCGAGACCATGTTTTAAATGTGGTCACGGGTTTAGAATAGTTTCACATTTGTCGCGATATATGCGGCCTACACCACGATTAAAAATAATATTTCTAACAACTCTATTAATCTGATAAGTAAACAAAAATTACAATACAGACATACACAAGAAACATTAAAAGGTGCCAAGTGACCATTTTATTTTTCCGTGACACATTAATGGCGTGATTGTATTTTTATTATAACACGAAATCACCCCGACGGACATGCACCATCTGATTCAGCTGCGGTAAACAAAAAGTAACTAATAATTAATACGTTAATTTGAGTGAAATACGTACTTTTTTTTCAGTGTTCTAGCAGTTCATTTCTTCGCAGTAAGATTAAGTAAATAGAATTGTTATTAAATAGTGCTCATAACCTTAAGCTGTAGTAACATCTCTGCCGTTGTTATCCCGGAAACAAAGGCCTGGCGCGTGACGTCACAGCGTGATAGAGCAATAACTGTGGAGGTGACAACGGGCGGCGGCAGACAGAGTGAGCCCCAGCGAAATTAGATAGATAGATATAGATATAGATTCGTTTTCATAATGCCAAACAGTAATTCTATCGCTCAACGTCACTAATAATCAAGGCGACGAGAAGCTGATTTTTAAATTTTTTAAATTAGTTATGTCAGGAATTTACTAATTGGTTTTTAAGATAACATTACTTGTCAACAGTACACGGGTATTCTCTACTTCGAATATGTTATTTTATTTGGCGTTAATACCTTAAAGATGTTTTTTTTATCATAATTTCATTAATGTGATAATTAGGAATCTTTGTTCAAATTCGGTTTAATCTACGAGAGCCAATCAAACATGACCATAACAATTTTTTTTAAAAAATTCTTCATTTGATTAGCATATAACAAAACAAATATTTAACTGTTATTCAACATAGCCTTCTCATTGTATACATGTTTTTATTTTCCCATCGCACTGGCAGTGAATTTCTCCTTCAAAATTTTTTGTTTCATCCAACTGTGCATAAAGTCTTGTATCTTTTCGTGACTAAGAAATTTCTTTCCACCTAAATATTTTTTTATGGTTTCAAACAAATGATAGACACGTGGTTACAGTTCTGGATTATAGACGAGATGACCCAAGGCCGCCCAATGTAGTTCATCCAATTTCGCTTGCGTAGCAGTGGCAATGTGGGACCTATGATCATCTCAGAGAAGCAGAACAACATGGATTGGAATCTTTGGTCGTTTGGACCCATAAGCCTTGCCAATCCAAGTATTAATTGTAGTAGTTAGACTTGAATTTCTTCATTCAAGTAGAATGTCAACTTAGGCAATACTTTAAGCATCCAATAAAATAATCACAATAATATCGCCAGCAGACGAATGGTTACTGCTATCCGACCTTTACAGAAGAATTTGTCTCATAAGTACAAATGAATCTTTTAAACTGTACCGTTGACGAATAGTGGCCGCAATCTGAGCAGAATATCTGCTTTAATACCCTTCTGTACTAGAAACTTAGTAATTTTGCTTTCCGCAACGGACATATTAATCGAACCCACTGTTTATTCATTTAATAATAAATAAACAAAAGACTGTATAAACAAGCGTGTGATATGTATCATGCCAACATGCTATACCAACTACTTGCTGTTGCCAAATTAACGAGCATTAAACTACCTAACTCCTGTTTCAAAAGTATCGTTTATATTTGATTGGTTCTCGTATAAAGGCAGTTTGTGGTACGATCAAACTTCCCTGGGACACCATTTTCTGTGATTAATAGGATGAATCCCATTTTCTCAGGTCGTTTTTCTTGCAGAGACCGGGGCAATTAACTTCTAGCGCAAATCGGATGCCGTAAACATTCGCAGGCTGGACAATAGCAGCACTGTAAAAACCCAAAGTACATCGTAAAAATGTGAACTATTCAGACGAGCAGAATTCTTGTAACCATTTCAATCGTTAAACAGTGCTTCGTAATTTATGTAGGTCTAGTTTAGTCGGAAGAATAAAACTGTGAAGTAGTGTGGTCGAAGGCTAGACTATATTAACCGACTTCTTTCATTAAAATCGCTGAGGTTATAATATGTGTTTGTGATCTGTTCCAGTGTCCAGAGCCATGAAAAACGCTGGCTGTACTAAAAGTTAGTCCGATTTAACTGACCTGTTCTCATTCTCCTACGACACGAGCTGTGATTGTGTCTGAACCTTTCATTTGAAACTTCTTTTAGTTCACAGTTTTAGAAGCTGTATCAGTTGAAATGGTCTCATTTCTAAACAGTGCATTTATTAACTTGCTTTGGCAGCAATTTTCACAAAGCTGCATTTTTTATTTATTCTTGATAATTAATTGAACATACCTATCTAAATATACAACAAAAGGAGAATAAAGATAAGAAAAGGTCTATAGGCCTACAGCGAAGACATTTTTGTAAAAAAAAAAAAAAAAAAATAAAAAAAAATACAGTATATAATAAAAATGATATAGGGCACTGTTAATAAACTACGCAGAAGCAACTGAGTATTTTCTGAAATTTTTTGCTTTCTGTTTTTCTGACTGTGATCCACGCAAAAACCATTGGACAGATTTTTTATCTGGTGTCTTTTTACTTAATGTTCCGATCACAAAAAAATTTAAACTGTTCTGATGATGTTCAGAAAATAGTTTTATTTTTCAGCCAGAGATGGAAGAATCAGTCCTTACCTAATCATTTTTTAAGAGCATTCTGTAAATTAATAGTGCATGTGAACAGAGTCGCTTAAAATAATCCATAATAACTAGACTGGCTACTAGTACTTACAGCAGTTAGTTACATATCAGTCTCTCCAGCATAAGTTAATTTTTTTAGACTCACAGAGAGTACTAGTCACTGGCAGATAGCCTATGTAGAATTCTGTGGATTTTCTTCTCAGCGATTCGGCGAAAACTGCTCATTTTATCAGATCCAACTCAGACATTTGTGCTCAAACGTTATATTCCTTTCAGTTGTACGACTGTCTGCTCTGCCGACAGATTTCTTTTGCAGTTCCAGGGGCAAAAAAATTGCTTATTGTATTGTTGGCTGGGCTTTGGTCTGCTGCACATCTGCCCCTGACAGAGAAAAAATATTTGTTGAAAGCGATGCGTTCGGAGTATTGGCATAACGAATCGGCTAACTACAGGCTTCTGCATCTTCAACCTTCGCATCAAATGTATTTTTAACTTCTTTTCATTAGTACTGTAAGGAGATTATACAGCGCTTGGGGCTTAATGAAAAATTCTTGCGCTCATAACTGGTTGAGTTTGATGCCTGACCTCTATAGAAATTCACGATTGGATACAAAAGATATAACATTTATTATCATCCTAGGTGTGTTTAATTATTATTCTTCTTGCTTAGGAAGGACCACTGGGGCGTGGAATTTGCTATCGTTAATATTTATACATCCAACATGAATAATAATTATATTGAAAAACATTATAAGTATAAAAAAATAAAGATAAATATTGACAACTGAATATTGTAAAATTTATATAAGATACAGTTAATTGTTTTGAACCTATTCCTGGATGGAATAGAAAGACTGGTGAATTAGATAATCTATCAGTTTTTCCTTTAAATACGCCTTTGTTATATTTCTAGGACATTTATGAAACAAATGTGTCCCAGAATAATTAACTCCTCTTGATAATGACTAATGGTAACGACATTTGATTTTTTTTTCTCGATCCGGCCAGTCCTCGTGTTACAGGCCCCCTGTTTTACACAGATGGCCAGTATGAATAATGAGGCGGGAAGCACCTTTTTGCTGCCAGAATTCACACCGAGTTTGTTAGACCCGACGTACTTAACTTACAGGAGGAATGTCTGTATCACCATCTGCGAAATGTGTGTTCTGTGTGATAAGTGTATGTTTGTTTGGGAAACGTACGGTTTATCGGATATCCTGTATGATTACGGGAAACTATATAAAAATCGCAATCAGAACGCCCGGTACGAGGGGCTAGGAATTGAGCCTCGTCTCGTTATACCTCTCTGATTGAATGTGCGATGTATTAACGCTCTGAACCACTGTTTTGTGCAAGGTGTTATTTTTTGTTTGTTTGTAATGAACTGTGTGTCTGAGAATGCGATGCAAACACGTTAGAATGTCCTATGACAACCAATCTACGCAAATCTCAGGTTTAGAGCTGGTTGTTTTGGGTGTTGTTGTCCTGAGGCATTTCCATCCTCAGTCTCCATTTGGCATCTCTTTTAGTTGGTCGACTGGTTGGGGTATTATTTGTTATTCTTATCGCTCAGCCAGCACTAACGGCCTGTTTTTTTTTTGTAAGCAGCAGTTTCATATTCGCCGAGACAACTGACCAGTGGATTGGCAGAGCGATGTGCTGCACTGTAGAATTTATAGGCATGTTGCCAGAATATTTCGATGAGCCTCGGTGTTCAGACGCCTCGTGGACTGCGTCAGTGGGGAGACGGTCGGGCCCGCTTCAAGGCTCGGTTCTGCAGCACTTGCAACTTTCCCAGGTGACAATTAGCAGTGTACCCCCAGACGGGCAAGCATACTCAATTACCGGCCTAATCAAGGAGCAGTAAATGGCAACTCCCAGATGTGGTGCTAATGAACTTTTGCGGTTAAGTATTGGGTAAAGGGCAAGGAGCCAAGCACTTATCGCTTGCCTAATTTCCTCGATGTGAACTTGCCATGACAGCTTACAGTCAAGTGTCACCCCGAAGTAGCGATCCGTTGGTACCCAGGACAAAGTGCATCCTCTTTAATAAAACACGTCGAGTCTGGGGACTTCTCACCTCGATAGTTCGGCGACCTTCGGCGAGTCTCGATAATACCCGAAGTGTTAGTTGCACGGACTGCCACCACAGCGCTGCTTGGTTAATGATCAGTCCGAATGATTAACTGTACCGATTTTATTTACGTTTATAATATTAAAAGGAAGTGTAAATTTCAAATAAATAATTGAATTCGACTTCATTTGCATTTATGTTGTTGAAAGAAAGTGTAATTGCGATGCCAGCAAACGGTAATTGTCTTTTGTGTAATAGAGATAAAGATTATAGTGATAGGCAGAGATATAAAAAAAATTAAATGCTTACGTTGTACTCTCTGAAACAGTTACTGAAACCAAGTGACAACATAGCATAAGGATTTTTTGAAGGAAGATAACAAACAGGGAAGCTTTTTTTAAAGTCCAGAGAAAGTTTACATGAAATGTAGGTGTTCACGAAACATATCAATAAAATGAATGATAGTTATTCGTTATTGAAATTACAATTTATTTAGAAACTTTTTGATAGCAACACAAATTTGCACTTATGTTATTAAAAGAAAGTGTAATTCCGATGCCTGTTAAAAAATAACTGTCTGTTTTGCAGCAGAGATAAAGGTTATAATGCGGGGCAGAGAGATATAAAAAAAAATATAATGTGACGTTCGCTTAAATGTTTACACTGTATTCTCCGCAGCAGTTACTGAAACCAAGTGATGACATAACCTAAGAATCTTTTGACAAATAGGGATGTTTTTAAAAATCCAGAGAAAGTTTACATGGAATGTAGGTATTCACGAAACATATCAATCAAATAAATGATAGTAATTCGTTATTGAAATTACACTTCACTTACAAATTTTTTTCATAACAACAAAAATTTCTCTCAAATGGTGTTATTTAAAAACATCCTAACCAAATACTCCGAGAACTAATCACCCAAAATATTAATAAAAAAGATAAAAATTAATCATTATTCGTTTATCTTTAGAAACTTTTGCAGAACAAATTCCTACTATCACGACAGGTAATGCCCGTCATTTTCTACGGTCGTTTAAACTAGTGAGAGAATATATATATTGAGAAATCACTGTCAGAATACTGAGGTTTTTAAAAAGTGTCGGAAGAAGTTCTATGTTTTACTCTACCCCATATAATAGATCTTTCCTGTGCTAAGAAAAATGAATGAGTACACCTGTTTTATTTTGAAAAACAGTATTTTAGCTGAAAGGAATTACATTTGTACGTCGCTATCTTCATCATCATGAATGTGGTTGCTAACAAGTGTATATCTAACACCAGGCAGAAAGATCCTAGGTCCTCTGTTGTCTCTGTGAGCTTTATTTCATGATGAATTTGAAGGAGCTGCTCGTATGGGTAGAATTTGCACTAGACGGCGTTACTGTGTCAAGTTGAGTCCTAACCGATCTGATGTATGTATTGAGTTCTCAGTGCGTCACCTGTACGGTGCACAGCGAGCGATGCTTGTTGGCGGAAACCAGATTAAACTCCTGTTAATTACCTCCCGGTAATTGCTCGAGAGCGCGACCTTCCGGAAGACAAGCCCTGCGGTCGCTTTAAATGTTAATCTGAACCTAAGTAAACGATACAAGAGGAGGTCCTTACCATCAGAGAAGCTACAGCGTATAGACCAATAATTACACCAAGATACAGGCGATTTAGCCGGCAGTTTCTGAAAAAGCAATTATACTTCTTTACCCTACGTTGAACCGTGTGAAAGTACACTACTGTTCAAATACCTTCACAATCTTCTCACTCAGAACCTACCTTCTTGAAGTGAGATCACTACTCCTTACATGGAGAGGAAGTGAACAAGTGAGAATAAAGTACACGTTATTTCTCTTGATTTGATGGTCTCTTTCAGTCATCTTCTGAAACTTTCAAAAGGCCAGAAAGATCTCAAAACTAACAAATAAAAACAATTAATTACAGATAAACTATCACCACTTAAAGTTTAATCCTCAGTTTCTTTTTAGATTTATATTCACCGGCCGGCATAATAATTAATTTCATCCAAAAGATTCTTCACAACAGAATTTCACCAGGAAATTATTTTCTTCTAAACCAAAAAACACTTGTGTTACAATCACAAAAAATATCTTAAAGCTTCTTAAATGTTTCTTTAACTATCCCAAATAATCTCATTTGAATCACATGTTACGTTGCGCGATGATGAATAGGTGTTTTTCCATTTACAAAAATTTCTAGCAGTTTCTAACAATTACTTGCCTACCAGTTTCGCAATTATGACATTCATTAATAAAAATTTCTAAACTTCACTGCACATATTACACCTTGAAGAAATAACACACTTTCTCCTTAAATACTTAGTGGTCTATCAACTGTTCCTAACTTGGTCACATTACACGATGACTTTCTTTAAACACCGGACTTTCGTGCGATTTACAGCTTCTCAGAATCTGTGTGTCGACGAACAACTAAATTGGTACTTTCACTTCCCTATACTGACTAATGATCTCTTCTTAACACACTTCGATAGACTTGGCACATTACTTTGCCTCGACGAAAAATACCTAACCTGGGGAGACTATAGGAAATTCCTCACTTCCGAAAGAATAAATAGTGAAAGAGCAACACTTATTCCCAAACAACTTAAAAATGACAAACTCAGATGAATTAGGCAAGTCACACGCACATACTTTTCGCTACACCTATATCTCGTAGATAAAAACTTGCACCACCAAGCCTTGATCTAACTACGCGCCTTTATATATACTGTACCTTCTCCCGAAATGTCTCACTCTGGCGCAATTCCTTGACGCGTTTTCGAGGTGTAGTTCTTGCGTGGAACATGTCTGTTACAACAGTTTACCCTAGGTGTGAATTATGACATTGCACCTCGCGTGCAGTATAAGAAATTTACTTTAAAAAATCTGAATAAAGCCCTAGAGGCATCACATTTTTCGCGGGGGGGGGGAGGGGGGAGGAGAGGTGATGAGAGATCAAGAGCCCTACCCAGTCCTATGAAGCAACATCGTACTGTCTTTATTACCTGTTAACATGATTTGTTACCGGCTGTGAAATCCACCTAAGTCGTACACGTCTGTCCAACCCGACAACTTAGAGGGCTGCAGTGGACCTACAGTTAATACAGTTTAATGTGAATCCGAGCGACGGAAGCCTTCTGGCGTACTTCACACGCACAAAATAAGCTTTGGTATAGGTGTAGAAAGGAATACATGGCTTTGAGAAAATTCCATCCGAGAACGGGATTTGATAATCAGTCAGACGCTCATTACCCATTTCTAACAAAATTGGGAACTATGGTCGCCTTACTGTTCAACTGTTCCACTAAGAATGAAGATGGAAGTAATAACTTGACGGAGACTTCAAAACAGTAAACACCACTATTTTTTTTCTCCTCATTAACCAGATAGATTTATGGTCAATTTTTTTTCGCCGCACTCATGCTCCAAATCACACAGTTGAAAATTTTAGATGTAAGTTAGAAAGTCAATCAAAGATGTTAACCAAGCAAAAGCAGTTGATCCAGGCAAAATTCTTGTAGAAATTCTGAAAATTTTCAGTCATATAAATATTCAGTTATTGATCAAATAGGTTAAATATGTCTATGAAACGGGACATTTATACATCTCAGAAGAAACAAAACTCAAAAACATGTAAATATTAATTGGAGTCAAACTTTGAAAATATTTTTTCGTATAATACAAAAAATGTTATGGAAAAGTTGAGAGAAACTTATTCAAACGCGATTTTTATCCAGAAAAGGTTTTGAAGATATAAAAATCGCATAGTCTTAACCAGCGTTATGGAGATGTAAGTGGTAATGCATTAATTTTGAAAAATAATTCCAGAAAATGAAATTAAATACTACAAAGTATACAGTTAAAGAAAGGAAACCTTAAAGTAATCTGCAGCTAATGATACTAAATTAAGTTATTAATTGTTTTAGACAATGTGACACAGGGTAGCGTGTTAGGACCATTGCTGTTCGTTAATTATTTTTATTGTTTTTACTTATGGCTTTTCCCCTTGTCGACGTCGAGGTTATTAGAGGCGGTATGGGACTGGGGACAGGGAACGGGAAGGAATTCGGCCATTGCCTTTTGAAGGAAGCATCCCGGCATTCGCCTGGTGTGATTTGGGGAAACCATGAAAACAACCCAAATCTGGATGCCCGGACGGGGCCGGGGATTGAAACCGGGGACTTTCAGAATCATTCATTAGACCTATTCTAATGAATAATTGTATAGATGGTTTATTATCTTATACATAAAAATCAATGTTTGTGGTTTTGTGGGTTTGTTCGTCTTCTATGCATTCCTATACCATTTATCAGATTGCAATCAAACTTTGGAGAGTTTTCGAGTGTACGTCTGCGATAGTTCCTGTGAAAAAAAATTTCAAAAAAATCACCCCCTATTCCCCATAACACCCCATAATTTAGGCAAAACCACATTTTTTATCCGATTTAGATAGGAATTTGTACACTTATACTTCAAAACAAACAGAAAAATAGTGCCTACATACGGTTTCCAAATATTAATCCCCTCGCCCCCTTTCCACCCCCAATTACGTATTTACCCCATAATTTAGGCAAACCACATTTTTTATTCGATTTAGATAACAATTTGTACACTTATACTTTAAAACAAACAGAAAAATACTGCCTACGTATGGTTTCCGAATATTCATCCCCTCTCCCCATTTCCAACCCTATTACGTTTTTACCCCATAATTTAGGCAAACCACATTTTTTATCCGATTTAGATAAGAATTTGTACACTTATACTTTAAAACAAACAGAAAAATACTGCCTACGTATGGTTTCCGAATATTCATCCCCTCTCCCACTTTCGAACCCCATTACGTTTTCACCCCATAATTTAGGCAAAGCACATTTTTTATCCGATTTACATAAGAATTTGTACGCTTATACTTTAAAACAAACAGAAAAATACTGCCTACGTATGGTTTCCGAATATTCATCCCCTCTCCCCATTTCCAACCCCATTACGTTTTTACCCCATAATTTAGGCAAACCACATTTTTTATCCGATTTAGATAGGAATTTGTACACTTATACTTTAAAACAAACAGAAAAATACTGCCTACATACGGTTTCCGAACATTAATCCCCTCGTCCCCTTTCCACCCCCATTACGTTTTTACCCCATAATTTAGGCAAACCACATTTTTTATCCGATTTAGATAACAATTTGTACACTTATACTTTAAAACGAACAGAAAAATACGGCCTACGTATGGTTTCCGAATATTCATCCCCTCTCCCCCTTTCCAACCCAATTACGTTTTTACCCCATAATTTAGGCAAACCAGATTTTTTATCCGATTTAGATAAGAATTTGTACACTTATACTTTAAAACAAACAGAAAAATATTGCCTACGCATGGTTTCCGAATATTCATCCCCTCTCCCCCTTTCCAACCCCATTACGTTTTTACCCCATAATTTAGGCAAACCACATTTTTTATCAGATTTAGATAAGAATTTGTACACTTATACTTTGAAACAAACAGAAAAATACTGCCTCCATATGTTTTCCAAAGCGCATCCCCTCTCACCCTTTCCAACTGAATAAATGAAACAGTAGTTTAAAATTTATATGTAAATATTTTTTCATTTAATCTATGAACCTACTCAAGTCCAGCAATAGTGAAGCATTGCCGGGTCATCTAGTCAGAAATAAAATTGTTTGTAGAAGACGTAATGTTATATAAAAGGTTAAAAACGGTAGAGAACTGTTAACAGCTGCAGGGTGATCTGGATAGAAGATCTAGTTGTGTTGGTAAACATGGGATAAAGATTAATGCAAACAAAAGTCAGCTTATTAGATATACAGATAAAAAAACTGAAAGTTGACTATAAACACAGATTAAAAACTAAAGGTTGATTATAACGTGGGGAAAGATTTGCTTGTTGAAGACTTGAAAAGTAAACATGTCGGCATTACATCTGATAATAATAATACCTGGGCAGGACACATTGGACATGTAGTAGGAAAAGGTGTCAAAATTCTGCACTTGTTGGAGAGAGTAATGAGAGGGTGTACGAGAGAAACAAAGAAACCGGGTTACAAAACTTTGGTAAGACCATTGCTTGCATATGGTAGTGTAGTATGGGACCAACATTTTGAGTATCAAAAAAAGGAGGAGGGGAGGGTACAAAAAAGGGGCTGATAGTTTTTTTTTTCTGGAAATTACCGCAGAACGCAATCAGTAACTGATATTATAAAAGAGTTTGAATGGATTCATTGGAAGACAGGCGGAGGGCGAAGAGGGTCATGGGAGTGTGTTGGTGATGAGGCTTGGAATGATATTGGTGTAAGAATTAGAAGTAATATATGGAAGGGAAATGATGACCATGACCACAAGCTGGCACTCGATTTCAGGCACAACTGTGTAGGAAGATTTCTTTTTTTTAGGTAAGGGTGTCAGGGATTGGAATGAGTTACCAAGAGAAGTGGTGAATAATTTACCAAAAACGTTAAAAGAATTTAAAGTTGAAATTTGTAGAGGGTAAATGTTGGTTGGTGCAGGAAAGAGGGAAAATGGGTGTGCAGGGAAATTGCCACCGGAGCGTGCGCTCCATTGCAATTAAATTAAAGGAATGCTAAGGAATAATAAAGGAAGACTATGAAAGGAAGCGACTGCTTAAAATAGAAATATTCTTTAGAGGAACAATAAAATTAACTTACAATTTTGTCAAGTCATAATTTATCAACATGGTGTATTGTGCTGAAATCTGAGGGAATGGACATGAGTTATTTTATTTCAGAAATAGGTGAATTTTATAACTTATTTTGCTTTCCCCTAATTCAGTTTCGGTCGTAATAGAATAAGTTTATTATAAATGCACCTAACCTCTCCAAAATGCTACTACTTCACTGAAAGACCAATTTTGTGACCAAATATCAGGTTCCCCATTAATCTATCAGTATTTGAGTTGACACCATTTGGGAGGTGAGCTCATCATGCCTCTAAGGCAAATGCAGCTGCTCCGTCGCCTGATCGTCTTGGAGCGGCTATTGTGTAGTTTGACGAATGGCCCTGTGCTGCTCCAAAGGCAACACGTCGCTTTTTCCCCCGAGAGGAGAAGTTACAACCGGTCTTCCAGGAAGTTGTTGGCCAAGTTGAGGGCAACTTCAAGAAGCAACACCCCTGCGGTGTGCGACACAGCGCGCGACAACACTTGTGCCCAAACATTAGAAAATAAGCTATTTTGCAAATACGTAGTTTTTCTTGCAATCGAATTTTGCGTGGGACAAAGCCAGAACGTGTTCTATAAAAATCTCCTTCTCATTCCTTGTCCCAATTCCTTAACGCCTCGACGTCAACGAGGCATAAAACCATGAGTAAAAAAAAAAAAAAAAAAAAAAAAAAAAGACCTTAAAGCTTGAGCAATATACCATAACGGTTTTGTAGTAGCTTAAATACAACTAAAACAACAAATAGACTTTTGGAAGAATAATTTAGATCGAGCGCGTTTTTAAAACCAATATTAGTTTATTTATTTGGAAAGTAAGATCGTTACGGAAGCAATGGAAGTTTTACTAAGATTACACGAAAACTAAACTGAGTTTGCTAAAGGATATTGACTTCTATTGGCTTCCTGTTATTTACAATTCCTTCCTCCGAAATTAAATCAGCACGTATTTACTTGAATCCGGTTGAGCCGGATTACATAAAATACTGTGCGTGAATAAATGCTGTACTAATGGACTCCATTATTTACGTGTACTGTAGCAATATTTGTCCAGTTTCTCAAGTTTCCGTCCTCAGAATCTATCAGTTTTTCTGGGGGTCGAGATAAATTAATTAGGAATTTGAAAAAACAGAATTTGACCTTTGGAAGTGTGTAACTTAGTCGGGTACTACCAGTAATTGATCAAATAAATCCAACCTTCAGGAATAATACTACCTGATGATCGGGTAAATCTTCGAATCTAAAGAGTATAAGACTGTGTTGAAATTGTGTGAACACCAAACTTTAATTTTTAGTATTTAGCTTATTCAACCAATTGTTTTTATATCTTCCACATGGATATTTTTTACTAAATGTTCCGTTCGTCCTGTGCTGTCTACACTACGCAACACAATAATACTGTAGAAATAATTAAACCAATAGTTGTGAAAATGAGAAATTCTTGCTGTTGGTGGCCGTATGTCTGAAAAGGCAATATACCAATTTTTTTAATTTTTTTTTTTTTAAAGTGTATCTGTAGGTAGCAGTTTTCACGTAAGATCAATCACTGTTGACGGCCAAACTGTTTTAGAAATCAGAAATCTCTGATGAGAAATTTTGTGTTACAGTGCTGTAACCTTTCGATTTCATTTCAAACTGAGCTCTCGAGCCAACACAGCAGGCGCAACTTCCACCTCTGCATTCTTCAGAGATTGAGTCTGATAGGGTTTGGAGTTTCAAGAAGACGCGAGTTTAATCACCGGCCCAACCAATCCAGTTTATCTTTTCAACTGTTTCCCGAAATCGCAACTGGACTTTGCAGGAATTGTACCTTCGAAAATAGCGTATATGATGTGCCCAAAATCCCCTCATAGTTCTAATGAGCGCTTTGTTAAAGAGTTAGACAGCTATATTTTATCATCGATTCGGCCTGCTAAGGACAACATGCCACCAGCTGGCTATTTTACACGGGTGGCCAGTGTGATTCATGAGAGGGGGAAGGACTTGTGTCCTGTACAAATTCAAACCGGGTTTGTTATACCCGACGTACTTAACCCATAGCACGAAAGTTTGCTTTGCCATCTGTCTCCGAAACTTGTAACTTTTCGTGTTCTGTATGATACGTGTATTTTTGTTTGTGAAATGTGTTGTTTATTAGGTGGAGATACGGGACCGTCCCAGCATTCGCCTAGATCAGGGGTGGCCAACCCGCGGCCCGCCTTAGGTCAACATGCGGCCCTCGGAGATGGATCATTATACAGGGTGATTCAAAATGATTGTCGGAGTTTCAAAAAATTCCTACACTTAGCACAATTGAGATACGAATTTGAATCTTATTTTGATGTGTAAAGAAACTCATCAAGTTTTTTTTTACATCAATTACAAATGTTCGATATGTGCGCCCTGTGTCACTCTGCACACATCTATGCGATAGTCCATTTCATCCCATATGTGACGCAGCATGTCATCAGAAATGTTTAGAAAGGCGACCCTGATCCGTTCTCTCAGTTGCGGGATAGTCGCAGGTAGAGGAGGAAGATAAACTTGATCCTTGACGTAACCCCACAGAAAAAAGTCACATGGGGTTATCTGGTGAACGAGGTGGCCAAGCCATGAGCATTTGGTCACTGTCGGCTCCGCGCCCTATCCATCGCTGCGGCAATTGTTCGTTGAGAAATGTTCTGACCTCCCGATGGAAATGAGGTGGAGCACCATCTTGATGGAATATGAAATCATCCACCTCTTTCAGCTGAGGCAGCAACCACTCAGAGACCATATAGAGGTAGTTAGTCCTGTTCTGTCTGTTCATTGAAGGAAAACGGGCCATACACTTTCGCCTTGGAAACAGCAGCGAACACACACACTTTTGGTGAATCACGCTGGTGTTCAATAAAAGCACTGGGATTTTCTGTCCCCCAAATCCGCACATTATGTTTGTTAACTTTCCCGCACAAGTAAAAGTTCGCTTCATCACTAAAAATGAGTTTTTAAAAAACCCATCTTCTTCCATTTTTCTTGCTTAATGTTGCAAAAACGTGAGACGTTTGCGATGGTCGTCAGGTGTTAAAGCCTGAAGCAGCCCTAGGCGATAGGCTTTCATTTTTAGGAGTTTTCGTAGCACGCGCCAAACTGTGGTTTGTAGAATGTTCAGTTCTCTGCTGCCTCTTATTGTTGATTTCCACGGGCTACGTTGATAAGCTTCTCTGACGCGTTTCACGTAGATTTCCGACACAGAAGGACGTCCACTGCTTTTCTCTTTGCATAAGCAGCCCTTCTCCACGAACTGCGCATACCACCTCCGAATGGAATTGTCTTCATAAATTTTTTTCGAAAGTGCCGTTGGACAACTGACAGACGTGAAAATCTAGAGTGCAAAAAGCCTTCTCTATAGCGTTAGCTGCCATATTGCAAACACTGACATCTGGCGGAACAAAACGTAACGACAAGATTAGCGGCTGCTACAAAATAAAACTTTGAGAGTTTGTCTATTCATCCACATAAAGACAATACTTGTATGTTTAGAACACAGCCGGTAAAAAATTCATGAAACCCCAACAATCATTTTGAATCATCCTGTATATATAACTTTCAAGACCAATATCAGACATTACAACACTCTGAACCACTCCTTTCGCGTTAGAATAACTATATTTTTAATACTTCATTAAATATGTATGTTTCATTTTTAATTATTTCTTTCCCCCATAAAAATATTCAAGCATATTTTTTCCAAGAAAGTAGTACGTGCGGCCTCATTGAAAATTCTAATTCTAAAATTTGGCCCGGGTGCTGAGAAGGTTGACCACCACTGGCATAGATGATTGTGGGAAAAACATCAATCAGGATGGTCGGTACGCGGGAAACAGGACCCGACCATGGTCACGTTGTACCTCTGCGAACCAATGTGCGGAGCCTTAATGCACAAAGCACACTGGCGGGCACATAGCCATAATAATAATAATGAAAACGACTCTTCTCGCCTCATTGATATTAACCACTCTTCCTCCGCAAGCAGAACAATACAGAATGAAAAGTCTATTGAAGTCAGTGAAAGAAAAGAACGAAATGCATACGAGTGGCAGTAAAATCATAGGAGAGTTTACAGCCGAATATTTATTGCTATGGAAAACAGTAAGATTGGAAATTCTGGGCAATGTATGTTAAAAATGCCGTGGCAGAAATCTTTAGCTTCAAGTAGTAAAATTTCGCTTAGCTGCAAAATTGACGATGACGCCTAGTGCGTCGACAGAGCTGTCAGGCCCATACCTGATATGTGGTTCTGTAATTAACTGAACCGCTATTGGCATTCACCAGATAACAAGACTCCGCTCAGAGTGTTTTGCCCCGGCAGTTCCGATTGATGCCATCCCGCAGCACAGCGATCGGCAGGCCGGGAATGTTTAATTAGACGGACTCATTAGACAGCTCCGCTATCCTTTAATCTGCGGCGTCCCATTACAGCACTTGCGGTCTGTCATCTACTCGGCGAGCGGAATTGCAAATTCCAGCTTCTGCGTGGAAAAAGTGGTGATAGCGAAAACTTACTTTCTTAACTGAATACACCTGTCGTTAAAACAAAGACTAGGCATGATACGAAACTGTGAAATCACGAGAACATAACTATTATTTTTAAAATGTTTTGCGGCTTTATAAACCAATCCGATATGTTTCAGTGTCATTGTTGTTGGAGTATCGACCCGATGAGAATAGTCGTATGTCGCATTAGTTAAAAATGAAATGAAGACGGCATCCAAGTAATGGTGGTCGAAACTTGAAAAATGCACGTTTTTTTCGATGGTATCTATGTGTCAACCGATGCTAAATTTATCAAAAAAATCTTATTTTTGATTGCTAAAGGTTTTACGGTTCATACTCGGTTTGCGACTAGAAGCGGTAAGGAGTTCGGCAATGTCTTTTTGAAGGAACCATCCCGATATTCACCTGGAGTGATTTCGGGAAACCACGAAAACGGAAATCTGGATAGCAGGGCGAGGATTTGAAGCGGTGACTTCTCGAATGCAAGGTCAGAGCATTCCCGTTCATCCTCGATGCTCAGTAAAAGATATCCGACAAAAACAATTTTTGTAAAAAATAGGCCAAGTCTCGTGTTCATGTAGTGACAAAAAGTTATGAGATCTTCTTCTGAGCCAAGTCTATACTTTACAGTGTGTATTTTCAGTTCACTTTGTGAAACAGAATGGTTTCTTTCGGTATCATAGATCGTTCATTTAGATCTGATGACTTGGCCACTATGCACGTCATAATTTTTACTGAAATTGAGGGCATAATAAATAGTTGTCAAATTCGAAAAAGAGCGAAGGAAATCTTGGCTTTTACGTATTTATATCTGAAACACATTTAACGTATTTATATAGGTTAACTAAAACATGGGATCATTTCTTTTTGTAAGTTTATCGCTTATGCTGAATCGCCGCTCAAATGTAATGATTCCATTTGGAAATCGGTGAATAAGAACATTTCAGAATTTAAGACATCAATATAAGTTACCAACAATGACCCAGTCTCTGAAAATAACGCGTGTGCATCGTAGCCGAGCAAATGCAGTTAGATTCACTACTACCATAAACAAAATTACTAGTAACTTTCAAACTAAGCATAGGAACAAAGTAAAATTTAAGGCTTTTGGTTTAACTTGCTCACCTCTTTGTAGTCAGAAATATCAGGTTTACAGCTTCATCCGGAGCAAAGCAATTAAGCCGCAAATATGTGCCAGAATTTTTCATGTTGGGGATTGTTACTAAATAAATAAGGGGAAAAGCTCCAATATGGAATTTTTCTTAAGATTTAAGGATGTAACTATATATGTGTACCAGATTATTTGTTTCTGAGATTACTGGAAGTACAGAGTAATTTTGATGTCGCAGTGTTGTGGTCGAAATAAAGATTTGAATTTTAATAACTTCCAAGGTAATAAAAGGAAAGAAGTAAAATTTAACACATTAGTTACACATCCTGATCTGGGTTTTCCATGGTTTCCCTAGATCACTCCAGGCGAATGCTGGGATGGTTCCTCACAATAGTCCATGGGCGCCACCTGCCATATCCCGTATATCCCTTCCAAACCATTACCCTTCCTGATAGGTGCAATGCACCCTCCGCCAAACACTTTTAGTGAATCGCGGAGTAATTGTAATAGTAGTAATAACTAATGAAAAACTTAGGTATATAATGTTAATATTGTAGAAACCGATTTCACGTTAGGGATAGACAAGGGGTAGTTATACGGAAATTTACGAGTTTCAGACTTTCCTTATAACATGTGGGTAAAATTTTATGTGTGTACCAAATTTCAGCTACAGGAAGTGCCTTATAGTTTTGATGATCATCAGTCAGTGAGTGAGTGACAAAATCGCTGTACATCCGAACTAAGAAGAGCAACAAAATAAAATTTATTAAATTTGCCAAGATTGCTGATATCTACGCGTAACAGAAATTTGAGACATGTAGCATGAATACGACCGAAGAAATTGAGGTTCAAAAATGGCCCGAATCGCTTCGAGTAAAGGGTAGGCAGTGCCGCCATTGACTCGACTTGGTGGGTGCATTGCCGTGCACCCAAATACTCTCATGATAAACCACTAAATCTTTTAATTTGTGCATTTTAAACTACATGTGGAAATATGACGGCGAAAGTGGGCAACAAAGTGGATAATGAAGATTATCCGGAAGAGAGGTTTTCGTCTTTGAAGTCAAAGCTATATACCATTTTATAATAGAAATTTCAGAACTTTTTTCAGAGGTGAGCAGACTTGTATGAGCACTGTTCAGTTCTTCAGATTCTCCGACTATGATATCAACACCTGTCGACTACAATTAAAAATGGACGACATAGATATTTTTTGTCGTTTGTACGACAATATACATATCTTTGAGTAAGGATATATCCGACTGCTTGAAACCTGTAAAAATGATTCAAGAGTCGTTTTGCTTTGTGTGCAGAGAACAGGCAAGCTATTCGTGACTGGCAAATGTAGTTAAGTAAAAGAACTTGAGTGAAATGTTATAAGAGGTGGTGTGAAAAGATATGAAATACAGGTAGCGAAGGCGTTTTTCTCCACTGAAGCCTGTATAGATGAACTTGAATACTGAGCGCGCATTCCACGTTTGACAGGTCTCCAGGTTCAGTATTATAATGCAACATGTAGTTCTGTATCGAAATTTAACTGCAATAATTTAATACGTCGCAAAGTTTGCAATGAAGTACTGGACAATGATACGGTTCAATAACTATTACTGCAGGTAATATAATATAATGGCTAGGCCGTATCAGGATAATCAAATAAGTAACTTATAGAATTAAAGTTACTAGTTTTCATGGATGCTTAGTGTGAACAGTTAATGTGTTGTTAGTTCGATTCATGAACGATGAAACTTTATTTCTGAAGACCACATTTCAAGCTCTAGTTCATGCATTTTTTAAACCACTCCGTTCCAGATCTCGACCTTTTCTTCTATACATATTCTTGAGTATTTACATTTACGCTCTCCGGAGTTTTTTCATGTCACACTGGCTTTTAACTGCACTGTTGCTAAAATATTAGTGATTGATCTTTCGCAATAAATGGACTGGTATAGGCGGGAGGAGGTTGAGAAAATAATGGATAAGCTGCACTAAAAAAATAAAAAAAAATTGAATTATGCGGTCCTTTACGCCAGAAGATACGACAGTAATTATTTCTGCCTCAAGTGCAATGTTGAGATGTGTAAAATTCATTAGAGAGCTTCTGGACAATGTGGAAAATGAACAGCAGAGTAATCAGTAACTGGTAGATGTACTTAAACAAAAGAGCTTAAGAGAAATACAGAAAATTATGCTCAGGAACTTACCAACAAGTTTATTCCACAAGTACTTATCTTTACAAGCAATCATTTTCCTCGTACTACTGTAAATTTTAAACCAAACGTGGTGGGTGAGCGGTAACGCTCTGGCCTCTCATTCGGGAGGACGTGGATTTGAATCTTCGTCCAGACATCCAGATTTCGTGTTTCCACGGTTTCTAGAAATCGCCCTAGGCTAATGTCGGTGTGGTTTCTCCAAAAGGCCATGGCAGAATTTCTTCCAGTTCCTTACTCCGAGTCCTTTCCCGCCTCTAATCACCACGATGTCGAAAAGGTGGAAAGCCATAAAAAAATTTAATCTTCACTGCTTATGGGACTGGATTATTACGTAAGGATATGCCTCATGGATGTAAATTCAGTGGGTATTCGGTAGAAGATTACTGGATTTTCCTTTGTTTTTGCGACCCATGTTCGTCTCAGATACATATTTGCAAGTGCAAAGGATTTCACCTAATAGATGCTAACACATCAAGTTCACCCGGACTGAATGACTTAAGCCCGTTGCAATGGGACAGATTAGACATAATGATTATCATGAAATATCGAGGGGGAACACTCTGTGTGGAAGAGCCTGAAACTGGCGCGGAATTTTTTGTTCCGTATGTAGATTTAGAAATATCAAGCCTATGTTGTTGCCCTATATAATTAATTATCTGAACTTGAAAACTATCTCTCACAGCATTCAGTTATTGATTGGTCAAATATCATAAAATTTGAAATTCTTGACTTCATCTAAAGCATTTACCCCTCCGTAAATTCTTAATTAAATAATAATAAGACTTAAAATTCGCCGGCCAAGAGAAGGATTTTTTTGTGACAGTTCTAACAATTAAGAACTCTTACCTTTTAAAATGGGAATTGCTTAGCACAAATTCGTTTCCTCGGGCCAAATGCCGACTTGGCAAATAAATCAGAGAGAAAAATTGCTCGGAAGTTGAGCGTTGTGGGAGGAAATTGCCTTTCAGCCGCATACTTGCCTCTTAGAGAGGTTAAGCCTTCTTAGTATAAGAAGGAAATACCAGGTAACCGCAGGGTGTATAAATCTAAAGAGAATTGGTTGCCAAATGGAATATAAGAGCTGAAAAAGTTTTGTTGCTACTTCAGCTCTTTGCGGAATGAATATTAGAGAGAGAGAATATTAGGTTTTATATGTTTTGAAATGTATTACAGCTGTGCAAACGGAGACTGATTTTTTATCTAGATGTCGTGTTTTTGAGAATTTTTGTTGAAAGAGAATGAAAACAGTTCAATTGATTTAACACTCATAATAATATGACTTTAAACAACCGAGATTATTAATTTTTTTGTGGATCGGTAAGGATCTTAATGATTTATCATCTTTCATACATAAAGAAATGTATTACAAATAACACCGCTGGTTTCTGTTACTTTATCTATATACCACTAAAATGAACAATAACTAAATTATTGTTTAAAAACAGAAGTTTTCTTTATTCGTGTTGTTTTGAAGAGTAAGGTCTGTGTTTGGTTGATCTTGATGGAGTTCAGTGCTAGCAACTTTCAATCGGATGAAAAGAAATTGTGGACAACTGAAACGTGCTGCTAACACAACATATGCGCCAAGGCCTCCAAGTGCCTGGGCTTACTGGCACGCACTTCCAGATTTATTAATAATATCCAGACACTCAGGCTCTTGTACTGTGCCCATACTTGAGTATTGCAGCGTTGTGTGGTCGCCACATCAGATCACACTAATACAACAGATTCAGAATCTTCAATATAAGTTCATAAGGCTTATAGGTTGTCGCATGTGCTTTCATTACA
>CM061919.1:209889242-209951897 GCA_031002005.1 Vandiemenella viatica
TATATATCTTGTGGTTGGCATTTAATATACGTGAGAGGTATGACTTTCAAGAGTCCAGCAGACAGGTTGTTGGCATCCACAAAACTTGAGTTTTAGCTGGTCAGATCAGTCGAGTATTAAGTAGAACCTGCTGTCTTTTTCCATATGGTATTACCAACTAAAAATGACAATAATATGCAAAATTTTGATAAAATTTTACTAGGCAATTAAGTAATTAATATCCATATGTACCGCGCAAATATTGTCATGTTATTAAGATATACTTTTCAGGGATGTATTTTCCATATTTAGAGAAACCATATAATCATTTTGGAACTCAGTTTTAAGCCTTCAGACTTCTCTCACTTTTGAATTAAATACGTCGCTTTTCTTTTATACAAGGAAACCTTTGTGCAGCAATTTTCTTAATAATTTTAAAGAATATTATTCCATATAGAAATTTGGTCTCTTTGTTCAGGTTTCTTACAACTATTGTGGGTGAGCATTCGGTAGGAAGCAAGTTCGAATCGCCATATGGCAATCAAGGCAAATGTCAGATTGGTTCCTTTGAAAGGCCACGGCCAAATTCCTCATCCCCTTGTCCTTTCCCAACTCATGACCTAGGCATGGTGAAAAGCTATAAGTAATAATTATATTAATGAAGTAACTTGCAAAGTAATTTTTATGAACTGTAATTCATGAGTTTACAGAAAACTGTGTATGAATCTACAATAAATCTCCTATTATATTCGGCTTAGCACAAAGTAGTTCACTGTCTTGGCTGGAAAATTGTAGTCATCTGTTGGTAATCACAGTTGATTTTGTTTAGTCCTCTGCTGTTTCTCAATTATTTTTTTCAGGTAGAACCAAGAACAAGTACCACCGAATTGCAAGTTTATTTTAGTAGCAGACATCATGCCAAGAAACATATATTTTTACTGCGAGTAAACCATTCATAAATGAAAGCATCAGAAGTAATTTTTTTTTTGGCACTATTTAGCGGTGCATAGTCCTATTCACGATTAATGGCTACTTGCGATTGTCTGTGATGTTCGACAGACAGTAGCTTGTTGGCTGATTGTTTTATTTATTTATTAATCCACATATTGTAGTTACTAATTGTTTGCTGAATAATAAAATTGGCTTGGAAATGAACTCGATTTAATGTGAAAAGCTGTAGAAATTATTCTTCAGTTTGTTAGTCATTGCATTTTCCATTTTCTCACGTGGCTGAAATTGCTATTAACAACATGCATACGAAATAAAATATTTATAAAATAGAATTTCCTCAATACCTGTTTGTGCTTAGGTTGTAATGCAGCTTGGACCACAGTAATGGCTATAGACACTTCTTGAAAAGTGGGTATTCACAATATTGGGTATGGTTACGTTTCACTATGGTTCAGGCTGAATTATGACATAAACACTAAAGAACTTATTCCTGTTCTAGTGCAAAGTAACATCAGTGCTGGATCAATAGTAGAAAATAATTGCTTGGATATAAAATGTCTTCTGATTGGCTAACACTATTTTAAAAAAGGAGTTTTTACATTAAATACTATGTAACGGGTTTTAGAAGATAAAATGAGGAATTTTCACATAAAATATTTTACAACAAGTAAAATAAATGTTAAATGTGGTGGCTTCTTTTATGAAATTTACTGGGGACTGACAGATTAATGTGCAGACAGTAAGATAATGACACTGTTGTCACAAGCAATCAGAAGTGGCCATTAGCTGTGAATAGGACTGTGCTCTTCTAAATATTGCCAACAAACTACTACTGCTTTTATTTATCGACTGTTCACCCAAAATAAAATAAAAATGTTTCTCAGCCTGATGTCTGCTTTCTATAGCTACCAAAATAAACTCGCAATTCTGTGGTACTTCTCCTTGGCTCTACCCTTTTTTGGTTTAGCTTCTGCAAATTAACTCATAAAACTAAGATCTTGCATATCACAAATTTCAATTAATCTATATTATTATTGTTGAGTACCACACAAAACTAAGCCCTATGAAAATAATAAGGTCAACATTCTTTCATTTAAAAAATAAAATGTAATTGATATTAAGAATCTTGGTATTGGATTGCTATTAGATCAAAAGAGAATGTTAACTAGCAAATAATTTTTAAAGCATATATAAAGTCCACAAATTACTAGTTTCTGAGAAATTGCAGAATTTGTGATTTTAAAGTGAAGCTTCATATACCACAAAAGTATAAGCACTTCTTATTGCTGCCATACTGGATAACAGGTTTGACTTCTTAGGCATATGTCTGGGTGTCTTCATGTTCCTTGTCCACAATACTCTGCTTGTTCTAATGTCTAATTCATTATTAACTATAGTCAAAACGAAAATAATTGTTAGAAAGTATCATTAAATGTGCTGCAAACATTGATGTGGCTAAGCATCTGATTCTGTTTCATTTCAGTACATTTTTTTTCTTCTTACTTTGTGCATTTAATTACTTTCCCATGTTTTTTAATGGCACAAGGGCTTCATTTACTCCAACAGTCAAAACTGTGTGATGATAATGCATGTCAACTGGAAAATGTTCAGGACTCTGTTCCCTAGTGACCAGTTCTATCCAATGGTAAGACCTACTGAAGGGGTTAAACAGTGAATACAGAACATTTAGTAAATTGAGAGTTTACCGGTGACATATATCGTGATGGAACAGGTCTTTCAACTGTTACAGAATTGTAGAGCGTGTTTTATTATTAGTTGTGTGATGTATGATTTGATTGATTGAGTAGATCGATATTTGTGGCCAAAAATTTTCGAGAGCCCTCATAGTCCTACTTTTGTTTTTATATTTAATAGCATCATTTGGTAATAATAAATGCTGTATTTAAAAACCATTACCAAGCTTACAAAAATTGAAAAATTATTATAAACTATGCAGTTTGTCCTGAACAGATTTGAGTGACTAATATTTTCAAAATTCTTCAGTAAATGTTTATAATGCTTCTAGATCCCAGTTTTTTGATAAATGTGAAAAAGATAACCTATTATCATAGTTAATTATTGCAAAGAGCAATACATTGGGAATCTTACATTAGATCATGTAGGCTACATAAACATTTGTTTTTTAAAACTTCTCTGGGGTAACTAAGTTTGCTGTAGAAAATTGTATCATTTAATTTTGTTAGCCTACATTGAAAATTGAGCTTTTCAATGTTGAATGGCATATTTACTAATTTTTTTCCACCTGACTGGTTCACACTTTGTTTTTACCAAACGATGTTTAGTGTATTTCTGATTCTGCAAGGAAGAGTTTTAAACGTTAAAACCAGTAACTCGTAAATACTGAAAAGAGTGTGTAGCTACACTGATGTTAATAATGTAAAAATATTCGAACTCTGCTTTAAAAATTGACAATGATTAACTGCCAGTATTACACTTCCAAATTCTGATGATATTCACAGCACTGTCAGTCAAGCCAACTTATTTTATACCACTGGGTCCACGAAATTATACACAATTAAATCTTATTGTACAAACTGACAAAAAAAAGTTGAGATATAGTCGATAACAAATACAGTTTTATATTTATAAAGAGAGAAGCAGACTCTCGCAAAAAAATATACAACCTTCGCACACTGACAGAATAATAAGGTTATTTTTTTTAAATTATTTGTAAGCAGATAGTGTTGGCACATCAATAAAACAAGAAATGGCCGAACACTTTTAAAAAGGCTCTAGAATGTACTTCACTTTTAAATTATTATTTCTGTATTCAATTATACAAGGCAATTTAGCTATACAAACATGTTAGGGGAGGTAACCATACACATTTTGTGTCCAACTATACAATCTGGCAGCCATGATTACACTTACACACAAATAGCAAAGATAGTATAGTGCAAAACTGTAAACACGTATGCAGAGATTATTGATGCTTCGAGGTGAGAAGTTACTAATCTTTGGTACACGACGCGCATAAGTAGTCTCTGAGTATGGAGTGATCAGTTTGTGCACTCGCCGACAGAAGGCGCACGTGTCGTGATAGTTGCCATCGTCTGCGCAAGCGTAGGCGCTCTCTTGGCTGTGCAGCGAAAATCGGTATCGGTGACTGCGACGGTGAAGAAAATTGTTAGAAACTGAGCATTCCGCGCGCGAGTTTGACGAAGGCGATCATTTATGAAGCGGCAAGACTACACCACACGACTGGACAGCGAGTCGTTCGTAAATCAACCTTAGGTAAGTGAGGTCCATCACAGGTGCATTAAAATGACAGCGGCATCCCCTCCCCCGCCCACCCTTTACTGCAGCAGACGACACTGATCTTGTGTGTATACCTAAATGTCTTCATCTCGGTAGGGTTGTGAAGAAGTTCCGTGTTTTCTACTGCTACAATACTCTTACAATGGAAACATTTTCTTCTTGCATGGCAACTTTGTACTACAATCTGTTGTTCTTTCGTCTTTTTGTTGCTTCTGGTGCTGCAGGTACAGACAGATCTACAGATTTCAATTGTGGTTCTGGACTGGATGATGTTTCGATTGAGATTTTTAAAATTAGTGAAAAATAACACGCTCTTTTTTTATAATGATACAAACGCAGGCATGTTGGAACAGTTGGTGCCGAATTTCTGTTTCAGCAGTTTCCAGTTGCTTTTTAACACGTTTAAAAGTAAAAGGCATTTTTTTGTGTTTCCTGTTGTGCTTGAACACTCTTCTTGACAGTTCTCCTTTATAATGGGTAAGAATTAAATTAAGGTGTATTTGACAAACGTACAATTGAAGCAAGAAAGTATTGTATTGCAGTTTGCAGATGCCTCCTTCCGTTTCTGCTCTCCTAAATCCCATTAATTGTTGGAAGCGAAGACCTTGCGAATCGTAAAAGACGAAGGGCAGCATGGTACTGTAAGGAACGTTTACATCTCACAACCATAATTGTTACACGATGCTTCTTTTGACAGTATTAGCAAATCAAAATGTTATTTTTCTATCGAGTTTGTAGGTGATACAACTTTGTGTTCATATTTTTAATCGTCAGGTGTTTAAGTATATAAAACCCCCACAGACCAGTGAGCAAAAAAAAAACAAAAACATTGGCGTGAATAAATTCGGCTAGTCATGATAGAATTACCAAGCCACTTATTATTCTCACTTCGGTCAGTAAGATCTTACGATGTTCAGTATTTAGTAACCAGTTTGTGGTTCAATGAGTTTTACTAGAAACATAATTAGAATAATGAAGTTTTATCTGCGCCACATTGAATTTTTGAAGCTGCGACAGGTCACGCAACCGAACGCGGTGGGTGACTGTCAAGCCCTGGCCTCGCATTCGGGAGGACACGGGTTCGAATCCCCGTCGGGTCATCCAGATTTGGGTTTTACATTGTTTCCCAAAAGCACTTCAGACGAATGTTGGGATAGTTCTTTTGAAAAAAAAAAAGGCCGTCGCCAGATTCCTTCCCGTTCCCTGTCCCCAGTCCTTTCTCGCCGTAAGTTTTGAAACTTTGAAAACTCCATCTGAATATGTCGAATAGTTTTTAAATTTAATTGCGATGCCTTAGCCAGCGGACGAAAAAAAAATTCTTTAAAAAAAGGCGGTGGTTATGTCAAGGATGTCTAAGTCAATCCGAATCATTTCTACAGCTTTGAAAGTAGTATATATTATTTGAATGTATCCCTCTGGATGTTTCCAAGAATATAATTTGTTTTAGTGATTACCGAAAAGTTTTTATTATGACTAGTTCCTCACTTAATTTCTTTCCCTAAGAACGGGATAACTATCTTGCTTCTTTCCCTTTTACTGTAACGTAATTTCTTAATAAAAAAAATTACACTGCAGTAATCCCGTCGGTCGCCTGAGCGTCAAGTAGGCCTACTCCATCCCCCTAGATCAGAAATTTTTCTTCTATTTAATCTTCCTAAGCACAGCGTATCAAATTTTGAAGTTGAAGTTGTTCCCCCCCCCCCCCCCTCTCTCTCTCTCTCTCTCTCTGTAAGATTTCACGAGGCCAGTCGTATAATGATGGACAGTTTCCTTTTAGAATCTGCTGCCCTGAGAAATCTTCGTCCGAAGATCCGATTGCAAAACGATGAAGTCTAGGACGTTTCCAGTTGCTTTCTGTATTAGAATGAAGCTATCTAATCTCTGAGTCATCAACCTTTAAAGTTCTGGCCTCACATTCGGGAGGACGTGGGCTCGAATCCCGTCCGGGCATCCAGATTTGGTTCTCCATGGTTTCCCCAATCACTCCAGGCGAATGCCGGATGCTTCCTTCAAAAAGGCCATGGCCGAATTACTTCCCGTTCCTTGTCCCCAGTCCATCCCGCCTCTAATGACCGTCGACGAGGCGTAAAGCAATAAGTAAAAAAAAAAGCCAAGCACAAAACACCACAGAATTCTGGTCCATACTGCAAAGAGGTTTGGTGTTGAGATGTAGATAGGGTGATCTCGAAAATAACACATTTGCTTTTCTCTCGAAGGAGAAAGTGTTGCACACTGCTCTGATTTATCAAACTGCTTCGAGATATTAATCTTCCGGGATGGACCTACTTTGTATGTCTGACCTGATAAAACTCATCCCACACTTGGTACCACATCTCACATTAACCGGTAGTTTACAGTAACTGCAAATGAAATGAAACTACAAAACTTTCTGCATGAAAATTGTTTGTTCTCTTTAATTTAAAAGGAAAAATGCTTGATCCCACATTGTTAATGTTGCAGTACGTAAATGTAATTTCCAGAATATGTGGTAACTTTTTTTTTTTTTTTAACGCCATTTGGTCCTTTCGGCCATACACAAGTTTATCACTATTTACGATATCTTTAGTATTGTTGATCCACATAGTAAGTGAAACAAAGGGCGAACTTAACACGTAATAAGACCAACCCATGCCTCTGGCCTGCTTCGAATCGGTGACCGTCGGTAAATGAGATCAGCACTCTAGTCCCTACATTACCGGTACCAGCTAACGAAATTTTACTGTAAAAATCAAAGGTTAGTCTCCGATGTATTACGTTTGCTGTAGACTCGTAGGAAGGGAGAATAAAATACGGTAGCGAAACATGGACTTTAGGAATACCGGAAAGAAAGAAAATTGAAGCATTTGAAATGTGGTGCTACAGAAGAATGCTGAAAATTAAGTGGATAGACAAAGTAAGAAAGGAACGAGTTTTTTAAATGATAGGCGAGGAAAGAAGTTTGTGGAAGAAGCTTACAGAAAGAAGTGACAGGCTGGATTGGTTAATTTGCTGGTGGAGGGAACAGTCGAACGTTAGAACTGTAGAGGAAAGACAGAGATTAGAATATATGAAGCTGATGATTGAGGAAAAAAAGGTCGGTAGAAAGCGCTGGTAGATCGGTTTTCTAACAGCCTTTATCTACGCTTCTATTGGTCTGGTCTAATACTTTTTTTAGTATTAAATGACGCCGTCAATTACGCGGTAAAATTTATAATTTCCCTGAGTGCATTAGGATTAGACTTTCTTTTATGTAATGCGGAAGGATTGTCCATACAGTAAGCTTCCGAATTTTTTATCTGTGTTACCACGGCGTGTAGTAATGCTATTTTTTAATAGTTGATAATTTAAATGTAGTACGACATAATACAAAAACAACAAATGGCCACGGCCGGCCTCCAACCAACGACCGACTCTACAGCACATACGATAACGGGCAGTGGCATTCGAGGGCGTAGTATTTAAGTTCAGTAAACATTTTAGTTGTGATAAGTAACTTACATTTATAGACATACATAAACTATATAAAGCGATAATACAGAACAGTTGAACTTGCCCACAAATTTCTTAGCTCTTCGGCATCGCTTTTACAGTAAAGCAAACTCATTTTTTTTAAAATCTGTATACAAACTTTTTTCAGGTTACAGTTTAATTGTATTTATAGATTACCATGTATTAATAAACAGTACAGTAGTGCTAATGAGATTTTAGAACGCATTCGTTGCAAAGTACTCTAGTCGTTACTGCATGACATTTCCGGCTTACCACTGGAGTGCCTCTGTGACAACCGGTTATCGGCTGCGGTCTGCGGAAGGCGGGTACACACCAGAACAAGGCAACGTACATTAGGCTCAGAGGCGAACATACCAGTGTGTACGTACAGCCAAGGCCTGGGGCCTTTAGCCGAACGACCGAGGCGGTAGGTTAAAGAGAATTCGGGGGTGCGCCGCATGCTATGGGGACGGGTATTTTCAATCGTACGTCTGCCTCCCTCGTTCACGCTACCACATTAGCACTCGGTCATCGTTTAAACACACTGTTCGTCGGAATTAAATAAAACCACTATATTTTAGTTAAGGAGTTTTTCATAATTGTTTCGTTTTCTTATATTTTTCATCATGAGTTAGGACAACGAGAAGGCGCTCTTTTTTATTAAAGAATATGAAAGACGTCCCATATTGTGAAAGAAGGACGATAAACTTTATCATAATGCGATAAAAAAGAGATGCTTGGCGCGAAATAAGTGCACTTATTGGAGAAGAGATTGATGTTTTGAAAAAAGAATTGATGTATTACTACGAAACACAACATTCTTCTTCTCAGGATATCGAACTTAACAGCGAATCACAAATTACAGTGTTTCAGAATTTCTAGCACTCTTCTGGAAACTACAACGCTTCCAATGTGAGTCGGCATTATTCTCCATTTTTACAATCGTAAAATATTTATATAGCTCTGCATACTTCTGGTATAATTCTTGAAATCAGCTGCTTCGATACGTTGAAAACATATTGCAAGCTAATAAATGAATCACCAGTTCTTCAGTGGTGGTTACTGCTTTTCGAAAATTTGAATCATTCTTCGAAATTTTCTCCCGAATCAACTCTAATAAAAATGTATAGTCTGTGGATGACATTCTTACAAAGTTTCGAAAAATGACACTCTCTTCTTCTTCCGTCATACAGTTTGAAAATAATTTATCCATCTAGCTGTCCACAACCGTCTTTTATTTCCCTTTTTAAATAAACTAGCAATCGTTATGAATGCAGCACGAGCCACTGCTAAACTGTCATCGCGATCCATATCCACCCTTTACTCCACAAAACTGCCAACTCGTCAGAACAAACGAATGGACGGATACCTGTCTCGTTCGATGCCTCGGCGAACTGCGTCCTGCCTCGCCTCGGTCCCATCCGTGCGTTGTGTCGTATTGATGTGTACCCGCATTAACATAACTAATTCTAGGCAACACCTCTGACAACTTACCCTGCCACTGCGGGAGGGGAATAAGCAGCAAATCAAAATGTCACTCGGCAGCCGAACTATCCCTCGTGTATCGCAGCTAGCAATGCCATAGCCATTATATATATCTACCTTTATAATAGGCTACTTTGGCCATTGTGTTATTTTGTATGAAACGCTGACGTCACGCATCCGGCCTTTGTTACCGGACTGATTGCGGCCAGAGATGTTACTGCAAAAAATTTTGACGGGCTTAGAAGCTAGTGTATATATATTGTCTAACCTGCGATATTAATCGTATTAGAAACTGTTTGCCTCGTGACTTTACTTGAAATACGCTAAAACGTTTGCTTGTTGTTTTGTGATTTATCATGTCCATTCATATCAGATGCGACATTTTAGTATTAGAATCTCTCAGAGTAATTTTAACAAACAACATTCTGCAAATCTTTGCCCATATTTCGAATCTATCTGTTTTTGATGTAGCGTACTGTCATTACATGCCTCGTTTTTATTGGTTGTCTGTCCATGTACGCATATGTTGAGTCTGTGTTTGCCTCTCAGCCCTCGTGAAATTCTGCAAATGAAGAATTCATGGTAAAGCTAATTTTGAACATAAAATGGGGTCAGCTCTGTAATTTCTGACTGACGAGTCGTCTTTAATCTTATCCTTCCTTCCATATTAATCAATAAAAGTTTCTTCACATTCAAAGTCTCACTGGATGGCAGTAAATTTGGCTGAGCAGCTTTGCAAAAGGTCTCTTGATAATAATCACTGTGAATTGTCGGTTTCAACTGATAACATGCCTCCCGTCTTAGGTGGAAGTAATCTTGAAATATTTTATAATCAAATTCCATCTTTCTCTATTTATGAAATATGTGTACGGTGAACGAATTTTATATGGCCAAAGACTTTAATTTTCATGAAAAATCTAATACTTCTGAAATGTAACAGTTATCAAAACGCAAATGAGAATGTTTAAAGCGCTCTTATGTACTGTATACCGATAGATCGACCATTGGAACAGTAAAACTAGTTGTCTCAACACCTACGTCTTCACTCCCTCTGTCTAATTACATGAAATCAGGGCATATTCCAAACTTCGAGCTCATTACATCTGTTTGACTGGTATTGCGGCACCAAACGTTAGACTTTCAGTGGCGGGAGAAGGAGAAGAGGTGACTGATGCTAGGCATCCGTTGTACAATCATTCAACGAGCAGTCGTTGCCCTAAAACTTCTTTCGGAGAGTTACACCACTGCAAAGTAAGCCTGAAGTCCTTCGTGCTTTGTAAATGAGCCTTAAAGAATGTAAGGTCACCGACTTTCAAACGCAAGAGAAACTAACCAATGTAAAACCATTTGGTGAACGATAAACAGTTTAACAACAAAATGTAAAAAGCAACATGGTGAAATTGAGATGTTTTGACATGGACAGTCATGATTGCGGCGGAGTAGACACACGGAGAATTTACTCTGTTATATTGTGAGAAATGGCTGCTTTAAGTGTCGATTGTGTCCTATGACTATGTTGCAGTATTTTGGAAGAAGGAAACATAGTTTTATCCCCTGACACAGAAGAAGAAGAAGAAGAGCACATATCGTACATTCTCTATGGAGGGTCAATTGCTTGATGTGGAATAAGGCGTGTTTATTGAGAATAGATTCCGTATCCAATACAATCTGATCGGGACATCAATCAATGCAAAAATTTTCAAATAATATACTTAGAGTGAAAAAATATTAAATGGTTTTTGCAAAAGTTGTGTAGAATTTTTAATTAAAAAAAATCGTAAAATTTTTGTATTGTTTCACTTCAGGTGATGGGAGTACGGCGAAAATTGAAAAAGAATGAAAAGCCTGAAACATTATAAATCCTGAAAAAGGGAGGGAAAAATAAAGTGCACTCCAGGCCATCCAAGCACTAGTACTTCTTCATTTGCGGTGAATCAGAACAATAATTACTTACTGTCGTGTTCCGGAAGTGAGAACGACAATACCTCGAGAACAGATTAGAACGTCTTTGCCCAGGCTTGCTACATGTTAGATAGATTTCTGTTGAGAAATGAATTAAATCTACCAGTAACAGATCATATCAGTGTCGCGAATAGCAACAATCTCGTGAAGAACCAATCACTGACGGCCTCATTATACACAGCATTATGTTCAGCAATAAAGCGTAAAAGCAATTGGTTTCGCATGATCGTCGCATCGGTCTGACTGGTTGGCTATTTCAGGCCAAGATACGACATTTGTAAAGCGAGTAGAAACAGTTTACATCCAACGAATAACCAGTTGAATGTTTCATGTTCCAAGTGCTAGTCATTTAGTCTCTTTGATTCATGAGGCACTTTAAGGCAAGGCGCGTAGCTTTTTATCGACACCGCTTTTTGTTGCACAAGTGCAGACTCAGTTTTGTCGTATAGATGCCTTTAGAAAACAATACCTTCTCCCTGTCAGATCCAGCTGGCTGCTTTTAACCACTTTCACACGTCTATCCGCCCGGGGCCTAAGCGAGCCAATTAGGTTGTTAACAAGTGAACCGTATTACATTTTGTGTGACAGCAAAAAGGCAACATGTCTGAGAACACAAAGCAAGCGAGGATTGAAGTCTCTATTCCTGCAGGAGAGATCATTTTCTTTATTATGTTACCTACAAAAATGATCCTTCACGTTTAGTGAAACAGTCTGAGATTCACAGATTCGTCACAACATGAATAAGCAATTTTTTTTATCAAATACCTTTCTTTCAGATGCCGTGACTTAAAGTTACCCTATTTCTACGGCGTAACTTTGGCTCAACACTGTAACTCTTTAATAAGAACATATGTCCATAAAAAAAACCTCCGGCTCAAGTACAGTAAATTGTAATCTGTTGTTTAGAGTACGAAATTACGATGGTTACAGTCGTTCAGTACTAAAGGTGTAAAGTTTAGATTTGTTGTTGATTTGGTCTTGGTTACTCCTCAGGGCTAAAGCAACCCATCGTTGTGGTGTACTGCTTTATGCTGACTACTGATACTCTACTTTCCATCGAAGAATAATAATTTCTCTTTTAGACGAAATCAACGCTATGTTAGGTGAGACATATTTTTGCGGATGCGTAGATAGGATCAGTGGCAAAAGTTAGATCACGCACCTGCAGCAGTACACATTTTATTTTTTCTACATTTATTTATATCCTCATAATCATAAACGATTATCACGTAAACGTAATAAACCTATTAATATGATGATAGGCCATCTTCCCGCAGTTGTTGAATCAAATAAAAGACAAAATTCACCAAACCAGTTGTTTTTGACGGATTCATTTACAAAAGTAATAAGCCTATGTTCATAAAAATTCAAAACTTGTGTTAGTCATATATTGGAGTGCACGTTGTATCTCAGTTAAGATATTCAAGGACAAGTAGGATAAACATGGTAAGTTCGTAAAAGTGGTACCAAAAGGTATTGTTTAAGTAGTTCCAACTATTTATGTAAATATGAAACAGCGGATCATTCGTACTGAATTTACGAAACAATATAGGACATGTATACTTTGTTTCAGAAAATCTCGTAATGTGAGCATCCTTTGAAATTCCGAATGTGATTGGCATAGTTACCGTAATTTCTGTACATATTCTTAAAGTGTTAACTATTGAGGGAAGTATTTCTTAGGCTGCGTTTCCACTACGCGGGCGACCGCAGTCGCTAACGACTAGTTTTATAGCGACTGCACCCGCGACTGTATTCCAGAAACCAACTTATTTTCAATATGGACGTCGAAGAAATAAATGACGTTAACAAAAAGAAAACTTAAACATTGATTTGGATACATCATTTGTTATTTGCATTGACGTCGGAGCTAACGGAAAATGCAGTGTTGCATCTCTATATTTAGAGATAATACATTCCATAAAAAGAACTGACCAAGAACGAACTAAATATTCCAGAAAGTGTGCCAGTTACATCAAAAAGAAAAAAAACACACCAATGCCTTATGTTATCGTTGGTAATGATACTTTCTAACTAACTTATAAAGTTTTGCGTCCATATAGTGGGCGAACTTAAACAACAAAAAAGAGTGTTTAACTATAGGTTGTGTAGAACAAGGCCATGCATAGAGTGTACATTTGGCATAATTAATTAAATTAAATTGCAATAGAGCGCACGCTCCGGTGGAAATTTTCCTGCACACTCATCTTCCACCCTTCCAGCGTCCACCAACATTCGGCCTCTACAAATTTTAACTTTAAATTCTTTCAACATTTTTGGTAAATTATTCATCATTCCTCTTGGTAACTTACTCCAATCCCTGACACCCTTACCTAAAAAAGATAATCTTTCTACACCCTTGTGCCTGAAATCGAGTCCCAGCTTGTGGTCATGGTCATCTTTCCCCTTCCATGCATTACTTTTCATTCTTACACCAATATCTTTCTATGACTCATCATCAACAGTCCCATGACCCTCTACACCCTCATCCTGTCTTGCAATGAATCCAATTCCAAATCTTTTTAAATGGCGTATATTTCAGATAGCTTTAAACGCGACATAGATTTTTCTATACATAGCGTAAGCTACGTGTGTTTTGAGTAATTTTGTGCGTGGAAGGCGGTCAGTCGCGGAGCAATTTCACATCGCTTTTGAGTCGCGCGCGGCTTCTCCAGTCGCGTGTTCTTTTAAGCCTTGGATACACTAGGGGACAAATGGAGCGACATGCCGCGCGGCATGTCGCTGCACAACACCCGGGAACACTGCCGCGGAACATTTAGCAGACACACTAGTCACTTGTTGCAGAAATGTTGCCCGAGGAGGTTGCGTTGGTTAGTGCTGCGTACATCATTATATCAAGTAGTTCAGCTAAATGTAAAAGAAAGAGAAGGTGGTGGATGCGGAATTACTTACAGCAACGAGAAAGAAGAGTTAACATTCTGAGTGACCTTCGAATGGCGGACGGTTCATTTGGAAATTTTACTAGAATGTCAATGTCAGAATTTGAAACATTGATACAAATGATTGGACTTGCCATTTCCAAACAAGACACAGTATTACGTAACGCTGTTGGTCCTCATATTAGACTTGCCATTACATTGAGATTCCTGTCGACTGGAGACTCATATGCTTCCTTGTCGTACACTTTTAGAGTGTCAAGACAACTAATCGGTAGAATAGTACCAGAAGTTTGTAAGGAACTGATAAATGCATGGAAAATTTCTGAGCAGAAATCCTTGAATGATAGATTGAAATCTTCGTTTGGAGAGCTAGGTATCGTGTCCTGGCTTTGTTGGCTTTGAAAAAGTAATAAGAAAATAAATTTATACTGTTATTATAAATGTTTTGTTAAACATTTTATTATAATAATAATTATGCATAAGTAAAACAATAGTAACATGCTATGACTTTCACTATTTTTAGTTGTATGGGTTATATATTCCATCTAAATATCTAGTGTGTCACTTCTGTGAAGTTACTGTTTACAGGTAGCCTTATTAAACTATTTTATCTGTCTTTTTCTTTATACTTTAATGAACGCTTCTAATTACACGTCGCCTTATTCTGATCAAAAGAAATAGTAAAGCTGATTTTTTTATCATTGACCAGAATGTCCCTATTTTCCAGCCGAGAATTTTGTTTAGCTCACAGTAAATATGCATTACAGTGTCACACGTTCCGTATCTTGTGTACAAATGTTTGAAAGTGAAAGCAAGTGAAAACTTTGGGAAATTTCTGAACAGAAATGAAGTTAATTTTTTGTAAGTTGTTGAATTAGTGAGATAACATTTCGGTCATCTTGTGCATTTCCCCTTGTGTTCGGGTTCATATTGCATACGTTCTGTAATTCTCCACTTATGTAGGACGCGTGTTCGATACGCATATAACAGAATTATTAATATTAAAAAATCAAGTAGGTATGTTAAGACGTAGAAAACAGGAAGAGACTTGAATGAGAAATTTTGTATCTGATTAAAAACAAATTAAATAAACTGATATTTTAAATATTTAAAGATTGTGTCTTATTACAAATGTGTATTTTTTTTCAACAAACTAAAAACACGGATTTTGATGATAGTTCTTGAGGTTTAAATATTAAAATTCTCATGATTTAATTTAATTTCTTTAATTGTATTTAATATCTTTTATAACAAAACTTCGCGAGCCACCACAAAGCGGTGCTCTGAGCTAGTTTTAAATTGCCAGTCGCCTACTGTCCGACACTAGCGAGGGTGTCTCGGCCTCTGACCCTGTCACACCTAGGCGTTACTTCCTGTCGGCTCACAGCTGCGATCCTAGACAGCTGACAGCCGTCCACAAAATCAATATATATTCTTAGATAATATACTCTTGCGCGGAGCAAGGAAAAATATTTATATGTTTCCTTACAAACTATTATATTAATAATTATGTATGCTATTTCAGGTTCCAGCTACTGCAAATGAATGGAAGGATAAGGCTTGTGATTATGAAATATTTTGGAATTTCCCACATTGCCTTGGATCTATAGATGGCAAACACGTTTTGATTCAGGCTCCTTCCAATTCCGGCAGCGACTATTATAACTACAAAGAACAATTTAGTATTGTCCTATTGGCTATTGTGGATGCCGATTATAATTTTATTTATGCAAATTGTGGTGCAAAAGGAAAATCTTCTGACAGTGGAGTGTTCCAAGAGACTTCCTTTAATAAAGCTCTGGCTGCTAAACAACTTAACTGGCCAGATCCAGAGCCAATACGACAAGGTGGACCAAACATGCCTTTCGTATTGGTAGGAGACAGTGCTTTTGCATTGACAGAACATATGATGAAGCCATATCCCGGTAATCACGACGCGGGGACTACAAAGCGCATTTTCAACTACAGACTATCAAGAGCAAGAAGAGTTGTGGATAATGTGTTTGGAATTTTATGTGTCGTATTTCGCATATTCCGCACAGCAATAGCCCTCCAGCCTGCAAATGCTGAAGTAGTTGTAATAGCGTGTGTACACCTACATAATTTTTTAAGGCGAAATAGTCAGTCCAGATCACTTTACACCCCACATGGAAGCTTTGATTCTGAAAATATGGATCACGAAATTGTGGAAGGATCATGGCGCAGGGAAATTGGACCTCATAATATGTTGAATTTAGATGCTAGAGGAAGACGTTATTCTGAATCTGCTATGGAAATAAGAAACAATTTTGCTGAATATTTTGTAAGTGAACAAGGAAGTGTTTCCTGGCAGAATAATTTTTAAGCATAGTTATGATACATAAAAAATAATCCACCATAGCAATAACAACTATTTAAGCACTGTACCAGTAAAAACAGATGAATAAATAAGTAATCGCGACTTACTTGTGTCTCCAATGTGTCGATACCACCAGGATTTGTAGCTCCCTTTGGCAGAAATTTCATCGCCTCATATGCTAACCATGCACTGGAATTCACATCATCTTGTCCACTACCAGTAGTTTTCGCAGATGCCAACTTTTTCTTTTCACGAATAAATTGTGAGCGAAGAGTATGTACTTTTGCCTCTATTTCTTTTCTTGGCAATTTTAAAAACATTGGCAATATCCTCCCATGCGTAATTTTTCTTTATTTTATTTCTATAATCACGGTTTGAAGTGTCCCACAACAACCCATAATTCTGGTACAGTTCGATTAGTTGAAGCACCATATCGTTTGCCCACAGCACCGACATGACAAGCTGCGCACACGACTGCACTCGGGTACAAATGTCGCGGGACTGACGCGATGTTTTCGCTCTGGAAGCGGCAACACACAACATGCCGCGCGGCACGTAGATGTCGCGCAAATTGTTGCACACAACATTGTCGGACAGCGGGGAACGTTGCAGCGTCATCCAGACTCAGTGTTGCGCGTCTGACTTTCAAGTCGCGGTGGCGTCAGTGGGTATGGTTAATGACATAACTGGATAAATAAAAATCGCACACGGCCGGCCGCCCTCAACTAGCCGCTTGATGGAAGTTGAGCCTTAACCTGCGATGCGAATGTGTAGGTGGCGTCAGATCATACGCCAGAAACATAATATGTTATAACATATTTTGTGGATCTGTACTTCTGAAGCTCCAACATTACCTCGTGGTAAAAGTATTTAGTTCTATCCTCACTCCAGTCCTCATTCGCATTAAGAACTGCGCCATGCTACACAAAAATTTGGTTGACGCTACTACGGCAACGTTTATGGGTGGTGGGAGTGTTACTAGAATGCCAAAGAGGTCATCCTTAATCGCCCAATTTCGTACAAAATAAATCCAAATTCTAGGCTCATTGCTAAAGGAGAAAGGAAAAGACATTACAGATGTTATGTTTGGCCTATTATGTAGTACAGGACACTACGTTTGCGAATTAAACGTGAACAATCCCAGTTAATAGTTCCTCGGGAGGTTACTGTTTATGGGTAACAGTCTCCATAAGAACAGCCCACGCCTTGAAACAAGTTGGGAAAGATATTGTTTTTGTTATAAGTGCTAGCAAAATAGCTGGGACATAAACGAAAGCCGTGAAAGGGGTAATGAATTCAGTCAAATGGGAGCAGTCACGGCGCAGTGGAAGTACGTAATGTTAAGAACCGTGAAAGCTTTGCGAAGCTGCTATTTTTGTTAATCTATTTTTGAATTTTTTATTTTTGTTGCGGTAATGGCAGATTGTCCGTTCACTGGCCTGGATGATGATCAAAAGCTGTATAAAAACCGTAAGCCGTATCACCGGTTTGCAGCAAACAAATATGTTCACGAGCAACTACAGAGAAGTGTACAAATTCGGCGATGGAGTGGTTTTGATGGAGTAAGTATTAACAACGATGAAGACTGTTTCATAGAACAGGTGAGCAAAGTTTCTACTGCTGTGCTCCCTGGCGCCCTTGTGAGTGCTCAAACTCAACTGGCACCGTCACGGAAACTAATGTAACGTCCTTGACCGTTACGCGTGATGTAACCACCAGTCCTGTTCCTCTTGATGAGCTTATAATGGAATTCATACAACTACTACTATCAACGTTACGGCATAATTACTGTTTAGGCACTGTGAATAAGTAACAGAAAGCAAATTCCGTCTGAAGTCTTCGAAATAGCGGGTTGTGTTTCACTTCATACGCACTAAACACTCATAAGAAAAAACAAAATATTTCCAGAGCCACATGACCCAGATAGTTCCTTAGCTTTCTCGCCGGTAATTAAAAAGAAAAACAAATATTGCAATTGATTATCTTGAGCTTAATCAGCCAATATGCTTGTCATCTCTGGAATTTGGTGACAGTATTTATATCGGCTACACAATCCACCTAAACTACCCTATAAGTTCTACGCAGTAAAGGAAACATTCAGTTTTAAGTGGAATCCGAACTCAGGAAGCGTTCTTGTTTATTTCGCAACAGAGAGAGAGAGAGAGAGATTTGAACTGGGTACTTTTCAAGCCCTGGTCAGACATCTTACCACGGAGCACTCAGACAACCTAGTTACCCCATCAAATATTAGGTATGATTATATTCGAAGTTTGATGATAGTGTTTCCAGTATAAAATTTGTTAATCTCTTCAGAGATACGATAGTAATAAATCTTTCAGGTTCTGTAAACATCGTGAAGTTGTTTATCATGAAGGCGATAGGGTGGCCTGTGTAATAACGAGATACAAAAATCTTAGCCCACAGAATAGTAAAGGTTCAACGCTCATGATCTGAAAGAGTTCGCTGACATTTTTCAAGATGGACGCTGCCACATTTGACATTAGTTACGCAGATGCAGTTTGACCACACATGATGCCCGCCGCGTCGCTTAATTTCACCTTAAGTGTATATTAACCTGTCACAATCTCACGTTAAGGAGATATTTATCTGGCAATTATCGCTAATTTTCATACAATTTACACACGAACAAGGTGGCGGTGACCTATCCAATCTTACAGATGGAATTAAAGTTACTAAACAAATGCTTTGGTGGGAAATTCTTAGCTTAGTATAGCGCTGTTTGCAAATGAAAAATGAAACTGGGTAAGAGGATTTTTTTAATGTGGGTTGCTCATGAAAGTAGCACACTTCCATTTCTCTGTACATCTTCACACAGAGAATGGAAAATAAATGTAAATGATTTTTTTTATGAAGTTTGGTTTTGGCGATTTCACACGCATGCTTAACGGTACTCATGAGCTAATTAATTATACCAAACTTCAAATTGTTCTACGACTATGTCCTTGAATTACACACAAAGGCAGAGAGTTATGTACAAATTTATAAATCTTTGCAATGTATCGATTGTTGCATACCATGTTTCTGTTTAGATTGTAGCATTCTTTTAACCCATCATTGCAAAATTTGATTATGTTGTGATAATATAATAATTAAATTGTGTAAAACCGTTAAAATACGTCAGTATTCAAACAGTTACAATTAAACTAACGAAAGATGATAAAAATAAAAAAAAATGAATATTTGAACAATCCATTTCTCGGGATTTTTTTACATTGTCGTCTGTCAAATGATCGTTAGTACAATCAGTATTTTACTGCTTCTAGCGTATATCGTATACCACTCGATCTGTGGAAATTTGTTTCTCTAACTAAGCAGTAACACATTAGATTGGACTTTAGTAACAAGGCAAAATGTGCTTGTCATATGTGATGCATACCAAATATGCAACGTGATTATTGTAATACTTTTTTTTTTACTGTTAAAGAAACTGCTTGGTTCCTTTTTAGAACTTGATGGGTAGTAAAGAGGCAGTGTTTACGAACTGCAGACTGTGCGATCCATTTCCTTAGCTTGATTATGTCAACCATGAATTAATATTGGAATAGTATGGTATACATGGAAACTCAAGTAAAAGTTTAATTCATATAAGAAAAAAATTAATGTTAAAGTCCTTTTTTATTAAAAAATCGATGAGGTTCGCTTCATCAGATAGAGAGAAAATTCATAATGGCATTCCACAGGGCTGTGTGCTATTTGTAGAAGGTGATTTTTTTGTGACAGATTTATTTTCTCCCTTCGTACGTAACCAAAATCGATAAATGAGTCTCCATTTTAAAGATCAATTTCTCCGCTTGTAATGAATTATTAGTCTGGAATTGCACGTTGTATTGTTTGCTTATAATTCGATGTTTTGGCCCTAGTTTATTTCATATCATTTGCAAGTCTGTACACTCTTTCTCCGTAGTGCGGAATTACTGTTCATTAGTACCTACATCAATAATTTTCCTTGGCAGTACTGAGCTTGCTTTATTTGCGGACGACACTATCCTCACTACGAAATATACTGAACAGTAATATAGAATTAAATATAAATGAAGTGCTCATTGGCGTAGGTAAAATTATTGATATTAAATTTTTATAAAATACATAACATTAGTTTTAAGACGAGAAAATATGCACAACAAGACTTTTTATTTTTTCAAAATTATAAAAATAACACAATTTTTGCAAACAAAAGAGTATAAAATTCGTTGAATAGATGAGAAAGTCAAGTGGCAAGAACATATCTTATTACTACTGAAAACTTTGAGCATTGTACCTTTGCAATAAGAAACAATTCTTTAACAGCAGAGTTGGAAATAATGAAACGAATGTACTGATATTATTTTCGTTCAATCATGTCTTATGACACAATGATTTGCGGTAGCTTTTGATAAAGCAAAGTTCTAATAGCACATAAAAAAGCTATTAGAATATAGGTTAAAACCAAGTTCTTTCAGATAACTCCTGAAAAAGCTCAATATTCATACAACGATTTTTCAGTGTATACCGTATATATATTTTCTCATGTATTTTGACATCGAATTCCCAGCTACATAACTTCAATACAATAAATAAAAATAACTTGCAAAAAACTCGCATTTCATTATTAATACAGAGGAGTTAATTATTCTGGGATACATTTGTTTAATAAACTTCATGAAAGTATAATATGTACGTAAAGAAAAAGTGAAAGCTTGTCCTACTGGCAACACCTCTTACGCTATCCAAGAATTTGATAAGGCTTTCACAAAGTTGTGTAAATTGTAGTGTTTAATTTTTTGTAACGTATAATAGTTTTCTCCTCTATGATTATTACTCGTATATATATAAAGCGTGTTACAAAAAGAGCGCAAGATTTGAAATTTAAATAAACTTTTTGTAACAAAGTATTGAAGAATTTATTTATTTATAGTCTAATGTACAAGTATGGTAATTATGTATGAAACAACACATCCTGCAAACGGCCGCCACAGCTTTGGTGACACACGCGCACTCTTTTGGCAAAATTTTCAGTGACGGTTTTGCGTAAACGCCGCAATATTTAGTTAATGCGTTCAATTTCGGCCTTTAATGCTTGGGTGGCCTTGCGATTTTTGGCGTGAGGCTTCAGAAAACCCCACAGAGAAAAGTCCATAGATGTTAAATCGCAAGCCGGTAGCTGCCAATTCTGGTCACCAAACCGGGATATGACACAACCAGGTGTATGCTGGTCAATGCTGCACGAGCGTTATAGCAAGTGGCACCGTCCTGATGAAACCACATATCTTCAAGAGGAATATCTTCCAGCTGAGGCAAGTTATCATGTAACTATAACGTTCGCCATTTACCGCTAGTGCATTAAAGGCCTCGTTTTCAAAGAAAAATGTTTGAATGATTCCTCCAGACCAAATTTCACATCAAACAGTGACACGCTGGGGATGCATTTGTTTGTCATGAATGATTCGTGGATTTTATGAGCCTTAAATGCGGTAATTTTGCCTATTAACGAAGTCATTTAGGTGATAATGGGCCGCGTCGCTGAAGATGTTTATGTCCACACAATCATCAATCACTTCTCGTTGTTCAGTGATCTAAGTAGTGCACGGTCTCTTGGCATGTACACTCTTTGGCAAAAAAATTGACTGTGGGCGCCTGAGACTAAGTCCATTATTTTGCACTATGTGGCATCACTGGAGAGTTTGTTCCAGGCATTGACTTAAGGAAATGAATAATAGATGGCGCCGAGTTGAATACCCGCAATGATGCCACATTGTGCGAAATAAGGGACTTAGTCTCAGGCGCCCACAGTCAATTTGTTTGCCAAAGAGTGTACGTTCTTGAGTAAATTGGATTTTGTAAGCATAGGGATGCAACTCTTCAGTGATAAAACGGTGAAGAGTGGCTACTGAAATGCCCAGTTTTTGTGCACGATGGTGAATCAAGGTGTCTGGACTCTCAAACACACTCTCGCGAACTGTCGAGCTGTTTCCTTCTGAACGACCACTGAGAGCTAGTGTGTTTTTTACTTCGACAACTGAACCATTACTCTAGAATATTTCACTTATTCTATTCACAGTTGATGAATTCGAAAATTATTTCTACAGAAAAATGGAATGCACTTTACTGATCGTGGCAACCAAACTTTCACCATTTTGATAGTAAAGTTTAACAATAAGACGCTTGTTGTATCGTGAAGCACCCCATGTTTAGTAACTCCTATCTGTTTCCTATCGACTTGTCACAATTATCTAATCGTAACAACTAGAATGGTTTGCCATTCAAATTTTGCACTCTAATATGTAGGATGATTCAGGAGGAATGGTAAATTTTGAAGGAGGTGCCAGTATGAACAATATTGAGTAAAGAAGTTCATATAAACATTTTTACGATTTCCGTTTGTTTTGAAAATACAGGTGCTGGAATGTTATGCATAAAATAAACCTCAGAAAATTATCAAGAGCACACAAATAACTTACTGAAGTACTTTATTCATTCAAAAACACATGCATATTTTACAAAAGTTTAAATGAAATATTCAAAACTGTTCTCTCTGCCTCGTAGCATAGCAACTACAGTTTTTTGAGTTGGCGTGCATCGGGACTGTACGTGTCGACTTCAAGCGTGAATAAAGTTCTTCAGTTTGTGTATTGAAGTCAATCGTGGGATTTTCGAACATTTATTTTAAACTGTTGTAAAATATTCGTGTGTTTTTGCATGAATAAGGTGCTTCAATAAGTTATTTGTGTGCTCTTGACAATTTTCTGAGGTTTATTTTTTGTATAACATTACAGCACCTGTATCTCCAAAACAAATGGAAATCGGACACATGTTTATCTGAACTTTTTTACTCAATATTGTTCACACAGCCGCCTCCTTCAATATTTACCATTTCTCCTCAATCACCCTGTGTGATATTTAACGCGTCCCAAAGATCTTTCCTCAGCAGGGATCTCTGGAACAAGAAAAAAATAGTATAAATAATAAATACATGTTAGCGGTGACTATTCACAGATAAAACAGATTTTCTCGCTTTACTTTCCGTGCCTGATTGGTTGTCTGGCCACTCAGTTTTTTTAAAAATGGGTTTTCCAACTAAATCTATGGGACTGCTGATATGATTCTTTTAAAAAGCCAAAAGTGGATTTCCTTCCCGTCTCTTGCCAGTAACCCTTTTCTGGATATAACAGTCTCGTTGCCGACGATCCTTCCAAAGATAAATTTTACTTCATTTTTACGTCAATAGATTAAAACTTGCTAATGGAGTGAGATACGCAACAGACTGAATTCTGGTGTGTTTAAATTTATGATTTTATGTTATTAAAATATAAAGCTTCTCAAAATTTCGTTGGACTGTGCACAACTAACAGTGACTTTCTCTGCACTATTTGAGCATGTTATGAAGTTATTCTTAATGTAGTTGTCCCGTGTGCCACTATTGAGTTAGAAATATTAAGTAAAATCCCATTAAGCAAAGTTATGCATGTGTAAAATGTACAAGTACAGTTACTTCCAATCATAATAATGGTTATATTTTAAAACCTATAGTCTTAAAAGTTTCTTTTTAGAAGTTTCGTAAATTGATTTTAGTGCTCTGTTTTTCCTGTAGCGGGTGAATGGTTTGCAGGTTCGAGGCTACGTCGGGTAATTCGATTGGCAGAAAGTTTGCTTTTGGCAAAGCTTTTTACAACGAGCGGTGCCGTAAATTTTATGTCTCTGGATTTAACCCTATTAAGTGAGAGTATTTCCTGTTTTATGGCGTTGCAGGAAACTCTGCATTATGGCCTTTTGTGGTTGACCTGCACTAGGGCAGTGATCCGACAAGGCTTAAATTCCTCTATTTAAAGGGGGAGATACTCTGAGCAGGTACTCTGCCATACCGAATGCTACTTTTTATACCAGTTACATTCATATTTTATAATGTTCTTAAAAATGGCTTCACAACTCAACCAATCAGAAGGCAGAAAACAGTGATCTGGAGAAATATGGAAAACGTACTTGAGGACATAACGTGATTTAGTATCCGAGACATTATCATAAAATTGTAGCAGAAATAAATTTGTTTTCATTTAAAAAACGAATAAAATGTCGATACATTTCATAAACAAATCCCTACATCTACTATGAAATGTATGTTAGTATCTTTCGTACTTGAATGTGAAGCAGGAAATGTGTACATATTACTCCAATCAAGTAAGAAAAGTGAGAGGTTATTGTACACCATACTGATTTTCAAGACGTGAAAAATACCTTAATGCCCCATCCTCCGCATCTTTAGGTCTATGTCCAGAGTTTCTACGTTATTTTGAAGTTATTAGAGGCGTTTAATGATGACTATACAGATATTTCCTGCACCGGGTGTCGAAGTAAGCATTTGAAACTAGCTGTATTCTGAACGGCCGATCAGAAACGAGTGATTTATCGATCCTAGTGGCTATACTAAGAACTTCTTGCAGACAACTCTTTAAAAACTCAATATTCTTTTAATGAATTTTCTGTATATATATTCTCTCGTGTGTTTTGTCATACCTGTTTACATCTAATTCACAGGTACACAATTGCAATACAAGAAATAGAAATAGCTTGCACAAAACACAATCATCATTGTCATTAGTACCAAAGGAGTTAATTATTCTGGGATACATCTGTTTAGTAAACTTCCAAAGAGTATAAAACAGTTTGCAGAAAATAAAGATATATTTAAAGAAAAACTTATTGACAATTCCTTCTTCTCCATTCAAGAATTTGAACAAAATAATTAATTGTTTTCAATGTGACCTTTTGCAAAACTCAGTTGTAAAAATTAATGTTTATTTTTATTCTCTTTATGTGTCTTTGTAATATGTAGCTGTTTTCACTATGATTATGACTCGTATGTATGTGTGTTAATCATGATATGTTTAATACCCGAGAGGTCCTTCCTCAGCAGGGATCCATGGAACAAGTTTGATAAATTAATAAATACAAAGTTTGTCTCTTATGAAACCAACATGTGAAAATTTAATAGTGTTTCTTGCATTGAAATTTTCTGTTAATTTCCTTCACTAAAATACTGACAGCAGAGAATGCATATCACCGAATCTCTCTTTTATTCTGTCTGTGGACACATCAATTTGCAGTTCAGACATTGCTGATACTTAATCATGCTAGAAGTGAAATATGCTGAAACGGTTCGGTATTTCGAAACTAGCGGCTTCCCGTAAATTAGTTCACTTGGTTTTTTTTTTATTTTACAAAGAATTATGAGGTCTTCTACAGAAATTATTCCCACGGAGTCAACGCATAGTCAATAATATGTAGTGAGAAATGCAGGGGGCGTTACTACTCTTAGAAATGAGTTAAATAACAGATTACGAAGATTCTCAGTAAAAATAAGAAATGACCCATTCAGTGTAATATACTGAATAAGCGTAGGTAGAAAGAGCGAGTAAATTAGCCTTTTGTCAACAATTGCTTTTATCTACGTCTACGCTGGAGGAGGCTGAGATTTTTTGTATTACTCCGACGTGACTATATGGTAATAATTTGATGTGGTATTCTACGAAAAATGGGTAGTAATTTGTGGACACCTTTAACTTTAATTTCTCAGGTTGTCAACGTCATATCAAAATGAAACCTGGCCCGTTTTACTCCAGGGGTCGCGGATATACATGCAACGAAAAATAGATGCTAATTTATGGACGCTTTCATCTTAAGTTTCTCAGGTTTTTGACTTTACATATCCCATTTTAACCTCCTGGGTTCACGAGAAGTGCTTTGTTCGAAATCCCACAATATCCAACCAGTAGTTTTTGCGTGAATTAGGTTGATCCAAACAGAAGCACAAAACAAAATAAAAGAAGTTACTTATTAATTGTGCCGTAAACTCATTTTTAATTTTAAAAAAAAATGTACAGACTATTTACTGGTTATAGTTTTATAGTATTTACAAATGATATGTTGGAATATGAGACCCGCCAGTGTGGATCAATGCTCTAAGGAGCCTCACACTGGTTTGGGGAGGTACAACGAGGTCGGGCACGAGGCGAGGTCCCCGTGTACCGGCCGTCCTGACTGCTTTTTCTAGGCGGTTTCCCACAACAGTCAAGGCGAATGCCACGACGGTCCCCAATCCTAACCTCATAACTAAAGATTTCACAAATAAAAGATACTCTTTATCACACACAGAACATAGTTACGTAGTACGGCTGGGTAGTAAATATAAAATACTTGGCATCAGCAAGGACATGCGGCCATAAAACCAAAAGCTCCAGATTTGACCTTGCCAATGTTATGTGAAACTCATTAAAGGCAGTCCACCCCAGCTATTGGGAAAAGATGATGAAGAAGAAGATTAAAATATAAGATTTGGTTTTCCCAGGTGTGTTATAAAAATACAACGTTTCAGCTATGTGGCCTTTCTTCTAATCAGGTTTGTACGCTGTTGGATAATATTAGAGATGTTACCGAACTGCGCAAAAGCTGATGAGTACGTCGTCGAGGTGTTATGTTTATGTTACACCATTGGGCAGCAAACTCGCAATGATTACATCACATTAACGCATCGAGTAAGCCTCCGTTCACATATCATATTGGAATGTGGTTATCTTGTATTTATTGACATTATAACACGGCAGAAAAGTAGAGTTTCGGCAAATGTTTCCTAACATCAGATATCGAATTCCCAAGATTTTCATCTACCTAGCGGTGAGTGGCATGGTACCCACAGCGTTGTACCACTGGAACCGTATCTCACTGCCATGATATCGGGAAATGGATAAATAAATTTGCGTGGTAGGTGACGTCGATAGTGTATACTCCACATTTCGCGTCCGCACGGCTGCTGCTTATCAATAGAGAATACCTTTTACACAACAAAACTAGTCATAAGGACAGTGCCAGAATGACAAGTGGACGCGAATAGCGTCATTTTCATTAGATTGGTTGAATTGTTGTTCACTTATATAATGATAAAAATTTCTCGTGACAGTAGTCGTGGTAGCAGCTTGCCGTTTTACTTCTGCTGGTTGAAAGTGAGGCCAGAGAATCGAACGCTCGAGATGTTCCAGGAGAGCTACATTTTAACGTGGCTGAAAGCTCGAGAAGTTTTTATCAGTTTGTTCAGCTGACATCGAGAAAATTTTCTCTTACTTATTTGACGGTATGAGTTTAAATTACATTTTTAAATCAATTCGAAGGCTGTATTTTACACGAAACCAGGCAGGAGGCCTGGCAGAGTACGACACTTTGTTCAGGAATTGGTCACCTGCGCGCCTGGTTGTTGGTGGCGACGATAGCGGACAGTTCTCCTACCTTGTATCTCGTTGTCTAATTGAAGTTCTGCCGCCCCACAGTTCCGACCAGTGTCCGCTCGTTATCAAGTTTACGAGCTGGCACTAAACGCTCATTTGGGGACTTACTGTTTCCAGGATAGGTGTGCAAGCACCGGTGGACTCCACTGTAGGTGTGTAATTTCCGTCGTTGGCGGTTGGACGATTCCTAGTTAGACTTTGGCTACAGGCTAGGAAATTTGTACTAAATATCGTCTCAGTCGTGTGATGTATAAAGAGTGACAAAACGAAAATGTCTAATACTCAATAAGGTAAATTCATAGATTCGAAATAACAGAATAGGTTGGTTAATTAAAACGCAATTTCTTTTCTTGCTTAACAAGTGTACGATATTTCTGCCCCACACTTCACGTCAAATGTGAAACATTTTATGTTTGCTTGCTGCTAATCATATACATATAATGTTGTGGGCTAAGTTTAATATAATATAATATAGTATCAGAAATTGTATTTTTTTTTATACCACACTACTGCCGATTTATCTCTTGTTGGGTGACCGACGTATAGATGACTAAAGAATGACGAACACAAAGGCGAAGTTACGTCATGATCCACTGCACGTCACTTTGAGGCACTACTTGATTTTCTTTTTCTTCGGGCATTAGAGACGGAAGACGATTGGGGCAGGGAACTGGAAAGATTTCGGCTATGCCCTTTTAAAGAAACCGCCAAGCTGTTTGATTACAGTGAATTACAGAAACCATAAATCTGCATGGCCAGAAGGGGATTTGAACCTGCTTCCTCGATAATGCAAGAACCGACCGTTATCCCTCATCCACCAGGTTTGGGGGTAGCCATTTTCGTAACAGCGCTGTTTTGCGTCAGCTGTTATTTTGTTCACGTTGTCGTCGTCGTCGTCGCTATCGTTGTTGCTGTCGTTAAGTTTTTTTTACACATAAGTGTGTATCCACTAAGCCATAATTATCTTTTAGAATGTGTTGTACTTCAGTGTAACTTACTGAAGTGTCACGTTGTAGTTTAATGACACATTACCCAATACATACAGACAGCGACAGCCAGATAGCATTAATATCACATTGGTGAAATGTAATATATTTACTCTTCAGCATTTCACTTAAAGAAGTTTTTCTTCAAGACACTATTTACATTTGTCTGAGTATGAGGCTACGGTACTTAGGATGAAGATAGACGAAAAAAAAGCCTTCAATTTGCTTAATCCAAACTATCACCGCGTTCCTTTGCAAAAATATGGCGAAACCTCACAGTTACACTATAGGGTGACTAAATAAAGCAAACCGAGGGATCACTGGATGAAACGGGGCATCCAAATAAATTCTGAGTCTGTCTGTATAGGAAGTGTTTAAACTGCAAAGCATTTCACAGTGCGGCGGAAATGCTCCAACAGTTGATAATCGAAGAAAAATTGTTATCTATACACTGTGACATCTAATTTATTCTTAAAATTACAACCAATCGCACGGCGGATTGTCAGACGCATGATGGACAACTTTTCTCGATTCTCCTGATCTAAACTGATTACGTCGCTGGCTGCATTGTAAACATAGCCACCTGTATCTAGACAGGCCTTTGCCACTGAGCTGTTTCAGTGCTGCATCTTGAGCGAAACAGAAAAGAATAGGATGTGTACTTGCGTATCCTCAGAGTTGCAGGAGATAACAAAATATTTATTCATGGATAACGATATTTTGCTGCACTCCATATGAAATTTACTATGGTCTCCATCAACGATCTTACGAAATGATGTTGGAAATATAACGATCTATTTGTGATTTGAATCAGGTTGCTTCACAGTACCAGCAAGGCATATTTATTACCACCCTCATGTGATAAGACTGTTTAATGAGGGTAATTGGATCGAGTAACGGTTTCACAAATGCGATAAGTAGTTTTACATAAATGAATGTTTAAAGACGAGTTTCAATTTATAATTCAATAGGCAAAATTACAACTGATGGCCGAAGCAGGAATGATGTTAAAAGCAGAATAGCACTAGCAAAAAGAGTCTTCATGAAAAAGAGGAAACTTTTAGTTTCAAATATTGATCTAGGAATTATAAAAAACTTTTAAAACTTTATGTGTGGAGCACATCACTTTACGGTAGCGAAACATGGACTTTAGGAATACCGGAAAGAAGGAAAATTGAAGCATTTGAAATGTGGTGCTATAGAAGAATGTTGAAAATTAAGTGGACAAAGTAAGAAATGAACGAGTTTTGGAAATAATGGGTGAGAAAAGAAGTTTGTGGAAGAAGCTTACAGGAAGGAGAGACAGGCTGGTAGGTCATATTTTGAGACATGCAGGATTGGTTAATTAGGGAACAGTCGAAGTTAAGAACTGTAGAGGAAGACAGAGATTAGAATATATGAAGCAGATAATTGATGACGTGGGTTGTAAGGGGTATGTAGAAATGAAAAGGTTAGCACAAGATAGGAAGGGATGGAGGATTGCATCAAGCCGATCGAAAGATTGATGACTTAAAAAAAAAAAAAAAAAAAGCTTCTGATGTATATCCGCTATGTCAAACTCTTAACGAAGTTAGATATAATTTTTGCGGTTATCTCTGATTTATTGTTAAGTAAACTACGGTTTTACGTTTATACTGTTGATAACCGATCACAGAGGGTGTACATTCCTGAAGTTGCAGGTAACGTACAAGTTTGTCACTATCCGCTTGGTCTGCAAGCACATGTATCATTTATCTCACGAAGCAATCTACTTTATTGAATATACAGACAAACTCGGTCAGTGCACTAATGTAAAATTTGACTTGCAGCCTGGAGCTGTTGCTGCAACTCCTGGTCAGTTCGTTGACTTCATTCCAGACACGCTTTCCCTCGCACGATAGGGCTCCCGTGTCTGGCCGCGCTATCTACCATCTCTAACTTCGGACAGCTATTTGTCTCTCCCCACCTCCTCCGTCTCGTGACTCCTGAATCGGATTCCTCCTTTGGAGTGGACGGCTCGCTCTCCCCATTGTGCGTGCCTTTTGTTCCGGTCCCCTTGGCTCCCAGATTTTATCGGGTGCTCACCTTACACAGATAGATAGCAACCCCGTGTGCAAACATGGTCTGGGTTACCGCCCAGAGGTATTAAGTCACGTACCAATGGATAATTCACCGTGCCACTGGACTGCAATAAATCTGTGGTCTGCCCAGCGGCACACAGCAGCTAATAACCACCCGTTGCAACAAAAACTGTAAGTTACAAACTATCAGAGATAATTACACTGAGAATCGTTGTAAATAGACTGTACAAAAATTAAGAAAACCAGAGGCAGCTAATTCGAAGAAATGTCACCTTCTAACTGCAGTCACGCGGCAGGCCAGTTTCTGTAAAAGCCTATGAGGGAAGTTGACTTACGGCTAAGGATGTACTATATTGACAAGTGTCAAATGCCTCAGAGAACTGTTTTTTTGTGTGTGTGTGTGTGAGTAGGGGAGGACAGCTTGCTTGTGGCTCGTCGACGTTATTCAAGCCGGGAAAGGAATAGGGACAAAGAATGTGGAGGAATTATCCCGACATTTGCCTGAAGTAATTTGGCGAAACCATGGAAAACAAAATCTGGATATCCGGTCGGGCACTTGAGCCCACGTCGTCTCAAAAACCAGCGCTGGGCGTTAACTGCTCGGTAACCATGCTCTATGAACACTGTACGAAACTACTGGGAGCATCAGAGGGATTTTCTGGAGAGGAAACCGAGCGGGGCGGTGTAACGGTTAGCGTTCTCGCCTCGCATTCGGGAGGACGGCGGTTCGAATCCCCGTCCGGGCATCCAGATTTGGGTTTCCCATGGTTTCCCCAAATCACTCCAGGCAAATGCCGGGATGCTTCCTTCAAAAGGCCATCGCCGAATTCCTTCCCATTCCTTGGCCCCATCCTTTCCCGCCTCTAAAGACGTAAAGCAGCTACATAAAAAAAAAAAAAAAAAAAAAAAAAAAAATGGAGAGGAAGCTACTAAAGATATGAGAAATCGGGGACAGAACTGATTCTTTTTTAATAATCATCTTTTTCTCAACATGTTATAAGGGACTGGAACAGGAACCATTTACTGAGCGTGGTAGTGTAACGGTTAGCTTTCTGGCCTCGCATTCGGGAGGACGCCGGTTCGAATCCCCGTCCGGGCATCCATATTTGGGTTTTCCATGGTTTCACAAATCACTCCAGGCAAATGCCGGGATGCTTCCTTCAAAAGGCCATGGCCAAATTCCTTCCCATTCCTTACTCTACATCCTTTCCCGTCTCTAAAAACCTCGCTGTTAAGAGACGTTGAGCAATTTAAAAAAAAAGGAATCATTTACAGATCAAGAAGGGTTAAAGTCCGACAGGAGTAGGTCTCCAGGTACCGTTCCGGCTATCCTGATCTGGGTTATCCCTGGTTTTCCAATTGAATGCCGGGATGGTTCCTAAAGATAGCACATGGGCACCAGCTGTCAAACCAACACGTCGTGTAGTACGCCGCCATGAATGTTGTTCCATGTGTCATTAAACAATTCAGTTGTGTCAGATTCACGATAGTTTTCTGATGAACTGTATAAAAGAAAGCATCCCTTTTGAAGTTTCCGGAAGGTCAAAAGAAAATACGACAAGGGAAATTATGAAGTCGAAAATGTTCGACTGAACTAGCGTCGACAATTTCATGTTTCTTGGATTTTTCCAGGAGTCGTTCTGTATCTTACCGCACTAGATTCAAACAGCTACGTGAAGAAGCGCTTTTTCCAATCCATTGACTTAGGCTCTATATATTGGTTACAAACACTGTGTTACATCGAGTGTAATGGTTGAGCAGTAACGCTCTGGTCTCGCTTTCGAGAAGACGGAGGTTCGAATCCCCGTCCGGGCATCCAGATTTTGATTTTCTATGGTTTCCCCAAATCACTCCAGGTGAATGCCGGGGTGCTTCTTCAAAAGGGAAATGGCCGAATTCCTTCCCGTTCCTTGTAACCAGTCCCATCCCGCCGAGTCTCTGGTAGATAGACGACACACGTTTCGTTTAAACTTATTGGTAAACATGCGTACTCCCACTTTCACTTTTGAGTGTAGTGAAATACTTCTTCCACCAACCTATTTGAGTCGGAAGGACAGGAAAGATAAAATTAGAGAAATAAGGTGCCGGACTGATTATTATATGAATTCTTTTTTCCCTCGTACCATTAGGGATTGGAATGCACAGCAAAGAGATTAGCTTTGGTGCTGAGCACCCTCTGCCACCCACAATTTTGTGAATCGCAGAGTACATATGTAGATGTAGATGTAATGACTTCGGCGTTGACGAGGCGTATAGTCACAAGAAAAAAAAGGTCAATTGCTGTTTCATGGGATCTTTGGTAGTGATTGAAGGCACGACAGCTGTTGAATACGTGAAAATTATAGCGGACCAATTTCACCCATTACTGTTTTCCACGACGGCGATGGCATCTTCCAGCAAGATAACTGTCCGTGTCAGAAGATCGTATCGTGCTACAGTGATTTGAGGGACATGATAGTGAACTCACGTTGTTGTCTTCTTCGATCTCAACCCGACAGAACATATCTGGTACGCTATAGGGCGTCAGTAGGGAGAGATTTTTGGACAAGGAACGAGAAGAAACTTTGCCATGATTTTTATGAAGGAAACGTTCCAGCTTTCACCAGGATTTCGGGAAACAATGAAACACCGAAATAAGAATGGTCGAATCTGCGTGCTCTCGAATGCCAGGCACGAACGATAACCGCGGATTATTGCTGTGTGGTATAGAAGTGTATTGCCAATATCATTACTGAGATTATGATAATGCTGTTACTGTAGTAACACACTTAACAGTTCATACTTTTGTTTTCGACCAATGTAGAGTTGACATTTATGGGAGCTGTCTGAAGTTCAGTTATACTACTAACGTCTTTACTGTTCATCAGATAATCTTATATTAAGAACTAGCTGATACCTGCGACTTCGTACGCGTGGATTAAAAATCTCTTTGACAGAATTGAATATAGAAAATGTTGGTAACGAAGGATTGGTTCCAAACAACACCGAGTCGGCATAATATGACAGGAAAGCTATCACTATAACATTCTACCGTTGAACCTGTCTCTTGAAGAGAATAAATATCCAACATATTTCTGTCACCATTCGATAAGTTCTCAAAATTTCGTGACTACAACTGTTAATCATACCGAAAAAAATGTCCTGTGCCCTTCCTACAAATTTTCTTGTCAAATTCCGTCAATATTTAGTTGTTAAAACGTAAAAAAGACAGAGACTTACTTCCGCATTTATATTAACATTACTGCAGATCACACACATAAACACACACAACAACCCCTGAGTGATCATTATAACGTAAAAAAAGTGTACACCTACAGCATTGCATGACTACCTACGATTTGCCTCGCATTGAACCCCTAAATTTGTGATATCAACAGTTTAACATTCAATCCGAATAACGGACGATCAAGTCGTGACTCTTACGATCAAAAACAATTTTTAAAAATCTTTGCCTCCAGGGAGATTTGAACTGGAGACCACGAACCAAACATCAGTAAGGAAGCACTGTATCCACTGAGCTACCAGACCGCTATACGGAAAGGCAATACAGAGATCTACACATCCTACTCGTCTATTTATTGCCGTTCAGTAATTTTTCGAAATTACGAGGGTGAATCAAATATAAACAAGACTTTCGGCCGTTCGGGCGCAATAGTGGTGGGAGAACGTTCCCGCTTCGTTTGGCGATAGGTAGGTTTGTCAGGAGTGGGGGAAGACCGTTAGCCCCCCCCCCCCCTCGACTCGCTCAGTGCCAACCGTCACGATGTCGGAGCAAGAGGTACACTCGTCGATTGCGCAACGTGTTATAATCAAGTTTCTCGCTGCAGAAGGCGTAAAACCGGCAGAAATCTTGAGGAGATTGACTGCCCAGTTCGGGAAAGAGACACTGTCGCGAGCCAGAGTGTTTGCATGGCATAAAAAGTTTGTGGATGGTCGTCATCATGTTGAAAATGAGAGCCATAATCGCAGACCCCGCACCAGCATTACAGAGAACAACATCAGCTGTGTTAGACGGCTTATTGAAGATGACAAGCGTCTTACCACTTCTGAAATTGCAAGTAAGGTCGGAATAAGTTATGGGAGCACTTACTCCATACTCACAGAGGAGCTTGGGTACCGTAAGGTGTGCGCCAGGTGGGTTCCTCGCCTTCTCACAGCAGAACAGAAATTGAATCGACTTCAGGTGTGTGAGCGTCTTCTGGCACGATTTCGGGAAGAAGGGGACCCATTTCTGACTCACATCATCACCTGTGATGAAACTTGGGTGCACCACTACACCCCTGAGTCCAAACAAGCGAGTATGGAGTGGAGAAAAAAAGGAGAACCTGGACCAGTGAAAGCCAAGTCACGACTATCGGCTGGCAAGGTTTTGGCTACGGTTTTTTTTGACCAGCGTGGTTTGCTGCACCTCGATTTTTTGCATGAGCGCAGGACAATCAATGCGGCCTACTACTGCGACATTTTGAGTGAGGTCCGACTTGCATATCGCCGCAAAAGACGAGACCTACCGATGAGGAAAGTGGTTATTCTCCATGACAATGCTCGCCCCCACACAGCAGCCTTAACCAGGGAAAAATTGGAGAAACTGGGGTGGGAGACACTGGACCACCCTCCTTACAGTCCAGACCTGTCACCCTGTGACTTTCATGTGTTTGGTCCTCTCAAGGAAGCTTTGGGAGGCCAAAAATTCAACAGTGTTGCTGAGGTGGAAGCCTACGTGCGCAATTGACTGCAGACACGACCTGCATCTTTCTACATGGAAGGAATTGGGAAGCTGCCTATCCGCTGGGAAAAATGTGTTTCTAAAGCAGGAGATTACGTAGAAAAATAAGATATGTACTTTTTTGCACTTAAAATAAAAATAATATTTTTAAAAATAAAGTCTTGTTTATATTTGACTCACCCTCGTATAAGACAACATGTATTATTTATACAGAAAATTTTTCAACTAAATGTAGACAGTATTTTTCTCCTTGTTTCAAAGGATAAGTGTGCAAACTTTCAGCGAAATCGGATGAAAACTGTGGATTTGTATGAAGAACAAACATACATACATACATTCATCTTTATATGTATAGATTATATCTCAGTTTTGAATTAATTATTGTAGTTACTTTTATATCACGTGGAAAACTGTAATTTACTTAGTAACAACTAACAACGTACGGTACTGAAGACAACAACGGAATTCGCGTGTAGTGTTATAACTTACATTAAAATAAGTAAAACAAATGATACATAGTCAGCAATCAGTTGTTACAGAAATTACAGTTTTCATGCTCTGTGACAATACATTTATGCAAAATGTTGTGCATGCTTTCCAATTTCCTCAGCTGAAACGTGAATACAAGTTTCGGACAGAGGAAGTGGTTGAGTGCGACGATATGAAGAATATAATTTAGTGGCTGCATTAGATTTTATTTATATTTATGTGTTTGAAAGAACAAAGCTATCTGTTGATTCTGTTGGTCAATTCGTTTCATATCATAGACTCGTGCTCGCGTGCTAGAGCCAAATTTAGGCCTATCGAGCTGTAAAGTGCAGTATAATATCTTCTGCGATTCCGTGCTGTTTCACAGCAGTTCATGCACGCCATGTATGCGACACCAGGTCGGAACATACCAATACGATAAACAACTCGATAAGCGTTGCACAATAGGCAGCAAATCACCTTCCTTTCATCAAAGCTTCGTTTTTAAGATTTCGTCGTTACGTGGCGTTCAGCTTGAACGAAAGTAAAAAATCATTATTCAAAGTCGAGGTATTGAATATTTATTTTAAATAGGAATGAAATACATTTATAAAATATAAACCAGATTCAATTATAGTGTTTGGATATTCCGTTAATTTTACTTTTAGTGCTTAGTGTAAATTAAGGACAAACCACGAGGGGTTGGTAACAAATTTAGTAAGCAATTAAATCAGAGCTGTGTCATGTTAGCCCTGTGCGATGATATGTGTGGGATTCGACATGTTAGCGCTAATGGATTGTTTGGGCTTAACAACTCATCGACGTGAAGATCATTAGCGTCAGATATGAAATGGATGACAGTGAGATTGAATGGGCGTAGACAAGTGCTCGGTATTTGAGCGACAGGTGTTTTTCGTTTCCACTTATTCACGGTATAATCAGATAACAGGTTGCATCGGCACTTCACAGTCAATAGTTGGCAGTCACGTGAAGTCCCTTCGATTCCCACAGTGACCTCAAATACCATTTTGTTTTCAGTTGTGTGACGAGAGCACTCTGAACACCTCGTGTACTCAGACTTCTAAGAGTTATTAATATGGTTTTTTGTTTTTATACTTTTTTTCATGCTTTCTTTTTATTCGTTAGGATAAACAGTACATGCAAACAAAATGATAATCTCGTTAAACTGCCGGGATCAACTGCGACACATGTGGACAGATTTATTTAAGCCAATGAAGATTTCAATAATAATAATAAAAAAACTATAACAATAGATTTCTCTACTTGAGACAGCTTTGAATTAAATAACACTTGATGTTTCATCAAAAACGACTGTTGTTATTAAATATCATACTAAAATAAAGCCTTTCTTGGTTTATAAATAAACTTAAATCAAATACATTAATAAAAATAGTCGCTATAAAGTGACTTCAAATGCAGATCTGAGAATGAGCGGAGGTTGAGAGCAATCGCCATGTTTCAAAGGATTCACAGATACAAACGCTGCTGAGTATGTGATCTAGTTATTCATTTTGAGCCACTATAACACCAATGGAATGAAAAAATAAGGGAATACTGTTTTGTTTCCGAGTTTCTATCCACTCAGTTCAAAAAATTAAAGATTATACAGCGGTAACTGTTAGAACAATTCGGTGCGGTGCAGATCAATAATTTTAATAAATCGTCGATTGACACAGGTTATTCCCGAATTGCACATGTTTATTATAACACAATTCATCAATCTTCACACTGTCCCATGTTGGAAAGTCGGAATATATTTTCAGAAAATTTATAGACAATCGTGCTCTGCAACGCTTGTCAAACTCTGGAAAATTTTTGGGACTGCTTCCTTCAACAAGGAGTGCGATTTTCTTTTCATTTTAAATTATGAATTGAGTTTAGCAACAAAAGAATTTGAGGTTGTGACCGAATGCAATATTCCAGCGTTAGGAGGTTGGAATTATTATTTCCATTGATTCAAACTTGACTTAACCACTGGATACAAACACTATAGCTAAATCTATTGATTCTCTAATGATTTAGTTTGTCGATAAATATTTGCGACCTTTTGGGGCATTTGTGGCACTAATAAAGGATGTGAATGGTGGGTGGTAACGTTCTGAACAGACATTTGGGACTCGATACGCTGTATGGGATCTAAATTTTAACTTTCCATGGTTCCCCTAAATCGTTCCAGACGATGATTGCTTCACATAGGCCGTGGCCGATTTTCTCCTCGTTTCTGGTTTGCAGTCCTCTCCCAGAATTTATTCGTCTCGTTAGCAATTTGACTTACCCATAGCGATGTTGGGTGTTGAATGCTCTAATCGGTGTAATATTTTTGATCTGGTACAAGAAAGACTTCCACGGTCATTAGAATAATTGCCAAGCGATGAGTACTAGGTTTCAAAGATAAGTAATGAATGTGAGAACTACTGATATTAATTAATATGATATTCAGCGAAAGATTTTACAAACGTTGATGATCTCCAATAAAATTGCGTTCTATCTTCCAGTTTTTGTACAACTAGTTTTCTTTTTTTTACCAAACTGCGTATGCAGAAATAGGTCTGCTGTAGATAATGTGTATGCACACAAACTCAAATTTTACGCTAGCCTTAATCGGTGTTGCTGTCTCTCAGCACATACAGGTTTTATATAAAATATGCAGTGCCATGATTGATGCATTCGTCAGCTATCAATACTTGATAAAATAAAACAGATTATTTCGAAAGTTTCAGTTGTATTCAGAAAATATAATTAGATAAAATGTTACAGGTTGGTTTTCGATAACGATTAGTAAAGTTATACAAAAATGACGCCAAAATTTATTGTTAAGAAATTTCTGGTGTATTCTTGGTTAGCATAATTATGAAACAAGAGTGGAAATATTACAGTTTTTATACCTTTTGCTTTTTTAGATGATGGTTATCGACCAGTGTTTCGATTTGATTTCAGATTTCGATTACCGGTAGTCGTAAGCTGTTTTTATTTCTTAGTGTATAAGTTGAATTTGAATGTGGTTGAACAACAATAATTATCTTCTAACAAAGGAACAGCGTTCTAGAAAAGCATAAGCAGCTACTTTTGTATTGGGATGACCTCAGTTTCGATAGGTGAAGGTCTGGATTAAGATTCCGAAGTTCACCAACCTGCTACCGGCGCGCTCGATCCAGTTGGCTGATTGCTGAACGCCCGGAGCTCGCCTTCATTTGCTCCAGATTTCGGTTTTCCATGATTGCTCAACGCTGGAATGGTTCTTTCAAGAAAACAGGCCATAGGCGAAATCCTTCCTGTTTCTTGCCCCCATTCCTCTTCCCACGCTAATGACCCGACGTCGACGAACTATAAGGCCTTAAGACACCGAATCGGAAAAAGCAGAATCACCCATATAAATAGTGACAAGCTCATAATGCGATTACTAGTAGCTTTTACCATCGCTAGCTTTCAAGTAGCAGAAACTCGGAAGCGAGATCCAGTACAGATTGTGGAGAAGAATGTTACCAATATATTTTGGGATAGTGTTTAATATCTGGGACAGCAGTTTTGTTTGTTTCCCCCATTTTTTCTGCTGATTTTTTTTTTTCACATTCGATTTAGAATATTTATACTCTTTTACGAAAGATGTTTGCAATCTATCTGAATCAATACAACGCAGACAACACTGGACAGAAACAACGCTTAATTGAAATCTCTAATGCACAAGGTGGAAGCCAAACCTCAAAACCAAATCGCGCCAGCCACTTCCCACAGAGAGCAGGAGATATCTCTATTTCCAGTCGCGTTCCCTGTGGACCGGTAAAATATTCCTGGCTATATAAACGGTCGCAGCAGTGTTCCAACATTGGGACGAGCCAGGGAATAAATATTTATCATTTTGTAATACGTAACCGGCCATTGTTCACATACACTAGCATTTTTATTATTTAAACTGCTTTCTACCTAAAGCTAATCAAATACTTATTAAATTTCTCAGCATAATTCATGTCCTTCAAATATTGTGAACATATAAATGAAGCACTTCGGAAAAGACAATGATAACATTTGTTTATATCCCCTTCGTTAAACACTTTACAGTTATCTCCTTTTAATTAATATTTAAAAAATTGGCCGTATTTTTTTCTTCACTTTCGAAAGGGACCAGGTTCAAATCTCAATCGTGGCGTATCGTCCGTCCTGGTTATACTTTTTAGACAGTTTTCCGCAAATCAGCTAAATGAATCACCAATTTCCGTCTCAAGAATTTACAAAATGCAGGACATGGCCTACAGTGTTCCTCTGTTAACCCTACACTCCTAGAAAAGCGTAGCTGGCAGCGAGAAAACCATGGGAAGACCTTGAAGAGGCGTTTCCCAGCTGTGGTACACTAGGCGTAGTAAAAAAAGAAAAGTTTGTGTAACGGGGCACACAACAAGAGGAATGTTCCCATTGTTTTCGTACGTAACTTTCTTCCTAAGATTAATCTGCTACAAGCTTGTTCTCTTTTCAGGTGATACGTTTTATAGGGAGTTTAATGATTTGCTGTCAACATATAAAACAGTATAAAAGTAACTACAAATGTCATTATATACCCCGTCCGGGCATCCAGATTTGGTTTTTCCATGGTTTCCCCAAATCACTCCAGGCGAATGCCTGGATGCTTGCTTCAAAAAGGCCATGGCCGAATTCCTGCCCGTTCCTTGCCCCCAGTCCCATCACGCCTCTAATGACCTCGACATCGACGAGGCTTAAAGCCACAAGTAAAAACAAAAATTATTATATACATAGACGTATCTGGAGGATCGCTCTGTATAACACGATTTCTCCACGTTTTCTCGAAATAAGCCTGGTTTTCAGGCAGACAGAAGTTCGCAGGGGACTTCAAACTACGTAATGATGACATTAATTTATATTCGTTAGCGCTTTCCAAAGTTGTGATTGCTCTAGAAACTATTTTTGATATATCGTTATTTAAAGCTTGTAATGGTATCACTCTTTTTGTATCGCACGACACACAATATTTCGCTTCGAGAATAGAAGAACAAATGGTGATCAGTAGGTGGCAAAGACTCGCCGAGATTTAATTTTGCAAATAGAAAGAGGATTTGTATTAGAATGATAAACTAAACTGTTAGCTTTACAGATTATTGCAGGATTTAGTGGTCTTGATCTTGACGCCGTCTTGAAGTTCTTGGCGGTGCGCAAACTTCGTATCTTCCCTTTACCTTGGCAAAGTTAGAAAGTAATTTGCGTGCCATTTAGGCTGTAACGACGTGGCGTTTTATCAGGTTCGTGCACCTGTGTCAGAGAACAGAAAACTGTCACAGCCTTTTATGCTGATCTCGGATATGAGACAAAATACTGTATGAACAGCAAACTAACTTAAAGGTACTGAAATTAAAATTCTGCTCCATCTAATTAGCTCTTGCAGCTCCTTCCTGTTTATAATGGAAGAATGATCGTGAAGCCAATAGCGCTGATAGGAATATTACAACGAGCTTGTCGACCTATCTTTCAATATCCAGTTAAGTCATAATGCTTAGTGTGCTGCTGTCTTATGGGGATAAGTATTCTGGAGTTAGTTTCTTTAACTGAGAACCTCTACGAGCTAGATGCCGATGCCTGCAGTACCTTGAACATATTTATGTTTCTACAGCCCAAGTCACGAATTTTATTGTTTACCTACGTGACAGTTGCAAACGCAAGTGGCTTAAGGGAATGTGCCACATCTGGCCCGAACAGTGACTGCTGTGGCTAAAAGTGTGGGATTCCAGCTTAAAAGGAATTATAGATGCAGAAAGGACGGAAGTGCGGGCTCAAGCGAGCCTAGAGTGATTCGCAAGTCCATGTGAATAATCTCTGAAAACAGCATGGAATCACGTACGAATGTAAGTGCAGTGGGAATGACCCTGCCCTATCACAGGACAGGTGTTGTAAAAAATGGAAGAAGCCAGGTTGGGGATGAGCGTTCGGAGGGGCAAAGAAGTTGATCACGTTGCTAAGATATGTCCTGCTAATTAATATTAAAGTTTATAAATTGTCAGCTAAACTACCAAACCACACAATCTACTGTGCTTAAGTGTTTTACGCGTTCAGTAAGGATTATTGCTCCTATCTTTAAATCTCTCTGTTATTTTCACAATGATTTTGTGTCTTTAGATGCAGAAATTAAAATTTAGGCATTCTGCTTTTTCTATTGTCGATCTTAACTCGTAAGCGTATTGTGTACTTTATGTTACAGAGAAAAACAGTCGCTTCCGCAGATGACACGTAAGTTCAGTTTTTGCGAGCACGTTACTTCGCATTATTAATATTATGAAACTGGACAATATCAGATCATACATAGCCTAGATTCTCATCACGGTTTGTAACTAAGAATTTGTCCAATGCTTCCTACTTGATGGTTAGTTCAAGCGGTTGTAAGGTTTTTTTTTTTTTTTTTTTAATGGCATTTGGCAACGAAGGCCATACAGCCAGCTCAATGTAATTTTTGTAGCTTTCAGTGTATAAGTCGTCATCAAGTATATATATTGTATTTTTCCAATGTATGGACGCCACAGGACGGACAGGACATTCACACAGACACACAACACTTAAACATCCATGCCCGCGGCCGGATTCGAACCGGCGGCCTTCGGCACGCGGAGCTAGCACTCTAGCCCCTACGCTACCGAGGCCGGCTCGGTTGTAAGTTCTTGGAACAATAGGGGGAGCTTACGTGTTGCCACCTGTCTGCGATTTGTGTTACTTATGTTTTCTATGATATGTGTATGTTTAATTTGTGAAATGGCTCGCCTATGTGGTGGAGATGGGGACCGTCCCAGGATTTTCCTAAAAACAGCAATCAGGACGGCCAGTACGCGGATCCAGGACTCGATCCTAAAACCGAGCGTGGTGGGTGAGCGGCTAACGCTCTGGCCTCGCATTCGGGAGGACGCGGGTTCGAATCCCCGTCCGCGTATCCAGATTTGGGTTTTCCATGGTTTCCCCAAATCACTCCAGGTGAATGCCGAGATGCTTCCTTCAAAAAGGCAATGGCCGAATTCCTTCCTGTTCGTTGTCTCCAGTCCCATCCCGCATCTAATGACCTTATCCGTCAACGAGGCGTAAAGTCAAAAGTAAAAAAAAAAAAAAAGGTCGATCCTGGTCGCGTTGTACCACTGCGATCCAGTGTGGTGGCACGGAACCATCCTGGCGGGTTAGTAATTTGTATTATATTTTTTAATAAATTATGATTTGTATTGGAGCATTACTCTCATTGTTTTTACTTAGGTGTACTGGTGAAGCGAAATTAGTTTAATGATTTAAATATTCCTGGATTCTCACATTTTTCATTTATTTTTTACTACGGTATCTCTCTAATGCGCCATTTGAAGTTGTCTACTATGGTCCTTGTAGTCAAGCTCAGTGTTTCTCAACCTTCTTCAACCCGAGGATCGGTAAAATGTCAAAATAATTCTACGGGCCACTAAGTTACATAAACATAACTTTTTGACTATATACATTGTAACGGATATACGTTCCGTTAAGGTAGTTAGATAATAAAATATAAAAATATTTATTTTGTACGTAGAGAATATACAGTGAATGCTAAAAGATGGTAAGAATTTCCAGTCTTTGATATCAGTCTTTGATATTTCGAAATGTGTCTGGTTATTTACATCGTACATCGCTGGTGTACAGTCTGCTTACACGGCCGCTATATTTATTTATTTATTTATCAATCTTGTTTCATGTATCCCTGCTGAGGAAGGACCTCTGGGATGTGAAACATGTCATCGTTAATACACATACATACAATATGGGTCCCTAATCATAATGGAAACAATCATATGTTCCAAAGACAAATAAAGGGAATAAAAATAAACATTAATTTTTACAACTGAGTTTTGCAAAAGGTCATATTGAATACAATTAATTATTTTGTTCAAATTCTTGAATAGAATAGAAGGATTTGCCAGTAAGATAATTTCTCAATTTGTCTTTAAATATATTTTTATTATCTGCAAACTGTTTTATACTCTTGGGAAGTTTATTAAACAGATGTATCCCAGAATAATTAACTCCTCTTTGTACTAATGACAGAGATGTTTGTGTTTTGTGCAAATTATTTCTGTTTCTTGTATTTGAAATTTTTTAGTTGTGAATCAGATGTAAACGGGTTAAAACGTTCTGTGACAAAGCACTTTAGAACCAGACAACAGCTTTAGTATAAGTAAATGACTTACATAAGCCAGTGGTAGGTTATAGTATGTTGCTATTTGGAACAAGTTGTATTTTATCATTTTTCTTCTTCATCACCTTTTCCCAACATTTTTTAGTCGGCTGCCATCGATGAGTTTCCCTCATCCTCGGCACAGTCAATTTTGGACTTATGGTTATGTGACTCCTTGCTGACTCCCAAGCATTTCATACCTATTGTCACGTCGTACTAAGTACTGTACTAATAGAGGAAGTGAAGAAGTGTTGCCGTCTATCTGTGGAACGTGTAAGGGGGCATCCATAAATTACGTGAGGTGTTTTTCCGGATTTTTGGACCCTTCCCCCTTTCTGGTGAGACTTCGTGAGATCTGGTCCGACCCCCCCCCCCTGTGGTGGGATCTGGTGCGAAAGACACCGCCCCCTTATAAATCGCAACTTTTTGAGACCTTTTTTTCTTTTAGGTCTCACCCCCAAATTTCGACGAAATACCCCCCTAAAATCGATTTTCGCGTCATTTGTAGACTTTTTTTTTAGCTCTACAGCCCAACAAAAATTTCAAAAACCTCACGTGAGATTTCCTTTAAGCCCCCCCTACCTCCCCTTTTGTGAGATTTCGCCGGACACCCCGCCCCCCCCCTTTTATTTCACCTCACGTAATTTATGGACGCCCCCTAACTATGATCAACGTGTGATTAGTATATTTTTTGGTTTGTGAAATGTGTAGTATATGAGGCAGATTTTGGGGACCGTCCCCCCTTTTGCCTTGGAGACAGTGGAAAACCGCAGTCAGGACGGCCGGTACGCAGAGGTCCCGGTCCGTTGTACCTCCAAGACCCAGTGTGCGGCGACACAGTGCACTGAGAGTGGGTCATTATTACATAACAAATGTACAAGTATGATTTGAATTACTGCCGAAAAACGGAATGAAATTGGAAGTAAACTATTAAAAATGATTTATACATTGAACAGACTCTTAATATTTACAACCAAATCAAAAATAATACTGTGGCTGCTGACCACAGGTTGATAATTGCTCTCTCTAGCGGTACAAAAGGTAATCAGCTACAGAGACATGAATATTTTTCTTTGTTTCTTCCCCTGTGTTACTGAGCTAGCCAACTGATCTCTTCGTTGTGCAGTGGCCATGAAATTACGGTCCTTCACCTCCTTGGGCTCACTGTGCTGAAAGTGGAAACAGAGCTTGTATAATTTTAACGGATATGCTAACTTGAAAATTTTTCGCTTTTTGCCCGTGACTCCGTAATTCTGTGCTTGATGTTCGTTGGGAAGTGAGAATAAGATCATCTGATAACGTTAAGAAGTTCTGCTTTGGTCTAAGGACGGCACCAGCATCGATTGAACATGTTATTTCAGACCAGTTTCACTGATATGGAAATGTGCATTACCAAAAATATAACAGTTTCTTCAAAGCAACTTCACAACACAACCAGATAAGCTGTTAACTGCTTCGTAATCTTCAGCTTCAAATGCTACATTATTACATTATAATGACCAGAACTTCTCTTTCTATCTTACAGTATTCAGCGAAGAAAAAAATTGTTAACACAGTAAAATCAGATAAAGAGGGAATACTATCTGATTTTGTGATTAAAACAGTTAAAATTCTTAACGCAGTTTTATTGCTTGTCGTATGTACGTGTCGCATTAGATGTTATTTCTGCCTGTACAATTGTCAGTGATTTACATTCTTTGAGGATATTTCTTTATGATATAGCTGGTAGACCGAAATGTTGAAGCTTGTCTGTTAAAATTCCGCGATTGTAGGTGTGTCCTGACAGATTTCTCAACAAGGTCTAGGCGTATTCTCCACACGTGTTTCTGGGAGTAGGGTGAAGAGTTAAATGGGTCAGTGGTAAGGGTTAAGGTAGGGAATCTAAAGTTCCCAACATTTGACTTTCCTCCTTCTGTTCCCTTTTGTGTATGTGAACTTTGCTATGACGCTCTGTGTTTCAAACTTTATATATCGTACCTAGATTATGAGAACACTCAAATTTCTAAAACATTTCTCTAGGTAACGTTTATCTAATAGGATTAATGGTAGAGATTGAACGACTACATATTATGCGGAATGAGATACCAGTTGAAGCTCTATTACTCGGTCGGTAAGACTGTATCGGAAAACACTATCAATTTCCGCTACAAATTGTATCGTTTATGGAGCTGACATACACTGCAAACGTTCTCTATTTGTTGATCAGTTTGTCAAACCATAAAAAAATTGTACTGCGAAATAAATCGGCAGTGGGAGTGGACATTGAGCAGCCATGTTAGATTCATTTCAGCACTATACCTGGGAAAACGTTGAGATTTGAATGTAACTTCTATGTTTTAACTTCATGCAAGTCGTTTTGCATTTACCAAGTGATGCCTATGCGTCTGTTTATAAACGAGCTTTCTATATGCAACAGAAGAAAAATGCGTGTTGTGCAGTCTTGATGCATGCAGAGTACACCGTTCTGACTGATGGCCAATGATCAATCTCGATGTTTCAGCAAGTTGTTAAGCGTTTAGTCCGTTTCTGAATATAGCGGAAGCCACTGAAAGACACTTAACTACGATAGAGGCTGGCAATAAACCGACTTGGAACCATATAGATACCAACTGTCTCGGCAGACGCACGGAAGCGTAAGTCGATGTCCCTCAATGTTAATTTAGAGCCTCGTGTAGCTGTCTTGTAAGATAACCACTGCCGCCACAATCTTTGGCAGAGGCGACCAACTGTTACTCTTTATCCGAAAGCGTTTAAATGTCAAGGATGACGAAGGTGTTGTCGTATTGAAACCGTGTCGACATCAGCTTCCAGACTAGTTTCTCATTACGTATTCAACAAGAGAGCGCCAGATCGCATTTCAGCCTTCGTGCTCGACTGCAGTTCCGCACACCGGCTCGAAAACTGACTCGGCACCGAGAACCAGATCAGGTATCGACCAGGCTTGCCAACACACCGGCTACATTTCTACTTGCTACCTGATACTGACCGTTCACCCTAACACGGTCTCTCTTTCTTACGATCTTCATAAGTTTCAATTAGTCAAATAAGATGAATTACAGATTTCAGAACTGCTCTTCGATTCTTTAATTCAATTGTTACAAAATAATTCTACTATTATCTTTGCCACATGAGGGGATCGAACGGGCGAAAAAAAATATCAAATACTAAATTGACTTAACGGTTTAATACTTATAAGTTCTTTATTCAGATTATTCTCTTTTTCTGATTTATTTCCAGTTCTGTCATTCTCTCAAAACTCGGGGTAATAAAATACATTTAAAACAATTGGGAGTTTAGAAAATATAATTACACCTTTGTGGAAATATAATCGATCTCGCTGGGCTATTAGGTTTCACTTATCTCAAGCTAACTATAAATCGCGTTACCCACTGCCGCCCAACCACACAGAGCCTATCCATGCCAGAGATCGAGTGTGGTGGATCTTACGTGGTGCAGTTACGTGAAAACAAGGAGTCATTAAAGGGCTGCCGGCATGAAGAGCACACTCTTGACCAAACAAAAAATTCTTCCGGACAAACGTGTCTTTTGAACATATGGATCATTCTGCTATGTCCTCATTATTAGATTTAACAGATTTTACACCTCCTCACACCAGGACTAGAGTCCCCTTAATCCCAGATTAAAGCAGCGAAACAAGGAGGTAACTTTTGCGTCCCTATACTAAGTGGACTTTAGTTTATTTGACACCCAGCTTTCAACAGAAAAGGAGCTCATTACTACGATTCATTCTGACTGGTACCTTGTTTCATACTGTAGTAACTTTTTTCCTAACGCCAGGTGTTCGGATATGGATTGTTTGAGCTACTTACAATTTGTGTAATGAGTTTCGTTAGTAACAAGGCAACATATTGGAAAGTGTCGATTTATAAAGAGAGAAATCTCATCTTTTTATTTCAATTGGAAAAGTCCTATTCATTTATTAATTCTATTGGTAATGTAAAAATCTGCACGTATCTTAAAAAACGAGGTAGTTGCTATTTATCTTTACTAAAATTATGAAGTAAATTTATTTCAATGACTATTAGTTTACTAAAAAATTATATCGGTTTTAAGTCATTCCTTTACTGCACAACTTTCCCAGTTTTCTAGAAATATTTACCTTCCCCAATCGGAATTTTACAGAATTTTATAAAATAATATGTATAAAAAATGCAATATAACATTGACCAGAAAGTTTTTCCGTTCTCTTTTTCGGTTATCTACGCATCTTATATATATATATATATATATATATATATATAATGGCTTTCGGCGGCTAAGGCCATTCAGCCAGCTCAATGTGATCATTTTTTTTTTTTTTATCTTCCAGTGAACAATTAGTCATCCAGTGTACATCGTATCTTTCTATGTATGGACACCACAGGACGGACAGGACATTCACACAGACACACAACACTTAACATCCATGCCCGCGGCCGGATTCGAACCGGCGACCTACGGCACGTGGAGCTAGCACTCTAGCCCCTACGCTACCGAGGCCGGCATCTACGCATCTTAAGTGCTGGCTTTGCCCTTCTGTGTCCATCTTTCCTGCACGAAAGGTCAGCGTGACCTTTGCCTTTGAAATGACTGTCTTTAGAAGGACTAGCTGGAAATAGAACTTGCGTTAATTACACTTGATTAGTAATAGAAGTACAAATTTAATGAGAACTCCCATACCTAATAGCGAAGTTAATTTAGCTTCACTTGGCAGTCAAGATATTACTAATATCAGAGTGATAAGTTATAAACAATTCTCTGCCGATTAATAATTTGGATTACATTTAGCTTCACTGTTAATCAAGTCTGAAAGCAATCTTTTCCGAAGGAAGGACAAGAACTTTAGTCATGTCAGACATAATATTATCTGACTGCACTACATGAGGTTGAACTTCATTAGTCTCAGAGAAGGCTTGGCGGTCGTTAGCGGACGAGTGCGGTTGACATCGCAGAACAGTAACGTTCTTCACTCGTCGTTTGCTGCTTTCGTGGAAAATACTGCAACTATCATTGTGACGTGAGATCACTCAGAGAAGGAGATTTACTGATAATAATGAGTTTCTATTAGTTTTTATCCGTCTAGTGCAGCTAAAATAAAAACTTTGTTTTGGCTTACATGTTTCGATTTATTAGAACATCTTCGATGCTTGTTACATAGGCCTGTTGGAAATACCTGAATGGGCCATCTAACATGTTGATAGTTAGGACTTTCTCTTTAGCTGTATATGCGACATACGTTTAAATTCACATATTGCCATTGCAATTTGTTTGTTTACGACGATTAAATGCATAAATTCAAGTAAGGAAAAGAGCAGCTGATTTTTACGATCTATTTTCTGTAGCAGTAACTAGAAACAGTTAACAACATAACCTCAGACTTTTTTTGGAAAACATAAGAAACTCTGAGAAAGTTTACATGAAACTTAAGAAATCGAAAAATATATCAAACAAACAAATAATCGTTATAAGTTTTTAAAATTATACTTTCCTTAGAAACTTTTTCATAACAACACAAAATTTACGTCATTTTTGACTAGCTTTGTTGAAGCAATTGCAAGTAGTACAAAAACGGAGGGCAAAGATAAAAAACATATTATTGCCAGGCAGAGATGTGATGTACATTGTCTCATTGCGAATCTGTTTTAATCATTATGTATTCTGTGTATTTCCCATTACCTATTGTGAAAGAAGTAGCGAAATAACGAAGGTTGTTGTGGTAATTATTAGGATTTTGGGGCGCGTCGACAGCTAGGTCATTAGCTTCCTAAAAATAAATAATAATAAACAAAACTCAGATGGGAATTTACTGTGTACAAAGGTAATTTTTTTATAAGAACGTATAAGGTAGTTATCGGTAAGCACGATAAAACTTTATCTGTAGTAACGCAGTCTGCCTGTGTAACGTGCATAACCCTAGTAGGTCATGAATAATGTGAACGTCAAATGGCGCACAGCAGACAGGGAGAACAATATGGGAAGGCGGCCTCTGCCACGGAGCGAGCAGATCGACTTTCCGGGTGTGATCAACTAGGCCAGGCGGCTTCATCGAGCGAGCCGCACGCTATCAGACGACGCCCCACCGCGTCGCTCGATTCGACGCTCCGGACGTAAACGAGGTCGAAATCGTTAATCGGTGGACCCGCGAGGCGGTATGCGGGCAGGATTAACTAGCTACTGACATCTCGATGTACAGGAGTGCCTCTCTTCATCTAACCAGCTCGTAGTGTAGACCCGAGAAACAAAACGGGCGATCGCATTGTCTTCAGACCGCGCGTGGTGGGTGAACGGTTAACCTTCTGCCCTCGCATTCGAGAAGACGTGGCTTCGAATTCCCGTCCGGGCATCCATATTTGGGTTTTCCATGGTTTCCCAAAATCACTCCAGGTGAACGCCGAGATGCTTCCTTCAAAAGATCGTGGATGAATTCCTTCCCGTTCCTTGTCCCAGTCCAAGTCCCATCCCACCTATAATGACCTCAACGTGGACGAGGCGTAAAGCCATAAGTAAAAAAAAAAAAAAAAAACTTTCAATCTGGATGACACATTTGCGAATTACATCACGTGGTATGTTACTCCTACTTGTTTCAGATACGGAAAACTATTTTTTGTGTAAAAAAGTGCTTGCCTTTTATTCAGCATGATTTATTTCAACTAATTTAGTGATGGCTAGCATCGTTCACTCGCTTGTCTTATCTCTGAGTGAACATGGTTGTCATAGAGGAATTTTAAAGAATGTCTACGAAGTCACGCTACGGTTATAATTAAAAATATCACGTAAACTATATTAGAAAGAGACAGGCGCAATTTAGCAAAAAATTCTACATCTCTCATAGTTTTCTTTACATATGTTACATACTGATTGAAACTTACGCAAGCTTTGCAGACAAATGACCTTCTCGCGCGTGCTGAATTTGCTGCTTTCGTGCTGGCCTCAATCGAAGAGGACAATGGGTACCAGCAGAAGGCGAAGTTGTCTGGTGAATCACTTTGTGTCTGAGCAGGTTAACTCTCATAACGTTCGGATATGGATATCTGTAAATTCACACATCAATTGCGAACATGTTCGTGGGAGTCTCCAAAGCCAGCGTTTGCTGTGCTCTTATGCACAATAGGGTAATCGGAGAAGACGATTACAGGGGTAATTTACTGCGACATTATTCATGAGTACCTGCTCCCTCAGATGTTTGGCATGCAGCCAACCATAATGTTCCACAAGACGGCGCAGTAGCTCATTCGTCTGGTGATGTTAAGCAGCTCTTGAACAGCATTTCCCTGGGAGGTGTACTAAACGCCTGACCCCCACGCTCCCCTCATATAACCCCCTTGGATTATTTATTGTGAGGATACGTCAAAGATCGTGTCTACGAAATCCCTGTTTCAGATCTTGCAATACTTGGCAGACGGATAGTTGCTGTTGTACAAACGGTTGCTGTTAATTAACAGCGTGTATGATTGGAACTGGAATATCGCATTTAGGGGCAACTAGAGATGCACGTGGGAAAGTGTAGAGAATGTAAAGAAAATTTGAGAAATCTACAACATTTAAAAAAAAGTTAAAACCGTATGTCCTTCTCTCATATGTTTACAAGGTACGTTAGCGTGATGTCGTCGACATCCTGTACAGTCACATAAAAGTTCCGCTTGTGTGTATTGTGTTCAGTGGTTAGTTTGCACATATATTCGACCATTCCAGAAGCAACTTACGATGAACGGCGTTAGTGGTTGCTGTTCAGCCAACGCTTTCTCAGTACTGACTGCAATATCTGTCCGTGTACGTTCTGACATTACGAATGACCGGTGATCAAGTTCACATTTCTGTACATCTGCATACCTGCCGTTGGGGAAAAGATAAATCTGTCACTTGCTTTACGAAACAATCAACTGTGAAGGTATATTCTGAAGAGATTAAAAAGTAGCGACTAAATGCGTGACGTTATAAGATAAACGTATTGCAGTACGGTAAATTTTGTTTAGAAGTCCTTATTATTCCTTCAGTACACGACTGGCAGTAATTTCCAAAGGATTTTTGTGCTCGTAACAGAAATTAACAACAGTAAAAAAAGTTTATACATGTTTCTCAGAAGAAGTTTTTTTTGTTTTTCAGAAGGTTGGAAGATGACTTTTCCGTCACATTTGGGTACAAAATATAACACTCGAAAAGATGAGTTTTGAAGGCACTGCGTTACTTCTGGACAAAAACTTCTGTCATTGTTGCATTTTCTGGATCTGTTTTACGAGTATAATTGCAACAGTACCCTAAAAGACTCGTTTAATGCTGTGTCCCAAAACGTTTAATTCCGATTAAAGAAAATACTGATTTCTTAGACAGCGAATTTTGTTTGGTTTTCTTGTGGTCTTTCTTTTAATGGTATTATATAATTATTTTCTACTGTCATCGTCACGTACTTCCTGCTGAGGCATTAGGAATTCTATTTAAGGTTTAAAATGCTGAATGGTAATTCGGATGGCTTTATCGCGGCATTGTAGTCACTCGCTCTATTGTTTCTCGTTTGATTTGTGTTGAGGCTTCCGATCGCGAAGGTCCCTGCCGCCTACAGTGACATCGTCCGGCTTGGGAAAATGCTAAGCGTATCTAAGCTTCCAATCTCCATCATAGTATGGAAACCAAGGTCATTATTTGCCAATACAAAGAACAATAGACCGACTAGGAGGTTCTAGTGTGACAAAAGTCTTCCTTTTTAATAGTGAGTGTTCTGCTAGCTCAATGGCGTTTAATTGGATCTCCATAGATCCACGATTCAAATCCCGGCTACTGCCGAAAAATTTTGTTGGAGCTGATCTTCAGCTTTGTGAACAGTGCTATAGATGTCGCTTAGTCAGGACTGCAAGCTAAACTGCAGGTCCCGGAGAAAAGGAACTTCCCTTCCTAACTCTTACACACTGCCGCGGGAAGAGATGCTGGATAATGCAAAGAGAGAGCCTTCTAATTATGGAGATTTGCAGATGTCAGTAAATCTTAACTTTTTAGGACCACTGTATCTCTTTAAACAGTTTGCAGTTTGGTGTCTTATTGTATATCTGTGTTTCAAAAAGTTTTTTTGAGAGCGGTATGACAGGAATAGTAATTAAGTGATTCATTTAAAATTTTAAACGTTATACTTAAAAACTCTCTTGTCTTTCTTAATTTTTAAAGACGTGTCATAATTCAGAATACGTTTTCCGAAATCGAGGGAAAATCTACAGTAATGTTGTCTAATAGACTAGAATGGCATTGTTAATTCTGATAACAATCATACGAATGGATATTATACTTTGTTTCTAAGGTATGCACATGATGATTTGTATGGTATTCATATAGATATATCAGATCTCGTATTTAGCATGTGCGTTACTGGTTTGCAGTTTACCGTAAGAATATTTATGGGTTTTAAACAGAGTGATTCAGGAGGAATGGTAAATACTAAAAGCGGTGGTAGTATGAACAATATTTAGTAAAAAAGTTCATCTAAATATGTGTCCGATTTCCATTCGTTTTGGAGATTCAGGTGCTGGAATATTATGCATAAATTGAACCTCAGAAAATGATAAAGAGCACACAAATAACTTATTGGAGTACTTTATACACAACAGTAGAGACAAATTTTTCGCATTGTAAACACTGCTACTCTCATAAAAGTACACCAAGACATACTCAGAAGAACTACACGTACTGATGCGAACAGAGCTGCAAAGTGTATTGAAGTAGATGGTGAGATTTTCGAACGTTTAATTTAAACTCTTTTAAAATATGCGTGTGTCCTTCGATATTTACCATTTGTACTGATTCACCCCGTACAACAACTATTTGTAATTTACTCAGTAAACGCAAATATAAAAAATTACCTGTTCTGTTAGGATGCATGTCAGCGGTGACTGAGAGAAGGGGGGGGTGGGGGAGGAGAGAAAACCAGTCATTCAAAATTCAAACTATAAACATTGTATTTGTTTCTGGGTTTTTTAATAAAATAAATCATTATGAATAAATGATGATGGGTATACTGGATACTGGTGAGCTATCTTTTATAGGCGACATTGCCTGTTCGTTATACTTCTTTCTTCTTGTATAATTATATGTAAACAAATCTCAGATGCTGAAGTTTATTTCCCGACTACTATATGAAGAAATATTTTTACAATTCGATTTTACAATATAGTTCCATGCTGTTTTGTTCTATGTTTTCTGTCAACATGTTTATGTCAAACTATTGTGTAATGCAGTTTTTAGCTATCACGACGATTGTAGAAACTACAGCTGGCTGCGTATTACTTAACACTACTCATATCTGCTGCCTTGCTCACAGCCGGAAGTGAGTAGTGCACTCTCTCTTTGACACTGAGAACTGGTCTTGAAATTTAATCGAACGGTAAAAGTAGAGCGACGATGTCTCATAAATTCGTGTAAAGGAATGAAAATATTTCAGTTCAATTTTATACGAATAATGTATATCAAAATTATTTTTGTAGTCAAGTATCTTCGTGTAACACTTCCTCGTTTCGCCTTTAATTTATGTAACCGTATCGTACCATTCGTAGTAACAGATAGTTTTGGCATTGAGAAATTTTCTATTCTGTTTCTTTGGCAGATTCCAACAATTTTATTTTCACTCTCTGCGCACGCAGCAACATTTATTTTGTGGGTCTTCAGTTCGCATGGACTATATTGCCTGTGGAAAGGCTGTAGGTTGTCTAGTAAATAACTTGTCCTCTACTGATCGCTGGGTATAAAACAACGCACGCTCAAGGCGTTAATATAAACCGCAATCGCTTTTTGTCCCTTAACGGTCTAAGGTCGCGGGTGAGCTTAACTGCTTCCCTATGAAATCCGGGCGTTGCTATAATCTCAGGACAAGGTAGATTATTCAGAGCCTGTTGAATGAAGCCTAACGTTTTGGAGAACTTCGGTTCGATTTCCGGTTCGAGCATCTATATTACGATTTTCCATGGTTTGCCGAAATCAATACTGGCGAATTATTTCATGAGAGCATGGCTGAATTTCTTTTTCGTCCTTGCTCCAATCTGCTCCCAGCTTAACGTCGACGAGCCGTAAAGCCAGCCTTGTTAGTAAAAAGGGACGTTTTTGCCTCTGAATCAGTATTTTGATGTGTATATGTCTGTCGGCAAAGCTCAGAGGTCTATCACGAAAATCATTGGAAGAATTTGAAAGTGATGGTTCCAAAGATAAGATATGGTTGCACAGCCTACATGAGAACGTATCCGGCCTTATAGACAAACCCTACCTGATTACGTTCCATAGTTCACTCGATGTTGAGTCCATCTTCCCACGAATCCGCGTGCCCAGTCGCGTGATATCGTTACTTATGACCTGAAATATTATTCAGCCTTCGCGAAGCAAGTGTCAATCTATAGTCTGCATTCTAGAGTTTTAATATGAAATGAGACTGAAGAATAAACATTTAATATTTTACCTTGTAAACTTTAATTGAAGAAAAGGTTGTTACAATATCAGAATATTGACAAAAAAAAAAAAAAAAAGAAACTAAGTCAAAAATGAAAATCTATGCGAATAATACCACTGCATAGCAGATCTCATGCTGATTAAAAAGATGACATGTACACTATGAATGTGTGAATACATGAGTCATCGTAAAGACTGAATTTTGAGAGGAATAACTTGTTTAACCCAGAATCCTTTTGGCAATGTCTACGGACAAAATCCTGAATTTTTAAATAAAATGATGCTGCGTTACGGTGGTTAATGTATTTCCTACGCGGTTAAAGCTAAGCCAGTTGGCGCAGGCCTTTGTTTCTTATCCTTGGCTCTGTGAGCGTGCTAACTAGTTCGCCGCTCTTCGACTTAATCTCTGTAAAACAATCTCTCAACTCATTTTCACAGCAGGTTGAGTTCCGGGAGGCACGAAGGCGGGAGCTTGTTTTTGCAGCAAGACCTTAATGTGGAGTCAACAAACCTGAAACCTAGGATACTGCTGCTATCGGGAGACTTCAGAAACGATCGCGTAACCTATAACAAAATTACTGTACATGATTAAGGAACAGAGATCAATGCCGTAAGCAAGATTTAATGAAAATGACGGGAAAGTAAGCCCATCATTTAAAGAGTTTGAAGGCAGGAGAGATTCGAAAATAGATAAAGTCCATTTTCCCAATAATCCAATTTAAGTTGATAAATCTTTAATTGTGTTGTCGGTCATCTTAGAAGAGAAATAATTAATCAGTAATATAATGTCACAGATTCTCCAGCTGGCGAATAGATTAAAGTGCTTTTTATTGCTAAGGCGTTCAGTTTTTTATCACTCAAATGGATGTATACTTTAGAACGGAGTTGGTGAAGCATAAAAGCTTGCTGCTGGCTACACCACCTCCATCGTAGTACCGACGTTAGAGAACATAATGAACATGTCTTACTACAGTCTTAAGGTTCCATTATTCATAAGTTTTTCTGTCACCTTCTGTCCGTTTTATTTGCCAAAAGTTTGGTGGATTGCGCTGAGTCGCAATTATAGAGTCGAAGATCCAAACTAACGTGGTGGGCGTAAAAAGTATCACAATGGTGGTAACATTACACGATATGCTCCTTCGGCATAAACCTTAAAGACCTGTTATAAAATAATGGTGAAAAGGTGCAAAGCATTGGAGTGGACGAGAAAGTGAGTCGCTGGATGCAGGAATTCTTAAAAAGTAGGAAGCAAACGAGAGTGCCACAGGGTAGTCTATTGGGACAATTGCTGTTCATTATGCTAATGAACGTGTTGGTGGTTTACAGTTAAAAGTAATGTTGTTTGGCTGTTGACATTTTATACAATAGGATTATAACGGAAAAGGGCGTTGAACAACTACAGGCAGATTTGAACAGAACATCTTGCGGATAGGTCAACGTGGAATAAATACAGGGTGGTCCAGAATTCATGGTACAAACTTTAATGGTAGGTACAGGACATTGTAACAATGATTTATTGTATAGGAATGTATGGTCGCAAGTGACTCACACCTACGTGACGCGCAACAGTTCTTGTGCTTGACTCGGGTATATCAGCCATAATGTTCGAGATGCTTTCTTCCAGTCTTGGACTGCGTACAGCTCTCGATCGACCAGCCTTATGTCTGGTGAGATGAAACGCACCTGTTTCACTAAGTTGACGATGTAACCGTTGAAAAATTCTGTGATCCGGCATTCGTCGATCAGGAATCTGCGCGCGATACATTCGTAACGCAGCTCTGCCGTTACCATTCGCACGGCCGTACATGTAATGCATGTCTGCTTTTTCGGCATACGTAAAGTCACCCATCGTCTACGGCAGCACAATTGTGAATGGCGCTTTTCCCTACTGCGATGCATCATGTTGAACGGCGGCTAGACATCTACTGCCCTCTACCGGCAATGCTACCAACCGATCACTCCATTTCTCTTTCGTTTTATTTCCCCTGTTTGCGCCTCACCGCGTCACTTGCGACCATACATTCCTATATAATAAATCATTGTTACAATGTCCTGTACCTACCATTAAAGTTTGTACCATGAATTCGGGACCACCCTGTATTAATGCCAAGAAAAGTCAGCCGATTAGCTACAAATATATAAGGGAAAGAATTGTTTCTTGAAGCCCTTAAGTGTAAATATCTCGTCATAACATTTGATAGTAGATTCCATTGGGTAGATGATAGGGAGAGGTATCAGATTCCTTCATTTATTACAGAAAATGATGAAGCAATGTACGTACCACACATGTGGGAGAATTGGATTGTAAAACCTGGGTCAGACTATTGCTGTAATATGGTGGTGTATTGTTCAACCTTCATTTTGTGCGTCAAAAACAGAATATGGACAGAGTGCAAAGGAGAGCAGATTTTTTTGTGGAAATTACCAGAGAATATATTCAGTAACCGATATGATAAAGGTGCTGAGTTGTTCTTAATTGAAAGCTAGCAGCCTTGTGGAGAAAGTGCTGGTAGTTTATAAGGCGTGTGTTGGCGATAAGGCTTGGATAGACATAGGAGAAGAATTAGGAGTAGAACAAGAAAGGTAAGATATGACTATGACCACAAGCTAACTCTTGTTTCACGCATAACAGAGTGGGAAAAAATGTTTTTGAAACTGAAGAGAATAAGGGATTGGAATAAATTGCCAAGGAAATAATCAACAATACAGCAGAATCATTTAAAGAATGTAAAATTAAAATTCTTAAAGGGCAAAAGTAAGTGGGTGGTGATATTGCACTAAAAAAATATACGATTGTAGCGGATTGGTAGTTGGGCAGATTAATTGCTTACCTTTCATGATTTATAATCGCCACCTTCCACTATCTTATGCAAAGCACATATATTAATTTCAGGAAACAGAGGTGAAACCATTACTTCTGTTATTAATATTTTAAAAGATCCTAAAATATTGGTTTATTTGGTACTCATTACTGCATACAGACAGAGGTATATTTACCATCAATCTTAAACATCTGTCTATGCAAAATAAAGTTCAACACAATACCTCGTCTTACAAGTGCAACATAGCAAACAAACAATTATCGTTAACTGAAGTTAAGAAATTGCAATACATGTACATTATAAAGAGTTACAAATTCCATATGCAACTGAAGCAAAAAACTCTCTTATACATAACGAGAGCGATTCTTGTATGACAATGATAACAAGAAAACATTAGATTTATCTGGATTACATAGGGCGCCAGGGAGTTAATTTGTTCCCACAAATAATAGTCAATGAAAGTTTCCAAACATGGAAGTCAGTCTTTCAATTCAAACTGGATAAAGAAATCCAAAAAGCACTCGGCTTTTAGACACAACTAGCTCAGGAATTAATGTCCGGCGGCATAAGAACTCTTACTCATGAGACCGTTAAAAGGCTATCTCAATGATTCGTCTGTGTACACACTGTTTCTGGAGGTATAATTACCGTGTCTGTCTGGCAGCATGCAGCGTCGTAACAACAAGAGCGCTATCGTCTCTCAAACAGCGCACCTGTCCAGGTATGGTAAGGCACTTGTCACGTCAACCAGCACAAATGACAACCTCGACGGGACTTGGCACTCAATCACCCAAGTTTCCAGAATGGAACCATCAATACTGCTCTGGCAAGAAGTAGCCAGGGCGATAGTCCCAGCACACGTGACCTCTTCTCACCTCTCAGAGCTCGTCTCTCCTTCTCCTCGACGAGTATCATGAAAAACACAAAATTTGTAATATTTCCAATCACATGAGGAAATAAAAACATCGGATTGGCTTCGCAAAAGTGTGCCCTCTATGCTGTCTAATACATTGCCTCTTATTTGCTAAGAGTCTTCGTGTTTTGTCGGGATTGTTCGGGAGGCTATGCAGAAATCAATTTTCTCACGACACCAAGCGAACGCCCATTGAAGGATTCCCTCCGCAAAATTCCCAGCGTCCAGACTTTCTCACAGGTATCAGTGCCAGAGATAATCCCCTCATTGTCTCGAACTACGGGACACTTCCGCCTGAGTCATACTGTCGCCCACGCTAACATAACCCTTAGCTCGGCGCGGATTTCTGTCTCCAACTCAAGAAAAGAATATCTATTTATTTCCGATGTTTCTTATATCAAACAATAATTAATTTAAATTGTACGAGATGACCCATCTAGTCATCTTGCTACAAGATTAAACAGAAAATAAAAGATGAAGTAGAAACGTAGGAATGTAAGGAAATTGTCACCGGCGAATGTGCACAATCGCTATTAAATAATTTAAATTAAATTTCAACAAAACTTAAAATACTAATATTGTTCAATATCGGTTTTTTTTTTATCCGTTATAATTAATTAATGAAATCTCTATGGACACAGAGTTACTGAGTAAAACAGACGAAACGCGAGTTCTGGAATGCTACTGTCTGTGCACTCGTAATATCTCAGAGATGTGTAGTGAGGCAGTGACATTAAGCGAAACGTTTGCGCCTGCGAGAGAGGGCGACGAAACACGCCGAGCACATCTGGCGTGTGGGCTACGGCGTAGATAACAAGGGGGAAATACTACAGCCGCACTGCGGTACGACGGAACAAGGCCGTAGAGGTGCCCCACAAGGGCAAGGTCGCGTCGGTGCACCACACCACATGCTAAAGTACTCCCCGACATCATCATAAACTGACAACTGATGCTCTTCATAAATCCAAGCTCTTTTACCTTTCAGCAACTAACACACGCCATAATTCACAATTCTTGTTACTAATTGAATTTTATATATATTCAACTAAGATTTCTTACATATATTCATGTAAACTGATCTAGCAATAAAGGAAAATCACTATTTTGAAATATGGGCACCTTTGAGTCCTATTCATGGGTCACGTCACTTCGTGATAACTGCAGGTCAGAGCAATCTCGCTGTGAACTTGTCGTTGGATGATATGGAACATAGTCCAATAATTAACATTTAACTCAAGAAATTCCGACTTTTGTTTGACTTCGCGGTTCATTGCGTGTACTTCATGTATTGACTCCTTCTTGAGACTTTAAGCAGTTAATGTTTGGGCGATCAATGACTATATTTACACTGAGAATCTAATTACTTAATTCAAGGGTTTAATTCTTCTTCATAAATCCTGGAGACACGTTGTTACCAACCGAAATGGAAAAAATTAATTCTTAATCAGTATATTCTAGAGCGAAGACTATCAGTAAGCACAGTAAAGTGGTGTGTGACTTTTAACTCATAAACGTAGTTCCTGCTCTCTTCTTTATAATTATGACGCTGAAATAGTTGCAACTAAGAATCGATGTGAACCAAGTGACTAAATTATTTTAGACCATCAAATGTATCACCTTCTTGTTTCAATGAACATTGGACATTACTCAGAATTTGTATTTGAGTTCCCTTGCCTCCGGTTGCTGTGAGTCTACTGTCTGGATTGGTTCGCCTTGCTCAACAACGGTCACTACCATCGCACCAATCAGTAGTCAGAATTTTTAATTCTGCTTCCAGAGCTTCTCTTATGAAGAGCTTTTTTTTTTTTTTGGAGAACCTGATACAGTATCAAAGGCGTTTCTCTCAATATAAAAAACGTGTCGATGTAAGATATTAAATTTGTTTTGTGCTTCTCCGAAATCGATTGTCACCCCTTTCAATGGGTTCTACGTGATGTTGACATCACGAAGATGTACAAGGATGATATAATCTAAGCCTGGTAGTAACCATTGCCATCTACTAGCGAATTGTGTAAGCTTCGTGGAAATGTGTTTAGTGCTATTCTGTTTGTGTAACTCTAAATTATAAAGGAGAAAATAGAGGTCATTTTTCACCTAGATGAAGGATCTAGAATTTAGATATACGAGTCGTTTTTGATAATACTTTTCAAATAATACACCAATTCATACTTTCCTTGAGTAAAATTGTTTAAGATTTGAATGTTGAGATGAAACTGGTTGTTAAATAATTTAATAGTATTTTGAATGAAGAAAATAGTTAAAACTGACTGCATAAATTTCTTTCCTTTTGAAACTGGATACTGTCTTTCATTTTGTTTGCTGCGATGAATACAACAGGTAAAGGTATAAAGTGGAATAGGATTGAAATGTTGTCATTGCACAAATATTATGTACTTCATTAAAGACAATGTCATTATTTTAAGGTAGAGGTTAAAACCTATCACAGCTCAACTTTTTGTAAGACAAAATATGTGTGTGGTTACGATTATTGCTGCTTGTTTTTATTTCTTGTAACAGTGTTAGTCAGCACTTCACGATGAAATTTTCTGCAATTTTTGTCTACCTAGCGGCATCTTATTGGAGACTTCGCTTAGCCATGGCTTTGGACTGAACAGTACCTCGTCGAAAACAGTGAAAATTGTATCAATCTGATATTTTTTTTAAAAAATAATAGAATTTTCAAGTGCGATCTACTATACAGCACTGAGGATTCCGTGCAAAAATTGTGTATTAAACTGAATCCACAAAAAAATTAAACGCACGAAAAAAAGTTGCAAAATTATTTTGGGATTTAGAAACATTAGGATTTTTTTTTCTAAATTTTACGGCACGTTTATTATCCGAATAATAAAATTTCCATCTAATGATACTCATAATTCTTTTCGAAAATAATTATTTAACGAAGTATGAAATTTGTCAAAATCACTTATTTAGTTATTCCGGGAAAACTATTAACTCCAGAAAGATTGCCGCAGTTTTCTTTAGACTTCAGCAAGGTACCTTCTACTGCAAATTTTAAAAGAATTTTCGCATCAGTAGTTTCAGAAATAAAGGGTGGAATGGTATTTGTTTTAATAATATTTCGACAAAAGTTTGAAAAAATTGTAGAACAAAACTTAAAAACCAAAGCTTTTGAGAGTTATTGGGTTTTCATTTCATACCATGAAGACGAACTAAAGGAAATATTTTCTTCATCCCCCTACCAAACCAAAGACTTTTCGAAGTTTTACTTTATAGTGCTGTTAAGGTTTTTAAGGAAATAAAGTAATATAAGTTGAGAGTTCGACAGTGTGGCAGACAAATTAGTGAATCCAGACGTGTTAAGTTTTTCACTCGAATGTATATACAATATACTTGTTCGAAATACTGAGATCTCAAAATGATTATACCATCATCTTTCACAAAATAAAAAAAATGGTTTCTGAAGTGAAACTACATTGGG